>JANXJC010000009.1:31788875-31805720 GCA_027564655.1 Leptodon cayanensis
GGACAGCCTGCCTCACCACGGTCTTCACCACGGGCTGCAGGGGAATCTCTGCTCCGGCGCCTGGAGCATCTCCTCCCTCTCCTTCTTCACCGACCTTGGTGTCTGCAGGGTTGTTTCTCTTACATGTTCTCACTCTCTCTCCGGCTGCCCTTTCTGTCTGTCCCGACAACTTTTTTCCTTCTTAAAAATGTTATCACAGAGGCGTTACCACTATGACTGATTGGCTCGGCCTTGGCCGACGACGGGTCCGACTTAGAGCCGGCTGGTATTGGCTCTGTCGGACACAGGGAAAGCCTCCAGCAGCTTCTTACAGAAGCCACCCCTGTAACCCCCCTCCCTCGCTACCAAAACCTTGCCACACAAAGCCAATACACCATCCTTAATTTCTTTTCCCTTCCCCATGTCGAGCCGGCTGCCCCGGACCACACACAAGGAGTGACTTTTGGTGCCGAGTTCCCCCTGGCCCAAGCAGCCCCTCCACGAACATGGCATGGGGTAAAGTGGGATGCCTCCACGCCACCCCTCGCCACGGGACCCTCCTGGGAGCCGGGCCCCCGCCGTACCTGAGCCCGCGGCCCCGGGGCTGGCTGTCGCTACATCAAAGCTGCCTTTCCAGCGCCCGCGGTGCCACGCCGCGCCGGCCCGCGTCGCCTGGCTCCCCGTCGGCTCCTTCCTCTGCTCCAGCGTCTCACTCGCTCTGTGGCTTGTTGATGATGAAAACCACTGGCCACATGAAAGCAGCTCCCCTAATGTGAGTTAGGGGCCTGCAAGCTATGTGGGAGGTAGCGGACAGCACAGCCCCGACTGGGATGCAGCGGCCAAGTCATTAACGAGGTGACAAGGATTGCAGTGCCGGCTCATTAGTGCTGCAAGGCAAGTGCGTCACGTTGGCTGCTGGGCATGCCGGTGCCATCGTCGGAGCAGCCGCGTCCTCTTTGTGGGCTGCCGGCGCAAAGCCAGGAATAGGAGCGATGCTGCAAGAGTCAAGCGAAGCCCCCCGAGCAGCCAGCGCCCCGGATGCCTTGCACGTGTTCGTCAGAATTCCTGCCCAGCGTTTGCACCGACCCTCCTGCCCGTGGAAATGCAGGGGAAGCTGCACCTGGCTATTTTTCTCCCTCTTTTACCCAGGAACAGGATCCGTGGGGCCGCGCATCTCGTGGAGAGCTTCTCCCCGCGGGAACGGGGCCAGGGGTGATGTCCCAGGGGAGGCAGTGGCTGGAGCCGCCCCGGCAGGGCAGTGGTGCTCGGAGCAGGTAGAGGGATGCATTCAGCTGGGGTCACCTCCGTCACACAAACCACAGCCTCCCCTGACCTTCATACTTTCCCGCTGCCTCACTGCTCCCGGTGGATGCGCCCACTGCGGTGTCATAACAAGCAGAAGAGGAAACAGATTTCCCAATCGCCCGCCCCGCTGGCAGCCCGCGAGCCTTCCATGCTGGGAATGGCAGCCGGCACAGTTGGGGCAACTGGCTCACTCCCGTGCCGTGCCGTGCCACGTGCACCAGGTATGACCCAGGGCCCTGCAGGAGAAGGCAGAGACGGGCCGTGGATAATCCCTGGCTGATGTTCAGGTGTTGCAGGCTGCTGCTGTTTGAGAGCATCGTCCTTTCCTTGCCGTCAGCTCGCTGTTGCTGCTTTCCCGTGGATGGGAAAAGCCCACGCGCATCACTTCGCCCGGGGTGGGCAGGGCCGGGTGCCGGAGGATGGCACCACCGTGTTTCCTATCGGGCTGCCCGCACTGTTCTGTGCTGGCAGTGCTTTCCCAGCACGCAGCTGGAGGGAAGGACGGGATCCCTGCTGCAGAGCAGGGAGAGCTATCAGCGCTGGGGCAGCCTCCTCCACGCTCCGCTCAATCGCCCGGGGCTTACTGGCACGTAAGGAGCCATCTGAAGGTGACCGAAATCGCCGTGCTGAGGGACATCGGGTGGGACAGGGCATCGGTGGCTCCTGGAACAGGCTTCACCCCTCGCTTTCATGGGGCTCCTGTCATTGCCTTGAGAGGGGAGGTAGTCACTCCATGAAAATTTGGCCTCCTCTTCATTTCCCCCAAATTCAATTCCAGGGAAAGATGACACCGAGGCAGGAGAAAGGGGGTTTTTCTCCGGGGAAGAAATTCAAACCACATGCAGGCAGGCTCGCTGCAGTAGCAGGAGGAGGGACTGGGGCTGCAAGAGAGCAGGCTCTCAGGAGCGAGGCCAAACGTAAAGTCAATTAGCGCTTTCAGGACTCTGAACATGCTTGAGTGCTGTGCTTCGAGCAGGCATAATCCGTGTCAGAGGGAGGCTGCCAATAGGGTTTGAAAATAATGAGGAAGCCCAGAACCCCAGTGCTTCCCAGAAAAGCCTGTTAGCTCTGTGGTGGAAACCTTGCTTGCAGGGAGTGCGTCGCACAAACACAGTCATGACTCATCAACTGGATGGAGCTAAACTCAATTTTTCGGAGGTCAACACGCTTGAGTCCTTACGAGCCTTACCCTCAGTGGGGCTCCTGCTCTCCCTTTGCCTGCTTTAATTCAGGGGATACCCAACACGCCTGAGAGTGACAGGGGGTGGTTTCATGGGACGTGTGTCCTCCAGAGATACCACCACTTTCCTAAGGGTCGGTGGCGATGGGGAAACTGAGGCACAGAGCGCTCGAACCACCCGAGCCAGCGGCCCGCAGGGCAGCAGCAACCTCGGTGCCCCGACCCGCTGCCCCCGACCGGAGCCTGCACCCCACCGGCCCCATCCCTGCAGCCCGGGTGAACGCTGCTGTGCCCCCCGCTGCTCTCGGGAGACCTCGGACATGAATCCGAACAGCCTAGGACAGCCTTGGAGGAACAAAACAAGACAATCAATCACCCTTGCTTCACTCCCACCCCAGTCTGCAGGCTGAGCCGGCTTGCATTGTGCGGAGCCGGAGGGACTCCACATCAAAGCGGGGACCAGCTGGCTGCCGGGGCCGCCCCAGTGCCCAGACGGGCAGCACCCTGCCCACGAGCTGCCTGTCTGCGCTGCCTGCGCGGGCTCTGCCTCCGCTCAGCCCCCCAGGGCCAGGCGGCAAATCTGGGATGCAATCCTGCTCCCTGCTCGGGGTACGGCGGGAGATGCCCGAGGCCACCTCGGCTGCGGACATCATCAAAGGTGGGGGCAAGCGGATGCCGCCCTGGGGCCGGGACCCCACAGGAGCATCCTGGGGGCTGGCAGCACCTTCCCTCTATGGGGGCAAGGAGGAGGCATGACATGAGGAGGAAGAGCCAGTCCCATCCCGAGCTTGTCCCGGAGCGTTTCAGAGGCCGTGTGAAGCCCGCGGAGCCGCAGGGATGGCACAGCCTGCTCCCGCTATCCTCACAAGACCCTTTCCTTTGCAGTTCCTTCCATGACACACGGCGGTCGCTTCCCCCCGGGCTGCTGCCCCGGCGCTGCTGCAGACAGTACATTCATTTTTGGATGTCGTTTGCAGCTCCCCGGCGTTTCTCCCCATCCCAGGCACGCACGGATGGTATGAGGCAATGTTCTTGGGGAGTATCAGCTTCCCGGCGCAGTGCTGTTGGGTAAGCGCTCGCCTTTCTTCTGAGGAGCTGGTGGCGAATATCCCCCAATGAAAGCGGCCCGATGTGCTGCCCGGTGGAGCTGGGGACGGCGAAGGGGGAGCAGGGGGTCCGGTCATGGTGGGTTGGGCTGGGCCGGGCCACGGTGAGCCAGTGAGGTTAGCCGTTTGGGATGGGGGGTCTGGGCAAGAGAGAGCACCCAGATGCCCCCTAGAGCAGTGCCCATGTGCGGGTGCAGCAGTGCAACACCAGTTTGGGTGCAAACCCCCAAATATCCCCACTAGCAAAGGGTTGGGGTGGCTCTGCCCTGTGACCCACAGCACGGGACAGAGCGGGGAGGACCACGTCTCTGCATGCAGGGAGCCAGCCTGAGCCCCAGCACCCGTGTCGACCGGCCCCGCACCACACAGCCCCCTCCTACACCCCAAAACAGGTCTGTGCCCTGCTCCAGCCCTGCTCCGGTGCTCACTACGAGGCCACCGATGCCGCAGCAGCACAGATGCAGCTGGGAAAGAGCCATCGGGGCATCCGGAGAGCAGTGACCTGCCAGTGGTACTGGCAGCCCAGAGACCCTGAGCGCTGTCAGGGAGGGGACGGAGGCAGCAAAATCCCATCTCAGGGTGGGTTTATCATCTGGGTCGAGGGCGGGATGGTATTGCAGCCTGTACCTCTGGGCATTCACCCTCCCCGAGGGCACGAGGACTGTGTGTGTAGCGCTGGGGGAGCACCTCCTGCCATTGCAGCCTGTGGTTCACACGTGCCCGTAGTAGGTAACAATTGACATTTTTTCCAGTTCGCTAATTAAGACACAGAATAAAAGTCACTAACATGTGAGACTGGGTGTTTAAAGGGAAAATTCTCCTCCAGGTGCCAGGTTTATTAAAAGAAGGGGAAAAAAACAAGGGGGAGAGGCAGGGCCACAAGCTGGACAAAGAACACATGGGGAAAGAGATGCCTTTGTGGGGTTGGACGGTGTCGGGCACGCGTGGGGGAGCGGCGAGGATGGGGGCTGCAGTAAGCCCCCATGTCCGTGTGCCACGAGGACCCCAGGGTGCTGAGTGGCCCCTGGGAAGCCATGCTCTGGGCATCGCTGTGAGGCAGGAGGTCCCTAGCTCACCCTGCATGCCCAGAGCATCCTCCAGTGGGGCTGACACCCTGGCAGGGCTGGTCCACATCCTTCAAAGGTTTCCCCATTAACTGGTAGGAAACTGCCCTGAACTGGGCAGGATCCAGGCTGATAAAGCAGGACACACTCTCAGCATCGCTGCCGGAGCTGGAGCTGCTGGGACACAAGGAAGACACGCTCAGCCAGGAGCCATGGTTTGACGTGATACTTGGGGCAGCAAAAACCCCCTGGCTCCTGCAAGCTGCCCCTGGGGGAGCAGGGACCCCCAGCAGTGCAGGTCGGCGAGGCTGGGGGTGGCAGAGCTGTGGCCCCCGGCCCCCGCGCCACCCACCTCCGCCGGGTGCCTGCACACAGGCGCGGCATTTGCACTTACATATGTAAAGCATTAGGATTTGTTTAGAAGCCCTTTATTGTCATATTTTGTTCTTTATTTCCTACAAATTAAATTTGCTGAGGGATATGTGCGGATTGTGAAATTATTTTGAGAATAGTTCCTCTGGGTTTTTTAATTTCCTTTGTATTAAATTTTTACAGTGTTTAAAAGACTATGAAAAATTTTAAATAAAAAAAGTAGGACAAAATCCCAGGGAGGAAAGCAGAAGAGCCCGAGAAAGGGACCAGCTGCGGGCTGGCACTGGGACCAGCCGCTGCCGCCTCTGTTATCACAGGCGCCGGGGACGGTCTGGCACAGATGCCCCCCTCCTGCTCCCCCTCCATCCAGGCCCTGCCACGCACCGGGGAACCGGGGCTGGGAGAGATGCGGCCGGCTGCCCCGAAGCTGGTGCCGGAGTGGGACCTGCCGTCTTCCAAGGACTGGGCGGCCACAGCTGTTCCCACCAGACGCGCAGCTCAGCCTTTCCCTTTCCTTTGCTCCTGGTGCCAGATCGGGGCAGGGATCCCTCGCACGAGGCCGTGGGGGCTCCGCCGACCCCCAGCAATTGTTTGGTGCAGACATGAAAGCCCGCGGCCGGGCTATCTGAAGCCACCCTCCCCTGCGAGCAATTTCCAACGCGATAATCTTCTCAATTATTCCCCTGAGCTGCAACTGCTGCAGAAAGCCAAGCTGCCCCCGTGAAGGGCTCCACATCTTGGAAACATTAGGGACCCCTTTCGCTGCCGGGGCGCGCGGCATCACAGCGATGGCCGGCTGGGAGCCACCCTCCTGCCCCTCCGTCCCCTGCGCTGGGTGTTTCCAGCTCATTAAAATCGCAGACACATTCATCTCTTTATTTCTACCACTGTCATCGTCATTGTTTCAGGCTGGTGCAAATTGGGAACTGGCCGTGCACTGACGCTGCTGCTCCGCTCCACCCGGCAGCCGCCCTCGTCCCCAGGACGCGCAGGAGGGCCCCGCTCCGGGGATGGGGATGGGGATGGGGATGGCACTGACCTCCTGCCGCCGCTCCCCTTTTACACCCAGGTCCGTGGCACTGCCCAGCACGGGACCCCCAGCACACCGCCTCCCACCTCTCTCTGACGTGGCTTCCCCTCCACAGCCTGCCCGTGGGGTGCTCGGCTCGGCCGGGGGCAGGAGGAGGGTGCAGTGCTGGTGGGAAGGGTGCCGGGGCTGTGCCGGCGTCCGGCAAAGGTCTGGGTTGAGCCCCTGCTGCCGACCAGGGGCAGGGGGATCAGAGGTCTTGGTGGAATTGTGGGGTCTCCCGGTGCTTCCGAGGGGCTCCAGGGGCTCAATGGCACCGGGGAGGAGGGGCTGAAGGCTGCAGGAAACTCAAAACCAAGGCAGCAGCATCCCCGGGCTCGAGGGAGCAGGGACAAGGACTCCCCTTCGTTATGCACCGGTCCCCGACAGTGCCAGGGCACCCGTCCCTGGGCGAGGGGCCTCGGTCTTGCCGTTCTGTCCCCCGTGCCAGGGTCGGCAGGAGTGGCTGGTTTGTGCCTCTCCGGCACAGCATGGCCCTGGAGGGGGCGGCTGGGCTCCTCCCAGCTCTGTGGGAGCGAACGGGTGGCTGATGTGGAAGATAATTATGCGATAGGTTCTCTCCATTAATAACAAAGAAAAGGAAGAATTCAGTGAATGTATAACTTCGATCGAGAGCAAGAAGATGCCAGGGCTGCACATGACAAAGTTGTCCAGTGCGGTAGGATGCTACCAGAGAACCAGCAGCACAGTCCAACTGGGAAGAATGACAGGGTGTTTGAATAAGCTGGGAACAGCACAGCCTTCCAGGGCTGCAGGGAGGCAGGGATGCAGGCATGCAGGGATGCAAGGATGTGGGGATGCAGAGATGCAGGGATGTGGGGATGGAGGGATGAGGGGATGCAGGGATGCAAGTCCCAACCTGATGGTCCCTCCGCCCACCACATCCCTCTCCCCATGCAGACCCTCTCCCCAGCCCCAGCGTGCTGAGGCCTCCTCAGCTCAGTTCAGCTCAGCTCAGCTCCTCTGGCCCCGCTGGGGAACTTGGCAAAATGAAGGGAGAGGATTGCCGAGTAGAGCAGAGCCCAGCTCTTCATCTGTTCTAGGAAAAGGGAGGCCACACCAAGAACTTTCTGAAATTCATTCCTGAATCCTTGGCTGAAAGTCGCTGCCTCTTTGCCGAGGCATTTAGACCCTGGCAGCGCTGGGGCTCGAGACCCGGCCCGGCCGTGCCATCCTGCCCCTTCCCAGAATCCTGGTTTAGGGAGCTGGAGCCCTGGCCATGGCTTGGTTTCCCTGGCCCATGCACCTCTGCAGGTATTCGGGCATGGAGCTGCCCCTGCCAGGCACCTCCCAGTCCCTTTTTGTCACCGGAGACGCAGGGTGGTGGCTTCCCCGGGCCGAGGGACCCCCAGCATCGCTCTCCCTGCCGCACGCTGGCAAATTCCTTTCACATGAACAGGAAACATGAGTTCTCCTCTTCTCTTTGTTTTTTCAGGAAAAAAATATGTTAAAAAAAAAAATCAAATCAAATCCTATTTGTTTGTGGTCTCAGTGGTCTCCAGTTGTGTGGTTGAGTCTAGAACTCAACCCAATGCCATCGGGATGGCCACGGACTGTGCACACCCCAAACCTGCTGCAAAGCTGGGCACACGTGGGGACAGATGGACGTCCCCATGTCTCCACTGAAACTGGGAGCAATGGAGCCAGAGTGGATTCGGCTCACGGAGCCGTTGCTGGTCCCGCTCCAGCTGGGCTGGCTGGAAGAAGCTCGGGGAGAGGCAGGAGGTGCGGTGGGCATCTGCTGGGAGCTCAGGGTTTGCTGTGTGGTCTTCCAGGGGGGGCTCAAATTAGCAAACCAGCATTGTTAAAGAGCCGAAAACATCAGTAACCTCTAATTATCCCCTTTCCCCATGGGAGGAGGCATTTTGCACCCGGGGAGGCTGTGCCACACATCACTCTTTCATCGCAATATTATGGTATTTTCCCCCAACGCCAATGATTGGAACCAGCCGAGCTCCTGTGGCGCGGCCCTGCTGCTGGCCCTCGGCGGGCAAGCACTGCTGTGCCGGGACCCCAGAGACCCCCACCTTTGGGGGGCACCATTGCAACCCTCATGGGACCCCCATTCTTGGGGAGGTCTGAGAAAGCCAAACCAAAGCAGAATCCTGGGCATGGCCCAGCATAGAAGCATCCTTCCTCTTGCAAAGAGGTGACATGGGTTTAGTCCCCGTCCCTGAGGGGCTGTGCCCGCTCTGAGCAGCATCGGGTCTTTTGGGACCCAGCTTCACCCTCTGCATCTCAGAGCATCCCTGGGCCAGGGCTGGGGACACGGCAGGAGAGACCCTCTGCCTGCAGGAAGGTGCTGGAGCTTCAACGCTGCGACGAGTGGCCAGGTCTGTGCTGTTGGGAGCTGCCTGGCCAGCCAGGGAAGAGCAGGGATGAATGGAGCAGTCAAGACGAGGGAGCCAGGTCACGGCATCCCTGCCTGCCACAGTCCCCTCTGAGCCAGGACAGAGCTGTCCCCCGGGTGAGGAGCTGTAAATACCCGAAATGCCATGGGGAGGAGAGACGGCACACTGAGAGCGCCCGGAGTGCGTGCGGGGCAGGGAGGAGGCTGGGGATATTTGGAAATGTACTTCTTCTGTTTTCACAGTGCAGCATACGTTTTTCCTTCATTTAATCTTTTTTGCTCAAATTCCCAAGTGAAGAATTCTTTCCACGAGCCAGAGCCTGCCGCAGCGGCTCTGCGCCCGGCTGTGGGCACTGGGACCGACTGGGGGCCGTGCCCCTGCGTCCCTCCTCCAGCTGCAGCAGCACGGATGCTCGGGGCCCGGTCCGAGGGTCGCGGCAGCCTTGGCCCTGCTGGCACCTTCCCTGGCTGTGCTTCAGCTCCACTCACCCACCACGACCCCCTTCGCCTCCCGCTCCTGTGGTTCGGCGCTTTTTGGGATGATGGCAAAGCTGAACCTCCTCTGTGTGCTTCAAGAGGGGAGCTGCCCACAACCCAACAGCATTTTAAACAGCTCAGACTGTGTCTTTATTCCAGCTCCTGAAAATTGAATTTGTTAGTGGCATAAACAGGATATAAAAGGCTGAAAAAAAAAGAAAAAGGAGAGGGGAACATTTTTCTCCATGGCTTTGCCTGCAATGGAGGAAGCGACCTGTGGGGACCACATCCCCTGGCACTCCTGTGAGTAAGCAAAACTCCTCTCCTAAGGGCAAACAGACCCCAGGGACCAGCTCCATCCCAGGATGACGGCTCCTGACCCTTGGGATTTTCTTAACACAAAGGTCTGCCTTTTGCCATTTCTGCTCTTTCCTTCTTTTTTTTTTTTTTTCACGGTATTCTCCAAAATTCACGGTGGTTTATGGCGCTCTTTGACGTCAGCCACGAATGGGGCTGCCAGGTGGTAATAATTTTCCTGAATGTCGGCTAAATACAATTATCACTCTATTTTCACTTCAGAAATATTAAAGTTTGTGTCCCTCCTGTTATTAATTCTGGGAAAAGCCTTCATAAGTCACCGTGACACACGGCCATTGGCCCTGGGGCGCTGGCAGCCACTGCGGGGTTGGTGACCACGGTCCGGGCTGGCCCTGGCTGTGCCACGTCCCCGGGCTGTGCCGGAGGGAAGGGGTGGGAGGCAGTGCTCGGCGGACATGGGGACCAGGGCCAGGAGCTGGGATGTCAGTGGAGTGAGGATGGAGCTTGGGGCTGGGAGGGTGAGGAGGGACCCATGTCCCCAAGGGAGACCCAAAATCCTGGTTCCCGTGGACATGGCACGATGCGCTGGGGACCGGGGACGTGCAGGGCAGCTCTGCCGATGATGATGAGGCCGAGGGCTGGGGCTGCATTTACAGCAATGGTGGAGCAGGTGTGCATCCGCTTCTTCACTCGGCTCCGTGAAATCAAGCCTTACCCGGACCCCGAGAGCAGCCGAGGGCAGGGGCAGCTCTCAGCCCTACGGCCCGGCCGGCTGCTCCGCGGCTTTCTGTGCCTGGGGATGCTCGCCCGGGTGTTTCCCATCCCTGTGCCAGTGCAGCAAGGTCAATCAAAGGACTAACTTGTAGACAGCCCTTAGGACATGCTGTTTTCTTCTGGCTTGATGTCTAAAACATGAGCACATCCGTGAAGTTTTGGCCAGGGCAGGCAGGAGCAGAGGAGCCGTTGGCTTTGGTGACAGTACAAATCGGATCCTGCTGCCAGCAGGTCCACAAGGGTCAGGTTTGCTGTTAAGCATCTGATTTCAGCTGCAGCCTGCCGGACCCGTGGCAGTGACCAGAGCTGACACAGGGAGGTTGGATTTTAAGCAAACCGGCTTAAAACTAAGCTCCGGCACAGAGACACGCCATCACAGCCTTTGGCAGCTGAGTCCCAACCGGGCAGCCCGGCGATGCTAACACCGAGACCAGGTTCTCAGCCCTGGCGTGTGCTGGGCTGCAGGTACAGCCGGTGTTTGCCTTCCCTGTGGGCACCCAGATGGGCACCCCGCTTGCCCCCGGCTGCCCAGGGGCACCTCCAACCTCTGCACCGCATCCCCTCGCCGGTAGCACGTGCACTGGGAACTGCGGCTGCAGCGGGGCACGTGCGGGACCAGCCCGGTGAGGGCGAGTGACGGCCGCAGGGGCCGGAGCCACGAGCACGATGGCTGCCTCCGCAACCCTCCCCGGGCTCTGCGGCTGCCAGGGGGAATTTCCCCATCCAGGACCAGGAGCCTGCCCAAAGCCTTTGTCTTCTGCTGAATTCCAGCTGGTGAGAGTCATCCACTGGAGTCAGAGGATTTACCCTCCTGGGGAATTATGTGCAAGAGGGAACCATGTAGTCACATTAAAATTATTTGAAAAAGGATGGGACTTCTGAGTGCTGTCTCACGTGGAGCCAGGAACATCCATCTGACTGATGCTTCCATCTGTCTTTCTCAATAGTTTCCTTAAATAGCACAAATATTAAAAGAAATTCAATTGGAATTTGGCGTAAATGATTCTTAGGAGAATAGAAGAGGGCCAGCTACTAAAATACCACTGGCTTGCTCCCTTCCAGTAACAAACACATGATTTTCACTGCTAGGAAGGCCACAGGCAGCTGATAGCCGTGCCTGGCAGAGAGGAGGATGCTCCGTGGTCACCGGTGTTTTGACACTGCCAGGACAGCAGTGCCAGCTGTGCCCAGGGCATGGTGGCATGGCAGCACCCCCCATCTCCCCTGGGGAATCCCAGCTCTCTGGTGACAAAACAATGTGCAGAAATGCTGCAGTTCCAGGTTTTCAGGTTGTCTGAAAGCCCGGTCCTGCTGCCCCAAGCCTCAGGCTCCCGACCCTGCACCGTGCAGCCCATGTCCCTGCCTTTTCTCAGAGAATCCTTCCCCCAGCCCCCACCGCACACAGCCTGGGGAGGAATCGCTGCAATGGCACGAAGATTTCTGAGCAATTTTTATTCCATGTCCCAGTTCGCCAAAGACCTCCCCTGCCTTTTGCTTTTAGTTTCATGTCCTGTCAGCTCTCCCCAAGACACCCGTGGTGCTGCGGAGCAGGAAGTCGGTTTATGGTCCGTCTCACCGTGGGGGACTTCTCACTATCATGTTTACTCTTACTTTGTCCATCCAGCTCAGCTGCAACTCAACGTACAAGGAGAAAGGGCAGAGTCTCAGAGGCACATGCAAGATGGAGATTGATGTCGGCTGCGAGGATGGCACTCGGTGCAAGCCCTTGCCCATGGGATGCTGGGGCTGGGGGGGACTTCTGCAGAGACCCTGCCCTGACGCCTGCCTGCTGCTGGGGAGGAGTTGAATAAAATCTTCAAGAACCCCCAACCTTCATGCCCATCTCCTTCTTCTGCCTTCTCCGGTGAATCCCGAGGTCTAAGCGCGATGGTTCATGCAGCGAGTGAGCTCATCCTCCCTCCTCCCAGGGCTTGCTCCATTCCACCATCCTCATCTCCTGGCTACCTGTGCGCACTGCCCAAACACCACCTCTGCCCAAGAAATCCCAGCTCAGCCATAACCACCGGCCCCGTTATGGCAGACGAGCCCCAGCGCCGGGGCGATACCCTTCCCTCAGCTCGTCGGTGAGCCCGTTGGTGCTAGCCGGCACCAAGCCCGTCCCGCGCGAGCCGCCGTGATGTTTTTCCCGCTCTGACAGCTGTACGGAAATTGGAAGGCGACGCTGACATGTGTCAACAATAACCAGCGAACAAGCGCCGACGGCGGCGGCTGTCCCCACCACCTAGAGGAGGCTGGCCACTCCTGGCTGAAATCACGACAAATTGCGGCTGGGAAGCACGAGTATTGTTTCAATTATTTCCATTATATAAAGTCAAGCCATTTAATATATTCTGCCTCAAAGGGGCTCAACTAAAGAGATAAAATAAACACTGGAAATCTGCTCCACTAGCACAGACCAGGAATTCGGTTTCGACACCAAACCTTCCCTCCCACCTCACTGCTCGCCTTCCCTTTCCTCCTCCCGGCTCCCTCTCCTCCTCCTGCTGCTCCTCGGCCTTCGGCACCGCTCGACACCAATTCTGACTTTGGGCTTTGCTTCTGTTTTGGCAGCCGAAGCGCTCGGAGGCGACGCAGCCACGCCGGCGGCTGGAGCCGGAGCCGGAGCCGAGCCAGAGGAGCCGCGCTGGCAAGAGAGGAGCGGGAGCTCCGGTGCTCTCTTTGGGATGAAGGATTTGATTTAAGGCAAACCTTAAACCTTAAGGCAAACCTTAAACCTCTCGGGGTGCCGGATCACCCTGAGAGCAGCAGGACTGGTAGGCAGCACAAACCCAGGACCAGCTGGAGCCTGGCGGGAGGAAGAGGAGGAGGAGAGCAAGCGTGCCACAAGCGTGCTGCAGGCTGCTCGGCGCGCTTGGCTGATGCCGGAGCTGAAGTCAGCCGCCTTCACGCCACCCTCCCTGCCTGGGAGAGCGGACGGCACCCCGGCGCTGAGGGGTCTCACCGGCTCTGCATGCCGGCACGGTAGGCAGTGAGAGGGGCTGCCGGGCAGGCTGGAATTGCCTCCTGCCACGCAGAGCCCAGCTGCTCCCACCAGCTGCTGGCCAAGCGGGAGCTGCTTCCCATTAAGGCTCCCCACGGCACCGGCCTTGCCGGAGCTCTCCTCCCTCATGGGGCTGTGCTGGCCCAAGCGTTCGCAATGTGCCGGCACGCGGGGAGGAGCACCCGGTTGCACCAGGCTCCTTCCCCGGGCGGTAAATCTGCAGTTCGGCCTTTCCCAGCCAGTTTCCCTGCGCATCTGCTGAGCTCCGAGCTCTGCCTGCGCCAGGACGGGGGTCACGGGAGGTGCCACCACCAGGGACCTGGGCGACGGAGGTGGCCGTGCCGCAGGATGCCCGGCGAGGGCCGCGGTGCGACGTTAGGTGGAGCCGGCATTTCATAAGCGCGGGGGAAAGGGCCTCTGCCGAGCTGGCGTGGGGAGCGGCTGTGACTTTCCATTCCTGTGGGAAGTGGGCTGCCACCGTCCAAGCATCTGGGCTTGTTATGATGGGAGAGGAATGCCAAATATTTTTCTTCCTTATCCACTACCATCCGCTCAAACCCTCCCCTGATCAAACCCACATTCATCGCCTGGGATGCACGAGGGCCCCTGCTCTGGAGAAGATATCCCTCCCGGCGGCGGCTCCAGCCCTCGCGGCTGCGGGAAGCTCATTGCACCTGGGGAGAAAACCCTGCTTTCGGCCGGGGGGTCCCTCCATCCCACTGCCCCTTGCTGCCTCCTTCCCACCGCTGCCAGCCAGCTCCAGCTGTTTCATTTTCGCTTTGCTGCCTTGGCCAGGAGCATCCCTGGTGCCTACATCCCTGTGCCAGCATCCCTGTGCCAGCATCCCTGTGCCAACATCCCTGGGTGACCTGTGGCCCCGCTGGGATCACGCTGTCCCCTCCGGAGCCCCGGGCATCCCAAAAGTAGCCGCTGGGGTGGTGCCACGGGCGTGTGCCCTGGGACGCCGGCCGTGCTGGGAAGCAGGCAGTGCTGCCTTGGAGGGTCACCAAGATTTTTCCAAAGATGAAAGCGTGCTCAAGTGTCAAACAAACTTTCCAAATTATCTTCCTGGACACTTTCTCCCTGGTGCTTTGGAAGACGGAGGAGGAACATTTCATTCCCTCCGTGCTGGCGTGGAGCAGGGCTGCGTGAGGGAGCCGGGAGCTGCCAGCAGCACCCGCGGGCTCAGCCTTGCTTCTCCCCAGCATCACCCGTGAGTCACCGCGGTTGCCGTCCCGGCACCGCCAGCCAAGCTCCCCGCCCCCCGCAGCCCCCCAAAATGCCTCCCGGCACAACAGAGGGGTAACAGGCGCCTGATTAAATGGCAGACAACGCATCATCCCTTCCCACTGCAATTTTCAGAGCAGTAGTCATAAGTAGCCAAATTAAGGCAAATGCGAGGATTTCTCTGCTCCCTCGGGGGCACCCAGCACCCACTGGCGAGGAGCCGGACTGGTAGCTTTGCTGGCCTTGGCAAGGCCTCCACGCTATTGCACAGCTCAGCGATGAACTGAGCAAATTACTGTGTGCCGTCCCCAAGGACCCAGTCTTAATGAGAGCCATCTAATTAGCACGCTCCTCCTGCGAGGGGGCTCACCCTGGCAGGGCTCGCTCCGACATCCACTCTCTCGTGCCAGCAGCTGGAGAGTGTGACCGGGGACGAGGCGCTTCCCTGGCCCTTGCACAGCATTTTTCTTCCAGGTCTGGACAATGAAAATTCCCAATCAGCTCCTGGGGAGCTGGGCTGGCCCCACCGCAGGGTGAGGAGCTGCCTCGAGTCCTGCCAGGGTGCCAGCCCAGTTGGGCACCCACGGTTCCCCCCAGCTACAGCCATCCATCACCAGCAGCCCCCACAAGCACCAGCGCAGCTGCCTGTAGCCGTGATTTGGAGATACTCAAGTATCTCCAATGCTATTCCCATATCCATATTTTTCTCAGCTCCTGTGCCAGAATAGCACCAGCATGCCCACACCCACACGGGCCCCCCCAGCCCACACAGATCTGCGATGGGGATGCCGTATTGTGGGCTTGGCTGTTTATGGAAAGTAAGGCTGAGCCAGATGCTGAAAACCTGCATTTTATGGGTAATTTTTCAATTTATTTCATATTGGTATTAGAAAAAACCCTAAAGCGATCCCAACCGTTATTACTTCTGGTTTCCTATGGCGAGGCCCAAGGGGTCTGAAACAGCTCCTTTGTTGTCTGAATCATTAACTCTTCGGGAATGAAACGCCGTGGTGCCGGAGGGGAGCGGCGAGGAGAGATGTTCAGGGAGGCTGGGGGGGAGAAGGGGAGCCAGAGGGAGAAATTCCTGGGGTAGAGGAGAGTAACCCCAATGTGCTTTCCCTGGACATGGTCGGATGTCCCAGGACACTGATGAACACATCCACTGCAGCCCCATGGGTTTGCTGGTGCTTAGCGGTCCCCCAACCCATTTGTCCCTCCCAGGTAAAGCAGACCCAGAGCATTCCAGGTGGGAATGAGCCCGCTCCAGCTGGCCTCAGCCTTGCCTGCAGGAGCAAAACCCAGGAAAATTGGTGCACCTTGCAAGAGTGAAGCAGACAGAAACCCTCCCTTGGTTGACTGGAAGCCCTCAGGACCCGGGTCCAAACCCAAACCTCTCCGTGGATCAAGCGGGGACACAGTGTGCTGGCAGAGCCACATCAGCACAGCTCAGGAAGCTCTGGGTTTCCCCCCAAAAATGGGAGCCAATTCTTGGCCCTTTTATTTCCCTGTGCCCCGCAGCCGGCTGGGTTGTGGGATGGGCAGGTGGGTCAGCATCTGTCCCAGGGGTGCTCAGGGGGGTCCTGGGTGTCCAAGAATTCCCCTCTGTGCCCTCTCCAGGGGAAGGAGAGGGGCACAATGTGCTGTTTTGCACTTGCTGATGCCAGCGGTGGGTGCTCTGCTGAGGGCTGTTGTTGGGGCTGTCACTGGTGGCCAGTGGCCCTGGAGCCCTGGCTGGGGGGGGTCACAAGGCTGCTCCAGGGCATGGCTCCTGGCACGGGGCCGGCATGTGCCAGCAGGATGGGGCAAGCACATGGAGCTCCCAGGACGGGGACCCCCAGCGCTGGCACCCGTGGCTCACCTGTGGGTACCTGGCGAGCGAGGTTTCGCAGCCGAGCCCCTTCCTCCTCCCGTCCTGCATGCCCCTCTGGGCACAGCGAGAGCCCCCGGCGCGTGTTTTGGGGAGCACTGCATGGGGCGAGGGTTGTGGGCGACCACGTGGGAGCTGGGAACAGCTCAGTGCAGCTCAGTGAGCTTGGCTCAGCTTGGCCTGGCATGGCTCGGCTCGGCTCGGCACAGCTCAGCTTGGCTCAGCGCAGCTCAGCTCGGCTCAACTCGGACCAGCTCAGCCCAGCTCCCGCAGCTGGGAGGGAGGTGAGTTACGAGGCGCTCGGAAAAATCAGACTCAGCTGCAATCCTGGGGACAGCAAGGGCAGATCCACAGCCGCCACCGGAGCTGCCGGAGACCCGCCACGGCTCCCAGCCGGCCGGCCTGCCCTGGGGCTCAGCCGTACCCCGGGGGCTGCTGACGGCCCCCCCAACCCTGCTGGGGCTGCCAGGGCTGGGAGCGGGGGGCTGAGCCTGGGGGGGGGCTGGCGGAGGCAGCGTCACCCGCCTGGCTCCACCCCCCCCAAATCACAGGGGGCTTCGTCGTGACCCCGGCGCTGGGATGGCAGCGGGACAGTCGGACCGCGGCGGGACAGTGGGACGGTTCCCAGCCGAGGTGGCGGCTGGAGCGCTCCGGTGGGGGTACTCCAGCCAATTTGTTTGCGAGTTGCTTTGTTGCTGCTGGGGGATTTTTTTTTTTTTATTATTATTATTTTGAAAG
>JANXJC010000009.1:31805820-31825936 GCA_027564655.1 Leptodon cayanensis
ATTATTTTGAAAGGGGGGGGGGGGTTAGGAGGGGGGGGCCTGGCACCGGCTATAAAGGCAGAGCTCCCTGGAACAGCCGGCACTTCCCCGCCACCATGAGCGCTCCCCTGGCCTGACAGCCCCCGCTTCCCAGGGGCTCGCCGGCTCATGCCACCATAAAGCGGGGCTGCGTGCCTGCGGCAGCACCGGGGTGGGATGGTGTGAGCCCGGAGCAGCTCTCCTCCCTCCCACCGCCCCTCGGCTGGCTCTGGCAGGAGGCGAGCCCGCCAGCCGCTTGGATGATTTGATTTCTTCCCTGCCCGAAATTATTCCTGCCCAGATGCGGTGGATAATATTCATGTTGCTGTTATTCATCAGCTCCATGGAAATGCTCACGCAGAACCGATGGAAGAAGCAAGGTAAGGTGTGCGCGGCCGGCTTGTCCCGCTCAGGTACTGCGAGGCGGCTCAGGGACACGGGGCTGCCGGACCCTGCCTCCCCTGCCAGCACCGGAGCCGCCGGTGCTGCCTGCGCGGAGCAGGCAGGAGGTTGGAAGGAACCGGGAACCAGCATCCTCCCAATCCGATCCCTTGGGCCCCGCTGGAGACCGGCTGCATTCCCCTCTCAGTGCATGGCACGGGGCTGGCTCAGGGTAGGTGCGTGGAAAAGGCAGTGCCCAGCCCCATGGCATTGCCTGCCCAACGCCAGTCCTGCCCTCGGGGCTGGCAGGGGACAGAGGGACGCTGGCTGGCACGGGGACCAGCTTTGCAAATCCCAGGAGAGCCGGGCATGGTGGGGATAGCGCAGAACAGGCTGATTTTCCAATATTTCCCTTCTCTGCTTAACGCGTTAAGTGCATGGGGAGTAAAACCTGCTGGAAGGTTGCTCAGAGCCACTACAGGCACTGCCTGTCCCCGCTGCCCCGTCCTTGCCAGGGCAAGGGCAGGGTGTGTGCCAGAGCTGTGCCGAGGCACGTGTACCCCTCCGCTGAGCACCAGCTCGTGTCCCCTCGCCGGGCAGTGCCAGCCGGCTGCGGGGAGCGGGGCCAGGGCTGATGCTCAGCTCTGTGCCGGGAGCAGCTCGGTTTTGGAACCGGCGTGTGCCAGGGCAGGGACAGGACCTGGCGGGACCAGGGCTCTCGGGGGCCAGGGGTCGGAGCCTGGACAGCTTTCCTTGTGGTTGTTGCATGTTAAAGACATGCGGAGGCAATGGGCGCGTGTAATTACGCGGGTGGCCAGGCTGGCTGCCAGAATGCCCCTGATCGGAAATGGCCCGGCAACCAAGAGGGGCTCAGGGTGCCACGGGGCAGGTGGTCCGGCTGCTGGCGTTCGACGCAGAGTGGCCCGATGCTAAGGGATGCATGGGGGCCTCAGGTCCTGGCAGCACCCAGGGGTCTGGCTGCAGCTCCCGTTGTCTCTCCCAGTACAGAAGGGCTGGTGCGGTCGCTGGGGACTGGGAGCCACGAGGGATGCTGCAGCACCCCACAGCTGCCCCGCTGCCACCGGGAGCTGCCTCTGGCCATGCCCTACTGCCATGGAGGAGACAGTCTGGGCACCCCAGAGCCGAGGAGTCTCCCGGTGCCCGCAGAGCCCACGGCGGCAGAGCCGGGCTCGGGGCGAGCAGCGACGGGTGACGTTGCACTGATGTCCGGCACAGCCCAGGCAGGGAGCGCCCGTCCGGGCACCCCAGTACACCGTGTGCCCCCTGCCCAGTGCCAATCTCAGCTCGTCCCTGTGCACTGGATCTGCAATCGCCACCGGGCGGGGGGGAGGCAAACCCACCAGGCGTCCCTAATTTCCCCGGTCCCACGGTTTCGGTGTGAGCCACGTCCCGTTGTGTGGCACAGCCCTCCGCCGGCTCTGCGGCAGCTCCCGGGTGTTGCTCCGGGCGGCAGAGCCACGTGCCATGCCGGCAGCCCCGAGGCTTGCGGGATGGAGGAGCAGAATCTGGCTGGCCAAGGCTTCCCCCGGCTCCGCACCATGGGGCTATTTTTAAAGGCGGTGACGGGAATGAGGCCCCGGAGCCTGCGCAGGGCTCCCCACCATCCCTGCCCCAGACGGGGGTTGGAAGGAGAGCGGCAAAACAAAAAAAAACATCAAAAAGAATTAGGGAAGGGAAAGAGGCTCGTAAATCCCTGGGTCTCCAGGGAAGCCTCTCCAGCTGCAGCCAGGAACACAAATGTTGTCAGCGTTTGGTAAATATGTAACGGAGACCATAACAACTTAATAGATCCAAGGTGCTTCGTTAGCGCGCTCCCAGCAGAAGCAGCCCTAACGAAGCCTCCTGTCCACGCCACGCCGCGCTGCCGTCCAAGCCCCTGTGCCCCAGCGAGGGGACCGGGATGAGCCAGCCTGGGGACAGCCACACGGCACCAGGGACCAGCTTGCACCCAGGAAAGCTGTGCCGGGGACCAGCACACAGGGCTGCGAGGCGTTGTCTGCCAGCATCTCCCCCGGCTTCCCCAGCACCGACCTCTGCTTTCCACCATCCCCTCTGCCCCGGCCACTGCAGCCGTGGGACCCTTCTGCTGTCAGCTCGTGGGGGATCAGAGAGGATCGGTGCCAGGCATCGCTCCCGGGGCTGAAACCCGTGTCCGTGCCGGGCAGCACCCAGCACAGCAGCTTTTTTGGCTCACCCTCGCCCGCTCGGCTCTGCGGGGACTGGAGCTGCTAGGGCTTGGACCCGGGGGTCCACATCAGCCCCCGCCTGGCCCAACCGCAGGCGCCGGGCTCTGCTCTGTCCAGAGCAGCCACCTCCTTAGGTGTTTGCTATGTGCAAAAAAAAAAATTCTTAGTGCTCCAAGATCTGCTGGCAGATGAAGCCCTGGGCCCGAGCATGCAGCGCCGGCACTGCTGGCACCATCCCTGCTGCACAACACGAGCCTTTGCTCAGGAGCGCCCAGCGGACCCCACTGTGCCAGAGCCCAGCAAACACTTCCCAACACAGCCGGGCACAACAAAAGCATCGGTCGCCTGCACAAAGGAGCTTGGTAGCCCCTTATGGAGATGGCCAGCCAGCCCGGGGGTGCAAAAAGACACTGGGTGAGGGTAGCCCCACTGCTTGGGCCACAGCTACCCAGCTCCCAAAGTGCCCCCGTGCTGGAAGCATCTCTCTGGGCTGCATTTCTCTGGGTGCAGGGAGCTGGCTCCAGGAGGAGGAGCAGTTGGCAGGGTCTCTACCAGGGGCTGCGGGCTGGTGGGGGCTGGCAGCCCGTCCTTGTCCCTGGGAGCAGAGCCCACCTCAGGGCTGGCTGCCGTCACCCAGGTTGGGAGCACTGCAAAGGCAGCCAGGGAGGCGGCGGAGGGTCTTGAGCAACCAGACAGATCATTATCTCGGCTCCTTTTGAGTGTTTCCAAAATGCTCTTTGTCCCCTGACACTTAGCAGGCATCAACTAATTAATCCAGGTCAGAGCATATTTCTACCCACTGATCGAGCCGTTGTTTAGCTCGTGTTAGGATGCTTCCCACAGGATGCTTCCCACGGGACGGGCATGGCTGACGTAGGGACAGGGCTCAGGCTGGCACTCTTGGGCAGAGCTGGACGCGGGGCAAACCCTCAGTCCTGGACCTTGGTGTGATGGAGGCGGTGGTGCCCGAGCTGAGCGCAGCAGGGAGCGATGGCTTTGCACGTTCCCACGCTGCCAGCCCGGAGAGAGCAGGGGGGATTTGGGGAGCGGAGGGAGGTGGGGAGGCATTTGCAGGGAAAGGAGACAGTGCTGTCACCCCCACAGGTTGGAGAGGGGCTGCCATGGGGCTGGGACCCTCCCCCGTGCCTCGGCCATGCCGTGCACGTGTGCCGCAGCCGGACCACAGCCTCTCTCCTCCGTTTGTCCCTGCAGCGAGCGCCGGCCTGCTGGAGAACTGCACGGGCTGCGTCCTGTGCTCAGAGGACAACGGCTGCATCACCTGCCACCACCGGCTCTTCCTGCTCATCTGGAGGGACGGCATCCGCCAGTACGGCATGTGCGTCCACACCTGCCCCCCCGGCTACTTCGGTGTGCGAGGGCTGGAGGTCAACAGATGCACAAGTACGTCCCGTGCCAGCCGGGGCCTCCCCCCGCTCCTCCCAGTGCCCCCGCGTCCCCTTGCAAGTCCCAGCGCCGTGGGAAGGGCGATGGCTGCATTTCCCGCAGCATCCCCGGCGCGACAGAGCCAGGGGCAGCGGCGAGAGCCGGGGGCAGCCGGGCCGTGGGTCTTCCTCCCCTTTTCCCTTGCCCAGAGCTGCAGCCTGGACCCTGCGGCTTTGCAAAGGGCTTTGGGTCCCCGGTGGGCACCGGGGCTGCCAGCTCCGGGCTCGCCATGTGCCGGCCCTCGGGCTCGCCCAACTGACCAGCCCTCCTTCCCGGCAGAGTGCAGGTCGCCCAGCTGCGAGAGCTGCTTCAGCAGAGACTTCTGCATGAAGTGCAAAGACAAGTTTTACTTGCACAAGGGCCAGTGTTTTCGGCAGTGCCCCCCCAGCACCACGGTGCAGCCCGGCACCCGCGAGTGCCAAGGTAAGCAGCACCCACACCCCGTGCCCACGGTCCCTGGGGACGTTCCCAGTGCCGCGTGGTCACTGTCCCCATTCCGCACCCCTGTGTCCCCCCCCAGAGACGTGCGAGCCGGGGCCGTGGAGCGAGTGGAGCGCCTGCACCCACGAGGGCCGGACCCGCGGCTGCAAGTGGGGTGTGGAGACACGGGTCCGGGAGGTGCCGGGGGCTGCCCGGGAGGAGGGGGCCGCTTGTCCCGCGCTGCTGGAGACGAGGAAGTGCCGGATGAGGAAGCACTGCCCAGGAGGTGAGCACCGAACCGCCTGACACCCCCAGGCCCCCGGGGGCGGCTTCGTGCCCCTCCAAAGCGAGCCCCGAGGCGTGCTGTGGGAGGGGGGGGCTGTGGCGGCGGTCCGGTGGTGGCCGGCGAGCCTGGCTGTCATCGCCCAAGCATTTCGAGGCCGGTGGCTGTAACTGTGCAGTTCTGGAGAAAGCCGCTCTCTCAGGCACATGTGCTGAGCAGCCCCCGGCGCTGGCGCTGGGGCTGGCTGCGGGGCTGGCAGGGACCCCTGCGGGCAGCGTGCCAGGCTGGCTGCTCCCACCCGGCAGCCCCCGAGACCGCCCGGGACCGGCCGGCGTCCCCTTCCACCGCCGGGCTGGGACGGGCGCTGGCGTGAGCTGCCGTGGCGGGACGAGGCTGCCGAGCACCGGCTCCCGTCCTGCCACGCTTGCAAAGGGAAAGGCACGGCCGGGGCTTTCTGCACCGCAGTTGTCATTGAATACGGAGGGTTGAGACCCGCAGGGGAGGTTGCTGCAAAAACCTCCGAGCCCCCAAAATAGCTGGAGCGCTTGTGCAGCTGGAGGGCATCACCCAAGGAATTTCTGATGGCCGAAGCTTTGGGAGACACCCCAGGGCAGGGTCTGACTCCATGGCTCGCCTGGCCAGATGTTTGCCCCTTCTCCTGCACCTCCTCCCACCGTGGCAGCACCGCGTCCCCCGGGCTGGGGGCTCCCTGCCACGGGGCTCCCCGCCACCTCTCACAGCACCAAGACCTGGCACGGGGTCCGGCCGGGCAGCGTGGGCGCGGGTGCGTGGCTGGCAATGGGAACCAGGAGGTGGCTGATGTCATTTTTGGATGCAACCGTCTGGACCGAAGCTGTTCTAATAAATTTCCGCTTAATAACTGGCAGAAAGAGGGATTGCATGAGATACCGATCTGTAGGGCCTGGAAAGAGATCTAAGCCGCCGGCCCCAGCGGTGCAGAGGTCTGCGGTTCGGAGCTGCGGGCTCACCATGTGCCGTGGGACGCGCCGGCCAGCACCGCCAGCGCGGCGGGGGCCGAGGGCGGCAGAGGAAAGTACTGCAAAGGGGGGGAAGAGAAAAAGGATGGAGAAAGGGGGACAATAACAGAAGCCATGCGTGCTGGGGCTGTGGAGCCAGGAGAGCAGCTTCATCTCAGCATCATCAATCATAAATAATATTTTCCTGCTGACAGCACGGAGGAGCTGATTTCCATCCCCGCCCAGCCCCCGACTCGCAGCTTCGGGGTGCCAGGTGGCATCGATTTCGGGGACGTTCCCCTCCCTGCCGGGCTGCGCCGGCTCCGGACCCGGAGAGCTGGTGACAGTTTGATGCGGCGAGTTTGGCGTGGGAGGACAGGCTGCTCCGGAGCACGGTGTCCCGCGGCGCGGTGCCAGGCGGGTGCCTGTGGCACCGCGCTCGCGCCCAGCCCTGCCCGGCACACCGCGGGTCCTGGCGGCGGGGACCGTGGCACCAGTGCTTCATAGGCACCCTATCTCGTGAGAAGGCGATGGCACCCCTGAAAAGCTCTTGGCCTCCCGGCTCTGCCCAGGCACCCGCTCCTGCAAGCTGGGGGCCCAGAGTCCACGGTGATGGACTCAGGGAACGGCGGAGCTCCTTGCTCAAGTCTGCTACCTGGGATCTGCTCCGGAGACAGGTCTGGCCCCATGAAGGCAGCGGGAAATCCCGTCAGTGCCCCACGAGCAGCCCCCGCTGCCTGCAGCCCCAGCCGGGCGGGCAGGAGAGGGCAGCCCCTCCGTGTCTGGCAGGCTGGCCTGGCCGCCAGCTCCCGGGCAGGCTGCTCGGCGTCCCTGCCGTGGCGAAGCGTGCATCTGCCCTCGCTCCCAGGCTCCTGCCCGCCCGGCCAAGTGCTGGGTTATAGGATCCAGATGCTGGAGGAGGACGACGAGTTCACTTGATGCAGCTGAGACACCCCCAGCCCGGGTGAGCCGGGCAAGGCAGTGGGACCCGATCGTGTGATGAGAGATTTGTGCCACCGCTTCTGAGCCATCCCCGGGCGGCTGGAAGGGAGAAGCATCCACGCTTGGCCAAGGCACAAAACCCCTCATGCTGCTGTAAATCTGCCTTGTGTGTCTGCCGCGCTCTCCAGACGCTTGGCGTTCGTGCTGTGCCCTCTCCTTTGTGGGTGGCAACTGTCTGGGAGATCAGAGGCAAAAAACAGAGCCGGGCAGGAAAAGAGCTGGAGCCCTCCAAAAGGATCGGCGACAACAGCGCTGGCGCGCGCAGCACCGGCCGGTCGCCGTCCCTGTGCCCCTCACGCTGGGGCTGTGTGGGGAGAGCGGCACCGGACCCCCTCCGTGTCACCCGGCTCGGCATCAGGAGAGCACGTGGTGGGCACAGGAGTAGAAGCAGAGGCGAAGCTGCCAGGTTTTTCGGGCAGCCTTCCCTCTCCCCAGCGTGGGCCCCCCTTCCCATCGGAGCCCACAGCACGGAGGGGCTTATCCTGCATCCCTGTTCGGTGTCTTGGCACTGACCCCTCGGCCAGTGGAGCCCGGAGCGGAGGGTGCTTGGCTCAGCCCCTCGGGGTGCACAGAGATTTGGGTCCCAACCGCCTGCCCGCGCAGCACCGAGTCCCTGGCAGGCTATCACCGGGTCGGTCTTACCGGGATGCAGCTGGGCTCTGGCGGCACGTGGGTCATGCCGCCTGGGCAGGGAGCATCCACGTGGGGAGAGCATCCCTAGGGAGATCATTAGTACGTGTGCATGGATGCACCCTGAGGCCACCCTGCTTCCCACCCTACCCAAACCCTCCCGGGGGCCAGCTGGGTCCTGTGCAAGCCCGCGGTGGTAAGCAGCACCGTCTTCTCCAGACTTCTCCAGCCCTGCAATTGGAGCAGAACCGGGCATGGCCATGGCATCAGTTTGGGGCGTTGGTGTAGGCACTGTCCAGCTGCAACATCCCCAGTCCTTGCTCAGACAGAAGTTGGGGTATCTCTGGGCAGTCCCCCAGTTTGGTTGAGCTGGCTCCAGCCCATTCCTGGAGATTTTGCGGGTATCAGGATTTAAGGTCCGGCCATGGGAGCCGGCGGGACAACGCATTGGTGTCCCGCTGCCCATGCTGTTGGCACACCCAGACCCCCTGCACACCCACACTGCTCTTTGGTGACCTGGAGAGGGCTCTGGGCTCCCCCAAATCCAGAAGAGGGTCCTGTGCTAATGCCTGGGGGAGGACGCGAGGTCTGCATTCCACGGATGGGACTTGGGCTGGATCCTGCTGCCCGGCCAATGAGCAAACCCTCCTTTTCTCCTCCTTTTTCTATTCCAGAGAAAACTGAACCCAAAAATAAAGGCAAAAAGCGACAGAAGAAGCCGAAGACAGAACCGCATGTGGGTACCTAGCGGCACTGGCATGGGAGCCGGGGCAGCGCGGGGCAGGAGCTGGTCGGGAGCTCACTGTGGCAGCACGGTGAGCTCCTGACCAGCTCCCGCCGTGCTGCCCTGGCCTCATCACCCCCATTTTTCCATCCACATAAAAATTGCACAATTTTCTCCCCCTCCTCCCCTTTTCTTCTGAGACAATTTATGGCCTGTAAAACATTTCCTTTTCAGAAAATCTAATTTACAGTGTCCAAAGCAATGCCCTGGGGCTCGGGGAGGGGGTGGCTCCTTTATTTTTCTGTTTTTCCCTCTCCCCCAACCTTCTCGGTCCCTTCCCTTGCTCCAGCCGGGTGGGATGGGGTTGATCCCAGGGTTGGACCCCATGCCTGCCTGGGTACCGTCCCCCAGGGCTGGGAGATGCCCTGTCCCCACGGTGTCGCAATTGCACAGGGGTGCTGGGGTGCACAGCGTGCCACCGAACTGCTCTGGGTGCCAGATAGGGTCCCCCATCCTCAGCCAGCAGCACAGAGGGTGGTGGGACCCCCAGACTGGGACCCCACTGGGGACCACGCAACCACTTACGGCAGCCCAGCACAGCACTCAGCATCCCCATCGGCACAACCATGGGCCGAATCCTGCCGTCCTCGGGCTCGCAGCCTGCGGAAGGCTGGAAGAGCTCCCCTCCCCAGCTGAATGTGGGTGCAGGAATTTGGGGTGGCTGTGGCTGCGTTCGGTCCAGGACAAGGGGTGAGCCCGGGTGGGGGATGCTGCTGCCTCTTGCGCTGGGAGCAGCCACCACAGCCCCCTCCCAAATGTCACCTGGGACACGACCTGGGGGTGCTGACCCTGGCCCTGTGCCGGTGCATCCCTCCGAGCCGACTGCCTGCAGAAATAAACAGTGTACGTCCATGAGGCACGGAGGGCTGTATCGGCAGATTTAACGTGTGTTTTGCTCCAACGGCTGCCCCACCCACAGGCATCGCTGTATTTGGGGGCTTCCTGGGGTCAGAGGCCCCTGTCCCTGCTCCGAGCGTGGGCAGGGGGAGACCAGGTCTGGCAGTGGGATGTTGGGGTTGTGGGGGCCGTGGGGGCTGCAGGGGCACGGTCCCTTCAGGGCGAGAGCGCTGGGTGTCAGCATCGAGCCAGCCCCGAGAGCCGGCAGAAAGCCGCCACGGCAGCTCCTCCGTTCGCTTAATGTCAAATAAATGTATTAAAGCCTCCGGCATCCCTCTTGCCTCCCTGTTTTCCTCATTCCCACGAGGTGCTGGACGGGGATGCCGGCTGTGGCCGTGGCATTACCCCTGCGTTCCCCGGCCCCGCTGCGGTGGGAGCGGGCAGTGGGCATGGCAGGCCAGTTCTGCACCGGCTCGTGGCACTGCCAGGGGTGCGGAAGCATCTGTGCCCCCCCTGAGCCCCTCCGGCACATGGCTGGACCCAGACCCTGAAGCGGAGGCGGAGGGCAGCCACTGGCATCGGACCCCTCCATCCTATAACCTGCAGCCGCCTGTGCCCGGCAGCATGGCTCCCAGCAGGGGGGGGGCACCCTGCCCTGGCCTCCAGGCACCTGGGTGTTCAGGGAAAGGTTTTATTTTGAAGTTTTTATTTAAAGCATCACCAGCATTGCTCGGTGCCTGAGCAAGTGGCAAGCAGCATCACCGGGACTGCTGCCCCGCAGGTATCCCGGGCTCAGCTCTGCCGCCGGGAAGCACCGAGGGGCTCGTCCAGCCGGTCGCTAATTGCCATGAGAGCACTGGGTCTGGCGGGGCTCGGCTCGCAGCGATGGCCGGGTCCAGCCATGTAATCCGGTTACGGTGAAGGCGCAACCGCAGCACACCGGTCTGGCAGCAGCTCTGGTGTTTCCCTCGGGAGGCTGAAGCCCCCCCGCTCACCGGGCAGCGTGGCTCCGGTGCTGCTCCGGTGCGTGGCTCCAGCTGCTCCGGCACCAGGGTTCACAGCATCCCCGGCCATCCCGCAGTGACCAGGATGGCAGCGGGGTCCCTTCCCCGGCTCCATGGCTACATGAGCAGCCCGGCACGTGGGAACATGTGCCCCCCGTACTGGGAGAAACTCACCCTCTCCTGAGATGCGTGGGCATCCCCATGCCCGGGGAAGCCCCCTCTCCCATGCCAGCCTGTCCCCACCGCCGTGGTTTTCCCCTCCCGGGGATCCAGCCTAGATCTAGCCCAGCACGTAGGCTGGCAGCCGCGGTGACACCCGGCTGCTGGCACACAGCCGTCCCAGCCCCCGCTGGACCCCCAGCCTGGGAGCTGGGCACCCCAAGCCCTGCACGGGGTCCTGCCAAGCTCTGCCTGGGACATAGCCCCCATCCCGGTCCCCACAGGCTTGTCTTGCAGCCAGAGCAGCCAAATCCAGGCCTGGCTCCCTCCAGCGTTATAAATAGCCGGGACGCAGGGAGGGAGCTGTGCTCCCCGGGATGGGGGTGTTCTGGGGGTGGTGGGTCCCAGCGGATGCTGATCGGGGGGGACTCGCTGGGTGCTGGGGCCAGATGGTGGGAGGGCTTGCTGCTGGCACAGGCAGCTTGGCCCTGTTGGCTGGAGGTGCTGCCGCGGCGCTGCCCGCCCTGGGAGGTGCAATGAGCTGCGCAGAGAACGGTCGGGGGGGGCCGGCGGGTGCGTGCGGCCGGGGGAGGGACGTGGGCTGCTTGTGCGAGTGTGTGCAAGTGTGTGTGTGTGTGTGTGTGTGTGTGCGAGACATTTATAGATCACGTGTGAAACTTGATCTCCCCACAGTGGGCTAGGAGGAGAGAAAAAAGATAGAAGTATTGTTTTTAAACAGATTTTTTCCTTTGTTTTTCTTTTTTTTTTCCCCTCTCCCCCTGCGAGGGCTGCGGCCGCCTGGCGATAAAAGGCCGGGGCGGCCAGAGCCGGCTCAGAGGGAGGAAATGCCGAAATTGCAGCGTTTCGACTCGGCGGCGAGCGCCCGCTGACCCATCCCCGCAAAGAGCGGTGTCGTGGCCGCCTGGGAAGTGCCCGCACATCCCCGGACGAGGCACCCCGCTTTTACCACCCCCTTCCACCCCGGTGCCACGGGGACCCCCGTGCCATGCGGGCTCTCAGCTTCGGCCTCGTGGCCCTGACCTGCGCCACGACGGTGCTGTGCGTGGCCGGAGCCCAGCGCCGGGCGCTGGACGGGGGCGGCCGCCGGCGTTACCACCGGGTACAGCACGGCCACTGCAGCTACACCTTCGTGCTGCCCGAGGCCGACCCGCCGCCCTGCCCGGCCGCCCCCGCCGCCCCCGGCCCCGCCAACGCTCTGCTGCAACGGGACTCGCCGGCCGGCACCGCGCACGCCGGCTACGGGGACACCGAGCGCCTGCGGCACCTCGAGAGGATCCTGGAGAACAGCACCCAGTGGCTGCTGAAGGTAGGGTGCGGGGCGACAGGGGGGGGGACGGGCAGTGGGGTGGCGTGGGCAGGAGTTTGCCTGCAACACCCAAATGTGCAGCATCCCCGTACCAGCTGCCGGCTGCCGGAGGCAGAGCTGGTTGCACGGGGGTTTCGTGCCCACCCAAGCAGCAGCACTGCGGCCAACTCAGCATCTTCCCTGCAGGTTTGTGAGCTGGGCCTGATCCTGGCACTGTCTCCTCGGAGGGGATGGGTGCTGTGGGTGCTACAGCTTGGGAGCGCTGCAGCTCAGGGGTGCTGCAGCTCCACCGGTGCTTGCCGCTGCGGCTGTATCCTCCTTCCATCCCTGCTGTGGATCCTTGTGGTCCCGGCTGGGCTGGCTGTGCCACGTATATCTTGGGGGTCAGCGCTCCCCATTCCGGGTCAGGATGCGGCCCTGCTGGAAAGTTCTTGGGAAGGATTTTGGCAGGCGGCAGAGCAAGGGACTTAAGGGCAGGGGCCACCAAAACCTCTCCAGCCTCATTGTTTTCCCACTCATGGGCTTTGCAAAAGCTCCTGGTGCTTCCTGAGACTTTGAGTGGGACCCACGGCTCCCGGGCAGCCCTGCAGAGCGTGGGCAAGTGGGAGGGTGCAGGGTGGGGGGCAGCTGGGTGCCACACCAGAAGGGCTGCGTGCCCACGGGGGTGCCCCCCACCCCAGCTCACCCCATTCCCGCCGCCCACAGCAGGAAGCAGAGTTTCCTTCCCGAGGGCTGGCGAGTGCCGATGGACCCCCCCCCTGTGTACCAAGTGCGGCCGCCTGCGTCAGACCCAGGAATAGCTCCCGGCCGGCTTGTCCCGGGGGACACCTCCCTGGGGGCTGTAAACCCTGCACCCTGGCAAGGCAGCGGCACTGTGACCCTAGGTGCCTGTGCTGATAAGAAGGCGAGCGGCTTGTCCCTGGCCGTCACTGACCCTCCAGCCAAGCGGCATCGCCAGCGCAGCCTCAACCACGTCCTGGCAGCGTCCCGCCGGGGTGCAGTGGGACCTGCATGCCTCTGCACCCCGATTCCCTGGATGATGCCCCCAGCCGAGCAGAGCCAGCGGCACTGCAAGGATGGTGCATGCCGTGCCCTCGCAACGCTCAGGGCAGGGGCTGGGGCCAAGTGGGGGTCCCAGGGGTGGCCTGTGCCAGCCACACTGCTCGGGGAGCCTCTCCTGGCCGTGGGAGACAGGGAGGGCAGCAGGGACGTGCAGACCTGTCCCCTTAGCCACCCTAAATTCCTCAAAAGCTGGGAAAACGCTGAGCCACGGCTCCACTGAAAGCCAGCCCAGGGTGTTGCAGAGGGACAGGCACAGCCAGCCACCACCTGGCTGGTGGCAGAGAATCTCCATCACTGCGGGACCTGCTGGGTCTGCTGTGCATGCACAGCCCTGGGTCCCTGCACCCTGGGGTCCCTACTTTGGGGTGCCTCTGCCCTGGGTGCCCAGGACAGCTCTGAGCTTCTCTCGGGTTGAGGGCATCTTTGGGGCATGGCCAAGCAAGGCGGGGGGCAGGGGGTCCCACATGGCTCTGCCCTGGAACAGGCAGCCACAGGCAAAGTGGAGCTGCACATCTGGGCAGCTGTGGGTAGCGATGCCCCACACCGCAGCCCCAAGGAGCACGAGGCAGCGGGGCACTGGGCAGCCGGTACCCCATCCCATCCCACCCCATCCCGTAGCATGGCCCTCTCCGTTTAGAGGAAGCTTGCAGCTTTTTTCTTTTTTCTGTTGTTCCTTGGCTTTCCTAATTTAACCAGAGCTGCCCAGAGAGGCTTGTTTTGGTCGGACTCCAGGCCTGAACAAACAAACCAGGGCTTGAAGGAGGCATCAGGTTCAGGGACAGATTGTAAACAACATCGCATCCCTGTCTGCTCTGCCCTGGCCCAGGGAGCCCTGCCGGGTGCTGGGGACTGGGGGGCCTGCAGGAATTGAAAGGCCCCCCAGCACCCAGCAGGACTCCCCAGGCACCATTGGGCACCCCCAGCACCCAGCCTCCCCAAAGAATCCCATTCCCAGCACTGGGGTGCTGGTCCACCCACCCCATGTGCAGCCCCCCATGGCTGGGAGGGACAGGGACATGGCGAGGACCCAGCACATGAGGACACGTGGCTTCTGCTCGCTGTCCTGTCGGCTGTTCCCATCTCAGGAGGAATTAATTTTAGTTCAAACACAAACATTTGATGGTGCCGCTGGGTCTGGGGCGGCGGGGGGCTCAGGACGGGATGGGGTCCCCGGTGGGGCAGTGGCAGACTCTGGGGCACCCGCACACAGGGGCTGGTGCTGCTCACCCTGGCATGGGTGCAGGCAGAAGTTGGGGGGAAAGCCCCCCACCTCTGGCCTTGGGCCCCCCCCGCCACTGCTTGTGGGATGCTTAGAAATGCCAGGGCAGGATGGGGATAGTGACAGGGGGAAGGATGTGGCTGCAAGAAGGTGGCACAGGACCATCCAGATGTGGGCAATGGCTCCCTGTCACTGGGACAGCGGGGTGGCCGGGGTCCCTCCTGTTCCAGGGCAGCGTTTTGGGGTGACCCACATCACCACAGTCCACCCCCCAGCCACTCTGCCCTTCTTGGGGAGGAATGGAGCTGGTGGGACCCCTCCGAGCCCAGGCGAGCCTCAGCACCTGTGGGGCGAAGGGAGGGGGATCCTGCTTTCCCAACCCTCTGCACAGAGCCTGTCCCACTTGGGTCCCCTGTGCCACCCAAGGCTGGGGACACTGTGCCCCCCTCCAGCCCCAGCTGCTCCCAGGGAGCTGCTGGGGCCGGGAGCTGGGGCTGTTTCTCCGGCTGCACTCAGGCCTCCCCGTGCCAGCCTGACCTTTTCCATGGGTACGTACTGCCCTTGGGCTCAGAGATATGTTTATTTAAAAAAGAAAAAAAAAGAAAAAAAAAAGCGCAAGATTGAGAGGGAGAAAAGACCTCCCCGAGCCCTGTGAAGCAACAAGATTAACGACGTGGTTAAAGGGAAACTCTCCAGCAATCACTCAGCTCGGGGAAATGTTTTCCAGACACGGCTCTCCGACCTTTCCCCGCTTCCTCCCCGCGAGCACGTCCCCGCAAGGGAAAATCCTTAGGGAAGCAGGGTGCAGGCAACGCTGGCGGGGGTGCCCAGCCCTGGGACCCTCCTGCCCTCCATGGGTGCTCGTGGTGGGGCGATGATTTCACCACTGCCCGGTTCTGGGGAGGAGGGAACATGGCCACGCCGCTGCCAGCGAGATTTCATCATGCGCAAACAAGTGCAGAGCAGAGCCCTGTGCCCTGGCCCGATGCCGGTCCCGCTCCCATGCCAAGCATCCCGGCACCGCTGCCTGCCCGCCATGGTGCTGAGCATCCCAGCACCGCTGCCTGCCCACCAGGCTGCCCGGAGAGCAGCGTCCTACCCTGGCCTGTCCCGTCTGGTCCACAATCCCACCAGATGCATGGGGATGTGGGGGTCAGCCAGTAGAGCAGGATCCGGGCGGTGCGGGGACAGAGGGATCTGTGGGGTGGAGGGAGCCGGGCGGCCCCCATCCCCTCCCGCTCTTGGGGGCTGCCTGGTTTGGGGCCACTTTCCCAGCGTGGGCGGCAGCACGGTCCCTTCCGCTCCCCGTGGCCCCCGCCGAGGGACCGTGCCCCCGCCGAGGCCGTCGCCCCGGGGAGGGGCCGAATGGGAACCTCATGGCGGGACCGCCAGAAATAGAAAAGCCTTTGGGAAAGGCGGCTGCCCCGCGGGCTGGGAAAGAGGAAGCGACCTCTCAGCTGTGTCCGCAGCAGGCTTCTTCCCAGCCCCGAGCGCTTCCCCGTAGCGAGGCAGCACCGGCTGCCGGACACCCACCTTCTCCGGCCGATGGTGGCCCCCCCACCCTCCGCGTTCCTGGCCCTGGGAAACCGGTGGCTGGGGGCTGGCAGCTGATGCTGATGCCAATGCCGATGCCGGCTACTCCTTGCCCGGCTGCTCAGCACAGGCCACCCTGGCTAGGCAGCAGCCCCAGCTTGCCAGCAGAGCTGGGCACACACCAGTCCGTGCCAGGTCCCAGCTGGCACCCCAGCCCAGGAATCTTGGCAACCAGTGCATGAGGAGGCTTCCCCCGCAGCAGCGCAGCCGGTGGGCAGCTCACTCTGTCCTCCCGATAAGCTTCAAAGGGCCCTGAGATGGGTCATGCCATGCTGAAAAGCTCCCAGGGATGTGCCGAGCCGTGCCAGGCTCAGCCGGGCAGCCAAGGGAAGACCCAGCGAGCTCCTGGAACGACCCGCCACGTCCCCGCTCCTCTCCGCAGCTGGAGAGCTACATCCAGACGAGCATGAAGCCGGAGATGGCGCAGCTGCGGCAGACGGCGGTGCAGAACCAGACCGCCACCATGCTGGAGATCGGCAGCACCCTCCTCAACCAGAGTGCCGAGCAGAGCCGCAAGCTCACCGACGTGGAAGCCCAGGTAGGGGGTGGCCAGGGTGAACGGCACACGTGTCCCCACGTCCCCACCACCCCCAGCACCGCGGTGGGCGGCATGGTTTCTCTGCTGCTAAAAGTGGGGCGATTCCCCAAGGTGATGCATGGTTTAGTGTACCAGTGTGCAGAGTTACCGGGGTTGTGTGCCAGGGAGCCGCAAGCCCGGTGACACCGGGAATGTGGTGTGGCTCCAGCTGCTCACGCCAATGCTCCCCTTCGCTCCCGGGGCAGGTGCTGAACCAGACGTCGCGCATCGAGATGCAGCTGCAGGAGAACTCCCTGTCCACCACCAAGCTGGAGAAGCAGCTGCTGCTGCAGACAAACGAGATCCACAAGCTGCAGAACAGGAACAAGTAGGGCCCGGGGCAGCTCGGGGACCCCCGCAGCCGCCGGACCCCGGGGAGAGGCTGGTGTCTCCCACCCCAGGAGTGTGGCTGCACTTTGGGGGGGCTTGAACTCCTCCAGGGGCTGATTGGGGTCCCTGGGGGATTGCACAGCCCCGGCACAGCCCCTTGGGCTTTGGTTTCCCAGAGGTGCCAGGCAGGGTGCAATTCGGTGGGTGCAGCAGGGGTTGGGGACAACTTTGGGTCCCCGCAGACGTGCCAGGGCACCAGAGCTGGGGCTGGGTCCGCTCTGCCCCCCGCTCCCTGCCCGGGTGCTCAGCGCAGGCGCACACACCCCCCCCCCCCATCACCTCTGCCTCCCCCTTTCAGCATCCTGGAGGTGCGGGTGCTCGAGATGGAGACGAAGCACCAGGCAGAGCTGGCGGGGGCCCGCTCGGAGAAGGAGAAGCTGCAGCGCCTGGTGAGCCGGCAGAGCGGCACCATCGAGGAGCTGGAGAAGTCACTGCTGGCCACCAGCGCCAACACCAGCCTGCTCCAGCGCCAGCAGGTCCAGCTCCTCGAGTCGGTGCAGAGCCTGGTGCGCCTCGTCTCCCAGGGCAGAGGTGAGCCGGGGCGTGCAGGCAGGGTGCAGGCAGCAGGGGAGCTCCTCGCCGTCCCGAGAGGGTGCCAGGGCACGGTGCCAGCCCCGGCGCGGGTGACATTGCCCCAAAAATGAGCCCTGCGTTGCATCCGAGGAGCAGCTCCGAGCCCCCAGGGGAGGGTCCGTGGCCCCACGCCGTCCCCAGCCATGGCAAATCCCCAGGCTTAGGCTGGCGGCAGCCCTGGTGCAGCACGGCCGGCTCACCCAGCCCTAGGGAGACGGCGCGGAAGAAAGAAAAATAATCCGTGGGCACAAAAGCATCCAAAGGGAGAGGGGAAGAGCAACAAAACCAGGCAGGGCTGCGGGACCAGCAGGGTTTCTGCCGTCTCACGGTCTTCTTCTGCCACAGCCTCGCTGCCCGGGCAGGAGCAGCTCTTCCAGGACTGTGCCGAGGTGCGCCGGGCGGGCATCCACGCCAGCGGTGTCTACACCCTCCACATCGCCAACCTCAGTGAGCCCAAAAAGGTGAGTGCGGCCCAGAGGGCTCCCACTGCAGCACCCCGGCGTGCTGCTGACCCCAGTGCCACCCAGTGCACGCTAGCCGCAGAGTGGAGTGGGTATCCCTGTTGCGTGGCACATCCCAACCCCTCTCACTGGGGCAGTGCCCCCCACTCTCGGGGGCTGCAGAGGGGGCGAAGGCGGCAGCTGCCGGGTGAAGGCAGGGCTTGCTCAGGCTTTCAGATGGGGGGATAAAATTGATTTTAAAGGCACCCCCACCCATGAGTGCTGTGCCCCAGTCCCTGCCCATGGCCATGGAAGGAGGAGAGAACCCAGCACATGCTCGCCAGCCCCTCAGCAAGCTCTAGCACCCATGCTGAGCTGCCTACCCCACGGCGGGGGGACATACCTAGCCGCCCACCCCAAGCCACCCTCATCGCCCCGCTCTGCAGCCCATTCCGGCTCTCCCCCCACTGCAGGCGTACTGCGACATGGAGACAGACCGAGGGGGCTGGACCGTCATCCAGCTCCGCACCAACGGCAGCCTCAGCTTCCAGAGGAACTGGAGGGAGTACAAGCAGGTCTGTGCCCACCTGGGGAGGTGGGCACCCTGGGGGCACCCTGGGCACCTCACTCTAACCCACCCCGCTGCTCCCCCAGGGCTTCGGGGACGCGGCGGGCGAGTACTGGCTGGGTAACGAGGCCGTGCACCTCCTGACGAGCCGGGAGCCCTACGCCCTGCGTGTCGAGCTGCGGGACTGGGAGGGTGGCCAAGTCTATGCCCACTACAGAAAATTCCAGCTGGGGAGCGAGCGGCAGCTTTACAGGTAGGAGAAGGGCACCGCGGGGGTGGCTGCCCAGCCCTCCCCGTCTCCGGCTGTCCCCGAGCCCTGCGGGCAGCGGTGGCCATGGGCAAGGGCTGGATGTGGTGCCCTGGGGAGGTGTGTGGCCCTGGCGGGGGTGCTGGATCACACGGGGCTTCACTGGGATTTCCTGGTGGGGTTATGGCTCAGCAGAGCTCCTCCCCAGGTGCCAGGGGACATCGCTGTCCTGCCCGCTTCTTCTCTCCCCGGGCTCCTGAGAAGTAGATTTTTAATGCATGAAATTGCGTGAAAGCAGGGGGATTTCCCATCCCAGCCAGTGGCCGGGGCACTCGCACCGCAGCTCGCTGCTTGGGCAAGTGGGGGTGACATATACATGGCCGCCAGGCACTCCCGGGGGTGCCGGGCATCCCCAGGCTGCTACACCCGTGTCCGGGGAGGGTTGCCGTGCTCCTACCGCCAGGCTTGTGAGGATGGTGTGTGTTCCCAGGAACCTCAGCCTGGCCGTGGGCAGGAGGGGTGGCAGGCAGCTGGGTGCTTTGGTAGCTGGGTTGGAGATGGGACCAGACCCCAGAGATCCCCTGCACCGTGCATCCCGTGCATGCACTGAGCCGACCCCCAGCAAAAGGCACCGGAGAAGCCTTGGGAGGGTCTCCTCTCTGCCCCAGCATAGCATGACCTCCACCCTTGGGGACCCCCAGGACAGGCCCTCCAAGCCGGTAGACCCCAGCCAAGCTGGAGCTGCAGGATCTCTGCCTGCATCCCCCCGTGCCAGCCCTTACTCAGCTCAGAGCACCCCATGTCCTTCACCCCTCCCCGAGCAGGGCTGAGGGGCTTTGTGAACCAGCAGTAGCCAGCCGGCACTGATGGTGGCCGTGGCCGTGCCGTGCTGGCCCCGGGCGGCAGGCTGTCGCTGCAGGACTACAGCGGCACGGCCGGGCAGCAGAGCGGCATGGCGCTGCAGGGCACCCGCTTCAGCACCCGCGACGCCGACAACGACAACTGCCTCTGCAAGTGCGCCCAGATGCTGTCGGGAGGTGAGCGGAGGGAGGGGGGACACCCACGCGGCACCCGTGGGTGCCTGCCCGGGATGCCACCCTGCCACCCGGCTCCCTCCTCACAGGCTGGTGGTTCGACGCCTGCGGCCTCTCCAACCTGAACGGCATCTATTATCCGGCCCGGCATAACATCCGCAAGCTCAACGGCATCCGCTGGCACCATTTCCAGGGGCCCAGCTACTCCCTGAAGGGCACCCGCATGCTGATACGACCCGCCAGCTTCTAGCACACCGGCGGTTGGGGCGGCACCACAACCAGTGCCAGCCTGGCATGGAGCGGGGGGGTCCGGGAGAAGGGACGGTTGCGGGAAACTGAGCCCTCCCGGCCACCGCAGGGAAGCTTTTCCCCCAGTTATATTTTTTTACTCTCGTTTATCCCATCTTCTGGGAGCCTGCGCATCGTGGAGAGGGGCAGTGGCACCATGGCCGTGCCGGAGGGACCCGCGGGCAGTGATGAGGGGCTCTGATGCTGCAGGATTCGGCACGGGGGCTCTGCCTTGCACCAGAGCCAGCCCCGCCACAGCGGGCTTGGATAGATGGAAACCACCTGATCCTACCTCAGCTTCTCTCCCCATCCTTCTGCTGGGCCTCCAGTTTTTGCCCCAGGGACGGGGGTCCAAGACCCCCCCAGGACACCCTGCACACTCAGCTGGGCTCCAAGGCATGGCGGGGGCTTTGCCTTTTATGGATGTTTTAGGGCACTGCAAAGCCCCCCACTGTCCCACTTTCCCCGTGGGACTAGGGGAGCTGGCGGGGTTGGGGGTCCCTGTGAGTGCGAGAGGCCGGTGCCACCCCTCCTTCCCCTCCTGCCCAGGCACGGCCGTGCAGGGGGACACGGGCCGTCCCCTCCCATGTGCATGGCCCCCACCACTGTCCCCATGCACAGCAGCACAGGCACTGCTCCTTGCAGGATGGGGA
>JANXJC010000009.1:31874337-31897975 GCA_027564655.1 Leptodon cayanensis
ACCCCCCCCCCGCCCCGCTGCGGTTACGGTGTGGGCGGAGAGGCCTCGGCCGTCCCTCAGGAGAGCTGGGCCGCGGCGGGGGGGGCCTTCCCGGCGACACTGAGGGGGAGGGGCGGCGGCGGGGAGGAACGGGCGGGCCCGGGGCGGCGGGGAAGGGCAGGGCTCGCCGCCTCTTGCCAGCTGAGGGGGTCTCCGTGCCCCCGGGGCGCGGGGGAGCAGGGCAGGGAGCTGCAGGGGAGGCCGCCTCGGCTGCCCTCAGGTTGATCTGGGGCCGCCCCCTGCCCCCGGCCACGCAGGAAGGGCAGGGCCCCACGGAAGGGTAGCCATCCCCTCCCCCCAGCCCTGCGAGTTCGCACGTTCAGGCGGTTTAGGTGGTTTTTACTTAAAAAGCTCTGTCTTGCCTCTTCCCCGCCCTGCCCAAAAAAGCAGGGGGCTGTGAGGTGTGTGGAGGGGCAAGGAGAGGCCTGTTTCTTCTTGCTCCCACCCCCAGCCACGCAGAGACTCTGTTCTGGGCCTTTCTGGGTAGAGGGGAAGGTGGTTTTCACAGATTCCCCCACCAGTCGCTGTTCTCTTCTGAAAGCAGCGGTGGTCAGTCTCACCCCTGCTGTAATTTAGTTAATTGTGCCTTGGGGCAACGGGCTGTGTGGCTGTTGGTAAAATATGCTTTGTAAACGAAAGGGGAGATAAGATTATGAAACCCCTTGCATGTTGTTTGTCAGATTATTTTATTCTTTCTTTCTAAGGGCTTTGGGTGCAACCAATAAAGTTTGGATTATGAACACTCAGTCATTGGTATATTTTCTGCTGACAGCAGCGGTTGATTTATGCAGAGACTCATGAGGGTATGTGCCTCACTTCTGCAAGCTAAATTTATAGATTCTGAGCCTGTGTTGTTCAGTAGCAAGGTCCTTCCCGGCTGTGCTGAGCCCCAGTACCTGGGAGAGAGGTCTGCAATGGTCTGGGGTTTGTGCTGTTCAAACCTGTCGCCGGGTTGGGGTCTTGGAGAGCTGCTCTCGCACTGACAGTTGATGCCAGGCTGCGAAACTGGGTGCTGCACGTGTCTCTTTGGAGGTGGCTGTGCTGTGTGCTCCACATGCGCTCACCTGGCTCGTGCAAGCTCTGTCGTCAGCATGCTTCGTAAACTGCTCAGGAAGAGGAGCTCATTCTGTGTCTGAGGGTCAGCACCGTTCTGAGGTGACTGGAGGCAACATCATCTTTTTAGAGAAACACATGGAGACAGCAGTGTTTATGCTTGGAGACAGGTAGCGACTTAGTTTGCTCTTTGAAGACTCTCTCTTTTCAAAAACATAATAGCTGCTCAAAACATTCAGGCTCAAACAGAGTTGGTGTTCATGCTGTATTGCCAATCGACCTGGGTGTTGGATGTGGCTCTGCCAGTGCGGATTCTGGGTGTAGCATAGGTAGGCGCAGAGAAATCGCTCATCCTGTGCATTGTTCATGTTGGCGTGATATAGAAAAGGGTGAAGCTTGGGCTACGAGAGGGGAGGCTGAGCTTGGGGAGACTTTAGGCAGGATTTGGGGAAAGTGTGAAGCTTGATCAGTTCCTTAATTAGTCCTAAAACTAGGACTAGAGCAATTAATGTTCCAGTTCTTGCAGCACAATGCCGTGCCTGGATAAAACATACCAACAGTGGTGCATCCATCCTCTGTGGAGACACATGCTGTGTCCATAACTGGAAAAAGAAAGCTGGAATAGAATGTGGCTCCCACCAGCAGAAGAGTGTCCGATCCCCTGTACAGGACAGTCTGCTTTCTGCCTTGAGGAAAGGATCTGCCTGTGTCTTGGGGCTGGAAGTTTGGCTCTTCGGATGCCTCCTGGCAGAGAAGGGTTTATTTTAAAGGTCCAGACCTTTGCCTGAGTATGAAGTATGTAGATCTTCAGTGGTAGGCAGTGATCCTTCCCTTTCATCTTGGCAATGGAGAGAGCTTTCCATTTTTTTCCACCTTTCTCTGTTACCTGGTAATACAATTTCTATTATTTATGCATTGTTAGTGAAACCTCACTGTCTCCTAGTTCCCAGGATGGGCAGCAGCAGAGAGTTCAGTGTACATGGCCTGTAGCTCAGACCAGTGAGCTTGCCGAGTCAGGTGCTGCCCATGAAGAGTTGAAACAGGGTTGAGGAAGGTAACGTCAACTCTGGAGCAAGGAAGGTAACACCATCTCGGCCTTGACTGTAGCAAAGGAGGGGAAGCTAATGTAGCTGAATAGCCAGGTAAGGAGCTGTGGTGGGGATAAGCCACAGTGTGTGGAAAAATGTGGTGAGAGAGCCAAATGCTGGAGGAGGAAGCAGAGACATCCGAGTGGGAGATTCAGAACAGGTTCTCTGGGTTTGGTGGGGCACATGGGTTCATGGATTGAGGAGAAGTGGGTTCTGTTGGGAATATGGCTCTTTGGAAGAGGGGTAGTAAAATTGGCAGTAGGTTCTAGCAAATGTGGAAGAAATTGGATCTTGGAATGTTTCATGACATTAAGCAGAGTTTAGTTTTGTGCAGGGGCAGTTAATGGTGCTAGTTTACTTGAAAAAAAGCTGGTGAAACATGAGAATGAAGATGCAAACCTGTGAGTGGGGATTACTGGGGAAAAACTTGATAAAATACTGTTCGCTGAAGGTGAGACACGGAAAGACTTTAGTGTTTCAGATTTGGGGCATTTTCAAGCAGTGCAGGTTAGGTGCGTAGACATGAAATGGGTTCGAGGTAGGAATCTAAGGAATATAGGATGCTGAAAGGTGGTTATAGATTTGTGGATTTGTAGAGAAAGAAACTGTTTCTGCTGTGATAAAAGGGACAGGGTAGTAACTTATCCCAATTTTATTAAGTGGCGGGTGTCCTTATATCTTCCACTTGAATTCTTTCTCTGTATTTTCTCCTTACAGAACTAATTTTCTCTTTTTGTCTTTCCTCATGTCCTCTGAGGAATAAGGGAAAGGAAGACAGGAGAAGCAAATGGGTGACATTGTGGTGTGTGATTAATTTCATGTCACACTTCTGAAGAGGCAGGGATTTATTTCTGGGTTACCAGACCCATCACCTCCACTGTTCCTCCATTATGGAATTGCTTACATTAAGGTATCTGTTTTATAAACTATCTGGGCAAGATTGATGCTATTTTAGGTTTTATTGTCCTGTAAGGGTCTTGAGAGAATAAACCCCACAGATTTTAAGATCAGGAAGGACTGCCATGACTCAGTCTGGCTACAAACATTATCTGGGTTTGATTGCAAGACAACTCTTGGATAATTTTTCTGAGATTGGATATCTCCTTCCAGGGGCTTCCAAGAGCTGACTTTCCTGGAATTTACAGAACCTAATTGGAGAAAAGGAGTTCTCCTTTGGATCTAGAAAAACTGCTTTGAAGAGGAGACTACAGCTTTCTGAACTGGCGTTAGTGCTGTTGCTGAAAGCAGAGTGTTTTTACAAGCTGGTTTTTGGACCCCGTTTGCCATCAAGGTGCCAAACCTATCTGTCGGTAGGAAAGGTTGATAAGAAATGGAATTGTTGATGTGGTCATAGGATCAATGATTCACGGATATCTTCTGTTGCTCAAGTGTCAGCAGTAGAGGAACAGCAAAATGAGCCTGCTGCGAGTCTTACCTGCTCCTTTGTTCAGACTGTTCTGGACAGTTTTATTCAAACAAATGATTTTATTATCAATTTCATGCTGCTGCTTTGGGAAGCTGAAGAGCAGAAGGGAGACCTTGGAGTTCTTTGTGGGCTCAAGACAGTACCACCACAGACTCATATTTGGAAGATTACAATTTTGATGATTTTAATTTTCCAGAGAGTTTATTTCTGAGAGTTAGGCTACGTCCTTCTTATGACTGATTTCTAATTTTTAAGGAATATTATCATTTGCATGGAGGCACTTTCTGAAGCAGGTTGTCCAGCTGCTTAATCTAATGGCTGGATTATATTGTGGCAATTTACTTGAAGTGAATGGTGAATAAAATGTGTACTAGATGGAAGCGGAAAATAATTTTGGGCCAAGGTGGAATTTGGCTGCAGGTTGCCAATTGGATAGTCGTGTCTTTGAGTATTAACAGCAGTCCTAGAAAATTGAAGTTATTCAAGTCTGTTTTTGCAGAGAAGTAGGCCTCTGCCCTTGCGCCTTCTGGAACAACCGAAGGGTAAAGGAGTTTGCTGGGTTTTTTTAATTAAGCTAAGTGCAGGGAGAGTCCAGCATGTTCTGCCATGTTAACACAGAATTACGTGCCAGAACTTGCTTTCACTGGGTGGGAGAGGTCTTGCCATGTTGTGAAGAAGTGCCCCTGAAGTCCTTCTGCATGTCCAGGGAGGTGAAATGGTGCCTTTCCTGTGTTCTTACCAAAGCCCTTGGAGAAGACAGTTTCTCAGTGCATCTTTGCACACGTGTGCATGAGTTGTCAGTAGATCTTTATTTTTAGTGTTCTGAAAATGGATAAGCGTGGACACACACAACAAATTAATTTCCAGTGTAGAAAAGCAAGAGCTCCTGCAGTGTTCCTTCTCTTACAAGTTTTGTCACAGATTTCTCTGTTGCCAGTGTGCTGTTAAATTCCAGCCTTGCCTTCCTCAGATTAGGCAGCACTTTAATTATACTCCAGAAGGAAAAGGAGGGCCTTTTCCTCACTGAGGAAGTTTTGCAGCATCCAGATTGATTTCAACTGAGTTTACAAATTAAGAGTTACAAGTTTTGGTGTTTTAGAACGTATGGCATCCAGGCATATGTCCAACATATGCATCTTACCAGGCATATAAATATATACTTGTCCTAAGCCATGACTTAACGCTGCACAGTGGCTTTGCTGGGTGATTGCAAGGTGTGAAGAAAGATGCTGTGGAGATGGACAAACTTGTCCTTGTATATGGCCAACAGTGGTGTGGGTTTGTTTGGCATGGCGAGGTTGGGTTCAGCACTCATGTCCCTGCTGGGTTACACTGAGCGATGAAGGCCGTGATCACCAGGCTTCAGTTAATCTCCAAAACACTGGTGTGAAATATTAAAATCTTAGTACGTTTACATCACCTGCAATCTCTGGGAGAGCTGCCTGTCTGGCTGTAGCTGTATTAAACCCAGCACTCGGTGTGTTGTGTTAGGGTATGCAGTGCATAATAGATATGGGTTTCTGGAGTTTAATAGCTGTTTTCTTCTATTTGATTTTCAGAACGGTTGTAGCTAGGTTTGTCTTGTGTTAATAATGATGAATTTTTTAGAGAATTATGTTAGAACTTCTACTTTCTGGCAGGGGTTTGCACCGGGTGTCTCTTGCTGAGCCTTCTGGATGCCAGCTGAACGGTGAAGATGGTTTGTGGTGCATTGCCTGCTTGATGGGAACAGCTGATCACGGGGATTTCCTGAAGAAATAGTTACGTGCCATGTACGCTGGTTTGTTCTTTGGCTCTGGTAACTGTTCCTGCCTCTAGGAATTGCATGATCAGATCAATTAAAAACATATAACTTTTACAGATGGTAGGTACAGTTCAGTTGTCTGAGTTCTAGGTAAATCACTCTCTGTACGTGAACCGTAGGAGTCAAATCAGCTGAACGATTGGCCTGTCAGTACTCTGTGCGTACTAATTAATGAGGAAAACAACTGTGTCACTTAGCAGTAATTAGGAAGGTAGAACTTTCCAGAGGACGCTGACAGTTGACCTGATGTCAGCTGTGATGAGCCTGCAGTGGTGCTGAAACATTTGTGAGCCTTCAGGAAGAGCTACCTGGTGTTGCCAGGACCTCAGAAATGGTGGTTTTGGTGATCGATTTCTTGGAAAATACTGTCCAAAGCTCCAGCAGTAGGAGCTTTAGTTTTGTTAATGCTCTTAGAAAAAGAATCGCTTCCCATTGAAGTCCTTGCAAGTACTCTGGCTTTGGCTTCTGGTCAGACCTAGAGATGTGCCTCCAAAAAATTCCACCGCCTTTCCTGCACTCCCTGCTTGGCCTGAACTGTTGGGATGGGGAAGAGATGCCAAGATGCCAGCAGAAGAATATTGTCATCGGTTTGTTTTGGTATGTGTGTACTGACAGGTTAGTTTGGCAATTCCTGGTTACATTTGTAGCCATTTTTATTTGATTGTGTTAGGAGCCTTCAGCGCTGGCAGTAAGGATGTCCACTGTGATTTGTGGGAGGCTGGGAGCCGTGGCAGGAGAAGCCACAGGCGTGGGAAAGCGGAAGAGCCTGCGCTGGGCTGCTGGGGCTTGGGTGTCTCGGAGGTGTCACTGTCCACTGCAGCCACACAGCCTCATGCAAGATCAGTCTCAGTGTTTTTGTGTTAGGAAGAGCTTTCCCTTTACTCTGTGTGCTGTGGACTAGCTTAGTTTGGAAAAGATGAGGGAGAGTCCCTGACTTTGGGGAAGAAGTGGGAAGAGAAGAGCTTTCAAAGTTGACTGTTCTGTATAAAATCCCTTAGGAGATGGAGTGAGGAACGTTCCCGTCACTGGCAGCTTCCTGCTGCTGGAGAAAATCCCAGCTGTTCTGCCCCAGGTACATGTGCTGTTGCCAACACTGAAGTTTTGCAGAGGACAGTTGCCCAACTAGGCTGAGATGGTGGAGACCCTTAGAGGGTCTGTGTAAGCTCCACTAAAATTTAGCTGTTACGGGTCTGAACAGAAATGAAGACTTAACTGTGACAGAACTTAAGCTAGGACAGCATGTGGGTACCAGTGATACTACCAGGGCAACCTGGAGATTTTCAGGCATGATATACGCTGCTTTCTACGTTTGTGAAGCGGGAGAGTTAAGTTTTCCCCAAGGCTGAGGAGGTTATCATAAAATAGGGAGTTACAGTAAAACCGTTTTGTGGTCAGTCCTGTGACTTCCATATAGGCTGTGATGCTCATTACAAGGGATGACTTCTTCATTGGCAGGAACTGCAAGGAATTCAGGGGAGGAATTGGTGAAGCTGATGAAGGAAGAACCAGTCTCAATTTTAGGACGCTGCTAGTACAAAATTACTCCAAGATGTTTCTTCCAGTTTAACTAAACCTGTCAACTGTCTTCCCTAGTGACTGGTCATGTCTTGTTTTGAATTAATCACAACTGTTCCTGTCTCTTTTTTAAGAGAATGTTGAGGTCTTCATATCATGATTTGTTATTTCTCCACAGCCGGACACAATCAGCTATTTAAAAGAAGTTGGAAAATAATTTTGGTGGAAAAATGTAGTGAGAGCAGACTGTGCTGTTCCAAAAAAATACCAAGAGAAAAGTTTGATTTCAAACCTCAGCTTTTTTTTAACTCAGATTTTAAAATCTGCTTTTCTATTGATGTTGTCCCTTTAGTAGGTAAATGGTCGTCAGGAAAGGATGTAAAATGTCAGTTTTGTTAATCCAGGCTTGTTTCTATTTCAGCTATAAAATCATAGAAAAATATAGGTTGCAAGGGACTTCTGGAGGTCATCTGTTCCATACTCATATTGCTGCAGTTCCAGCATCATGAAAATACACAAATAAGATTTATTTTGTGAGATAGAACATATTTTTTATAAAGTTGGTTACTATTATTTCTTCTTTTAAAGGTAAGCTGGGTTTTGATTAACGTTGACTGCTAGTAGGCTGTACTGTAGTATTTAAGCATGTCTTGATCTTTTAACTTCAGTGGTGTCTGTCGAGTACTAGATACTCTCCAAACTCTGAAGAAGCGAGTATTCCTTCCCTGGGAGGCTTACAGGCAAGGGATAAATGGGCTATGTGAAGCAAATAATAATCAATTTTATCTGAAAATTGTAATGCTTCCTCTCACTAATAAATCACGTTATACACTCATGATTTCAGAGGTTGGGTTTGAGCCGTGTACTGTGAAAGGTAATGTCTCACTTGCAGTTGTGGATAAAAGAAAGGAATGACCTTTGATTCCAGACTACTTACTGTAATTCTGGTCTTCTCAGCTGACAGAGGGCTTTTCTTTTTTCAAAATGAACTGGCTGCTGTCTGTCTTAGCCTGTTTGCAGTCTTAGTCTGTCACAATCGGTGCTGGTAATGAGCTTACATGGGGAAAGTAGAAGTGAGAGGAAAGTCTCTAGACCCATTTGACCAATTTGTGCATCTCGCTTTCTCCTTGAGAGGAAGATGAGGTTGTTTGGGGTGGTCTATCTGGAATTGATAAAGCAACAGAAATATTTTCTTTGTTCTTTGAGTTTGGCTTGGTGCAATTTGGGGCCTATCTTACTCCTTTAGGACTGCTCTCTGCTACCTGAATCTGAGTTCAAGCGGGTCATCGGTAATGATCATGTTTATGTGGCGTTGAACATAGTTCACTGGGTTCATTCTATCTGGATGAACTTGGAACTACCAGTAATATACTGCTCGTGCTCAGGGCAAGTTGTGCTGGTAGCAGCAATCCACAGGGAGGCCAGTGTCAAGTGGTGCTCCTGTTCTTGGGTGCATTATTTATACTCCAAACCTTATCCACAAAGGTCATCGCTTGGATAGCACTTGCAGGTTCCTCAGGACACCAGTCTTCTGGGAAGCTCTTGGCTTCCAGCTCACTGGGAGTCTGTATGTGCACTGCATCATACTGGTGCAACTTGTTAGGTTTAAGGTTCTGAGTGAGTAACCATGTGCTTGAGAGAAGCTCTGTGCCAAAAACATTTCCATTTAAAAGGAGAAAAAAAAGATCCCAATATCACAGTGGTTCTTGACTTAAAAAAAAAAAAAAAAAAAGGTGAATTTTACTAGAGGCTAAGTAGTTGTGTTTCTCAAACTAATTTCCAAAGATTTCTTAGCTATGTTTTGTTGCTACTTGCTGTTAAGTGGATACATCTGGAAGGACAGAGTGGGTAGGAAATTGCTATACTAATTGGGTATAGGTGCTGTAAGTATGGATACTTCACAAGAAATCAAGTCCTCCATGGGGGCGGGGGTTGCCATTGGGATTAGAGCGCATTGTAAGGATGGTAAAATCCCTTTTTAAAAAGGAGGGGGGTAGTAACAGTGGTTTAAATTAAAATGTTTTAAAAATCAGGTTCAGAGTAAACATTGAGAGGCTTTTTACCGTTTTATGGAACTTTAGGCACAAGAAGTCTAGCTTGGCAAGCTGAGCTGCTCAGACAATAGGTTACTGTTAGAATAATTCAAACTTTTAAGAATGGATCTCTTTTAATTAATAAACCTTCCAATTAAAAAATTCCTATATGGTGGTAGCACAATTGTTTTTGTCTCTTGACTGGGGCTCTCAAGCGCTCCTGTGGAGTAATTATCAGTACTACATGTAGTGCTGTATTTGGCTGTGTTCTTGGGGGTTTTTTTTATGCAGGATGAACGGGGTCCTGTGGGATGCTCTTGATAAGGATGCTGTGTAAGAGATTAACTAGTTATCAGTTTGTTAATACTAAAACTGCATTTTTAAGGGCAGGCCTATGTGGGAAAACAAAGCACTGAAACTTCTGCGTGGTGCTCATTTGCTATAGCTACCATGTGAGCGCTGTTCGGTAATGTCTTCCCAAGGGGTGTCACCACAAGTGCTAAAACAGAAGACCTGTTTTTTCTGTCCCTGCACAGGCAAGCCTTAGCATTGAACAGTGTGTATCAGAATAACTGGAAGCTTTGTCTTCCTCTGTGTGTGACCTCTGGTATATTGCCTAAAAGCTCGTGGTTAGTGGTTATGTTTCCTAGTTAAGCACTTCTCTACCAGAGAAATTAAAATTTTCAGAGGTGCATTGTGTTTTTTGGAGATGCTCAAGACTACGCTGGACATAGCAACCTGATCTGATTAGATCTCCTTTGATTAGATTATTTTCGGCAGTCTCTCCCAATATAAATTATTCTGTGATTCTGTCATTAATGCAGGAATTAATAAATGACATGTTCTGTTTGGATTCTACAGAAATAGAACTCATCCTTTATAACAAGCTCAGGACACTCATCTAGGTGTAATTGCTACTCATACTGTAGATTTTCTGCCTTGTAACTGCAAGCTAAACTGACTTTCGCATGACCACACCTGTTCCTGCTATTTGTCCATATTTGTGTCAGTCCCTTCTGTCAAAGAGCTTGGATCCACTGCAAAATTATCCCTCTCTAGAGGCAGTGAAAGCAAAATATATACAAATTCCTTAGCGGTTTTGAGCAGAGGGAGTGAGAAGCTTTCAGGCAAGGTGAATTTGTATGTAACTTTGTTTGCTTTAAAACCAAATTATCTGTGCAGACTCTCTCCTCTTCCTGTATAAAGAACAGTAGACAATAATACCTACCTTTGTAAATAGGCATTGTGTGCCATTCTTAGAAGCTACAGTCAATGATTTCCTGAAAAAGCCCTTCTCTGAGCAGTCTGTTACAACATACAGCTTGTGCTAGGCTGGAGCTACGTGACAAAAAATATCCGCTGTGAAATTTGATATAACTTTAGAGAATGTGATTGATTTTTCTTTTTTATTATTTTTTTCCATGCTGAAACTGATGCTGCTAAGCTGGGTGAGGTGGAGCAGTTACGTGTTCTTTATTGATACCAAGTTGTGCTTAAAAATTAAAATTGCTAAGTCATCTTAGACATACATAGGTTCAGTTAATTCCTACAAAGGAAGTATTGGGCAGAGGAAATTAGCTAGTGCATCTCCTGCCAGAAGCACATGGAATGAGGAGAAACAAAAACACAGTGATTAAACTTTGAAGTCTAATAAATTTCACTGTACTGAAAGTGTTCTAGTAAACTTGCATGCTCTGTTAATGCCCGAGTACGTTTTTGGATTATACATCTAATTTCTAAGTCTGTGAGTCATGCTACATAAATGGTTTGAAGTCTTAGATGATTGCTGCCTAATCTTCTGAAAGTGTATTTTGTTAGAGTGCTAACGTTTTGTCCCGGAATAGACTATTTTTATTTTTTTTTAGTAATACTTCGTATTCTTCTGTTAGCTGAACACCTGGCTGAAGTGCCACGTCCTTCCTTTATTGGGCTGAAGCCTCAGTCACACCTCTGTTGTGGACTTTGGAGCAGTGCCGTGTCCCTTTTTAACCTTGGGGCTGGATTACCGCAACCCTGTCTACCTGGAGCTGCCTTCAACACTGTTGGTGTGTCAATAGGTCAAAAAATAACCCACGCTGCCAAGGTCTGTACCACCTGAGGAGGCTTAGTCCACACCAGAAGGAGACCTCGCGTACATTTCTGCCTCCGAATGCAGAACCAGCTGCTGGTCAAGCTGTGACATGGTGAAGGACATCAGAACTGTGTCCCCCAGGTCCTCCACCATCTTCATAGCGAGTGATTCTTGCTGTGATCCTTGCAGCAGTCTGAAGTACTGCAGACGTCCAATAAATGACAGGATACTGCTAATAAAGCAGGGTTTTGCTTCTAGAATTTTCTTCTGGTGTGACGTATCCTGATAGCCTAAGTTAACTGCTCTGAGCAGATTTCTAGGTCTTTCTGATTAATGGGGCTATTACTTCCTCCTGCAGTCCGGCAGTTGGCCACTTTCTGTGAAGGGATAAGATCGCCATAGCAAATAAATACATTATATTCGTTCAGATTATAGCATTGCCCACTGATTGAGCGCCTTTCTATAAACAGGGCCGTATAGTCTCTGCCATGCGCTACACACCAAACAATACTCTTTCATGCTCCAATACAGCTTCCTTCCTTTTAAGATATTTTGAAAGCTGACAAAGAGATTCTTGTATTTAAATGTTTAGAAGTGTGTCAGCTTTCACTTGTGAGAGATTTGAGAGGTGCCAAGGCACTATTTTTATTTTAGGCAGGACAATACTTTGGTATGAAATTGTAGTAAGTTACTGTTGTCTTAAATATTCAGAAATTAGAGTATTTGTTTCTGACATACAGTAACTTTCTCTTGAGTTATTTTGGCTAGTCTGAATACTGATAAAACTTAACAGAAATTTTGCAAAAATTGCATTATAAGGAGGAAGAGGTGGAGGTGCTTCCCAAATCCTTTGGGCAAGAAGAATGCAAAGAAACATCTTTAGACCATTGCAGCAGAGTCTGTCTTTTGTGTTTGGATAAAGCGTCATAAGCCAACACAGATGCCCTGTCTTTTGGACAGTCAGATTTAATGTCTTGACTATAGAAAGTTGTGACCAAAACTGGTGCCCCATCCCAGCAGAACTCTTCTGGCTGCCTTGGTTTGTTGTGAAGTCTTCTGAGCATCCTCAAGCCATTTAATCCCTGAATGGTTCCTGATGACTGACCTCTGTGAGGTCTTCCCAATGTCCTTTCATGTCTCACTGCTAGTTGGGGATGTAGTTTTCCTCATGATAGTCTAATTAGTGTGGACGTAGCTTATCACTATAAATGTCCTACATGTTCTGGAGAATGCTATTGTCTGTGCTAGGACCTAATTGTATTTGTACAGTGTGGTGCTGCTTTTTTTTTTTTTTTTCCCCTAAGTAAGCTCAGAGACAAAACCCAGTGGTTGCCTGCTCTGTAAGTCTTGCTCACTTTCAAGTGGGCACTGGGTTATATGTAGAAGGTATCTGTTGTGGGATGGTGGGATGAGATGTCCGTGCAGGAGGGCTTGAACAGAGTAGCAAAAGCCTTCTTCAGAATATGTAGAAATGAGAAAAACATTGTACTCTGAAAATCCCCAGAGTGATGTTCAGACTTCAGCGATCTTATCTTTGGATAATGTTTTGGTCCTGATGCTGCTTTCAGGTGAATACATTTAAATTTTTATTTTGTGGGGAAAGCAGCATGAGTGATTATTTTCAAATGCTGTTAAGCTGTTTTATACAAGCCTGTACAGTAATATACGGGTGGGAGGGTGCTTAAAACTGAGAAGATCCATGTTCTGACACAGTATCTGGATTTCTCTGCTCTCCTCCAGAAACCTGCTCCTGAGCTGACCAGCCTTGCTTTGTACATAAATGTTTCGGTTAGTACCTGCATTTTCCAGGCAGAAAGGGCAGAGTAGTGTTCAGTTCAGGGTTTTTTTTCCTTTGCACAGAATGAATCAATATAGCCAGGCAAACCTTTGTGTGTGAGCACATGAAAGGCTTCAATCCCTTCAAGAATTGCAAATAAATCCTGAAGTTCTGATTTAAATGAACATTGGTGTTTCTAGAAGTTGAAACTTCAGAAAGTGCTTAATTTCGGTTGCACAGGTGACCTTGTTGATCTCTCAGCTCTGTTTGCAGCATCGTTTATTAGTGCATTGCAAGAGGTGATAGTTGTGCAACCTGGAGTGAATGAAGTGTTTTGGTTACATGGGATGGCTCAAGACTTCTTCCTGGATGGGGGAGAAATTGCAGCCGATGACTGTTGGTTTCACTCTGGAGCTGAAAGGAAGGAGTCTGCAGATACAGAGTATGTTGCATATCTTCCTTTTTGGAAAGTTATCTTTGCAACCGTAAGTTGGAAACTACATGCTGAAAGTTGCAGGGGGGGGGGGGTGTTACTTTTGCTAGTGGGGCCAAGTGGTCCTGTCCCTTGTGAGCGAGAGCAGACAAATTGTTTTCAAGCTCTGACAGATGATCCCAGGCCTGTGGCTGGGCTCCAGCCTCTCCTCAGCAGCTTTTAATGATTAACTTAAATATTTTTATAATATCTTGAGATTTTAACCTCTGGTTTATTTTCTCTCTGCAGGTGGAAGAATCTGAGGCCTTTATCCTCTGTCCAGCTTTGCAGTTTGGGTAGCCTCTGATTTCAGACATCTCATCATTTCCACCTGCCAACCTGTCTGATATGTCGGGACCCGTGCCGAGCAGGGCCAGAGTTTACACGGATGTGAACACACACAGACCCCGGGAGTACTGGGACTATGAGTCGCATGTTGTTGAGTGGGGGTAAGTCTCTGAGCTGCTTATGGATGTCCCTGGACCAGGATCAATCCCTGTAGGATCCTGCATAGTGGTGCATGGGGGGGATTTCAAGCACCTGTGCTGCATTAGGCTTTTTCGTGCTCCTTGGCAGATGTCTAGTGTGCATGGCAAGTGTTAGGATCACAACTTTTCTTCAGAAAAGTGTTTCTTGTCAAAATTTTAAATCCCCAGTGATGCAGGAACATTTTTAGCAGCTTCCTTAAGAGTTTGGTTTGAAGAATTTTTGCCAGGTAGTCAGGAAACATCCCCTTTTGGAGGGAAGAAAATCTTTTTCTGAAAGTATCTAAACAGCCCTGGGTGAGAACTGAAAAGAAGTGAAAAGACATCTGAGTTGCTTCTGACTTGCATGAGTGAAGAGACTCAGCAGACTTAAATAGGTACATGCTATTTTGTGACTTGTTGCTCAGCTCTCTGCAAGTGACTGGAAAAGACATGTCTGCGTCTTTTGAAGGAAGAAGGTGTCTAAATTGGGCTCATGACTACACTGTCCAAGAATCAGACAGCAGTGATGCCAGCTTCATAGCTCTGCGTTCCTGCTTTTGTATAGCAGGGCCCAGACTAAGTTCTGCCCTCAGCTTTGTTGCAATTCCTGGTTTCTGAAATGTATACAGCCTTCTGAGCATAAGTGGTGTTTTGTGCATAGTCTGTTTTTAAACAGGCTAGCACTTAAATTTTTGGTCTTACTGGCTTTGCTGATTTTTAACAACGTTACACAAGGAAAAACGTAGCTTCCAAATATAGAGAGACCAGTGGAAGGGATAGCTCAAGTTTGCTGATGCTGAAATGCATAGTTGGGCTTATGTTACCTAGTGCAGAAGAAATAAGTTCTGGATTGAATCTAACTTGGGTGAGTAGAAGCTCCCTGTTTCTCTTCTAATTCTTAATCATCATGTTCAGGAGATGTAAGACACTGGTTAATCCACCTTGTCTGGAAGGTGAGGCAGTGATTTAGTGTTAAGGATTAGTTTGTAAATTGTGATGGAAATGACTGAGCTCTTTGTAACTCTTAACTTTTATTTCCACAGAAATCAAGATGACTACCAACTAGTTCGAAAATTAGGCCGAGGCAAATACAGTGAAGTGTTTGAAGCCATCAACATTACAAATAATGAAAAAGTAGTTGTTAAAATTCTCAAGGTGAGCTGGGGATTGAGCAAAAGATAAAATCTGTCTTGAGGTAATCAGGAAGCCAGGAAGTGCAGCATTTGGTCTAAAATGTTTGATGGTCTAAAACGTTCAATGGTCTAAAACTGAAATCCTTAAAGCCTAGCTTTGGAGTGTCATTCAGTGAAATGGGCCATCATTTTGAGCCTCCTAAGAGAAGCCCTACACTTAATAATTAAGTCACATCTCTGCCTGTAAGGAATTAGCCTCTATCTTAAAGAAGTCCTGATGTGCAACACATCTTACTTAGAGCTAAGCAGCACTTCAACAGCTGACTAGAAAATTCTCAGCTTCTCTAACTACCAGTGCCCTGGCATGCTGTCATGTGCATAGAGGCCTATGAGCTAATGGGATCATTGTCTTTTAAAGCCACTGATTAGATTTAGGGACTGCTAACCTTAAAATTTTCATTTCTGCACTGCATGTTCCATTGCACATGTAATATCCTTCCAGATTGAGAAAGGGTCTCCTGGATGCTGGTTATTCCACAGCCTTGATTGGTGAAATACCTTCATTTAGTGGCCTGTAGATAGCTCGTGGGCTTCTCATAGTTATACATTTACCACATGCCAGTTAAGAAGTTGTGGACTATCAGATCATGTTCAGACAGCTTTAAAAAATATATGCCATCTTCCTAACTGTCATTCACATGGAACTAATGTTTGTAGCTGTCAGGGTTGTATGGTTAGAAAGGAGATGGCAGATATTTGAGCCCTTACTGGAGTGATGCATAGTCAGGTAACAACAAGACCTAGCTGTTTGAACTTAACTTGCAAAGGCCCTGATGTATTTTGCTGACTTGCACTCACCTACTTTTGTCATCTGGATGTTGAGCTGTCTATTAGCCTCACTTTACTGGAGTGCTTTGTCTTACACTTTGGGTTTTTATTCTTCAGCCTGTTAAAAAGAAGAAAATCAAGCGTGAAATCAAGATCTTAGAGAATTTGCGAGGCGGTCCCAATATAATCACTCTTGCAGATATAGTAAAAGATCCTGTGGTGAGTATGGAAGGAACTTGAAGGGTATGCTTGGGTTATGGGTGAAGTTGCTGTGTTTGACTTCAGCTCTGATCTGGCTTTTTGTTTTCCCCTGCTCTTAAATCCTGCTTTTGAATTGCTTAATCAGATCAGCTCTTAATCTGATTAACTTCTTTTAGAGGGCCCTTCCCCCTCCAGGTCCCTTCAGCCCCTCACTCTGTAAGGATGAGATACCAGTGAACTGAGACAAGTTAATTCATTCTACAAACAGTGCTGGCAGGGGCTGCAGGCTTTGGCTCTGCTTTCTCTGTCTGAGGGGAATCATAAGTATGTCTGAGGCAGAGGGGCTTCTAGCAGTTTTCGGAGTAAAAATGGTTTAATTCATTATCCTAAATGAAAACATATTATGTCAACTTAACATGGCTGAACGCTTTTCTCTCTGTTTTAGTCTCGGACACCCGCTTTGGTTTTTGAACATGTAAACAACACAGACTTTAAGGTACAGTGCGGGATGTGAACTTCTAATGTTTTCCATTTGAAAGCTACTCGTAATGTTTTTCTGGGGAAAGGCAAGTATGTAGGGGACAGGCAGGTTATTTAATCATTTCCTTCCAACATAATAACTGTCTTTAAAGGTAAACACACTTGGGACAGAAGTTTGTGATTAGTCCTTTGGTACCATTTTGCCACAGAAGTTACAAGATGAGAATCCAGATTCCAAGTGGTATTCTAGCCTTAGGAGCAAATTAATCTGTTATCTTGTGGACCATCAGTGCCTGCCTTTTTGAAACATTTTTGCTTTTATGTCCAGTGTAGAACTATTTATTGGAACCTCTTTAAATGCAGACAGCTGTTTCTGTGGCTTTCCATACTTCTGGGAAAAGGGATTTAAATGTTTCTTTGTCCCCTTCCCTACTGACCTGCCTCAGGAGAAGAATGGCTGTGCAATGCCATCTGGAATAGCTGCTTAATGTTGCAGAGCACTCTTGGTCTTTTTGAGACCCAGTCTGCAGGCATAATCCATTGTGCTGCTGGTGGGTGAGTGCAACCTGAGGGAGTTAGTGACAGGAACCAGAATGTACTGTCTGAGCAGAGCTGGAAGTAAACTATGTGTGTGATTTGAAAGGGGAGAGGAAGAGGCTGATTGGAGTAACTTGGGAAAGGTTTACTGTTCCTTCAAATGGGTTTGGAGAACCACAGCAGCAGAGAACAGGGCTGAGTTGTTCTGGATTGGCAGGGACGTGATATTTTTTTTGGGTGTTGAACACTGATATGATGTGTTTGTGTCCCACAGCAATTATACCAGACATTAACAGATTATGATATTCGATTCTACATGTATGAGATTTTGAAGGTAAGTTGGTGTTTTGCTGTTTTGTCGGTTTATTTCTAGGATTTGCACTCAGCTAATCCTATGGAAATCATTATCATGTCACTAATGGGGAGGAAGGGAAGAGAAAGCCTGTGGAAGAATTGGGCAGGAAATTACATATCAAGTCAGTATCAGTTGTTCAGCCTTGTTTCTGCAACAAATTCTAGTCCTTTTTTCTGAGACTAGCGGAGCCTTTGGGTACACTGAGATAACTTAAGATCCTAAATCAAATGTACATGTAGCCTCTGAAAACAGAAAACTGGAAGCTGTTACTGGCTGGTTTTGTGCTCTAAGGTAAATGTGAGTCAAATTTATTTGCCCATTCTTCTGAAAAAAGTGGTTTTTCCTCAGGAGTCTGGAGAAGGGGAGGCTTGTTTTATCAGTAGTGCCTAGTAACTGTGCTCTTAGGGGCTCTGAAATTCCATTTTTATGAGGAAGCATGAGGTGAAGTCAAAACACTTCTATTGCTGGGACCTCCTTTTGAGAGGGGGCTCTGGAATTTTTCTGTGGTCAGCTAGTCTAGTCCAGGATATAACACTAGACAGTAAAATCTTGCCATCTAGTTAGACTTGATATATGTGGAAATATTTCTGAATATGATTGAACTTGAAAGGTTCTTGTGACTCCAGCATCTGTTTCTTTGTATGTCACCTACAGGCTCTAGATTACTGCCATAGCATGGGAATCATGCACAGAGATGTCAAACCTCACAACGTCATGATTGACCATGAGCACAGAAAGGTAATGCGGGGTGTCTGGAGGGCAGGGAGAGGTCCTACTTTTCTCTTGGCAAGCTAGGATCCCTTTTGGGTACTCCTGTGTAGTGGTACTAGCAGACAAGGGGGACTGCACTTCCATCATGTGGAGAAATGTGAAACGAAATTCTATAAGCTGCTTTTCTTAAGTTTTTATGGGTTACACGTAACCATAAACAGGGTTGGTAAGGAGACATATTTTATTTAGACTGGTTGGTGATATGAGTTTTCGGAGGGTGTCTAAACAGATACTCCGATCAACTTCAAATTAATTGAAAATAAAACACTTGTAAATGAAGCTTCAAACTAAGCTCACCAGTAGTGTCGTTCAGCCAGTGGAGAGCTGGAGGATCCCTTGAGCCTTTTTTCTTTTTCTCTCATTTCTAGCTTAGACTAATAGACTGGGGTTTGGCTGAATTCTATCACCCCGGCCAAGAGTACAATGTCAGAGTGGCTTCCAGATACTTCAAAGGACCTGAACTCCTTGTAGATTATCAGGTAAGAATCACCAGGATTTATCACTGACTTCTGTATGGAAAGTCTGTGTCATTTCAAGGTAGCAAACCAGAAATTCAGATATCTAGAGACCTGAAGCTAAAGACAGTCCATTCTAAAATGTATTGCAGAGAGCAGTGGCTATAAAGCCACTGAATTAAAGAAACTAATGAGTAGTCTCAGGACCTGAGAAGAACCGCAGAACTATCATCATGGATCTTGGAATACAAATGTTGAATATTTTTTTAGCAAGGCTGCGTTTGCAATAAGGTACAAGAATGAAACAAAGCCCTTGTGGGAAGAGGTAGTACTGCACGAACTTCTAAATTAAGTTATAAAAACATCCCCATATCTGATGGCAGTTTGCATTATGGAAATGCTGTGGGCTGGAAATAGCAGTGTTACTGGTGACTTTCAGATCGTGCTGGTTCTAAATGAAGGCACTTCCTCACTTGCCCATGTACCTTGTGGAGTCCACTCTTTTTGATGCTTGTTATGGTGCTTCCCTTGTCAACATGTGTTTCTCAATGATTCATAACATCGAAGTCTGCAGTGAAAATAGGAAAAGGCACTGGTCTTTAGTATCTTTATCGACAAGGATGGAAATAGGATACCTGCTGTTCTGCTAATTGCTGTATCCCAGTTTGAGTAACTGGAACGCTGAGCTGAACAGTCATCAGTGATGAAGATGCATGAAGATATTTCAGTCTGTTCCCAGCGTAATGTGGCCGCGTTTGTATCGCTGGAGGGAGGGGGGACCCTGTTAGTATTGGGACTCTGTTCTGCTTAATTCATTAGAAATTGAATTGTCCTTCTGGTTTTGTACAGATGTATGATTACAGTCTGGATATGTGGAGCTTGGGTTGCATGTTGGCTAGTATGATATTCCGAAAGGAGCCATTTTTCCATGGCCATGACAACTATGATCAGGTGAGAGCTGGTCATGTACAATCTCTGTTCTCTTAGCACAGTGAAGGTTTCCTGCTTACACTTCTGTCGAGAGATCTGAAGAAGAATTTAAGCATTTCTCTGATGGCTTCTTTGCTCAATTTGAAGCCACGTTCCTTTTCTCAAGTGTGCAAGATTATCTAACCAATTAAATAGAAATAGATTTATAGTGCTTTGTACTTACGAGCTCCTCAGTAGGTATCTGGAAAAAGTTATAACAATAGTTATATTAAGGCTGGTGTGTTCTGCTACATAGTTTGACTATTCCTGAGGTTCTGTTGCTTGGAAAGCCCCTGCCACTGTCTACCTTCCCTCCCCTCTGTATAGAAACTCTGAATTTGGTACAGTTTTATATAGATTCTTAAATCTTTGATGTGTTGCCTTTAGGCCAAAATTGTTATACTTAAACCTTTAACATGTGCTCTGCATCTGACTAACATGCAAACATTCAAGAACAGTGACCTGTTCTCAGACCTTCATTCTAGAACCCTCCGTGGTGGCTTTTCACCCTTCACGTGCAAGTTACAGAGTTTCCGCTTTTTTGACCAGTTATTCTTGCCTTCCTCCCCTGTAGGTTTTAAATATTTTCTTGCTACAAAGGGAGTTAGTGTTGCAAGGTCTCAAGTTTTAGTAATGTTAAGGTATGCAGCTCCCTCCTGGCTGCCTTGGGTTACTAAGTTCAGACTGTGAGCAGAGGCATGTTCACGAACGATGCCTGTGATTTGTATGTGGCCAGGGAAGTCAGAGCCATGAGATGACCCTGTGGCTGCTGGTTCAGACCACTGAGACCAGGTTCAAGCTCCCAAGGGAATGTGCTGCTGTATCTTCACACAGGCTCTGGCATTATCATACCCTTACAGTAGTGACTTATTTTTCTGTTTCTTCCCAGCTGGTGAGGATAGCCAAGGTGCTGGGAACAGAAGATCTGTATGACTACATTGACAAATACAACATTGAACTGGATCCACGTTTCAATGACATCTTGGGCAGGTGAGCCAAGGTCCAGAGTAGCTCATAAGCTCTTCATTACTGGGACAGCTACTGCTTTGTCAGCAGACCTTGAAGTTAACAAAAACTTGCACTTATGAGAGAAATCAGAGCCAAGATGCTTGAGAACTGTCACTTTGTGCCTTTGATCCCTTTTGCCAGTGTTTCCCATGGTCCTTTATCTGGAAATGGACTTGAGGAAAGGTTTTTAAATGTCATCTAGGCAATAAATGAACTGCTGGAGCATAAAGCATGAAGGGCAAATGCTTTCACCAGTATTCTTGGGGGAAAAAAAAAAAGGCAAAATGGTGTTTCTCAGAATTACCGTGCAGAAAATCAGGGCTGCTTAAGATGGCATTTACATATTTTTTGCCTCATAGAGTTATTTTGTGTGACACATACTAATGTTGGGGGCATAAGAGAAGAGCAGAAGCTGGGATTTTAGGCCCATAGATCCATTCTGAATTTGAGTCCTCATGCTGTCCTGGGCTGTGGTGGCTGTGCCACCACGTGGAGACACGGTGTACTGCTTTGTGCTCTGGTACGGCACAGCCCTGTTGCTGCCGCACCAAGCAGCGGCCCCTCTCGGAGATGGACATCTGTTGCAGTTCTTGCTCTTTAAAAAAGTGACTTTTGGCATTGATGTCCTCTGCCTAGCCTGATTTGGGTGTGTTTTTCTACAGACACTCCCGTAAGCGATGGGAGCGCTTTGTTCACAGTGAGAACCAACATCTGGTGAGTCCAGAAGCTCTGGATTTCTTAGACAAGCTGTTACGATATGATCACCAGTCACGACTCACAGCAAGAGAAGCCATGGAACACCCCTACTTCTGTAAGTATCAGCTGCTGTCCTCATCTGCTGTCCAAAGACTTCTTCCTCTGCCTCTGGGAAGTCTCCATTCCTGTAGGTTGTGCAGATAGGAGCTAAGAACAGCAACATAATAAGCCTGGTCTTTGCAAATAATTGCACTGGAGCTGAGGCTGCTTCTCTCTGTGGTGGATAAAGTAGGCCACTGCCACCTACACCAGCCGAGGAAACAAAGTGTTATATGCCCGTGTCAGGCCAGTGAATCAGCAGCACTGTGTTAAAGAAGTTTTGATGCTAAACCCATGCTGATTTCAGCAGGTGTCTGGGTACACAGATTCTTGCATTTTGATGAAACCAGATAACTCTGGTTTGTTGAGAAACAGGCCCTTTTAACTACTTTTGTTGCTAAACGTGTACCTTAGCAAATGGTATATTCAGGTCTTGATTTTGCAAGCAAAAATGTAATTTTCACTAGTAAATGTTTTTAAATGCTTGCTGTTTTTCAGAAATCATGATATTTAGGTTCTTGAAACAGCTGTAACAATTCAAAATATGAGTATTTGCTCACTTACTTTTTTTTTTTTTTCCCTTGCTGCTGAATGGACTTGTGGAGTTAACAAACAGTATAGATCTGTGTTGTGCCTGTGCCAAATGTTCAAGTGAAATGTTTTGCAAATACGAGAATTAGTAAAGCTTGAAAGCTTGGAATGTGAAAGTTGGACAAACAGCTAAATTAGCTTGTGTCCAAATAGAGATATAGGTTGTACTGAACTCAGTGTGAGGAAGGGCAAAATTTGAAATTCCCTTGTCTGATGTGGTAGGCTTGGGAGGCAGGAAGGGGTTGTCTCTGTTCAGATGGTAGTGTTATTTACCTGCAGCTGAAAATAAAGAGTTGGTGGATAAGTTGGGAACATATTACAGAAGACAATAAGCTCCAATGACACTCATTACAACTCTCGGGCTGCTGTGAGATGTGTATAGAGACATGACATACGATTGTAATTAGTGATAATCTTTCTGCTTGCTACACCCATTTTCTGGGTTTGGCTTTATGCAATTATGCAGTTGCTTAGCATAGAAAGGAGATCAACTTTACCTTAATTTCCTTCAGCTTTTCCTGTCAAGCAGTCCTGCTGAACTCCAAAGCGCATCATTTAGGTGATTTTTCACTGATAATTTTACCTTGGTACCTTCTTGGGTGCTTCCCACTGGAGTTGGTGGAAACTTCTGTGTTCCAGTAGATGGTGGTTGATATTACTTGACATGTGCAGCTTGCCAGGACTGGCTGAGCATAGAGGTTGCGGGCAGTTGGCGTGCTTCAGCTGGCTGGCTGGCAACATGGCACCTAAGGGTAGTGTGCTCTTCCTAGATCCCATTGTGAAAGACCAAGCTCGGATGGGCTCGTCCAACATGCCGGGTGGCAGCACTCCTGTCAGCAGTGCGAGTATGATGTCAGGTCAGTTCTACTATCAACTCTTCTTGTTGTGTGGCATTTTAAAGCATTTATATGCACTGTGTGGATGTGAGGTTCCAGGAGGGTGAGTTCTGCAGGTGGGGCATTAGGTCATCTCCTGGGACTGATGACAAGGGCAAGGAGGGCTATGAAGAAGCAGGTGGGAGAGCATGATAAATAAGGCCTCGCTGCAGCCTGACCTGCTTTTCTGGTCTCTTTTTAAAAAGTGCTTTGCAGTTGGATTTTTTGGCAGCAGTTTGAAGGACAGTGATCCTGCCACACATCTGCCTGGCAGTGACACTTGTATGTATACAAATCCGCGCTCTTTTAGGAGGCTGCAAAGAACAGTGACAGATTTTTAATCTCAGCTTATTTTGGCAGCTCTGAAAACGTAACAAAGTGGCAGCAAACTGACCTGCAAAGATGCTACTTCATCTAAGAAGCTCAGCTGTCCTGGATAACAATGCACTGGTTTCACTCTAATTCCTGCTTACTTGTCTCTCTTCCAGGGATTTCTTCAGTGCCAACACCTTCACCCCTTGGACCTCTAGCAGGCTCACCTGTCATTTCTGCCACCACCACTCTGGGGATGCCCGTTCCAGCTGCTGCAGGCGCTCAGCAGTAGTGATGGGCTCTGTCTCCTGCTGCCTGAGCTGAGTCAGGTGGGGAAGAGGTTTCCCCCTCCACCTCTCCTCAGGACGCAGCTCGTGCCTGGCAGGGGAAGGGAGGGGATGAACGCTTTGGAGGCACCGTGTCTGAACTGTTGCTTGTGGATTTATAGTAGTTCAGTCATTATATACAAAATTATTATAGGCTGATTTTTCTTTTTTTACTTGAACTTTTCGTAACTCAGGGGATTCCCTGAAAATACCTACAGATGGAATTTTTCTCGGACAGGTCCCCCCCCCCCCCGCCC
>JANXJC010000009.1:31900378-31922101 GCA_027564655.1 Leptodon cayanensis
GGGGTGGGACGGGACGGGACGGGACCGGACGGCGCGGGGAGCGCGGAGCCCCAGCCCGGCCCGGTCCGGTCCGGTCCGGTCTCCGGCCCGGCATGCGCCGCAGCGCCCGGGAACATGGCCCGGCGGAGTCCGCCGCGCAACGGTGTCGGCGGCCACGGTACGGGCTGGGGCGGGTGGGTGGGGGGACACCGGTTCCTCTCAGGTGGGCGGAGGGCTGGAGCGCCCCCTACAGGCGCGGCGGCGCCCCCTAGCGGCGGGGCGGGGCTCGCCACTTGCGCTCGGCGGGGATCTGGGGGGCGACCCGAACCCTTCGCTCGGCCCGTGTCCGTCCCCCGGGAACCCTCCCGCCGTACGGGAGCGGGCTGGGGCGGGCGGGGAGCAGCCGGGGCTGCGGTTTGGCCGCTGCCTGACTCGAGACCGGGCCCTTGAGCTCTTCTGGGCTTCGCTTTTCCAGGCCGCCCATCACGGTAGTAACGGGGGGGGCCCTGCAGCAGCTCCGGGGTCTGGCCCGGCCTTGCGAAGCGTTGTGTAAGTACCGGTGCCCGGTGCCTGCGCCTTGTTTCAGCCCTTGGGCCGCTTCCCTCTCCGGTGCGGGCGGTCATCCATCGCTCTCCGGCCCGCGGAGATAGATCGTCTGCATTCTCCGCAACGCCGGCGGGCGCTGTGCTCGGCTGCTCGTCAGCGAGAAGTGTTCCAGGAGCTGGTTTTAGCCGCGGAAGTAAATAAAAATCTGATCAGGTGGACCTTTGGTGACGGTACGGGTTGAGTTATGGTGCGATAAGCCCCCGCACTCTGAGCTTGTGTTTCTGCCTCCTCCAAAGCGTAACCGACGCTGCGAGTTAAGGTTTTGTGGGTGCGCAAAAAAGGTTTTGAAATACATTTGTTGGTTTGGGTGTTTTTTTTAACTACTTGCAGCTATTATCTGCTGTACATTTAAACAGCGTAAATATTGGGGAACTTGCCAATAAATCTTAGAAGGGGAGCCCGCAATACTTCCTTCGTACTACTCCTTAAGTTCTTTGTGCATGAGCAGGAGTTTTTTTCTCCCATAGGCTTTGTCTCCTCCTTCCCGAGGCTTCGGTACGTGACAGCCCAGTGTCTGCGTGTCGCAGGGGACAGGGAACAGCCAGCTGAGCGGAGCTGGTTTCTGTTTGCGTGCAAATAAATTTGCTTGCAGAAGGGGCGGGAAAGGAAATAAAAGGAAATTGTGGTCACTGGGTGAGCGTTAGAAGCTTTAATGCTACCAGGAACATGGTGTTTGGAGGGGACTTGGAGATCTGTCGTAGATTATTATAGCTTGTTTTCATTCAAAAAGTGTTTAAAAAGGGTACTTTGAGAAGGGACAGCATCCATTGCTTGACCTACTTAGCGTCTATGTGTCTGAGCAGCCTGCCATCCTGCCGTCTCCCATTCAGATGCCGCAGAAAGTGGCTTTTCCAGCCCGGCACTCGCACACAGCTCCACGGGAGCAGGGAGAGGGCCAGGGCAGCGCCAAGACGCCGGAGGTGCCACGTGGGCAGAGGAATGCACTCCCCGAGTGGGGGGTGGAGCGTTGAGAAATAGCTGTTTCTCTATCAGGATCCTTTTAATTCCGCCCACCCCAAATCCTATTCGGACACGTCCCTTAGCAAAGGAATCCTGTTTGGATCCCAAGAGTGGTTGGATCTATCGGAAAAGCCTTTAGGTAAAGGCAGCGTTTGCAGACTCATCCTGCGCTCCAGCCGGGTGGCTGCTCAGCAAAGCCTCCTTAGTGGAAACCCCTCCAGTGTGGGATATCAGATGGCTCTCGGCCACCTCTCTCCTTCCTCACGTGAGGCAGCAGTGACAAATAGCACAATGCGGTGTGAAATAGTGTCCCTTCTCAGCTCCCCAGGAAACACTCCCACATCTTGTAAGTGTGTTTAACCCATCTGAAACCAGAGCACCGTGTGGTGTTCTTCCGTTCCTTACCTGCACCTGAGTTCATTTGCTCCACAAAACAGTGGTACGTGTTTAATACTGGCTAACTTGCATGTATAGTAATAGCTGGCAAGTTTGTGTTTGTTGGGAGAGAAGTCAATATGCTTGTGATTTGTTAACTCTGGTATAATTATGTCCTTTCTTGTGACTGAGCTGGAAATGCTCAGACTTCTCCCTAGGACGGCTGCATCCAGGAGCCGCTGTCTAGCTGGGAGTTGGTAGGAACATGAAGTCCTGGTCTTAGGAAACACTTGACACCTGAGCTGGCGGCTGTGTCAAAGAGCAAACAGTTGCAGGATGGCTTTGCAGGGCTGTCACGGTCCTGAATGGAGCCATGATCTGTTGGGGAGTGTGGGAGCCGAGGGCGAGGGATCCGCTCAGGCAGCGGTGGCGGCTCCTGTGTCAGGAGGAGCAGCAGTTGCCTCCCGGGGTGGGAGCAGCGGGGAAGCAGTGGGGGTGCCCTGCGAGCTATGACATGCCCCCGATGCTGAGCCTGTGGAGATGGGGACAGTCAGCTGGTGGGTCACCTGCCAAGGTCATCCTAACCTGTCCTGGCAGGGCGTGTGCTGACTGTCCCGTGTCATCTCCCTTGTTGTGCATATGACATTGCTGTAGGTGGATTTTGCCCCCCTGATCCAAGTTGCTGCCCTTTGTGTGCTTGTGTTGCCTATCAGCTTGCCTCTTTGTGGTTTTCTTACAGACTTTGATTCGAAGAAGAAAAGAAAAGTGGCAGAAATTTATCAGGCTCTGAACAGCGACCCCATCGATGTGGCTGCACTCAGGCGGATGGCGATCAGCGAGGGGGGGCTCTTGACAGATGAGATTCGTTGCAAAGTGTGGCCGAAGCTGCTAAGCGTTAATACAGACGACCTGCCCCCTCTTCCAGGTATGGAACAGCCTGGATTCGGGTGCTTTGGAAGAATGGCTCGGTGATCTCTGTGCATGCTAGAGGAAGGATCGCAGAGGTTGAAGCACATGCTTTCTGACCTGCCTTTTCCCTGTGTACGTGGGTCTGTTTCCCACCAAGCTGGTGTTCCAAGGGGACTCATGCTGCAGCATGACCACCATAGCTTTGTGCGCTGTGTTGTATGTTAAATGGCAGATTTGGAAATACACAGCTTCCTAAAACCAACATTTCCATTGTGCTGTGAGGGTGTTGTTATCTTCAGTGACAGTGATGGAAATTAGTTCACTTTGGATGTGGTTGGTGTGGCCCTTAGCAGTTAGCTGGCATCTGTAAGTTCATTTGCAGCAGAAAGTATCAAACTTAATTTTTGTTGCTCCCATGGAGAGGTGGCTGCACTGAGGCCTGGCTTGGCCAAAATACTTCCGAGGTGTCCCTTCAAGGCATAGATGAAGCAGTTCGTTGCACGAAGCACGTGTGGTGTTTGGTCAGAGCAGAAGCAGGGAAAATGACGTTCCTGATGAGGTACCTGCACGGTTTTTAAACCTCAGCAATGCAGAAACTCCAAATCCTGTAGGTTTTACAGTCACTGTCCCCAGGACAGATTTTGTTGTTGTTGCTGAATCTGTAGCCATTCAGAAGTGTGCATCCCCCCACGTCAGTCAAGAGCCAGGTTATGTTAGGTGATCAGAGCTGCTGGAAGACAACATTTAATTTCACGTGATCACGTAGATAGTTCAGTGTGTGCCAGCAAATTCTTTTCTCTTCTGTTTTAACTATCTTAGCTACCCGTGGGTGGGGTTTTCTTCTGACTTATTTCTATTTACTAAACTATTCTTTGTGGTCTCCACAGCATATCGTGCCTTGCTGCTGCTCAGCAAGCTTTGAATTGCACAGCAAAATTGTGGAGCAAAGATGTTTCCAGGAATGCTGGGAATGGTGTCAGTTTAAGCATTTTAACATATGTTGTTTAAAGAAATAGTAGTCTCATTTCCTCACACTGAAGTGCCACTAGTGTCAGAATGCATGGCAGTGCAAGTGAGGGGACAGGGCTGGTGTGTGACGTATGAAAAAGGGGACGTACAATGGGGCGGTGTGTCTGTGCCCGCAGCCTCATCCTCCTGCCTTCAGCAGGGTTTCTCCCAGCTCCCTCAGCCAGCTCACTTCCCGGTACCTTTGCCCTACTCAGTGTTAATCGTGTTCCTCTTTCTTTCAGCAGGAAAGGAGCTGAGAGAGGACAATAAAGATTACCAGCAAGTGTTACTAGACGTGCGGCGATCCCTGCGCCGTTTCCCACCAGGTGAGAGGGGATTCTCCTCTTCCTGCTCAGCGGGGGGATGGTCTGTGCCATGGGGCTCCTCCTGGCTCAGACCTTACTCAAGGGGCTGCAGTAGGTGACGCTCCGCTGCTCCAAGAGCCTGACTTCTAGAAAGCCTTTTCCTTGTGAGCTTACAGCAGGTTCTTCATGCAGTGGAGCCATTCTGCGGCTATCGGTTTCCTTCAGCTGCCTGTGCTACAGCTGTTTTTTGATGTGGCTCTTCCAACATTACGCTTCCCCCTGCGCCGCTGACCCCCCCTGCCAGCAGGCCAGTACCACTGAACAGTTGCAGCGCAGAAAGGCTCAGATCCTGCGTGCCCCTCACCTGTTGTGAACAGGGTGAGATTAGGATAGATGGAATGCTTGAGAAATGTACCATTTGCTTCAGTTTATTTTATACCGTGGTCTAGCTCGGGGGCATGGAAGCAGGTTTGTCAGTGGTTAGAACAATTTCTGGTGTAAAACAGTCTCAAAATTGGGTTCATGCACCAAATTTAAGAGAACTCTGAACCTTTAGAAGCAAAATGTTTTTGCAGTTGTTTAGTTCTGATGGGTGGCTGCTGCCTTGTTGTGCTATTTATAAAACATTTAATCCAGCAGCTATCTAACTCTGCAGAGCAGTCGTTATTTCTGGCCAGAGTCTGCTTCCCCCTTCTGCTGCTTTTATTTTGTGTAAACAGTTGACTGATTCTCTTTCAAGTGCAGATACTGTGTGCAAGCCTGATTCCTGAAGGGTCTGCTAGTACAGACTTTTTTTGCCCTTGAATGGCAGCCTCCTGCCTATTTTTAGACACATTAGTGAAGCAGGGGAAAAGGAGAACTTTGTCATTGCAGGATCTCCGCTGGGACTTGCTGCTTGGCCTTTGGGCATTTTATCTGTTGACAAGGACTGCCAGAAACTGACTGCAGCTGTGCATGGCAGGAACAATGCTTTTCCTGTGACATCCTGTCCCTAAACACATGTTGTTAGCAGGGGACCGATATAAAGTTGTGGCGATGGAGGCCACGCAATCTGATGCAGTTGGCTCAGTTTCTGTGAAAATGGGTCCTGTTTAATTTTTTCTAGAACCCCTGGGAAATTAAAAATTATTAAAATGTCCTTAGCAGTGCTGGATGAGCAGCGCAACTCGCTCTCCGCAGCACTGTACAAACATCAGTAAATCCTGCTCCCATCCTCCACGGCAACTTCCTCGCAGGTTAGGGGCACTGCAACTCCAAAGATGAAACAACCTAACAACTGGCCGCCTTCCCCTGGGCCATCAGAGTTTTGGGGGGCAGGATTAGGGCTTGGGATACTTTTGCTGCTAGTTTTACCCCCCTCCCCTTTGCACCACATCCCTTGGGATCAGGCAGGCTGGTAAATGCACAGGTCCTCTCTTTGCATACTGCAGCTGCACTCGCTCCCATGGCAGGTGCCGGTAGGTGACACAGCCTGTCCCACCGCCACCTGGTGCTGTCCCCACAGGGATGCCAGATGACCAGAGGGAAGGCTTGCAGGAGGAGCTCATTGATATTATCCTCCACGTCCTCAAGCGCAACCCCCAGCTGCACTACTACCAGGGCTACCATGACATCGTGGTCACCTTCCTTCTGGTGGTGGGTGACAGACTGGCCACGGCTCTGGTGGAAAAGCTCTCGACGCATCATCTCAGGTACTCAGTAAGCTTGGCTGGAGATGAGGAGCCGCCTGTGTGTCCTCAAGCTCTGGGGACACCTGGGCAGATGGGACTGGCCTGGAAGGGGAGCCTGGAAGGCAGAGCCTTGGGTTAGGGCCAGCTGCCTGTCATGTCCATACCCAGAGGGGTGCTGCGAGAGAGCAGCGTGACCACACGATACCACGTGGCTTTGCAGGGAGTTGTGCTCTGGGGAGGGGTTAATTGAAGGCTGTCAGTTAATTTGTAGCAGCTCTTGAAGTTGAAAAAGCCACCACACATGCATTATTCATAGTTCTCTGGCCATCTCTGCTGTCAGGGCCTCTCCGGCTCTTGGGGGCTGGCTCAGCACAGTGCCTCCCACTTGCCTTATACAGCCCTGGGCAGTTTTGCACTGAAAGGGTGGTCTGTACAGCCACTGTCCTGAGCCCCTAAATCAAGTGACTCTCCAATTTGTGCACTGAAATGAGAACAAGCCTTCAGCTGGGGAGTGGTTTGGCAGGATTCTCCCTCCTCTCCCAGACAGGGAGTTAGGTTTTGGGTACTGGAAAGGCTTTACGGTTCATGCATGCACTGCAGCAAAATAAGAAGTGTCAGCTGACACCAGTGTGATTGTCTGGGTCCGGGTTTTCTGTGCAGATCAGCCCTGCATGTCCCAGATAGGTAGGAAGGGGGCTGTCCCAAATAGACAGAATTCCTTGGGGCTGGGGGCCACCCTGCCAGCAAAGCTGTTTATTGCAAGTACGTTTATTTACCTTCTGGCTGCCTCCCTGGAGGAAGAGCTCACTGAGGTGGTTGCTTGACAGAGCTTCTTTTAAATCTTTCCTCAGGGATTTTATGGACCCAACGATGGATAATACCAAGCACATTTTAAATTACCTGATGCCCATCATAGACCAGGTGAACCCTGAGGTGCATGACTTCATGCAGAGGTATGCTGACCTTCCCTCGGAGCCTCCTAGCTCTCCCCTGCCAGTCTCATGTTACTGTTCACGGGACCGTTTGCACCAGCATGTCCCCACCATCACAGTGGCTTCCTCAGAGTGAGTCAACAGCTGACCCATAGCTAACGGTGACAGTCCAAAGCCATGTGGCACTCTGCTTCTGAGCAAACCCAAACCTATGCTGCCTGTCTTGAAGGGTTTTAAGCGGTGTCATCTTCACCCCAGCGGTCCGCCATCCGTATTGGAAAGGCTGGAGGGTTGCAGACGGTGTCGTACAAAGCTGCCACAACTGCTCCACGTGCCCAGTTTTGTGGCTGCTGTCGCCTTGCTGTAGCTTGTTGCTAGTTCTGGGGATAATTCCCAGGTTGTGCAATAGGGACACACAAGCGTAGTCCGGCCGAATAAAGCAGAAGCAGGAAGGTAAGTGGGAAGGTTCAGTCCAGGGGTTCATTTTCTGGGCGAGTGTCTCTGTTACCTTTCATGGCCAGGATGTCTTTGGGTACCAAGCTTGATTAGAAATTCCTAGAAGTTAGTAAGCCTTTAGGGTGGAAAAGAACCTGAAAAGCTGACTGTGTTGCAGGACTTCAGGTGCCCTCAGGTCAGCATGCCAGACAGTGACGTGGTACGTCACATGTTCAGGTTCTCCTGAAAGCAGACCATTTGGACCTCTAGTGTGGACTCCACTGGATGTGAGATGAGTAGTGGCAGCACTTTGCCTTGGGATTCTATCAGAGGTACAGTTCATGGATGTGGACTGAGCTCTGAATGTTCTGCCAATAGCCAGGTCTATCTCCCTTCCTAGCACAGAGGCGCGGTACAGGGATCGCCCAGGAGCATTTCGGCACCGTTTCCAAGCTGCTGGCAGCGGCTGATCTAACAGCACTTTCTCTCTGTGCAGTGCGGAGGTGGGAACCATCTTTGCTCTCAGCTGGCTGATCACCTGGTTTGGGCACGTTTTGTCTGACTTCAGGCATGTCGTGCGATTATATGACTTCTTCCTGGCTTGCCATCCACTGATGCCCATTTATTTTGCTGCTGTGGTAGGTATTGCCCAGAGTGATAGGGGGATTAACTGAAGTATTGCAAGGTGCTGGTAGTTTGGAGCAGCAGAGGGGGGCTGGCAAACCCAGTGCTGCTGCTGTCCTCAGCTGCACCCTGCTCTGCAGGGGACCCCGAGGCCAGCAATGTCCTTGGCAATGGCAGAGGGCTGCTAGGATCCAGGATTGCTCAAGGCAGCCTGGGGGTGTCCAGATCTGCAGGCTGTTCCAGTTCAGTGCCGTGGAGGCAGCATAACCTGGTGTTCTTCTCTGCTTTCATGTGGTGGCCCTGCTTCTGGGCACTTGCTCGGATGCTGGGGAGCTTGTCTGGCTGGGGGCAGCCCTGTGCTGTGCATTCATCTGCCCTTTCTCCTATGGGAGGTCCAAACTTTTGAGGGCAGGTCATGGAATCAAGCCCTGCTGAGGTTCTGCCCGTGTCTCTGACCTGCCAGTAGCAGGCTGTGCTCAGAAGACAGACCTAACTACCCAGGAAGGGGCTTTCCACAGCCTCAGACTCTCGGGAAGGGTTTGGCGTTTCTTCTCCCAGACAGGGAGTGCTTTGCTGCAGTGTGTCCCCTTGAGGAAGGGCAGGTCTTTCAGTTGGAAGTGAAATGTTTTTCTCTTCTGGCTCTGAAGTGAGTGCCAGCGAGGGACAAGGAGTCATCCCCACTTCCCTGGCTGTCCTCAGTGTTCTCGCTCCTCTCTGCAGATCGTGCTGTACCGGGAGCAGGAAGTTCTGGACTGCGAGTGCGACATGGCCTCTGTCCACCACCTCCTGTCCCAGATCCCACAGGACCTTCCTTACGAGACTCTGATCAGCAGAGCTGGGGACCTTTTTGTCCAGTTCCCACCATCTGAACTTGCCAGGGAGGCAGCTCAGCAGCAGGCTGAACGGTGAGTGCAGAGCAGCCCATGTGCACGTGTGTTCTGTACATCCTCTTGCCAGGTCTTCCTTCCTCTTGAAGATCTTCCTCCTAGCAGGAGGCTGGTCCCAAAGACGAGCTGGGGAAAATCCTTGACCCGTTTCTTCTCTTGCAGAACTGCGGCTTCCACTTTTAAGGACTTTGAGTTGGCGTCAGTGCAGCAGAGACCAGACACTGTGTTGAGGCAACGCTTCAGGGAGCGGCTCCGAGGGGAGGAGCGGACAAAATCTATCTTGACAAAGCCAAGGACCAACCGCTTTGTCAAGCTGGCGGTGATGGGGCTGACAGTCGCGCTGGGAGCAGCTGCCCTGGCCGTGGTGAAAAGTGCGCTGGAGTGGGCACCCAAGTTTGAACTGCAGATTTTTCCCTGAAGCCAGAGGAAGGGCCTTCCCTGTCACCGTGTCCTTCCGTGGTAGGAAGGGGTGATGTTTGATGAAAGGACGTGTCTGGAAACGACCTGTCTGAAGATTGTTTTTTATTCTTGCTGCGTCCTGTGACGCTTTTGGCCTTTGCAACAGAGACTGATGGGAACCAGCCCAGCAGGATTGTTCCCCACGCCGACGCTCACCTTGTTCTCTCCTCCCCGTGCAGGGGTGAGCAGACGGACACTGCCGCCATCTCATGAGGAACTGGAGGTACGGATGAGTCAGGCTCTTCAGGCTGCGCACAGGTGACTGTGCAAGCAGAGAGCCGTGCACGGGCTATGCCGAAATGATCCCGCGTTCTCTGCTGGGGACAATTAGTGGGAGTGAGGGCAGATCCTCGCCTGGAGGAGAGTGTCATGGCAGGGTTTGGCCTGGGTGTGTGCATGTGTAGGGGGAAGGGGCTGTTACGCTCCTGAGGAACAGGGCAGCCCTCTGGCTCTGCATCACTCCTGTCTGCAGGCTGCCAGCACACTTCCCTGTCTGCATTCAGCTTCGCTGGTGGTCCGATCCTTCCCTTTCCTATAGGCAACCTCTGAGTAGAGCCAAACCTTTCACTCCTGCTAGCGCCCTGCCATGACATTTGTCTCCAGCATGTAACACTCCATGGCTCCTTTTGCTTCCTTATCTTTGCAACCTGATCTGTTTACAGGAGAGAAGGGCAGGGGACGGGAGCAGACCCACAGGACTGCCAGAGGGAGCTTAGCTCGCAGTTGCTGGGGCTCCTTTGCTGGCAGTAGCATGGTTGTATCTTGGGTCAGAAAGGTGAGAGATGAGTGTCACTCGCTCTGCCTGAGGTATGTGCTGTCATGTGCCAGGGCACATCACCACAAGTGTTAGCGGCACCATAAACACCCGTTGCAGACTTTTTTACAGCTCTGGAAGCAGGCTCTAATGTGGAGGCGGCTTTTTCCATCTTGTGAAACGCTTTGCGGTAGGAAGTCTGTCTTAAATGTCCCCCACGAGCTGATCAGACTTCATGGTCGCCCCTTGGAATACTGCAAATGAGGGAATTTCCCAGAAAGGCCAGCCCCAACCCCCGCATAGCTCCTGTCTCCCCCCCCAGTCCCATTAACAGTCCTAGCACTCCCTGCCCTCCGAGCTAAGCAGTGAATCCTAGACAACTCAGTGTCCCACTGAGACAAAGCCAATAGACACTATATGCCTCTACCTCTCCCCTGAGCTGCTAAACCTTTGCAAGTGCCCTTACCTGTCCCTTACGGCTCCCATCCAGCTCCCCTGCCATTGCTGTGTTGTGCCCAAAGCCATCTGTGCCGTGCCCAGGGGCTGCACACCTGAAAATCAGGTGTTGGTTGAAGAGTTACAGATTTCTGGATAGGGAAGAAAACTCGTGCCCTGCAAGACAGCACCCTCCTGTCCCAACCCCTGCCTGTCGGTTCATAACCGCCTCTGGGTAAGTTCTGGTTTGCCCTGTGGGCCCTCACTCTCAGAGGGGCCGTGCCTTTCTGGCCAGAGGGTGTGCGGGCAGTCATCACGCCTGACCTGTGTTTCCATAAAGCTCCGAGCAGAGGAGTTTCCTTTGCCTCTGCAGGCTGAAATCCGGAATGTGTGAATCTGCTCTCGCGCAGGGAGAGCAGTGAGACCCGTTCCCTCTGCCGCTCACTGGTGCCAGCGGCTGGCTCGTGCCAGGGCTGTCTGTGCTGTTGGTGAGAGGCGCGGAGGCTGCTCATGGGTCTCCTCTCCCAGCATGGCTGAAGGCAGAGCTTGTTTCTGGCCCCTCAACTCCTGCCCGGGGCAGCAGCGGCGTGGGGTGGAGGGCTGGGTGATTTAGCACTTTAGAAACTTGTGGTGCAGGAGAGTCTGTGGTGACCTGGGGATGCTGCCGGAGGTCCTGGGACCCCTCTGTACACTCCCCCACTGCCCTGAAGGAGGGGATGGCTGGAGTCCCCCCACTGCGGGGGGAAGCCCCTGCAGCCGCCCCACTCTCTGGCCATGATGCACTTTAGTTCTTGCGTTGTCCCCAGGGGAGGAAGGGCCTGGGAGGAGACGGTCGCTTCGAGTGCTTCAGTTACTCTGTACGAAGACTTATACGTACCCGTGTAAATGCAGATTTGTACAAACCCTATAACTGTAAAATAAACAGTTACTAAACACGTTTCCTTCCCTCCCCCTGTGCTGGCAGGGGCCACGGCATGGGGCCGGGGGTGCCAGATCTGCTCTCGTGGCACCCCATGGCCCAGTCCTGGCACATCCCTGCAGCGGCCAGGCCAGCTCTGCGGTCACCGACCCGCGTGGCCTCACAGCCGGCAGCCCCATGGGAAGAGAAGCGGGAGGGGAGCCAAACGGCTCTTGCGTGCCCCTGTTGCTGTTCTCCTTCCATCTGCCTACCTTTGGTTAAATGCCAAGACTTGCACGTGCCGTCGGCTCTCTGGGGTGTCCCCCCCCTCATCAGCGGCACGGTGGGCAGAGCGGGGCTGGAAATAGCCTGACCTCCCGGCCCCTTTTGCACCCTGGGCCGGGCGCTTGGCTGCAGGAGGAGATCCTGGGCATGGTGCCCATCGGCAGAGGCCTGGCCATCACCGCTTCCCCCATCCAGTAGCCGGGCATGCTCCGGTGAGCCGGTGTGACGCAGCCGCCTTCCCTGGGCTGGGAACAGGCTTTACTGGGTGGCACGAGGCTGGCGGACGTGTTTACTGGATTGGGCTGGGGCTATTTTTAGTTCCCTGTGGCTTCCTTTCTGGGACCAATTTTCTCAATAGCGCTCAAAGCCCTTTGGGAGGGAGGCCAGCAAGGTGTGGAGGGCTGCTGGGGGCTCAGCGGGGTTTGGGGGGACAGAGGGTGGGCAGGGCTGGGGTTTTACAGCAGAGAGAAGCCTGGAGAGCCAGCAAAGCGCCGTTCCTTGCACCATGTGCCTGTTACTGTGTTAATGTGATGCCCAGCTCTGGCACGCTGCCGGGGTGGGTGCTATCCCTGGAGCCCTGGGCAGCTGTGGCCTATTTGGGACTCGGCAGAGAGAACAGCCTCCAGGGAAATGTCACATGTCTTTTATTTACCCAAAAAGAGCACAAGTGGGGAAACAGTGGTCTGGGTCCCTCCCAGTGGTGGATGCAGCCTGGCACAGCTGTGTGTGCAGGCTGGGCACAGCTTGGCATGGCTCGGCACCGTGCTGAGGGTGGGGGCCATGGCTGTGTTTCCCCCCACCCCATGCCTGCTCTTGGCCATCACAACTTTGCTGGCGGCACAGTACCCCGGTCTCCAAAGGCACAGGGTCAGGCACCCGGAGCTGACAGCACACACGGAGCCCTCCCAGCGGCATCCTGGTCCAGGCAGCCACATTCTGCCACAGCCACCAGCTGTGCTCCTGGGCACCTCGGCTCTCAGGCCCTGGCGCCCTCCTCTTCCTCTCCTGCTCGTCGGCACCTCTGGGCACTTAACTGTGCAGCTCTTCCTCCACACCATCCTCAAGGAGCAGTTGCCCACACTGGAGAGCACAGGGTGCCCGTACCTGGCAGTTGTTCTTGGCCTCAGTGGAGCCGTGCACGGTGCGGCAGGAGCAGCCCCCGTCCCGCAGCTCCAGCAGGACGTACGGCCCGATCCGCCGTGGCCGGCAGTCCGGGGTCACCGTGCACGGGGACAGCACATGGGGCTGGGGGCGCGGGGACTTCGGCCTCGCCGGCTCAGGGCTGTCCTGGGGCTCTTCCAGGTGCTTCCTCTAGGCTGGATCCGGGCTGGGCTTGGCAGCCACCGGCTCCCATCCCATCCCTCCAGGATGCCGCTGTGAGCCCAACTGCAACATCCCAGCCTGGCCCATCTCCCCTCCCTCCCCTGCCTGCCCTGCCCGCCTCCCTGCCCCACCACCCTCCCCGTGCATGACCAGTATCAGCACCCCACAAGGGCAGGGAGACGGGCCCTTCTCCCACTCCCCATACCCCCCTCGCCCTCCCGCCCTGGTCCCCAGCTGAGGGGACTGCTGCCCCTCTCCTGCTGTGCCCGAGCCCAGCCGGTGTGACTGGATCTAGCCCAAGGTTACTGGAGGAGCTGCTGGGTGCTGCCGGCCAGGTCCCTCCACCCTGGCTCTCCCATGGCGTGGTCATGCTCTCGCCCTGATGCTGCAGGAGGCAGCGCCAGGACGTGCCAGGCCACCGGCCGTGCCGGTCCACAGGAGCAGCTCAGCTTTCTCAAGGACATAGGGCCAGATTTTGGGGCCCTGGCACCCCCATGGTGCCCGCTCCAGTGCGTGGATGACCCCAGTGCCATGCTGGCCGGGGATGCAGGTTGCGCTGCACAACGCCCGCGTATTGCAACACACGGGTTGCTGTGGGGTGATAAAAGGCCCTGGTGGGTCCCGGCCTCGGGAAGACATGGGACAGGAACCTCACTGCCAAACTGAATGAGGTGCTGCTGGCGGCGGGGGCAGGCGGTGGCCGCCACGCAAAAACCTGGCGCTCGCGGGGTTTCTGACGCAGACACAGCGACGGCCACCCAGCCACCAGCGAAGGGATTTCTCGGCATCTTTAGTGAGCAGTGGCAGCTGTGGAAGCCGGGGTGCGGGGGCCACAAGGCGGGGGGAACGGTGGGATGAGGCAGCTATGCCGGGACTGAGCCGGATGCTCCGCAGTGCCCGCCGCAAACTAGCTCCAGGTGATCCAGCCAGCTCCCGGGGTGCAGCACGGCTTGGCCCCGTGCCGGGCATCACCCATCGCCTCCCCGGCCTTAGGTGTCCCACCGGGGCTGGACACCATGAACGCTGGAGACGCCGAAGGACATCGCCGTTCCCACCGGGGCGAAGGCGGGGGGGGGCCGTGGCGGGGGGCTGCCGCACAGGATGGGTGAGAGCTGCTGCTCCTCTTCCCGGGGGCGACGCGGGGCCAGCACACAGGAGAGGAGCCCGATGGCACCCAGCGCCCCGGCCGCCACGCACAGCGCCATGCCCACCAGCCGGCACGTCCCCAGCGCGTGGTTGTACCGCACCGCCTGCACGTCCAGCACCACGAATTCCTCCTCCCCGATCCCTTCCAGCTTCGGGGGCACCAGGGAGACGGCAGCCAGTGCAGCGGCCCCCACGAGCAGCAACAGGGTCCCCGTGGAGAGGCTGACCTGGGGACAGGGCCACCCAAATGCCGTGGAGGGATGCACGCCGCACAGGATGCAGGCAGGGGGGTGGATGTCCAGGGGGAGATGGGAGGAAGGGTTTTCAGGGTCTCTTACCTTCCAGATGAGGGGGGCCCAGGCTCCGCGGGCTGAGGACCCATCCCCATCCCCGTCGGGGCTGGCCCCGGTGCAGTCCTCATAGAAGAGGTGGAGATAGGAGCGGACCCCGTACCACTTCCCCTGCACCACGCTGGGCCCGCGGCCGCAGCTGCAATCTGGCTCACGGGTGGGCATCAGGCCTGGGGGGGCACAAGGGGGCCGGGCCGGGCTGTGGGGAGGTCGACAGGACCCTGGGACCCACAGCCACTGCCCTCCTGCAGCTGCAGCACCCACGGGGCTGAGTCGGCTCCTGCCCTCGCCCCGGGGTGCAGGGCGAAGGACAGTGCACCAGTGCTGGATGCATGCAGGGGCCATTGCCTGTTTTGGGGACCACCAAGAGGGACCCCCAAGAGCTGCCCCCCCCGGGCTCTGTCTTGGCCACCAAGACCCAGCCAGGGCAGCGAGGCTGAGGTCACACCCTGGGGGTGACGGAGAGCATCGCTGCCCTTATCCCAGTGGGGCTTCCACATGGGATGGAGGAAGGGAATCCCCCTGCACCGTGGGGACCTGCCCATCCTGGGCCAGATCCAGACCCGGCACAGCCCCAGCACGGCTCCCGCCGCCGTGTTGGCAGGATCAGGCCCAACATCAGGCCATCCGCAGCCACCCAATCGCCGGCGATGGGGAAGGAGGGGCGGTGGCGGGGAGGGAGGCAGCCACCTTTGGGGTGGCCAAGGGGCCTCTGCCTTGTGGGGACGCGGGGACACGGCCACCCCACTGCAGGGATGGGGCCACCGCGTCCCCTCCCTGCCACCTGCCATGGGGCATTGCCATGGGAACTGCCTGCTCAGCCCTCGCCAGGGCGGCCCCGCAGCCTGGCGTGTGCGTGGGGATGCGTGCGGAATGGCAGCTCGGAGGAGGGCGAGGAGGGGGGAACCGGGACCCTTTCGGTGCCGGTGGCGGCACCAAACAAAGCCCTGCGCCAGAGAGGCCTCGTGGGAGGGGGGAACGCGCTGCCCACAGGACTGGCTGTCCCCCGGTACATCCCCAGCCCCTCTGCCCCAGCCTGGGTGTCCCCGGAACTGGGGACACGTACGTCCCCCCATCCTCACGCAGCAGCAGGGCCCTTCTTGCATGCAGGGGTCTGGGGGAGTCCCACAGCCTGGTGCTGCCACAGTTTGGAGCAGGGGGGGGCTTACCCTGGGGACCACCCTGCTGTGTCCCTGGTGCCCATCACTTTACCCCCCGCAAGGCTGCCCACATCCTCATCCCCCACATGTCCCCACACAGACTCACCCCTGCCCACGCCCCTGCCCCCCCCCCAGCCCTGCGTGCTCCCCGCTTACCTCTGGGGGGGGCGCAGAGGCCTTAGCACATCCTTCCCCGTCCCAGTGCTGTCCCCAACAGCAGTCCTTCTCCTGTCCTTGTGTCCGGGAGGGATCCCACGGCACCGTCCACGGGCGGGCAGCCAGCACCCAGCTTCAACGTCCTCCTCCCAGGGACTTGGGGTGGGGGTGGCAGGGGGGGGCTGTGCAGAGCAGGCCCCTGCTGCCAGGCCAGGAGCCGCCGCTGCCTGCGGAGCCGGCACAGATGCTGCGTGCGGCCGCCGTGCGTGACTCACAGCCAGGCCGGCAGCGGCGTGCGCACGTGCCCGCGCGGGCAGTGCCAAACACCGGGCACCGGGCACCCAGCCCCGAGTGGCCCTGGCCGGTGGCGAGGTCAGGAGGGCAGTGGTGATGGCCGGCGAGCCGGGACCGCGGCCGGGCCAGACCCACGGGCCTCCCTGCTCCTGGCCGAGCCAGGCAGCGTCCTGCAGCCGGGGGGGGGGGGGGGGTCTGTGCCGCCGTGCCAGGGCATCGCCGTCCCCGTGGCTTTGGGGCACCCCAGAGCCCAGGGTGGTGCTGGGTGCTGTCCCAGTGCGGGTGCAGCCCTGTGCTCTCATGGGGCTGGGGGGTCACTGCAGCACGGCCACCCCCCTGGACACCTCCACCCTCCCTGGGGACAGCCAGGTCCCCCGCATCGCTGGGGGGTGCAGGGCGGGGGCAGCGGGAGGGGCTGGTGGTACCCAAGGATGCTCTGGGCTCCCCTTGTTGCCATGGCAACAGCGATGGAGGGAAGGGGGGGTGTGACGCAAGCGTCTCGTGCCCCCCATGGCCCCCCCGAGCCCTCCTGCGGGGCTGGATTAGCCCCCCCACCCCCCGAGTGGAGCTGACGGTGCCGTGGGGCTGCGTGTGCACAGAGCAGGCACAGCACACACGTGCACAGCACGTGGCACGCATCGGCACATGCAGAGCCCACGCGTGCATGAAGCACACATGTGCACAGCACAGGCATGTGCACACACACACACGCTGTGCACCCCCACGCCACGCACCCAGACCGAGCACACATGTGCAGCCCACACACACACGCACGGGCACACGCACCGCACACCAAGCGGGTGCTTACACACATGCAGGGAGGTGCACACACACGCACATGCGTGCACACATGCAGAGACACACACGCTCACACCCCCCAGCAGTGTGGCACTGCTCCCAGGGGACGTCCAGCCTGCTCCCCAGGGAATGGTTGGTGTGGGAGCCCATGGGAACCAGGGCTCAGAGTGGGAGCCTGTGGACCAGGGTGGGAGCTGACATGCCTGGGAGCTGGGTGTTGGCTGCTGGGAACCCCACATCCCCCTGGAAGCCCTGCATCCCCCCTGGGAACCCCGCATCCCCCCTGGGAATGCCGCATCCCCCCCGGGAACCCCGCATCTCCCCTGGAACTCCACATCCCCCTGGGAACCCCGCATCCCCCCTGGAACCCCGCATCCCCCTGGGAACCCCGCATCCCCCTGGGAGCTCCACATCCCCCTGGGAGGAGCGAGGCGGCGCAGGAGGAGCTGGAGCCGTGGGCAGCAGACCAACACACTTTATTCCATAGTCACAACAGTCAGGATAACCGTTAGCCGAGCTTCTGCAGAGCCAGAACCGGCCGCTTCGCACCCCCGTGCCGGGACGGGACAGGGGGCCGGGGCTGCCCCTCGGCTCAAAGCCTATTTCTCCAAGACAACAGATACAGGAACCCTTCACTAACACAACACTACAAAGGTGACCCCGAGCGCTGGTGCCCATCCACAGGCTGCGCTGGGGCCCCGCCGGCTCCGGAGGCCCCCGGCCCGCTTGGCCGCCGCCGGGGCGGCTTCTTCCTGAGAGAGGTTTGGTTTATTTTTATTATTCATTTATTTTATTATTATTATTATTATTCGCTTTGTCTCTAGTGATGACGGGATGTCACACGCACACACGCTCGCACACGCATGCCAGCCAGCACCGGGCAGCGGGGAGGCGGGGGGCGCAGCGGGAGGGGGCCGCACGCTGGGGGGGGTCTCTAAGCACTACAACCACACGGCACAGAAAATCCACCACTGTCCACAACGGTTCCCCCCCCGATAAACAAACCCAGCGAGTCTCGAGGAGGGGGCAGGAGGGGGACGGGGACGGGGACGAAGCGGATGGTGTTGTGCTTGCGGCCGAGGTGGGGGGGGGACGACCCCGGCTCTGGCTCCGGTTCTGGCGCTGACCCAGAACCTGCTCCTGAGGAAACGTTTCGCCTGACAGTCCGTGGAGGGAGTGCCCCAGCCCACGGGTGATGTACGGCACCCAGGGGACCCACCGGCACCCCGGGCCGCCCGTGTCCCTGCTGGGAACAGGAGATGCAGCCCCAAGTTGCAGGGCTGGCAGAGCACACATATGATGCGAGACCCTCACCGTGGCCTCAGGCCCTGCGGGTACTTGGGGGCTTTGGCTTCCCCACGGACGGGGATGGAGGGCGGGCGGCCGGCAGCCTCGGCGCCTTTCCCGAGCGTCCCTGGCTGCGCACGCCCCAAGAAGGCACCGAGGTGCTGGGCGAGATCTGTGCGCGTCGGAGAGCCCCGGGGGCCGCAGGACCCCACGGGAACCCCAAACCTGGCTCACGCGTGGGAGGGGGCTTGGGGTGCTCCTGGTGTGGGGGGCAGGAAGGCAGAGCCCCCCTCCCCGGGGCGGCGGCGAGGCGGGAGCAGGCTGCCGGCGTCGCGGCTGGCCCGGCGCTTATTTGGCTTTTCCATCTTGGCTGGGGCTGGGTCTGGTGGGGAACGGCCTCGGGGTGGGGGGTGAGGGTGGGGGGCAGGGACGGGGGCACGCTCTATACGGGGAACACGTGTCTGATGCGTGACACCCGCCTGCCTCCGCAGGCTGGCACCCGCACCGGGGCTACCGAAACACCGTGGCTAACGCAACGCCGACACACACACGCACAGCTACCGCTACACACCGACACATCTACAATGCTGATGGCTGGCCGTCAGGGAGGCGCCTCCAGGGGACCCCGAGGCCACCCGGGACGGGGCTGGGGGACACCCAACATCCCTGCGAAGGGCCCAGGGACGCACCTCTCCCTGCACCGCGGTGCCTGTCCCCACGGCTGAGCCGGGGCCACTGGCATCTCTGGCAGTGGGGCCAGGCCTGTCCCCCTCTCCGAGCCACCCTGGGGGGCTGCCAGAGCCCCGGGAGGGGCGAGGGGGGGGATGCCATTCCCCTGGTCATGGCTCCGTCCGGCCCCACGGCAATGGGCAGGCATGGGGCAGCCTGTGACCGGAGGAACCGGCAGCCCCAAAACAGGGAGGCGGAGCCCCGGGGAGTGGGTGCCCCTCTGCCCCCAGCACCCCCACTGCCCGGGATGGGTCAGAAGGGCTCCCACACACCCAGACACCCCTTCCCCCCGGGAATCGGGGCCGTGGGGGGACCTCAGAGGCTGCTTCAAGCAGCGGTCCCCGCCGAGCCCAGCACAGCTCCTCTGGGTGCTGCCAGCCCCTGCCACGGCCACGTCCCCAAGGCTGGCAGTTCGGGGTGACCGGGGTCCCCACCGGCACCCCACACAGCACAGCCGTACCCGAGAGCAGCCCCTGCCCCACAAACGCAGCCTGCGGCGGCCGCCGAGCCGGCGCTGCAGCCACGTGCTCCCCGGCAGCGGCAGGAGGCAGCTCCTTGCAGGAAGGAGCCATTAGGAAAAGCAAAGAAAAACCCGGCTGGGAGAGTCGCTGCGGCAGGACCTTCTCTGCCGGGAAGCTCCTTGGCAGCGATTTGCCGGGATGCCCCTGCTCTTGGCGCAGCCGGCAGCGGGGCACGGCGTGGTGGAACGCCGCGCCGGAGCATCGCCCACACCCCGCGCGCCCACCGGCGTCGGCTCTCGCTGCCCTCGGCCCCGTTTGGGTGGTTGCTTAAGGCAGATTTCCCACAACATCCCTTACCAGCCACCCTGCCCTGCCCGCTCCCTGCCACCCCGGCAGCATCGCCCACCGCGGCCGGGCACGCTGGGACCCGGCTCCACCGGCCAAGGCGAGCCGGCCCAGCGCGGGTCCTGCGCGGGCACCGCGTCCAAGGCTAAAATAGGGGCTGGCTGCTTTGGGAAGGGCTCATCCCTGCCGGGGTTTGGGGTGCCTCCGGGCAGGGGCTCCCCCCACGGCACAACCTCCTCCGCACAACCGCCTGGCGAGAGGGACAACACAGCCTCCCGCGCCCACGTGCGGATCACGTGCGCGCAACTTCGCTCTTCCCAAAGCGAGCGGCGGGGAGCGTGTGCCGCGGGGAAAGAGCCGGTCCTGTGGGACACCGATCCCCCAAAGCTGGAGACACCCCCCCCAAAAGGAGGCGTCGGGCAGGGAGGACTCCGCATGGCTCTGCCGCCCCCGGACGCAGCGCAGCCAGGGATCCCTCCCCAAGGGCTGCAACAAGGAAGAGGAGAAAATTGAAGCCGTGCTTTAAATGCAGTCAAAAATCAAAAGGAATTGGCCATTCCCTGAGGAATGGGGAGGGCGCGTTGGGCACCGAGAGCTGAGGGCGGCATGGCTGCTGCTGTTGCCCGCAGAGCGGGAGGGAACACGGGGCAGCGGCCGGCGGGGATGGCAGCGACCGGGAGCAGCCATGGCCGGCAGCACCGCGGCGGCCAGAGCCGCAGGGGGAAGGGGCCGGGCGCTGACAATGAAAAACCCGGTTAGATGCTCGCATTTCACGGGCAAATAACCACGGCGGCCAGCCACGCGTCCGGCGGTCGCGAGGCGAGAGCCGGACAGACGGACGGACGAGGAGTGGGTGTGTGCCGGGGGGGTGGGGTGAGCAGGGAGCTCTGCCTTCCAGTGCCTTCAAGGCAAAATACCTGATTCCTGCATGTAAACAGCTGGTTTCGGTTCTTTTTTTTTTTTTTTCCTGGTGTTTGTTGGGTTTTTTTTTTTTGTGGGTTTTTGTTTTTGATATGACCTGATTGTGGGGAGGAAAAAAAAAAAAGAGCATTACCTGCAGAGCGCGGGACTCAGTAGGTAAAGACCAAGTCCGAGATGCTGGACATGAGCCAGTCCCCCGCTATCATCTCCGTCACCTCGGGTGTGCAATAGTCCGGGAACTCGAAGTGCGAGGAGCCTCCCCGCGGGAAGAGGTCGTGGTCCTTGTCGAAGATGGACCAGTCCAGGGTGCCGCAGGCAGCACCGGCGGGGGCCCGCCCGGGCAGGACCCCCGGCAGCTCTTCCTCCAGCTCCTCGTCGGAGGAGCTGAAGGAGGAGGGAGGGGACCCGGCCGACATGGGAGAGGGGGACCCGCTCTCCGGGGACCTCTCCGCATCGGGGCAGGCGGCGGCGGGGCTCGGGGGCGCGGGGGGCTCCCGGGGGCTGCGTTCCCCGGCGGGTGCCGCGTGCCGGGCGGCCGTGCCGGGCACGGCGGGGCAGTCCTCGACGGGCACCTCCGTCGCAGGTTCCTGCGGGGCGTCGGGGTCGGCGGGCGGTTTGGCGGGCTGCCTGCGGCCGGCGGAGACGCGGCCTAGCACGGAGGGTTTGATCTTCACCGGGAGCCGCGGGCGGGACGCACCGGTGCCCACCTTGCCCTTTTTCCGTGGTCGGTACTTGTAGTCGGGGTAGTCGGCCATGTGCTTGAGGCGCAGGCGCTCGGCCTCCTTGACAAAGGGGATCTTCTCGGAGTCGTGGAGGAGCTGCCAGCGCCGGCCCAGGCGCTTGGAGATCTCGGCGTTGTGCATGTCGGGCCACTGGTCCATGATCTTGCGACGCTCGTGCTGCGACCACACCATGAAGGCGTTCATCGGCCGCTTGATGTGCCCGCTCGGCGTCTTGCACCAGGCGGGTTCCGCGTCGCGGGTGGGCAACGGGGCGCAGGGCTCCCGCCGAGCCTCCGCGCCCCGGCCCCGCGTACCGCGCTGCACCATACCGGGGCCCGGGACACCCCCCCCGCCGCCGCCGCCGCCGCCTCTTCTTCCTCCTCCTCCTCCTCCTCCTCCTCCTCCCCGCCCGCCGCCGCCTCCCCGCCCGCCGCTACGCGCCGCGCCGCGCCGCCCCCATTGTGCGGAGCGGGCGGCGGCGGCGGCGGCGGGGCGGGGCGCAGGGGGCCG
>JANXJC010000009.1:31922201-31939549 GCA_027564655.1 Leptodon cayanensis
GGCGGCGGGGCGGGGCGCAGGGGGCCGCACCGGGGCCCGGGGGCGCACGGCGGGGGCGGCTCCGCCGGGGCGGCGGCCGCTGAGATGGTCCGGAGGGAGCCCGGGCCGGGCCGGCGGTCTCCGACTCGGGGATGCTCCACAGCGGTCCGATCCGGGGCTGCTCCGGGATGCTCCGCACCGGCCCGGGGATGCTCCGGGATGCTCTGGACCGGCCCGGGGACGCTCCGCACCGGCCCGGGGATGCTCTGGACCGGCTCGGGGATGCTCCGGGATGCTCTGGACCGGCCCGGGGATGCTCCGCACCGGCCCGTGGACGGTCCGCACCGGCCCGGGGACGCTCCGGGATGCTCTGGACCGGCTCGGGGATGCTCCGCACCGGCCCGTGGACGGTCCGCACCGGCCCGTGGATGCTCCTCCGCCCCGCCCCGCCCCGCGGATGCTTCCCCCGTTAGGTCGACGGACGCTCCGGTCGGGTGCGGTGCGGGGACGCTGCGGAGGGTCCGGGTCGGGGGGTGCGCGGGGACGGTGCGGGCAGCCCGGGAGCTGCACGCCCCCCGGTGCCGCTCTTATAGCCGCCGCCGCTCCGCCCCCGGTAAACACCGCCGCGCCGGTTCTGTCAATGGGAGGCACCGCCCCCCCCCCGGTCCATTGGCCGCGGGGCGGGGGGAAATATCCGGCTCCGCCAATGGGCGCCCTCCGGAGAGGGGTTGCTGGAGAGAATGGCAGGGCGGCACGCCCCGGTACCGCCGCCACGGCACCCCCGGTAGCTCCCCGTGCCCCCAGCTGAGCAGCGCAGCATCCCCGGTGACCGCCGGTACCTTCACACGAGCGTCCCGCTGCCCCGGCCTGAGCACCCCGCTACCTCTCCGTGCCCTCCGGGACCCACCCGGGGATGCTCCAACTACTGCCAGTACCCGCTGCTCTCCCGGTCTGGGCACCCCGGTGTCCCCGGTGCCCCCTACACCCGCACGCGTGGGCCCCTCACGGCCCCCCCCACCGGGCACCGCTCCGCCCGTCCGAGACGCCGCTCCCGGACCCCGCCCCTGCCGGTCCTGCCCACTCTCCCGGGTCCCCCTGGCCCGGGACAGCCCCCGTGCCGTCCCTCCGGGGCTCGCAGCCCTCGGTCCCCCGCGGCGTGGGAAGGCCGGTGCCTTCGTGGACGCGTGTCCCCCCGCCCGGCCCAGCGGCGTCTCCCCGGGCCTCGGCTCCCGGTGGTCAGAGCGGGGCGGGGGGGGACGGGGACAGGACGGACGGGGCCCACGCTGCCCACGGGGCGGCCACGCTGTTTCCCCGGTGACACGAGTGGGGCCTTGTCCCGCGCTGCCCGGCCCCGTCCGGCCCCGCCCCTCCCGCCTAGGCCCCGCCCCCTCCTCCGAGCTGCGGGCGGCACCAATGGGGCGGTGGCGGCGGAGGTCCTGTTGCCCCGGAGACCGCGGGCTGCCCGCCAGGGGCCGCGCCCATTGGCTGCCGCCGCGGCGCGCGGCCCCCGCCGCAGGGTGCGCGCCCATTGGCTGAGCCGCCGCCGCCAGTTGCTGTGGTAACAGGGGCCCGAGCGGGGACCGGGGCCCCGCCGCCGCCGCCGCGGCGGGCTACCCCGGGCACTGCGACCTGTCCCGGGGCCCTGCCCACGCCCTCCCCGAGCCCCGCTGCCCCGGGGAACGCCACACAAGCCTCCGTCGCGCCTTCCTCATCGCCTTGGGCCTTGCACGGGGCCTGCGGGGGGTGCCTGTCCGAGCCTTTCCCGCCCGCCGTGCCCGGCACCGGGCACCGGCCGCGCAGCTGCCCTATGACCCTGGCACCGTGCACCTTGCCTGGGCCATCCCCCCCGACCCACACGGCTCCGGGGGTGAGCCCCCGGGCATTAACACGGCAACGCCCGTAGGGCCGAACAGCTCTGCGGGACCCTGAGGCGGCTGCCCGGTGCCCGCTGGCGCCGGGGCCGCCCTGCTCCGGGCTCTCCGGGGCGGCCGGCTCTCGCCCCGGTGGATCCGGGGCTCCTGCCGTGCGGGGGCCGGGGCGGAGCCGGCAGGGGGCGCCCTTTCCGGGAGCGCGGGCCCTGCCCGGTTTCCGTACCCTCCCGCTGTCGCCATGGAGACCGGCCCGGGGCCGGGAGACGGGGATGCGGGGTACGGGAGATCTCCGGGGCGGTCCCAGTGGGACAAAGGAGCGGGCCAGGGGGTCTCCCCGTAGGGGACAGGCAGGAAGACTCCCTGTGGGGCATAGGGTGGGGAGGGGGGCTCCCCATAGGGGATGGGCAGGGGGGTCCCCACGGGGCAAGGAGGAGATGGGGTTCACTAAGGGTACCATAGCCCAGGGGGTGTCACTGCCTCTCTGCTCTGACTTTGGACCCACAGAGGCTTATCCGTGGGGACAGGCAGAGCTGCGGGGCTCAGCCTCCTCGCTGGGGTTACGCTTTTTCCTTCCAGAGCCTGCGCAGAGATGGATGGACAGGGCCCAGGCCCAAGTATCACGGAAGAGTTCAAGAGAATAGTAAGTCTCTTGTTCCCCTGGGGTTTATGACACAGCACCGTGGTTGTAAACGCGGCGCGTCTCAAACAGGCCTGGAGATTTGCTTCTCCGGGCTGGTGAAGGGACACTGGGAAGCCCCAGAGGAGTTGCAGAGCGGAGTCAGAACTGTGGGTCACGTCAGAGAGGTCTCTGGTCACAAACCTCCTCTGATTCCCCATCTTCTCTGTGCTACTGTTGTGCTGAGTTTAGGACTACAGCAAATGGCAGAAGGCAGAAGCAGAGGAGGGGAAATCCCCAGCCCACAGGCTGACTTTGCCACCGCTCATCAGTGAGGACAAGAAGAAGAAAGGGGAGAAGAACAAGCCAGGTTGGGAGAGATTCCTCTATACACCGCCCTGCTGCCCCTGCCCACTGGGGCTGCTTTTGCGTTAACCCAGTGCTTTCTGCTGGGAGACATTCGCAAAAGCCACAAAAAGAAAATTATCCAAGGGGAAATGCTGAGAATAAAGGGGGAGAACTAGAAAAGGCCAGGGAGCACTTTGTAGGCTCGGCTCCTGGGCTGTAACTGCGAGTGGCTTTTGCTGGGGCCGCAGAAGGTTTGATTTCAGTCTCTCAGTTGTTCTTTTTATTTCCCTCAGCCATATATGACAGGAGAGGGTAGTTGTAAGGCATTGAAACTGGACTGTGAAATAAGCACAGGGCTTTTTTTGTTTGTTTCACCAGTTGCATTTATGCTGAGTGAAAAACCACCGTTGCCTTCGGAGACATCATCATCCCAAGAGAAATACAGAAGTTTTACTCAGAGGAAATTAGCGCTCAAGAAGGCTGAATTAGCTAAAACCTTGGAAGAGATCAAAATTACCACAGTATGTGCCACAAATATCCAGTGCTGGGATGTAGGTAGCAGATCCATACAGTTACCCTGGCTGCCTTTATGGAGGAAATTCTAGCAGCCTGACTCACTCTTGCAAAATGGCATGTGTTTATTTATTAATACACTGGAGGTAATTATGCTGCTCTGCTTAATGCTGGTGAAATCTAACCTTGATATTGTCTATGAAGAAAAAGTAAGAGAAACCAAGAAAGAGTCCAGACTGTAGCAGTAGGAGGGATGAGATTTAGGAAACGTGACCTGTTAGAAAAGACTGTCGGTATCAGATTTTCTCAGTCTAGCAAAGAGAAGGTTGAGGTGGAGGACATGACCACAGCTTTTTAGTAGGTGAAAGATGGTTATAAAAGAGACGGTGATCCTGCAGCTGGTAGAAAGGAACCTGGGAGCAAGGATGTGCTGTATGAGGGAAGTCAGAGTGCCTCAGCAGTGAGGCTGCTGTTACCATGGCACAGGAATGTCCTGGGGATGGCAGACGATGCTGTGAAAACTTGGGGTGGGTGGGACTGGTGGAATCCGCAACACTTTAATCCACAAATTCACGCAGAATCTGACCAATCTGAAGAAAAATGCTGTCGAGGAGCTGAAGCAGCGCAGTGCCCACCTGGCAGAGACCAACTGCCGGCTGATGAAGGACATCCAGCACACTGATGACAGCACTGCCAAGCAAGCTAGGAGCCTGCTGCAGCAGTATGAAGTATTTCAGGTGAGGCTTTAGGGTTGACCAACAGACCCAATTCAGCAGAGTGCAGAACTTCCCATTACTCATTAGTACTGGAGAAGGGTCAGGCGCTGCCCAGCCCCTTCCACTGCGCCAAGTGTGACTGGAGCATCCCCAGTCCCAGGGGGAGCTCTCTGATGCCCAGAGGTCCTGTGAAGTGCTCTTGTTTTGTGCCCGTGTTTTAAAGTCATGAGAGCACCCTGACTGTAACTGTCCCAAGCAACAGTAGTCACCCCTGTAACAGCCCAAATCCGTGTCTCTGTAATGTGCCTGGCTCCAGCTGGCTCCTAAAGCACCGCGCTGCTCCCCAGAGCAGCTCCCGTGCACGAGCTGGCACCAGCCACTGCAATGGATTCCTCTGTCCTGCTAATGCAAGCAACAGCACATGAGAGGAAGGTCAGGGATGGTGCAGGGGGATGTTTCAGAGCTCTGTGGAATGAGCAGTGACTGGATTTCTCCCTGTGCAGAGGGTGAAGGCAATGGTGCAGATCTTCAATCAGAACCGTCTGGATACAGCAAGGGCAGAGCTCCAGGAAACAGAAAAAACAATGGAGAAGAATCTGGGAAGTGAGTTGCTCACATTACTATGAAATGCAGTCTGTACAACTGTGTTACCTTTGCTTTCTTTCTTATGAGGTTAATGACACTGTGTTGATCTTATAAACGTCAGACAATTCCATGTCTGAAAACCAATCCCATTTGCTCTGTGGGGATAATCTTCCTGTCAGCCTGTCAGGAAGGAGAGAGCCCTGTGACACCCGGCAGCCTGTGCTCAGGGGGGTGGGAAGAATTGCTCCTTGCAGGAGGGTAGGATCTGGTCAAGGTGGTCTGACTTGGGGTAGCCGTTCCCACTTCCCTCAGGGTGTGTAATCTCTGTAGAGAGGATTCAGGCAAATGCAGGACAGTCTCCTTAGTGAAGAAGCGAAGCTCTGGAACCCCTGGTTTGAGATTTTCTGTTTTGACTTTCAATCAGAGCTACAGCAGCAGCTGGATGAAGTCACATCAAAGGTACAGGTTCTCCAGGATGAGCTCGGTGTCCTGCGCACCTACATCGACGGGCAGTATCCGGAACAAGCTGTCCAGATAGCCCTTCTGCAGCACAGCATCCAGAAACTGAAGGAGCAACAGCAGGTGCCGAGACCTCTCTTGCAGCATTGCCAGGAAGGAAGGAGAGGGAAGGGGAGGAAGGAATGTGATGGTTATCTTGCCTAACGCTCCTGTTGTTTCTGTGCACTGCTTCCTGCTGTTCTTAGGAGGAGATAGACAAGACAGAAGAAATGGGGAAGGCCGTCTTGGAGGAACTGGAAGAGAAGGCACGGGCGGAACAAGAAGCACTATTACAGAAAGTTGTGGAGGTTCGTGAAGCTCATGAGACATCCCAGCAAGGGGAATCAATTTCTGGGAGCTGGGAGACAAGACAGGGAGTGCCACACATTGCCCGTTAGCAACAGCACAGTGCAGCCAGCACCCAAAGAGTAACAAAGCATTGCTGCTCCCCTCCTGATGCTGTACTGGAGCTGTTTGTCAGGCTGGGAGGGTACATGAGAAGCACTTCTGAGTTACTGCTGTAGTCTGGTGTGTTAAAATATTCTCAGACTCAGACTCGCTCCTGAGTTTGCCACGTGGAGGTGAGTGCACTGTGACCCAACATTCACCCTGCTTTTATGGTCCCTGTTGTATTACATTATTTAGGTAGCTGCTTCGCTAATTAGCTGTGACACCGCTGTGGCAGCACACATATGTTTGTAATAAATTCATGAGGATATTAAACTATATGCAGCACTACAGAGCAGGGACTGCTGTCGTTCTTCCCAAAATAGGAGGACCTCCTGTTGCACAGTTCCTGCTTGCATGATGTGCTTAGCACTTTTCCTGGGTTAGCAGCTTGAGTGCACCAGGAAAATAATTAATTACTGACTCGGTTTACAGCCTGCTCTGATGCAGAACGGCTGTGCCCTTTTACAGGTGAATCTGGAAGTACAGGTGATACAAGTTACCCAAGCAATATTAACAAGCTTTCCCTGGGAAACTGAACTGGATCTCTTGAGTTCCTCAGTCTTGTTCCAGAATCAACACAATGTGATCTCAATGACAGTCTCTTTCTAGAGCTGGAACCCAAACCTTGTTCAAGCAGAAATCATCTTCTTGAAGAGTGACACACCTGGACACAGCCAGCGTTGGCACCCAACAGTCGCAGGGTTTCATGCTGGTGGTTATTACTGTGGAGTTTCTTCAACTGGTTTTCTTCTCTTCACCCACACAGGAGACGTTGCTGCACCAGGATGGCCTGAAGCAGATGGTGATAAACAACCACGTTCTGCGACATGAAATACTGAGGCAAAGGGAGGTGAGCGAGCTGGGGAAGAATGAGCGCAGTGCAGCAGAGCCAGCCACCCTCAGTTGTTGCCCTTCACGAGGATTTTGTCTGCCTTAGTGGGGTACATTGCCTTCCATTTCCACTGGAGTCAGTGGGCTTGTAGGACATCCTGAGGACAAGCAGTCCAGCAGGTATTTCAGGAAGCCTGTTAGGGGCTCACTTGCACGAGGGATGTTTTCTAGCTCTGCTGTTTGCAAAATCTCTAAAACTTTTAATTCCTGCTTCTATTGCAAAGTAAAGGACTCTTAGAAATGTCGTTCATTCAGATTATTAAGGACCTGGAGGAGGAGATTGGTGAGCTGAAGAGAAGCGTCCAGACACTCCGCCAGAGTGCAAGAGACCCAAGAGAGCTGATCTTTCCTGACGTTCTTCTCTGCAGACCAAAGTAAGGCTGGTCAGTGGGCATGCACAGCCCTTTCTCTGTGGCCTTGGGCTGCAAAGTTGTTGGCACTGAGTGCTGATAACCTTACCCCATTGTTTCCACAGACATCGCTGTTAAACCTGCACCCAACCTGGGGTATAAACCCACAGTTATGTTGGGTGCTGCTTGGAAAGATGGCTGCGGGGTCTTGTGGTCTTGCCTAAGAGCAGCTGGGAACTAGCCACAATTCTAATACTGATCCCTGGTCACATCGCATCTCTCTTCTGGGCTTCCCTTTGTGCAGCCTGCAAGTGGAGATGATCAGTGGCTGCAGCCAGGGACAGTCAGGACCAGCAGAGCTTTTCAAGGCCCTTGTGCCTACAATGACTCTTACTTTATTGTTATTTTCACTTCGTGGTTGGGAAACAAAACTGAGGGAAGGGGGCAGGCTCGTGAGGAGCATCCCTGTCGAGGCAGGTCTCGCCCTTCTAGAGCCGCCTTGCTGGTTGTGTGAAATGGCACCAGCGCTCTGTGAGAACAAAGACGGGCAGCCGCTTCCCTAATATGTAAAAAAATGTGCTGGCGGCATTGGCTGGCAGCAAAAAGGCAAAACTTTGTTATCTTCCTCACTGCTCTTTGCCTGCCCCAGTTCTCCGGTAGCTAATTACTTCCCAAGTGGAGGTTGTGGGTAACCCCCACTCCTGCTTACCGGTGTGCACTGTGCTGAGACTGGATATAAGAATTACAAAGCATAAGGTGAATCCTCACTTAGTGTTGATGGGGAGAAGGCCCTGCCAGCTCGGTCGTGGGAATACCAGGCTCTCCTCTCCAGGGACAGACCCAGACGGGCTAAGTCTGTGGGCTTACCAACAGCCAGCCATGACAAGCTATTTTCCACCGTACCCACGGCAGGCTGAAGGCGTAACGCTGCCCCTTGTCCTATGGCAGTGGGGTCTTACTGTTGTGGCTGAAACCAGGACACTTACCCAGGGCAGGACAGATCAAAAAAATCGGAAATGATTTAGAGGTGCCTCAGTGCCTCAGCTTTCTGCGCTGTCTGCTGACCAGGGGTATAAACCTGAGAAGAAAAAAATGGATCAGATGTGTTTAGATCTTGAGTATGCTATAGCCTGAAACCCGTAGTTGTGTGCAGAACAGTGTGCATATGTGCGTTTATTTACAGCAACTGCCTATACAAATTGTTCTCGGCGCAGAGATGTCTGTTAACGGAGTCATTCCTTTCCAGTGTGTCCCGTCGCTGCAGGTGCAGGCCAGCCCCTCAGCTTCTCCGCACCTCACGTGCACACAGGGATGAAATTTTTGCATGAAAACATCATCCCTTGGGATGAGCAGATGCTCGCCCAGCAAACCGGTGGTGGTACAGGTGACAAGAGGGGCTAGATCTTCCACTCCAGGGCCTGGGTTTTAGCTGGAAGCCAGGTATGGCTGCAGCACTGCAGAGGCACAAGCCGAAGCAGGAGGAAAGCCTGGAGTGTGTCAGGAGACGGCGAGGGGAGGCGAGCGGCTGCGTGACGGATTAGTGCAACTTAATTTTTTTCCGATAAAAAAAATGATGAAAAAAGGGAATTAATTAGCCTTGACAGCTGGTGGGGCTGGGGTTACTGAGGGTAGCTGGGAGAAGAGTTAAAAATAGCAGGAAGGCCCAAGTGGAAAGTTTCTGTAACATCACAAGTCAGGCATTTGGTGCTTACCCGCCCTGACAGGCGGGAGCCCGTGCCAGAGCCCTCTCCGCCATCCCTCAGCCCTTTCCCACTGACCTCCCTGCAACTTTTCACACGACTTCACCAGCCCTTCGTTTTTTCTAATTAACCCTTTGGTTCCAGACACCGGATTTGCTTCTAGAAAGAGCAAAATCAGACACAAGCTACGCTCAGCCTGGGAGTGTAAGGGTGCATAGTAGCGCCCGACTCTTGCTGGCCCTCTTTGGATCCCTGTGTGCTGCTGGCAGCCCACAGAGCCCGGAGGAGCTGTAACCCCCTGCGTATCCGTTCCCATCTGCATTTCAGTTTCCCCTCGTTCAAGATCCTCTTGCTTCAAGGGGCCCCGGGTGGATTTCACCAGCTGCTTCAAGCCCTGTGCTGGGGGGGCTCTGGACGCACAGTCCGTCCTGTACTGAGACGGAGATGGATGAGCGCAGCTCTAAGCAAGCCCAGCTCACTGTGCTTGTCCTCTCTCTGCAAGAAAGCAGATGTACCCGGCTGCTCTGACGGGCTTTCTCCGCTGCTGTTTGTCTTTTGGGATTGACAGTGAAGGGCGGCTAATTTCATTCCTTCTCCCTCTCAGAGCCCCAGGGGTTACGTCTGGCTCTGCCTCTCTGGGAAGGCCAGCGAGCACTGAGCCTGCCTGCGGAGGGCTCCATCGCAAGCGTGGCCTAAGAAAGGGCCGTGGAGCAGGACTCAGGCTTGGAGCTGATTTCTTTTGTAGGCAGAGTGGTTAGCGGCTGGGGTAGGTGGTGAAGGGTGAGCCGAAAAGCAAAATAGTGCTGGGGTGAGCTGGTGGTCGGGCTGGGCTCTGGTTCATGCTGAACAGGGACTGCGCACAACAGCCCTCATCTGGTTTTAAAGGCTTTTTCCCCCTGCTCCCCCAGCTGCTTGCTTTGTCCTGTGTCCCAGAACAAGTGTCTGGACCCTCCCCACTAAAAACCAGTCCCGGACCCTGGGGACACAAAGAAGGTGGCACAGCTAACACGTGGCAGGCTTCCCTCCACCCGCCCAAAGCCCTCTGATCCCCCCATGCAGGGGATCGGGTGCCTCCGAGCTCTGAGTGGGCTGCGCAGAGCATCCGAGCAGCCAACCACCTCCCGCCCTGGCCGTGCAGGAGCTTCTCCTCCTCCTCACACCACGGCTTATTCCTGCTCTTCGCCTTGCCCCTCCTAACTTTCCTCTCTCCCTTAGATGCATGCCGGATACCGAGGTGGTCCTCAGCCTCCCCGACGAGGAGACACCGCTCATCTGACGCTCGGCCAGGCTCCGCTCGCAGGCCCGTCGCCCACCGCGCGGTGTGGCCGGGCTTGGATGAGGTGCCGAGCTGTGAACCCCCCTTCCTTTGCCGTTGGCATTTCTCCATCCCAGCCCCCCTCAACCACCTTGGGGACTCACCGATGTGGCTTTTATGGTGCAGTAAAGGTGTTACCGTTATCCCTGGCCTGCCTGGGCTGTGCTGTGCTCACAGGCTGCCGTCCTCCCAGGCAGGCGTCGCCAGCCCTCCTGCGCTTTCCCCCCGACCTGTCCCCTTCGTGCCGTTGGGGTAACGGCGGAGGGGTTGAAGCCCACAGGGGCCTCCCCGTCTCTGTGAGGGGTGTCCCGGGAGCGGCCCTGGTGCTGCAAGGCCCTGCCAGCGCATCCCAGCGTGGGTGGGACTGGTGTCCCAGCACGGGGTGAGAGCGGTTTGGTGCCAGCGGTGGGTCCGGGCCAACCGACAGCTTCAAATAAAACCGGCTCCTGTTCTCACCCGTGCCAAGCCCACCTCCGGCCGCGCTCGCCGTCGTTACGGTGCCACAGTGTCTGCCGAGCAGGGCTCCGAGGGCCCGGCAAAGCACAGCCCCACCGGGCACCGGGCAGGACCGGTCCCCCGGCTCGGCTCGCTCCTTACTTGGCGAAGCAGCGGAGCCGTGCGCTGCCCCACGCCGCCGCGAGATGGAGCCGGGCCGGGGCCGCGGGGAGCACGACCGGGGACCGGGGGGACGGAACCCAGCCCCGCGCAGGACGGGGGGAGCGTGGCGGAGCCCCCGGCCACAGCGGCGTGGCCGGAGCATCCCGGTGCTACCGCCGTCCCCTCCCCACACGGCCCCCCCGCCACGCTCCCTGGGACCGAGGGGTCGCGCCCCGGGGGAACTCGTCGTTCCCCGACACCGGGAGCCCCGCGGGGACCTCGGGGACCGGCCGGGACCCGGGGCCGGGGCGGGCGGGGGTGTGTCCGGCGGGGGAGGGACCGGGCGCGGCGATGGGGGGGGCTCCACCTCCCGGGGTTTAAAGCCCGGGCCGGGCGGCGGCGAGCCTGTCCCGGAGAAAGTTGTGCCCGAGTTACCGCCGGTTCGGACGGATACCGGCACCGAGACTGACACCGGGACCGACACCGGGAGCGGCGCAGGGAGCCGGGGCACCTCGGGGCGGCCTCTGCCAGCCCCGCTGCCCTCGGTGCTGCAGATGACCCTGAACACGCAACGCGGGAGCAAGAGCCCGCTGCGGAGGAGGGCCAGCACCCCTCTCCCGCGGCCGGGGGTGCCGGGGGTCACGTCGCGGGGCGAAGCTTGTCACCCCCAGCTCGGTCACTCCGCGTCCGAACCGGGCGGCAGAGCCGCGGCATCCCGGGGCAGTTGGTCTTCCGACTCTTCGTGTTCCTCCGGCTCCTGGGAGCCCCTGTACCGCGTGGTGCTGCTGGGTGACCCCGGTGTGGGCAAGACCAGCCTGGTCAACCTCTTCGCTGGTGTCCAGGAACGGGACCTGCTGGAGCAGCACGGAGGTGGGTGCCCGGTGGGAGGCTGGTTGGGGCCCCTCTGCAGCAGGGTCGCCCACCGTGGGACCCGGAGGAGGTGGCGGGGAGGCAGCGCCTTGTCCGGGCTGCGTGCACGGCCCCGTGATGGGAAAAATCCGTGTGCGAGGTGGAGAGGAGCCCGGTGCCAGGACTGGGTCTCAGCTGCCCGGGGGGTGCCGTCCCAACCGGGTTCTCCCGGCTTCTTGCAGAGGCCTCGTACGAACGCACGCTGTCCGTGGATGGCGAGGAGACCACGCTGCTGGTGATGGACACCTGGGAGCCGGAGCAGCGGGTACGGCAGGGTCAGGGCTGGGTGCTGCGGGGAGCCTGCACTGCCAGCGGGGCCGGGTGTGCTGGGACGTGCCCGGGGGACGTTGTACGGGCACAGCCTCTGCTTCGGGGCCTCTGAGCTCCGTGAAGCTCCCTGGGGCTTTCCGTGTCCAGGGTTCGCCACTGCCCTCACCGCGGAGCAGGACATGCGCTGGGCAAGAGAGGGGCTGGGGGTCACATCTCTGTCTGGCTCTTTGCCCACCTTTCGCCAGCACGGGAGGTTGCCCACCATGTTCTCGCCAGTGGGGGCTCTCGTGGCGAGGCACTTCGAGCCCAGGGTGTCCCTCCCATGAGGGGTGGTCGGGCTGGGCAGGAAGAAGGGTCTATGGAGAAGGAGGATGGTGCGTGCCAGCCTGCTTCAAAATGCATGGAAATGGTTTGGGAACGGGGCTGAAGGAGCTGACTGGGCAAATCCACGTGAGACGGTGCCACCAGCCAGGACACGTGCTTTCATAAGGCAGAGCAGTGGCCCTGAGAGCCTGGCACGGGGCATTCCTTCCGCTCAGTGCACAGAGACTTCTCCTGGGCAGAAATGCCAGCGCCGCTGTCACGGCCTCCCTTGAAACCCCCCCTTTGCCTCCCTCCCTGCCGGGGCTGGCATTCCTGCGGGTGCCACCAGGCAGCGACCGAACCCCTGGAGCGGGGATGGAGCCGGTGCCCGGGCTGTGAACGTGGGCACAGCACTCACGTGGGTTGGGGCTGCATTTTGCACGTACAGCTGCACTATCTGGAGATGCCCGAGCACCATAACGCTCCGACAACGGCCCTTTTTTTCTACTATTGCCTAATCCCACCCTGCCCAGCAGGTACCAGTGCCTGATTCACGCAGGGCCCTGCACCCATGACGCCGGTGTTGCACGGCCAAGGGCGGCTCCAGGAGGTGCAGCCTCAGCCCCCCCGAGCCAAGCTGAACCCACAGCCCTAATTTGTTGCTAATAGAGGAGGAAACTCTCAAACACCCCACAAAATCAGGAGCTTTTAATGTGCATTTTATTAATGGGGCTACATGTCTACTCCCCAAGATGCTGAGGGTGGTGGGGGGTGCTGGCAGGTCCCATCGGTGCTGGGGTGCACCGCTGTCCCCCGGCAGTGGTCAGGGCTGCCAGCAGCCCCTGCAGAGCAGTGACATCTCGTTCCCCATGCGGTGGCAGGGTGAGGAGAGCTGTCGTCGCAGCCAGTGCCTGCAGGTGGGGAACGCCTACGTCATCGTCTACTCCATCACCGACCGGGGCAGCTTTGAGAGCGCCTCGGAGCTGCGCATCCAGCTGCGTCGCGCGCGGCAGGCCGAGGACATCCCCATCATCCTGGTGGGGAACAAAACCGACCTGGTGCGGTGTCGCGAGGTCTCCGTCGAAGGTGAGTGGTGGTGGAGGGGTGGGTGTCTGGCTGGTGGGGACCCCCGGGGAGGGTCCTGCGCCGGGGCTCCCTGCCCAGCTGCTTCCCCCGCGTCTGTCCCCTTCTCCCTGGCCGTTCAGCCGCTGCCCTGCGTGCGGCAGTGCCTGTTCCCCAGTGCGCGGGGTGCCAGCGGGGCCGTGCCCCCTCCCTGCCTTTCCCTTGCAGAGGGCCGTGCCTGCGCCGTGGTGTTCGACTGCAAGTTCATCGAGACGTCGGCGGCTCTGCAGCACAACGTGGCCGAGCTCTTCGAAGGGGTGGTGCGGCAGATCCGCCTGCGCCGTGGGGGCAAGGAGGCCCGTGCGCGCCCCTCACCCGGCCAGAAACGCAAGGAGAGCCTCACCAAGAGAGCCCGGCGCTTCCTTGACAGGCTGGTGGCCAGGAACAGCAGCAAAGTGGCCCTCAAAGTCCGCTCCAAGTCCTGCCATGACCTGTCTGTGCTCTGAGAGCCGCCACCTTCCTGTCCCTCCGCACACACAGGCTGGGACTCTCCTCTCTCTGCCAGCAGCGTGGCCGGTGGCTCCGCAAAGAACCCAGACAGGGCCGGAGCCATGCTGAGGACGTGGAGCTGTTTTAACCGGTGCTGAGGGATGCCTGGGGTGCTCTGGATCCGGCCACCTCCCCTCCAGGAGGGGGGACAAGTGGGGCCGGGTCCCCTGGGCTGCAGAGGGTGGGATGGGCACCTGCACTTGGGGTGGTGGGATCCTGGATTACAGATGCTCCTGGGGACCCGGAGGTGAGGGGTGGCCGTGCCCCGGTGCAGGGCTGCCTGCAGAGCTGGAGGCTGCCGGGAGCATGGCAGGTCCCGCTCGTGGTGCCCATCCTTCGCAGGGCAGCAAGGACCGGCGAGGGCACCAGAGCGGTGTCCACCTCGAGGACATCCTAGAGCCTGGCCGGGGACAGGGGCTGGGGGAGCACCGGCAGCATCGCCTGGCACCCCCAGCCCCTCCGTGCCAGGGCTTTGTGCCACGTCTCCCTGGCACCAGTGTTTCTCGGACTGAGGTTTTTCTGCTGTCACTGTACTGGTGCAATGGGGAAAACCCTCGATCTGCAGAATAAACCGCATCAGGGAGGTTGCTGGTCTCTGCTGGGTCCCTGCCATGGTCAGCCACATCCCAGAGCTGCGTGGCTGGATTCAAGCCCAGTTCCCTGCCGGCAGCCGGGGCAGAGGACCTGCCTCCTGCTCCAGCCAGGCCTCGGCAGGCTCCATCTTCACCAGCTGAAACCTCTCGGGGCAGGGAGAGCCTCCGTCCGGGGCTTCCTTTGGCCGCCCTTGGTGGAAATCCTGATTCCTCACCCAGTGGTCGCAGCATCATCCCCTGTGATGGCAGAAACCCCTAGCCCCCCCCGCACCTCCCGAGTCCCGGTTGGCTCTGAAAAAGCCTCTGGGAAGGGCTGAGCTCCACTGAGGTGCAGGTTTCAAGCCCCTGAGCACCGTGGGAGCCGCAGCCCGGGCAGGGAGCCGGGCGCTCGCTGGCTCCTGGTGCCCCGGACAGGGGCTGGGAGGCAGGAGCCGAGCAGCGTGGCACAGCCGGGAAGGGACGTGCTTGGCTGCAGCAAGCAGCGAGTGACCCCGGGCAGCCGGGGAGGCGATGCTGGAGCTGCGTGGGCTCTGCTGGTTGTTTTTAGGCTGTGCTGCCGGCGATGAGCCGGGCCGCCGCGAGGTAGCCTGCTCAGCAGGCCTGGTGCCAGGGAGGATCAGCGGTGCCCTCCCTGCCCGGGTCAGGTCAAGAGTTTCCACTCGCTCTGTGGCTCGAGCGTGGGGAGCCGCTGGCCGTGGCCGGCACGGCGCAGGCCAGAGAGGGGGGGTCACCAGTGCAAAGGGGACGTGGAGGTGGGCCAGCACCCTGTCCCTGTAGGAAAACTGTCTCTCCGCAGGTGCAAACCCCAGCGAGGGCTTCTCCCTGCCAGCTCTGTCCCCAGGACCAGGGAAGCCCGCTCAAGCTTTTCTCCGTTGGTGACCGCGGCATTGCTGCTCTCTCCTTGCTGCTGTTTCGGCTCTGGCTGTTCTGCCGAGGCCCTGCCCTGGAGCTCCCCGCACCCCGGTTCCTGGTGCTGCTGGACGCGATGCTGTGGTTCACACAGCATCAGCCACACCGGGACCAGGGGCTGCACGCCGGGGCCAGGGGCTTCTTGCTGCTGCGGGTCCCTCCCACAGCTGCAGCCGGCGTTTCCCTGCAGCAGGAGGCGGAGGGGGGGCACGGGATGGAAAGTTGGCAGCTGGCAGTGAGGGGAGTGGAAAGAATGAGCTCAAACCCAGAAAAATGCGGCCGCGCTGGAGGGTGGGAGGAGAGGCCAAGGCGGGCCACGGCGAGGCACTGGGAAACGAAGGGAGGAAGGAAGGAGGAGGTGCTGGCGGGGGGGCCGGGGGCTGCCTGCGGCCCCCAGCTGGGCCCACACCTGGGGCAGGTAGTGCTGGGGCTTGGCAGCCCTAGCCCCTCCAGCAAGTGCTCTTGGGGCCATCCCAGTGCCATCCATCCCAGTGCCATCCATCCCATTACCATCCACCCCGGCTAGGCATCGGCCCCAGTGCAACCTCCACCAGTCCCACCTCCTCCCAGTGCTATTTGCCCCGCCATTCCCCCTGGTGCCATCAGCGCCGGTGCCATCGGTCCCGGCACGCACCGCTCTGCTCACCACCTCCCTGGGACAAGGGACCCCACTGGCTCCTGGCTGGCACGTGGCCGCGCTGGGACACCAGCCCCGCGGGCTGCCCCGGCCCTCCCCGTGCATGGGCCCTGCTCAGATGGGCTGCGGAGACACGACTATTTTTTGCTCGATTTTCTCAGTCCGTGGCACAAGGACATCCCAGCCGCCATCGGCAAAACCCGCTCCCACCCGGCACACAGTGCTGCACAGAGCCCGCACCTGTTGGCCACGGGCAGGACGAGCCCTCGGTCCCGGCAGGATGGCAACGGCCAGGGGCTGTTTTGGGTTCTGGTTTAATGAGCCACCGAAAAACTCACCCCCCACCAGCCTTTGCTTCCCCCCAGCCCCAGCTCAGGATGATGCTCCCACCCCGGTTAACCCGAGTTTGGTGCAAAATTGCTGAATCGGACACCTGGACTCCCTGCCCTGCCCGTGGCAGCGCCTGGGGCCCCTCTGCTCCCACCTGCCCACCGAGGGAGCATCGGTGCGGAGGGGGGTGCAGGTTTCTGCTCCCTAGGGGTACGGTGGAAAGCAAGCGGAGCTGCTGGTCTTGCTCCTCAGACAGAAACCAAAATCAAAGGAGAAGCTTTGGGAGGGATTCCTGGAGAGGGACTTTGCAGCCCGCACCCAGGGCGGCTTTCTTTGGGGGGGTGTGCGTGTCACATCTCAGAGCCCAGAAACGGGGCTGGAGTGCTGCAGGGCTGCGACGCAGGGGGCTGAGCAGCGGGGGCAAGGCGGGGAGGGGAAGCATCACCCTTTGTCGGCGGTTCCCAAGCCAAGCTGGGGTTTAGGGGATGGGTGGGCACCCGAAGGGGTCCCTAAGGGGCTGGGTGAGGGGGTTGATAAGGGGGTCAGTAGCTGCGCTGTGCTGGGCTGTGCTGTGCTGTGCCGGACCATGGCAGGCAGCAGGGTGAGAAGCAGCGGAGAGTGCATGGGCACGCTGCCTGCGTGGCTGCCTGCTGCTGCCTGCTGCTGCCCTTGGTGCCCGTCCTTCTCCTTTGTGGGAGAATTAGTGGCAGGGAGAGGACAGCGTCCCAGGCAGGAGGCCAGCCCCGCAGAGAGGGGCTCCCGGGAGGCCTTTCCATCTGCCCTCCGCCTGAAACACAAAACTATGAATCACACCCGGTCCTGAAATAGATTCCTGTTTTGTTTGTTTTTTTTTTTAAAAAGAGGAAAACATTTTTTTTTTAAATTTAAAACTTGCTTTTTAATCCTCACTGCGCTCCCTTCCCCTGCCCGTGGGTCAGACCTAAACTGGGGCAGCACCATTTAACTTTGCCCAATCTTTATCTTCACTGGTGTCTTTGCTTCCCAGCAGACTCCTGCCCTGGCGAGGGCGAGGGGGACACGCGGGAGGAGGAGAAGGAGGAGGAGGAGGAGGAGGAGGAGGAGGAGGAGAAGGCTCGGTGGCACAGCCAGGCTGCCAGCGGCTCAGGAGGGGAAGGAATATTTGTGAGGAAAACACACGTTTCAGCCAATTTTCCAGCAGAGTCCTGGCCCCAGTCCAGCGGCAGGGAGAATTTGCTGCTATTTATGAGGCATTTCTGCAGAAGGGCTGTTCGATGAGTGCGGCCACGGGTGGGCTGGGGGGAAAGTATTCACAGCTTACACAGTAAAGTAATATTAGGAAAATATTGGTTTAACTTTCAGTAGCGTTAAGCCACCG
>JANXJC010000009.1:31940691-31960379 GCA_027564655.1 Leptodon cayanensis
CGCCCGGGACCCCCCCGGCCCCCGGGCCGCCCCGGCCCCCCCCCCCCCCCACCCACACCCCCCCCCACCCGCACCCCGGCGGCGCCGGGGCGTCCGGGTCTCCCCCCTCCCTACCCCCTCCAAGCCGTGCCCGGCAGCGGGGGCTGCCCCCCGCCTCTCCCGGGAGACCCTCCGGGACCTCTAGGCCTCGGCTGCTCCCAACCCCCCGGTGCCCCATCCCGCAGCTGCGTGGACCCCCCCGACACTGTCCCTGGAAAGGCAGAGAGACCCGTGGCCCAGTGGAGGCGAGGGAGATGCGGCTGCCCCTGGGGTCTTCTCCAGCCCCCTTCCTCATTATCCCGATCAATTCAAGTGCTGCAAAACTCCTGACCGCCCCTCGCACCCCTGCAAGAGATGCCGTGTTTGAAGAGGGGTGGGGGGGCTCGTCTGTGGCTTTGCTCACCCGCTCCGCAGTGCTCAGACTGGTCCCTGGGGTGCTGCGGAGCCCTCCTGCCCGCACACCCTGTGCTGTCCCTGCGGCCCGTCGTGCTGCTCTCCGCATCTTGTGCCTGGCCTCCGGTAGCAGCTGGGACTTAAATCCCAACCCTTCGGCTCCCAAAGCTCAGAAGAAGGGACTGTTTTACACCATTTTTAAAGCCTGTTGTCCACCCTTAAGTCTTATGTCAGGGGTTTCAGCTGGTGTTAGTGGGGTTGCTGGCAGCCCAGGCAGCTGAGGTCTGCAAACAGGACCTGCCCGTGGTTCTGGGGAGGAATTTCTCTTCGCTCATGCTGCAGGGAGCCAGTGGCTCTTCTGTGCTGCCGAGTGCTGTGTGGCAGCCACCGTGGCTGGGATAAACTGTTGTTCCTTCGCAGGGTTGCTTTGCATAAGGGCTTCTGCTCTGTCTGCTGCTGGCCGCAGGTGTTTGCCTGTGCGAGATTAGATCTCTGAGCAGCAGCCAGCTGGGCAGGGGAGTGGGCAAGGGGGCAGGCAGGGGACAGGCAGCCCTCTGCCTCTCCTCTGAAAGCTGAAGGGTCTTTCATGGGAAATGGCTTGAAAGGAGGCTGGTTCAGCTGGTGCAAAGATGTCTCAGAAGGCAAAAGGGGTTTATAAATCTGGGGCTTCTGACCACAAGGAGTGTCCCAAGAGCGAGGTGAGGGATAAAAAGGTGATTGGAGAGGAATGTCATTCAGAGGGTGATCGACATATGGTGCGCACAGATGGGGAGGCTGGCGGGGACGGACGGCCGTGAGTGGCGAGGGAGCCCAGCTCCCCACTGGGCAGGGGGAGAAAGAAACAACGCCAGTGCAGGGTTTTTTTCCCTTTCTCCAAGAGGAAAAAAAGCAGTAAATTGTGGCAGCCCTTGGAAGGACAAGTGTGAGGTTTGCTTTTCCTGTCTCAGGCTCTACCTGTGGCACAGGCAGTGGGTGCCCTGCCCCTCTCGAAGCTGTCGCGGAGTCCCGCTTGTTGTGTCTGTTCACCTCCTGCTCAGGTATGAAGCCAGAGCAGGGGCTGATCCATTCCTGTCCTCTCTTTTCCTCCCCAGAACTCCTCGGAGATGCCAGAGACCATTACCAGCCGAGACGCTGCTCGTTTTCCCATTGTTGCCAGTTGCACCCTTCTGGGGCTCTACCTCTTCTTTAAAGTAAGTGAGCAGTGTCAGCGGGTGATGAAGCCAGTGCCTGCCATCCTCCCCGCCAGGTCAGGAGTTCCCAAAGTGGGGCTGAGTCGAGTTTTGGCCCTTAGTGTTGGGACAGAAAGTGCGTAAGGCTGCATGGCTTGAGCTCTTCGGTGTCGCCACGCAGGAGGACATCAGTGCTCGCCTGAATTGTCACAGCTTGGGAGAAATCAGAGCCTCTTTGTGCACAAGTTGGTTCTGGAGAGCTGCCAAGGGGCGAGTTCACCCCTGAGCTCTGCCTACCTCCGTGGGGTGACCTGACAGTGCACGGACTGAAACCAGAGGGTGCCAGGGACTGCTGAGTTGCAAATGCTGCTGTCTCTGTGTTGTGCTCCATGCTGCACTTCTGAAGCCGTCTTGGCTGCAGGCCTCGGGGATCGCTAGCTCATGGGTGAGCCCCTGTGTGTTCAGGTGAAGTCTTTTAGACATGCAGAGTCAACAAGCAGAGTTAGATGACCATTCCTGAGTCACAGGTAGGAGATCCCAGCAGCAGGTGCTTTCAGCTGTGTGGAGAAGGTGTCTTGGCTTAAAGCACCTTTGGCTGCCCACGCACATCTGGCATGCGGCTGAGCTCCTGGAGGGGCCTGGTGAGCCATGGGGTTGCCAGCACAGAGCTGTCCTCTCGGCGCGGTGGCTTCCAGCCCCGTTGTCCTTGGCTGCCTGCGAGGTGGCAGGGTGCTGCTGGCTGGCCAGGTGAGGTTTAAGGTGCAAAGTTGGGAATATTGCGGTTTACAGGCCCTTCTCTGTCCATCACAGTTACCATGCAGCAGCCGACTGACACTGCGGGCTCCTACCCTGGGTCGAGCGGCTGCGTGGGCTGACGGCTGTGCCGTGCAGCTCCTTATGCCAGCGTGGGCCTGAGCACCGGCTCGTGCTGCAGCTGCACCAGGAAGGCGAGTGCATGCCTCAGCCTGCCCAGCCGCAGAGGTCAGCTCTGCAGCAGCAGAGAGGATCAAGCCCCCCTAGCAATATGCCCTGCTTTCCCAGCAATGAAGTTTAGCCTGTGTGCTCACTGGGGCTGCAGCTCCTCTTTTAGGTCACCAGTAGTAAAGCTGAGCATCTGCTGAGCCTCTCCTAATGGTGAGGTATGGAGCAGCCACCAGACCCTGCCACTGGGCCCCTCTGGCCACTGAAAGCACCCCCAGCAGCCCACCCCTTCCCTGTGGCCCATGTCTCAGGGTACTCTTCCATCTCCTCAGGTGCCTTTTCTGCCTCTTGCTCCTGGCTGGGATGGAGGAACCAGGAAAAGAAAGTACTGAATGTGCAGCGTGGCCCCGCTGAAGTCGCTGCGTGATCGGCGGCTCTTCCTTTTAATATCTGCAATCTGCCATGAGCTCTTGTATTCCAGCATCCCCCTTCCAGGAGAGCATGGAGGACCATGGGGTCCTCCTGTGCTGGGCTGTAGGGGTGTGATTTGGCAGTAAGGCAGCGTGTGCGTTGGAGGGCAGGATTTCTAATAATACCTGGTTTAAGTAGGGCAGGATGCGCTCGGCCCGCTGCAGTAGTGAGGTGGGGGTGCTGCTGCTCCCCTCTGCCAGGGCAGCCCTTGGGAGCAGCACGGTGCCTCACTCCCTGCTCTGGCTCACTCTGCAAGGGACACGCGGGGGAAGCTCTGTCCTCCTTTCCGAAGCACAGGAGTTATTTTTTGACCCGAGCAGCTCGTAGATGTGCGACAACTCGCAGGCCCATTGTGCTTGTTCTGTGAGCACATGGCTATTTCCAACATATATCCCGTCAGCAGTGCAAGAATTTGGGTTATTCCAGCTATTCTCATCTCTCTGGAGCACTGACACAGCAGCTGCTAATGGAAATGTGAAGTGCTGTAGATGGGGAGGACGCTGCGATAAGTAACCCCCCTCTGGATTTGTCTTGCAGATATTCTCTCAAGAGTACATCAATCTTCTGCTTTCCATGTATTTCTTCGTGCTGGGGATCCTCGCCCTGTCCCACACCATCAGGTACAGCAGAGGGAAGGGTGCGACTGGGGCAGGGGGGTCCGAGGCTGCCTGCTCTGCGAGGCAGCGGGGCGTTGAGTTTATTGGGGGCTTTCTAGAGCACTATTGCCTTGCAGCAGAGCCAGGTCCCAGCTCTTGGGGTGCTGTCCCTTGGCAGTGTGAAGGGCCCAGAGCGTGCTGTGAATCCTTCCTTGTGGGGGAACCAAAGTCTCGGGGGTCCCAGAAATCCGGTACCCTGTACAGCATCACTGGGAGAGCTGGTGGAGGTGTGGGTGGCCGCCATCGTGGGACAAGGCCAGCTCACCCTGAAGAGCTGTTATGGCTTGGCACAGTCCTCGCTGCCCTGTGGAGGGGAGAGCTCCTCAGCACCTGTGTTCCCCTTATTGGGACGGCTGAAACAGGCAGCTGGAGCTCACGATAACGTCCCCGGCCTCTCGCACTGATGCTTGGCACGAGGTGTTGAAAGCTCAGGCTGTTTCAGTAACTGAAAAAGTAAAACTGGTTTCCTGTTTCCTGAACTCTAGGGTGTTGGGGACCAGATGCTTTCCCTAGACCAGTGCTGGGCAAGGGTTTTGTCTCCACTCCTGGCTCTGCAGGAGAGCCGTTCAGTGGTGGCCCAGCTGGTTCTGGGTGCCTAGGGGGCTGCTGGGGGACACGGGGCACGTGCTGGTGTCTGGAGTGGGTCCTTCCTTCTTGCGGGCGATGCTCTGTGCCTGTTGCCCTAGAGCATTTTGGGGGACTGTCACATATGGGCACATCAGACCTCTGGGGAGGACGAGGTCCCATATCTGCAGCTTGGTGACTGAAGCTGGGACTCCTGCAAGTCTCTGATGTGGCGAAACCTGGCGTTTCCCCATCTCGGGAGGGGGTGTGGGCCAGCATCCGTTCTGTGATGCCATCACGCAGAGGTGCTGGGCAGCGCATCCTGCGGGGTTTATGGCGAGCTGCCCTTGTCTACACCTCTCGTTTCAGCCCCATGATGAACAGATTCTTCCCTGCAAATTTCCCCAACAAACAGTACCAGCTCCTTTTCACCCAAGGCTCCGGGGAGAGCAAGGAGGGTATGTTGGCTCGCCAGTCTCTCTGGGGCCCTGAATGTTTTCTGCCTTTACTGTTGTGGTTTTTGCTCACTTGGTGTTTTGACTTTCAGCCCATTGAAACAACCTTCTTAAAGACTTGCCTCTTGCTCCCCTCTGCATTTCTGTAGCCAGTGTGAGTCCCATGTGTCCCAGCAGAGCTGGGGCTGCTGTGTGCATCTTCTTGCACCGGCTGGCACTCTCCCCCTATGCTGCCTCTGGCTGGCAGTGAAACCCCCGAAACAGATCCCAGACTGCTATAGGAATGGAACTATGGCTGCTGGTAAATGCACTGCCTGTGTTTAAGCTCCTCAGGTAGCATAGCACTGACTTTTTGTGTGCTTCCTTAACTGATCTGATTCAAATCTTTGCACTGGTAGAAGATGCTTTGATAAGCATCCTGCCCAGTAGCTTTACTGGTAAGGGAATACTACTTCTAGTGATAACACCAGGAGTTAACTGGTGCAGGAAGAGGGAGAAGGTTTGCCTCTCCATGCCTTAGACAGTGCCTGAATCCAATTTCCTTATTGACAGAAGGATCGCAGATGCTGTCCATGTGGCAGAGTCTGGCTGAAGGAGAAGGTCTGGGCTTGCCAGGGCCGGCTGCTCGCTCGCATGCAGTTTGCACGTGTTTACCATGGGCACGGCCATTTCTCTGGGTACAGTCCCCTCGTTCGGGACATGGGCGCTGTGGTCTGTGTTGCTCCCCAGCTGTGAAGTCGCTCACTTCCCTGCGCAGAAGGGGAGCTGCCCGGGCTGCCCAAAATCTGACTTCTCTTTTTTATTGCAGAAATAGTGAATTACGAGTTTGACACCAAGGATCTTGTGTGCCTGGCCCTGAGCAGTGTTGTGGGGGTCTGGTACCTGCTGAGAAAGGTAAGCGTGCCGCAGCCCTGTTGCGGGGAGGCCAGGGATTAGGCTGGATCGGACCCAGGCCCTTTTCCACGCAAGGCCTCTGCAGGCTGAGGCCGTGGCTCGGCACGTGCAGTGGGACCCAAATCTCCTTTTCCTGTTGTTCTCAGCACTGGATTGCCAACAATCTCTTTGGGCTGGCTTTCTCTCTCAACGGGGTGGAGCTGCTGCACTTGAACAACGTCAGCACTGGCTGCATCTTGCTTGGGGGCCTCTTCATCTACGACGTCTTCTGGGTAAACGGGAGCGTTCCCCGGGGCGGACGCGAGTTGCAGCCGTTGGCGGAAGGCATGTGCGTGGCGTTATGCCTCCTCAGAGGCAGCACGCTGGCTGGACACACATTTGCAGTCAGGATTTCCACTTTCTCAGCCCAAAGGGGTGTGGTGGGGATGATGACGGAATCAAACAGTGGCAGAACGTGGCTCAGCAAATGCATTTTCTTTTAATCTCTGGTGCAGAGAGCCCAGGGCTGGCAGTGATCTCATCAGGGCTGTTGTGGGGTACCCAGGTGTGTGGCATATCCAGTTCTGGTGACCTGTGTTCCCCACTAAGGTCTTCCCAATGCCTGACAGAGCTACTGGGTGGGCTGGAGGACGAGGCTGCTCTGGCATAAACTGATCTGGCTTGTATGAGTTGTGCTTCAACTTTGTCATCTGCCAGCTTCGTTAGTGTCCTGTTCTCTTGCACAGAGGACCAAACACTGGAATGCCTCCAGTCTCTTTCCCTCAGCCAGTGCAGTACCCCAACATCTTAATTTTGAGGTTTTCCTTATCTCTCTGCAATGGCCCTGGATGCATGTTTCTCCTTGTAATGTCTGTATTCTCTGGTCCTTCCTGCTGCCTCTACCTTCTGAATTACTGTGTTTCCAAATGTCTGACAGCCTTGTATACCTTGAGGTCTGTCCAGCAGCTTTGCAGCTGCCTGAGTAATCCTTTCCTATTTAAGCCTGGCTACTGTATGTTATTTTGTACTTGGCCGGTGCTACCCCTGTTTCACAGGCTTGCTAACAGTCTTAGCTCTGTGGTTCATTAGCCTGTGTGCCACTTCCTCTGCTGCTTTCAGCTGGAGAAGATTCAGCCTTCTGGCTTAGCACACCCAGTGCCTCACGCCCTGCTCAGGGTGTGAGTAACTTCCCAGTGCTTCAGAGACAGTGAGAGTGCAACCCTCGCTGCTCTCCACTTGCCGGCTGTCTCCTGCCTGAGCTTCCCCAGCAGGTCAGTGTATTGCTGGAGCCTCATGGAAGAGCCGTCTTGAAGTGGAGACCCTCTTGCTGTGCCCCTATGCAGGGACCAGTCGCTTGGATCTTAGCATGGATTTAATCAGAGTGAGATCCAAGGAGGGTTTCAGGGAGGAAGGAGAACTGCTCAGTGGATCGATGATATTGCCCCCCGCATAGTCTTGGGGTGAATTTGCATGTGACGCTTTTCCCTGGTCCCAGTGTGGAGTCTTGTCGCTCCATGGCAATGCCCAGAGCTTGCTGCACCTTATGGGAGTTAATCTGATGCCCAATGCTTACTTTAACATTTCTCTTTAATTCCTAGCTCTAGCATCTTGCTCACCTGGTGCTGACCAGCACCTGGTTTATGTCCCTGCTGCTGGTATAGCCAAGACTGGAGGCTTGGAGATGAAAAGGAACAGAAATAAGGGTGGTTGACCTATGTGTTTACGGTCCACCCCCCCAAACCATGCCAGTATTTAAAGCTGATAGTGCAGTACAAATAAATGACCTCAGAGCAAAATGCAGCTGATCCAAGAATTGCTCCAGTCCCTGTTGGAAGCTCACAGGCAGCAGCCTGGCGCTGGCTGGGACTCTCCACTGGGAACTCCTGCCCTCAGATAACATTCTGCGCGGTGGTCAGGCTTTCCGCTGAGTTGACTAATTAGAGCTGAACCAGCCTGCAGGGGTAGGTGCTGGGGAAGGCCGGGTGGTGGGCAGCACTGCAGCCCTGCGATGTGAACAGTCTCTCTGGTGCTGCTCTGAAAGCAGGACAACCATGACGTGCTCCCTGCCTTGAGCACTGTCCTGTGCTTTCTCCCCTGGGTGGTGGGCTCACTTGCAGGACTCCTCTGCCCACAGTTCGGCGGCTCTTTGGCTGTTTTCTGTCACTGAGGCTGCTCCGGGCCCCGAGGTGATGTTGTAGCTGAGCATGTGTGTGTGTCCCTATGCAGCTGTGGTCATCCCGGACTTCTCTGCTTGCCCCTAGGTGTTTGGCACCAATGTGATGGTGACAGTTGCCAAATCGTTCGAGGCCCCGATAAAACGTGAGTAGATCTTCCCCATGTGCTGGAGGAGGGGGTGTCCGTTGTGCTGCGGTTGCTGCCCCATGCATCCTCCACCTTCTGGAGATGGCTCAGAAGAAGGGATGTATGCAGGAAGGTTTCCTGCTAGTGACCCCTTAGACTGCTGCATGGTGCCACTGACCTGCAGGGAGCAGGCCAGGTCTCTGGAGAGGCATGATTTGCAGAGCCCTGGGTTGGCTGGGTTAGTCTGCACCCCCAGAGCGGGCAATTTCACCTGCTTATTAAAAAAAAAAAAAAGAAAAAAAAAACCACCAGCAAATCAAAACATCCAAAAAAAACAGCAGGAGGGGTGAATTTCTGCTGTTGTGGTGCATGCAGTCGTTTGGGGTCCTGGGAGCTGGGGCTGAAACCTGCACATGGGACTGGCCCCAAACCCCTTGGTTTCCTGTTCCAGAATTGTCCCAGGAAGGAGAACAAGGGGAGCTGCAGGAGAGGAGAGGGCTGAGGGCAGGGACAGGGGTCTTGCCCTGCTCCGGTCCCTTTTTGCCACACACAGTGGTGCTGAGGTCTACTCAGCACAGACACTCTCCCCTCACTGTTCCTCCCTCTGCTTCTTGCAGTGGTTTTCCCTCAGGACCTGCTGGAGAAGGGGCTGGAGGCTGACAACTTTGCCATGCTGGGTCTGGGAGACATTGTCATTCCAGGTGAGGACAGGAGAGGGGGCACATGACCAGGATTGCCTGTCTGAACAGGCTGCGGGGAGCTGAACGGGTGCCTCACTCTGCCTTTGGCCATGCCAGAGCCCTGCGAGCCTCCTGCTGGGGCTGGGGGCTGCGTGGACTGGGGGGTTTCCTACCAGGTCCGGGTGCTGTCCCTGTGCCTTGTGCCGCGAGAGGGCACTATCAGCCCAGGCACAGCACCCGGAGCCGCTGCAGGTCCTGCCCTGCCTCGCTCAGCCTTCCCTACAACCTCCATCACCTCACTGTCCCCTTCTCCCTGCAGGGATCTTCATTGCCTTGCTGCTGCGGTTTGACATCAGGTGAGTGGGCGGCAGGGAAGGGTCTCTGGCAGGTTGGATCTTGCAGCATATTTGAGCTGCTTTTGTAGAGGAAAAGGGGAAGGGGAAGCCAGGAGTGCAGTCGTGTGCTCCCCTCCGGGGCTTGGCATGGGGACCTGGGATTGCGGCTGGGACAGGGGGTGCAAAGGGAAGCTTTTGGAAGAGTAGACGTGAGAAGGGCTGGCTTTGTGGGTGAGTCCTGAGCGCTGGGGGCGAGTTGTTTGACCTCACGAGCGTTGCTGTATGGATGGCAGGGCAGGCAGCACATAACAGCCCCACAGAGCCTCACTGGCTCCCTGGCGCTGGAGAGGGCAGTGCTGCTGTGCTACAGCAGTGAGGGGAAACAACAATGGTGTGGGAAAAAGCATGGGGTGCTGGCACCTGAGAAGTGCTTGTGTGGAAGCAAATTGGTGCCTGGCAGTGCTGGCTGCCTTTGGGTTGCCGTTGATGTTGGGAGAAGCAGCTCCTTCCTATGCAGGGAAGCTGCACCTACCGCCGGGGTGTAGCTTTCAGCAGTTGCCCCACTCCAAAAGTCTCCAGCTGGGGAGCTGCCAGGAATGGGCCGCTTTGTGCGACTGCGGTGGTGTGGCCCTGCTCCCACTGCTGTTGCACAGACCCTCCAGTCTGTGCGAGCTCTTCCAGGTGTTTCCACCCACATCCTGCCTGCACCTGCTGGGAATCCGAGTTCCTGCAGCCTGCCCTGCCATAAAAGAGCACGTGCTGAGAGTGGGGTGCCAAGGATCGGCTGTGCCTCCCTGGAGAAGGTGGGACCCTCTCCTTGGGTCCCATCACCGATTCCTCCCCCACCAGTAGCCATCCGGCAAGCAGGATTGTGCACCGCCTTCCCTTCCCCAGCCCCTCACCTGGGCGTCACCCCATCCAGTCCCACACTGCTCCTGTGGGACCTGGGGCTGTGCTGGTGACAGTCTCTGCGCTGGCCCGAGAGCACAGGCAGAGCACAGCTTCCCGTGCCCCAGCGTGGTGGGAGATGGCTTAGAGCGCTGGGCCAGCTCCGTTTCGGCCACTGGCATCCCAGACCTAAGGTCACTGGGCTCTGCTCCCTTTCTCTACAGCTTGAAGAAGAACACGCACACGTATTTCTACACCAGCTTTGTGGCCTACATCTTTGGGCTGGGCCTGACCATATTCATCATGCACATCTTCAAGCACGCCCAGGTGAGCTCCGCTGTGCTGCCTCCCGCAGATGCACGTCCCAAGCGGGACATGCCAGTTTGGCCACGAGGTGCCTGCATCATGCCAGGAAAAAGTAGATGCATTCCTTCTCTTGGCTTTGCTTTTCCAATGCCTGCCTGTACCTTGCCCTGCCCAAAGCTTGTGTGCCTGGCTAGAGCAGAGTCCTGTTTGGGGCAAGGCTGGTTCAGGCAGTTGCGTTTCCAACAACATCACCTCAGCTGGCCTGCCCTGTGTTTTTGTGGCCCTCTGCAACCAAGCTGCCCATGAAGACCCACCCTCCACGCTGTGGAGGGGCCCTGGGAGCCCATACGGTGTGGGTGCTGTCACTGGTCTGCACAGGGGCCCTTGGTGTGTTTGTGGCCCACTGGGACCTCACAGTGAGCTGCAGCTGAAACTTGGCTCTTGAAGCCGCTTTCTGGGGCATTAACCCTCTGTGCAGTGCTGTGACAGATGCCATGGGTGTGGAGGGAACAGGGCCAGCTCACCTTGTGCTCCTCCTGAGGGGTGATTTGTGGTTTGGTTTACCAGTTGTTTTTCTTCCCGACAGCCCGCTCTTCTGTACCTGGTCCCTGCATGCATCGGATTCCCACTTCTTGTGGCCTTGGCAAAGGGAGAAGTAACTGAAATGTTCAGGTGAGCGTCAGCTGGGGACGGAGCTGTTTTGCCCCCGGCACTGGAGCGCATGAAGCGTGCAGATGTTCCCACGCCTGGGCACAGCTGGGGGGGACAGGTTCATCTGGGCATGCTCTGGGTGTGCGTGTGCATGTGCGTGGGTGGAGGGAGTGGATCTGTGTTTGTACACGCCGGCCCTGGCTGCAGCCACCCCCTCGTAGCCGGGTGGGAGCTTTGGTGCAGTACCAACAAGCAGGCAGCATCTGGTATTGCTTTACGCCCTGGTGACAAACTCTTCCCGTGCGCTGGCAGGTAGGGGAGGGTGGGACCGCACACCTGGTGCTGAGATACTCGGTCATTGTGTCCCAGGGCCTGTGGGTGGGGGAGAAGGGAGCTGAATCCAGCTCCGAGAGGAGCCAGGGCTGGTTTGAGCACATCCTAGCCTCCCCACTCAAGTATCCTGGTTTGCAGCAGTCTCCCTGCCCCCAGGACTGTAGGTGCAGAGAAAGGGGGCTGTGCTGTGCTGTGCTGTTGTGCTCCGGCCCTTCTATCAGCCTGCCACGCTCCAGGCATTTGCCTGTTTGCTGTCAGGGGGCGGCTTTGGTCTCCTGCCTGGACTGTCCCCTCTGAGCTGTGCAGAGCATGGCCTTGCTTGCCTGGGAGCTGTTTCTCCACTGTGCTCGGCTGGTTGCGCTCAAGGCGCTCGGTGGTGGCCCAGTGCGGTTGCTTGTTTGAGGATGGCTGAAGCAGAGGAGGGAAGGGAACATCCATCCCAAAGCAGGATGGTGCACCCCCCAGCACCCGACTGGGGCGCAGCAGGGAGCCGGTTGCCCTTGCTTCCTTCCCCTCCCCTGGGAGATGCAGGTATGTGTGTTCCCACCAGGCTGTCAGCTGGGCCAGCTCCCCAGCCCTGCCGCACCTGCCCCTCCTTTGATGTTTGCTTCTGACGATCGCTGCTGCAGGCGCTGAGTGTCCTGGGATCGTCCTTCCTGTGCACCTGGGATCCTGCAGCCGCTCTCCCCAGTGCCGTGACTCACCAGCTGACAGCAGCACCACCTCCCGCGCCAGGAAACTGGGGAGAGGCGAGCTGCGAGTCCAGCCCGCCTGGCAGCAAGGCGTCCGGGGAGCCTGGCAGCCAGGCACCGGGGGCTAGTGCCACCAGAGAGCATTAGCACAAGCTGCTCCAGCAGCAAAGCGCTGCCTGCTGTTGTTTGCTGAGTCCTGCCAAGGGCAAGTGCAGGAGGCTGGGGGGTTGCACCGTTGATGGGCTCTGGGGTCCAGCCAACCTTGAAGTCACACCAGTTGCAGGCAGAGGAAGTGGGATGTGATGGGATTCGTGCCTGGAGGGCAGTGGTTCCCACCGCAGGAATCCCACCAAGGCGTAGCTGCCCTGTGTGGCTTCAGTGCACCCTGATCCTCCCCGTGCTGACGGCAGCCCGGAGCTGGCAGTTCTGCTGTGGTCTCTGCCTGCTGGCTGCCTGCATGCAGCGAGCTGCCTGCACGTGGTGTCTCGCAGAAGCCGTCAGCTGCCCTGGGAGAGGGCAGCAAGGGTCTGATGCAGCGGCGAGTACAGGCAGTGCTGTGGGGAGGGTGGGAGCGAGCAGATCTGAGCTGCAAGCCCGGGGAAGGGGTGCCAATGGAGCAGAGGTCGGTGACATTGGGATCAGTTTCGCAGCTCTCAGCCTTGACAAGCCTCTCTAGGCAGGCGGTAACCTTCGCTCTGCCTCTGTCAGCTGTCAGCAGTGGAAAACCCGTCCTGCTGCTCACCCCTGCTGCAGATGTGCTGTCCTTGAATGGCAGGAAAGGGTCTGCTGTGTCAGTCTGCTGCGTGCACAGCCCCTGGGCTGCTCTGCTACTGCCTTCCCAGTGCTTGGGCTTGCTCTCCCGAGGGCTCCAGCTGCCTGGCTCTACCCAGGCTGGTGGTAGCTGCCTTCTCCCTAGGTCTCGGGCCTCATTCTTCCATGCTGCAGCCCTGCCTCGGGTCTGCAGGCAGGAGCTTGCCAGCACGGCCCCAGGGCCACCCCAGCCTGAGCTGGCGGGTGCTGGCAGCCAGAGGGGACAGCAGGCTGCCTGCGCAGGGTGGTGAGTTTGCAGCAGTCTCACTCCAAAACTCTTCTGCTTTTTTTTCTCTCTCCCCACCTCTCCCTGTCCTTGTCTTCCCCCTTTCCCCTCCTGCTTCCTCTCTCTCCTGCAGCTATGAATCCTCTGCTGAAATCTTGCCACACACACCAAGACTTACCCACTTCCCCACCGTGTCCGGCTCGCCGGCCAGCCTTGCTGATTCCATGCAGCAGAAACTGTCCTGTCCCCGCCGACGCCGGCAGCAAAGCCCTAGTGCCATGTAGCAATCGCACGCGGTGCCCTTTCTCTGTCTGTCGCTCTGGCCAGGTAGGGGCTGGTCCCGGCTCTCCCCTCTGCCCGGGCAGAGGCAGTAGCTGTTGCCTCACTGCTGCGGGCCAGCTTCTCTCCCTGTCTGAGGGGAGACTGTGAAGGGAGAGAGGATTTGACATCTCTGCCCTCGTTGTGCTTGCTGTTGGAAGGCAGCTTTCCTGGGTTTCCTTTGCCAGGGCCCTGGGGCCGGTGCTGGGGGGTTTGCAACCAGAGGAGTGAGTCCCTGGAGGTGGTGGTGGGGGTGTCACTGCTGTTGGTATTGTGGTGGCTCCCCCCGCTAACCAGCCCTGCTGGCACCAGCGCTCAGCCTGGCAGCGTGGCGGGGGGAAGTGTGGTGCTATCCAGGATATCCCGATGGTGATCTCGGGAGCAAGGACAGACCCCCGGGCACAGAGCTGGCCTGATGGCTGGGCTGGGGGAAGCCCCAGCCCCTGGCTGGATCCACCCTATCCCTGGAGGTGTCTGAGGGGTGTCACAGTGCTCGTCTCCCCACCTGGGCTCCCACCCCATTGGGCTTTCTGCACTGGGGGGCCGATGGCTAGAGCCCCCCCATCCTCAACGCGGCCCGGCCACTGCAGCAGGGCAGACCCCAAGCCTGCGGCCCCAGGCTGGGCAGTCCCCACCTGGCACAGGTTTTTTGTCCTCAGAGAAGGTCTGGCCTCACTCACTCCTCCCTCCTGTCCTTCTCATCCCCAGCTACGAGGAGAGCTCTACCCCCAAGGAGGTGCCGGGGGCCTCCAAAGAAGAGACGACAGAAGCCTCCAAGAAGGAGAAGTGACTTTGCCCACGGGCCATGCCCGGCACCGCTGGGCTGGGGCCCTTCCAGACCCTCCGCAAGTGACAGACGACGAAACAATTGTGCAAGAGCATCGTGTTGTGTGTGTCGGAGCAGCCACCCAGGTGGGGTATCGATGTATGCCGCATAGCCACCCCCTCGCCGGCCCCCCAGGGCCGCACCGCCGCCCCCCCTGCCTGTTTATCTCTTATGGGGGTACAAGGCGGGGGGGGAGGGGGCAAACCACAGGCCGGTTTTTAAATTTTGTATTGTGCATTTGCTTTCTCTCATATTAAACCATGTCGAAGGAAAGAGTGCTGGTCTGTCAGTGTCGCTGTGCTGGCAGCCCTTGCCTTGGCCGCTTGCTCCAGCTTGTAGCCCCTGCTCAGCCGCCTAGCCGGGATCGGCGTCCCCGCTCACCAGCAGCCTTGTTCTCCCTGTGGGGCCCGTGGCCGTTGTCTGGCTGTTTCCAAGTGACCGTCCCCTTCCCCCTCCTGCTCGTCCAGCGCTCAGCTTTCCCCCAGCCAGCCTCAGCCTGGCCCCCCCTCCTTGCAACACACGGATTTAGGGCTATGGTCACTGACCCCCGGCCTGTGCCTGGGTGGGTTTGAGCTGAGGTCTGGCCCTGGAACGGGTGGGTGGGTGAGCGGGAATCGGGGCACAGGAACCTTGGCAGGGTGGGGACATGCTCTGCGACGGCTGCGTGGTGGGGGGGATGTTCAGCGAGCTGGGGCTGAGTCCCCACGGCCTGGGGGAGCGGGCATGGGAGGGAAAGAGCCTGGTGACCCCAAACCAAGCCCCAGAGTGCGTTGAAGAGAGCACAGGCTGTCCCCCCTCCTTGCAAGGAGCCAGGCACCCACCTGCACCCCCTGGGGCTGGGACAGGCCGGGGGGCCAATGCAGGCAGGGGGGGCTCCAGCAGCCGCTTCTGCTCCTGCTGGGGCCGGCTGCCCCGTGTCCTGCAGCACTGGCTGTGTCCTCCCTGCCCGCCCTCGGGGCAGGCGTGCGGAGGATCCTGCATCCCTCCGGCCATGCCCACTGCCAGAATAAATAGAGAGTGTTTGCCGGCTTGGCAGCCCCTCCACAAAAGCCGTATTGAACCATTATTCCCCGCGTCGGCTGCGAGCACTAAAAGTGGCGCCTCGCGTTCTGCCATCTAATGACCCTTCGCAGTCTCCTACAGATGTTTTCTATGACTTACAGCTCCTTTTCCAACAGCCCTGTCCGCAAAAACAAGAGGGGCCACTTTAATTCCAATTAAATACCTCCAGCTAAGCAAACAGTGTGCAGCAGGGCTTGGGTACGGTGCGGCCGCCAGGCCCAGCCCACGGAGTCGCTGAGTCTAGACTCCAGATGTGATTTCACCAGCCTCCAGTGTCCCATGGAAAACGACGCTGGCTCTGCCGCGGGGCACAGCACCCTGCCCCAAGCCGGGGCCCCGCTCACCCCCATGGCGTGATGGTGCACGCTCTCCCGGTGCGGGTCTGGCACCGCGTCCTGCGAGGCTCTGCATCCTCCCTGGATTTGGGTGGTGGGAGCCTGATGCCACGCTGGCCTCCCACCCATCCCCTTGCAGCCTCCAGACCCTCCGAGCGTGCAGGAGCAGCCTGGTGGGGTTTGCACATGGTACCCCAGCGCCGGCATCGTCCTGCCTCCCCGCTCCCCCGCAGAGCTCGGGGCAGCTCGTGCCAGCCGTACGTGCGGTGGGAGCGCGGCAGCGAGCCAGGAGCTTTCCTGGGGCTGCGGGGAGCGGAAGGTCTGGGGAGGGGAGAGCAGGGTCACCCCTCACCCTGCCTAGCCGATAAGCCAGGGCCGGGCTGGAAGGAAGGAAGCCTGCTGGGCCCTGCAAGGAGCCGCCAGCGGAGCCGGCGCCTCGGTGGCCCCGGGCTTCGCTCGCCTGCTGCACCTGGGCCCTGTGGCACCTCCGCTCCCGGCACCGCCGCGGCCGCACGGCTCCGCTCTGTCTGGGCCGCCGCTGGGCCACCTTCCCCTCGCCAAGGGGGTCCCTCCGGCTCGGGGAGGGGGGAGCTGCGGAAACACGAACGCACCGGCTCCGGCAGGAAACCTCCATCCACAGAGCTGCGTCCAGCCGGGGCAGAGACCAGAGACAGCCTGCCCCGCTGCCGGCAGCCGTGGGGTTTGGGGTGATTCCCCCCCTGCCCGTGGCCCCTCGGGGCAGTGATGTAGGTGCCCGCTGGCAAGGGGAGTCCCTGGGCACCCTCCCTTAGTGCCAAGCTCCTGCCAGGGATTGCAGCGGGGTGGGATGGGCTGAGCTGGGGGTGTACAGGGGGCACCCCTGGTTGCAAATGCCAGGCAGCGGGATGGTGGTCTCATGGGTGGGGAGTGCTGGTGCCTGGGGCAGGAGGGGAAACACCGGGGCTGCTTGTCCCCAGAGCCCTGCAGAGCCCCCCCATCGCGGACGGGAGCGCAGCTGGTGGGATGGGTGCTGGGTGCCACGGTTCCCAGTGCGGCACCTCGTGCCCTGCCGTGCGGGGCCGAGGACACCCGGCCGTGGTGGGGGTGCCGGCAGTGAGAGCTGGGGTCCTGCCGGGTGGTGGGTGCTGGCGGTGGCGCCCGGCCGTCGGCTGCGAGCGGGGAGAGGAAGCAGTCGAGAGCAACCCCAGCCCCGGCCGGCCGGCCAGGAGGGGCAGGAAGCTGGAATAAATCCCAGGAAGGGCTGCCTGGCTCCAGCTGGTCTGGCCTGCAGCGGATGGAGCCGGGAACGGGAAGGGAGAAGGCGGGAGGGGAACGCGCAGGGGCTTTCTCAGGCCTCGGCCCCGCTCCAGCTGTGCCGGCGGCCCCCGCCTCACATCTGCAGCTGCAGCTCAGCCCCGTCCTGCGGGCACAGGGAGCTGGAGGCTCCGCGCAGCCCCAGGGCGGAGGCGTGCGTGTCCCCAGGGCCGATCATGGGCTGAGGGGACCTGGATGGAGCCCAACCCCAGCCAGGGCAGGAGCAGCCCAGGTTTGGGGGTCCCATTCACTAGGGGGGGGCCCCCCCGCCTGAGCCGTGGCGTCCGCGCTGCCTTCCCTCCTCCTGCTCTCAGCCCTGCGGAACCCTGCATGCCGGAGCAGGAGGCTGGGTGCTGCCGGGGCTGGGGTGCCGGCTGGCCCCCGTCGTTGCCGCGGCATAAGTAGACCCTGGTGGCCCCTCGCCGGCCTGGCGTGGCCGTGCCCTGTGTGGTCCCGGCAGGGCGGGGGGCGGCCGGGGGCTTTGATGTGCTCGGCTGCCGGGCAACCCCTGCTCTGTGCAAAGCAGCCGCCCCCCCCGCCCCGACCGGGCTGAGCCCTGCCAGCGCCATATGGCCGAGGCCGCTGTTACCGTGCCGAGAGCCCCGTTCCCAGAATTGACATGGAAATGAAGCTATCTGTCTTGCCGGACAACACCGGCCGCGCTGGCCGACACGCCGTGCCGGGACCCCGTGCCCAGCTGTGGCCAGGGCAGTGTCCTGGGGCCACCCCGGCAGTCCTGACCCCAGCACCCCGTCTCCATCCCCACCACCCCAACACACAGAGGGCCGTGGCGAGGACGTCCGACAGCCGGGGGCATCCCACGGGCCGGGGGTCCATTGGCAGCCAAGGCAACCGTGCCACCGTGTGTGCCGTGACACCTGCCGTGGCAGCGAAGCCCGTCGCAGTCCACAACGCCGCCCGGGGTGGCCGGTGCTCGGGGCGGCGGGCAGGGTGCTTGCCGGGGCGCGGGGGCCGGTTCGTCCCGGCCATGGCGCATTGTTGGCGGCGCAGCTGGCGGCACCCGGCCGGCCGGCGGCACTGAAAGGCATTCCTGCGCACAATGTCCCCGGCCTCCCCGCCGCGGCCCGGCCACCGCCGCCAGATGGGGGCTAATTAGCAGCTTTGAGAGCCGCGGTGGGAACCGGGCAGCACCAGGCCCTCCGCTGCCGAGCCCTGAATGGAGGGGGCGACCCCAGCGCCGTGCCCACCCTGGGAACCGTCGCCGCACTGGGATGGGGGACACAGGGAGGAGGGACAGAGGGAGGGACAGAGGGATGGAGGGACAGAGGGATGCAGCTCCCCCCAGCCAGGCTGCCAGGGTTAAAGCCCATCCACGCTCTCCAGGATTGCCGTCTCTGCCAAGAGGAGGAAGAGGAAGGGAGGCCTTCAGCTCCCTGTCTGCCTGGGGAGGCCACAGCTGCTCTGACCACGGCCAAGCACGGGAGGGTCTGGCCCCCAGCCCACCCCCACTAAGGGCAGGGCACCGTGGCCCTCTGCACCCACCCTGGATCTGGTCTGCATGACACGGCTCTCCAGCCAGGAAGGGCACAACGTGTCCGGGCTGTCCCTGCGGCTGTGCCACCATGAAGTGCCATCACAGCAGTGCCACCACAGCAGCGCAGCCCACCCTGGCAGCCCCATTCCCCTGGGGTTGGGGTCCGCTGGAGCCGCGCTGTCCAGGTGCCGCAGCCCCATGCCGGCTTTGTTCACGGCAGAGCCCAGCGCGACTTCTTGCTGCTGCCAGCAATACAGCGGTGCAGCCGGGCCCGTGCCACGGCCTCCCGGGGTACCTGGGGGGCGGTGGGGGCTGCTCCGCACCCGGGCACATGCATTGGTGTGCGAGATGGGGTGTATGTGTGCGTGAGTGTGCATAGACGTATGTGCATGTATGTGTGTGTATCTATGTACATTCATCCACGTTTGCCTCCGTGCACGTGCATGTGTGCGCGTGTACTTACGGACATGTTTGTGCACGTGTGTGCAGCCACAGGTTTGTGCGCGTGCGTGAATCTTCCCGTGCATGTGTGTTTGTGTTATGTCCACACATCTGTGCGTGCGTGCACGCACGTGTGCGTGCCTCCACGCGTGCATGCACACCCGCGTGCCTGTGTCCATACGCACACGTGCATGCACACCCGTGCAGGTGTCCAGCCAGTGAAACGGCGGCAGCTCGGCCTGCTCACCCCCTGCTCACCCCCTGCTCACCCCCTGCTCACCCCCTGCTCGCTGCTGCACCGTTCCATGCTGTCCGGGGGGGTCTGTGGCAGCGCTCCCCCGCGAACCCGCGGGGCGGGCGGGCCGGGGTCCTGCGCGGGGCCCCCGCCGGGCTGCATGGCAGGGGCATTGCACTCCCAGTCTGACACATGCAATGCAACTACAATGCACCCCCGCGAGGGCCGGGGGGCACCTTCCGCGAGGGCTGGGTGCTCTCCCCCCACCCTGCTCCCCAACATCACCACCACCCCCAGGGTGGGCGGCCATTTTGGCCCCCACCCCGGCTCACCTTATCGATGGTGCCCCTGGGGGGGCTGCCGAGCTCCAGGCTCTCCCGCAGGCAGCTGCTGGCCTTCTCGCAGTGGTTCAGGCTGGCCTGGCTCCCGTCCTGCTTGCTCAACATGGCTCGGACGGCTCTGAAGGAGTGCAGGGCGGCGCGGGGCAAGGGCTTCCTGCGAGGCGGAGGGGGGGGGATACAGTCAGTGCAGACCCCTCACTGGGCAAGGCCGTGCCCCCCCCCCAACACTCAGGGGACACGGGGCGGCACAACCGCAGCGCTCGGAGTGTGTTAGCAAGAGCTGCGCCAACCCAAAAAGGAGGGGAGGTGTGTGATGAGCTGCCACCCCCCTTGCCCCCCCCACCCCTCCCCAGCACTCACTCGGAGCTCTGCAGCGCCCGGGGCATGGTCTCCACCAGCGGGTAAAGGCGCTCGGCCCCCTCCTCATCTCCCTGCAGCCAGTGAATAACTGTGCCAATGAGGGCCGCCCACCACTTGGACACGGGGTCGGTGCCTGGAGGGCGGGAGGGACACGGGAGCGGGACGTCCACCGGCCCCGTGGCCCCCAAGACGAAGCGTCCCCTGGGAATTGGGGTGGGG
>JANXJC010000009.1:31961584-31971698 GCA_027564655.1 Leptodon cayanensis
GGGGGCTGGGCCCCAAGGGCATACCCCCAGGGAGCATGAAACTGGGGGGAGCCCATCTGGACCAGTATGGGTGGGGTGGGTGTGCTGTGGGGTACTGGGGCTGGGCCCCTGTGGTGGTGCTGGGGAGGGGGTCTCCCACGGGCTGTTCCCCAGTTTCTCCCAGTGTGCTGCTTTGGTGGGGCCCAGGTGTCTGCAGATGCCCTGTCCCTCCCCCAGCACTGTGCCCCCACAGAACCCGAACCCCTCCCAGGGCCCAGTGGCTCCTGTGGGCTCCATGTCCTGCCCCCCCCCCGCCACTCCCCGGCCTCAGACATGGGGTGTCAGGGGCAGGCACACGAGGGAAGATGGCTTGCACCCCGCTTTCTGCAGTGGGAAGACGCAGCAGCACTGGGACGCGTCTCCCCTGGGCAGGCTCCTCGATGGGATGATGACACAGAGGGGACAGTGCTGGGAGCCAGGTGTGGGGCTCCGTGCCCAGGCGGGGAGTGTGGGGGTCCCGGTCTCCCTGGGCAGCAGCGTGGGCCTGCCCTCGCCCCGTTTCTCAGTGGGGTCAGGGCTGAGGCCGGGGCGCAGGTGGCTGCGGGGTGGGAGGGTGATGCTGCAGGGGACGGTCCCGTTGCGCTGCCCCGAGGGAGAGTGGGTGCGAGCCCTGGGGTGCTGCCCCTGCGGTTCCGGCTCGCCCTCGTGCAACCCCCGCCATCGGGGCTGGGGCTGGACGAGCTTTTTGGGAGAAGGAAATTGCATCAGGGGTTGTGCAACCCCACGGGCTGGGGGTGCCCCCCGCAGCTGTGCAGACCTGAGCTGCCCCGTGACTCACAGACACCTCAGGGGCTGCTCTGCCTTCTGCAATAGATGTATATGGACCTTCCTATGGGCTTGGTGGGGGCAAATTGGTGTGCCTGAGGGGACTTCTGCTGCCCCAGCCACCCTTGGGGGCAGGGAGTCAGCTCTGGGCTGCCCTGGCAGGGCCCTTCCTGCCCCCAGGGTCCTGCAGCGACCTGGGGGTCTCTGGGGCTGGAAGGGGTTGATCAGCCCTGGCTGCAGGTGTGTGCACCTCTGCATGAGCATTTGTTTGTGTTTGCACCTTCACGGGCATGGTCACAGCTCCGTGTGTATGTGTGTGTCCGTGTCCATATGTGCCCACCCGGGGTTCCCCAGCCCGGCAGGTCCCCTGGCAGGGGGGTGAGCAGGGGCAGGTGACTTGGGGAACCAGGACACTGCCTGGCCCGGCCAACCTTGTCCTGGCTGTGACACAGCAGCGGGGGGACACCTAGGGGGGACTGTGGGCTCCACGTCCCTGTGGATGAACCTGTCCATCAGCCCCGGTGTCCCTTCCATCATCAGATGGGTCCCCTCCCCGGTGTCCCACGCATCACACCCCTGGTGACCCCACCATCAACCCTCAGGCCCCCTTTATCATCCCCACTGGTGTCCCCTCCATCGCCCCTGGGACCCCCGTATCGCTGTGGCAGCTCCCGGCTCCCGCCCGGTTCCGGAGCTGCCGGTGCCGGGGCAGTGGGTCCCTCTCCCGGTGTCCGCTCGCACTGCACGGCCCGGCCCGGGCCGCCCTCCGGGAGGGTCCTGGGGCCGGGAGAACCGGGGCCTGGGGGCTCTGCTGGGGGCTAGGGACCCTCAGCGGAGAGTGCTGGGGCTCTTCCCCACCCCACGGTGCACCAGTTGCATCTGTGCCATGCTCCCCGGTGGCGTCCTTGCCCATTTGTTACTGGCACGTATGGAAGCTCCAGCTGGAGCCACAGGGAGAGGGGCGCCGTGTGTGCCCATGTGCCCCCCCACATCCCTGCCCCGCCGCCCTGCCCAAGCCCCGTGTGCCCCACGGCTGAGCCCTTACGATGCAGCCTCGGCCATCATCCCCCGCTTGGGGCACGGGGACGTGGTACGGCACTGCCACAGGGCTGCCACCACCGGGGGCCTGGCATGGCCGGGATAGCCAGAAAGTAGGGGAAGGGGCTATGCGGAGCTGGCTGAGGCTCGGAGCGGGGTTGGCAGGGCCGAGTTGCCTGCCACATACCAGGATGCCGGATGCGGCCGCGCCAGGATGCACAGGAGAGCCCCAGGGAGGGCCCAGCCCTGCGGGCACCTGCGCCCCAACCCATCTCTCGTTGTTTTCATGGGACCTGATTCATCCCGGAAGGGATTAGGGACCACGGAACTGGGTGACGTTCTGGTCCAACCAGCCTGGCCACCCCGGGATGGACATCGGCATCAGTCGGTCACTGCTGCTCGCTGCCATGCACGGCCCTGGGGACATGGCGGAGCTGGGACCCACAGCGGGACATGTGGCCCCCATGGCGTGGGGCACCGCGACTGCCAGCCACGGTGAGGCTTGGTGCAGGGCGGGGGCAGCTGGGGATGGAGGGGCTGTGGTGGGCACTGGACTGGGGGCCAAGGACAGCGCTGGCCTTTGGGACGCTGCCGGGGGCCGTGGCCATCGCTGCAGCTGTGGTTGGTGGCACTGGGGGTCCCAGGCAAGCGGGCAGCTGCTCTTGAGGGGTCCTTAAGGTGCATTATACGGGGCTGTGGTCCTTCCGGTGAGGTCAGCCATGGGACCTACATCCCTGCATGGTGCTGGGATGGGGCCCTGGCCCCCCCCAAAGTGATCTCTGGGTCCCTGGTGCTGTCCCCTGGCTGGATCCAGGAGGGCAGCTGGACCCCTGGCAGCCATAGCCCATGGGACCGTCCAGCGACTTGCACCCGTCTGAGCCGCGCTTCTCCCAGCTCGCCCTGGCTGGGGGACGGGTTTGGGAGCATGGGCAGCTCTTCCCCTGCGGCCAGGGCTTTTTGGAGGGGATTGCACAGTTCTGCTCTCGCTCTGACTGTCCTGACCTTCTGGTCATGCTGTGGCCCTGGGGGCTGCCACTGTGCCCTGGCCGCCCTGACCCCCACTGGGGTTCAGGTGTCCCTACACAGAGTCCTCAGAGCCCTTCCCAAAGTGGGAACAGCTGCTGCTCCCCAGTGCAAGCAGGTCGAGCCCCGTCCCACCAGTGCAGCCCGCCTGCCCCAGGACCAACTCACCACGTCCCCCTGCTCCTCCATCACTCCCAGGCATAGCCAAAGCCCCTTAGGACCCTGGCCCAGCTGGGTCTCTGCGTGTCCCCACATGCCAGCCATGTGCCCCCATGGTCGGTAACCCCAGCTCCCACACATCCCCAGGGTGGGGGGCTGGCAGCGACACGGCATGGGACCCTGCCTTCTTCGTTCCCACAACAAGCGCAAGTGGGGAACAACGGGAGACCCGGCTTCCCCTTTGAGTCATGTATTGGGCAAGGCTGGGCTTTCAGTGGCCGGAGTGCTGCGGTGGGCCCCGCATGTGCGCAGGAGGCTGATGTCACCCCAGGCTCTCTGTCCCCGATATAAGTCCTGGCCAGGCTGGCGCACGGGGACAGGGTCTTCGCAGCGGCCGGACATCCCATAACCATGTCCTCTGCTCCAGCCTCCAGGTCCCAGCACCATCCCCAAGGCATACCGGGGTCGGCGTGGCTCTGCCTCCTGCTCCTGCTGACAGCCTGCGTGCCCGCCACCGGCACCAACCCCGGCATCAAGGCCCAGCTGACCCAGAAGGCGCTGGAATTCGGTGGGTCTTGTGCCCCTGACCACCCTTGGGGGAACTGGGCAGGGTGTGAAGGGGACCATGCCCAGACCACCTGGGATGGGGGATGGAGGGGTGTCCTGGACCCGTCTGCTCGCCCCACCGGCACCGCAGCCCGTTCCCTGGCGCCGTCCCCCAAATTCCTGCTCTGCCCCAGGTCGGCGGTTTGGGCTGGAGCTGCTCCAGTCGCTGCTGCAGAAGGAGCATGAGCTGAACCTGACGGGCTCCTACTATAGCCCACTCCTGGGGACACTCACCTACGCCGTGCCCCGGTAAGAGCCGCCCACGGGGTCCCGGTCCCTGTCCCCATTCCCATCCCGGCTGTGCCCTGGGCGCAGCCGTGAGCCCAGGCTGCCTGTGTCGTGCAGGGTCCGCATCCATGAGCTGCAGATGAACGACTCCACCGTGGACTTTGCCGAGGACGTGGGGGTGAGGCTGACGGTGCAGCGTGGCCGCATCCGGCTCAGCGCCGACTGGGGAGCCCAGCTGGGCGCTATGTGAGTCCTCACCTGCATGGGGCACAAGGATAGGGACCTGGGTGGCTCGGGGCCGCTGCTGTCGCCGTACTCACTTGCTCTGTCCCCAGCCAGGACAAGGGCTCCGTCGAGCTCCGCATACACGACCTGGCCGTGGTGGCAGTGCTGGGGGTGAGTGTGGATGGCAGCGGCCGCCCCATGGTGTGGAGCGCAGGCTGTGATGCCCACGGCACCGACCTGCATGTGGAGTTTCACTACGGACACAGGTGATGCCAGGACCCCCGCTTCCCTCTTGTCCCTGGCATGCAGGGACTCCCTGGTGCCCCTGGCTGGGGTGTTGGTTTGGGGGAGGCAGGGGCACCTCAGGGTGATCTAAGCACCCTGCTCTGCCCCACAGCTGGCTCTACAACCCGCTGGCACCATTGCTCCAGAAAGCCCTGAGGCAGGAGCTGAACAAGCAGGTGAGTGCTCGGCCCCTGTGCTGTGGGGTGTCGGTGTCCCCATCCTTTCCCATGGCAGGCCCAGCGAGTGGCTTGGGGACCCCCATCTGTGGGCTTGCTGACGCCCTGCTCTGCTTCCAGCTCTGCCTTGAGCTCCACAAGGGTGTCCGCAGGCTGGAGACTGCCCTGAAGCACGTGAGAAGTGGGTGAGGGGACCCCAGGGACTGGGGCCAGGGCTGGGCAGGGTGGTCGGGGCGGGGGGGGAGGCCGTGCAGGGGGCTGGTGCCCGGCAGGGTCAGCAGGACCCCACTGTGGGGCCGGATCCCGTCAGCCCCTGTGTTGGCAGAGCTGGGGCTGTGGGAGTGGGCTGGTGGTCCGACTCCCCCCAACCTTCCCCATGTCCCTGCAGCATCCACCCAGCTGGATGCCTTCGCCGCCATCGACCACTCCCTGGTGGGGCGGCCGGCCATCGCGGCGGAGCACGGGGACATCGCCCTCAAGGTAATGCCATCGCCGGCATCCCTGGGCCGGCTCCAGGAATGGGGCGCGGGTGAGCCGGGCTGAGCCTCGCATCCATCCGTCCGTCTGTCTGCGCAGGGGGAGTTCTTCAGGGTGGGCAAGTCCCAGCAGAGACCTTCCTCGGCGGTGCCCGTGGCGTTGCCTGCGGCATTGCCTGCCGCTCTGCCCACAGCGCTGCCCATGGCGCATGAGCCCATGCTGCTGCTGGCTGTCACCGAGTTCGTCGCCAACTCGGCCGCCTTCACCTACTTCACGGCTGGGGTCCTGCGCAAGAACATCTCCAGCAACATGGTAGGGACGGCTCCGGCCACGGTTGTGGGTCAGAGCCACCTCTGCCGGGGTCCCGCCGGGGTGTCCCCGTGCCTGCCCGTGCCATGTGGCCCCAGCACCCCGACCCCTCTGCTGCCTTCCAGCTCCCACGGCGGTTCCCGCTCCAGCTGAGGACCAAGAGCGTGGGGCTCTTCTCCCCGCAGGTGGGTGTGGGTGGGATGGGACACGGGGAGAAGGGGATGCGGGTGGACCACTGGGTAGGACAGGATGCAGGCGGGATGGGGCATGGGATGGGACACAAGAGGGACAGGGTGCAGGAAGGACAGGGCAGGGGATGGGACGCGGGAGAGGTGGGACACAAGAGGGACAGGGTGCAGGAGGGACAGGGCAGGGGATGGGACGCGGGAGAGGTGGGACACAGGACGGGACGCAGGCATGATGGGTGGGATAGGATGCAATCGGGATGGGACACAGGCAGGACAGGACATGGGCAGGTGGACCATGGGCAGGACAGGACGCATTGCCCACCCTGCCCGCACCCAGCCCAGAGCAGGACAGTGACGGGGCACACCGGGCAGTGGTGGGGACCTGCTGGGAGCCCGGGCTGGTGCCCACGGTGCCGGCGGTGCCGGTGTGGCTCCGTGTCAGCTCAGCCCTGGTCTCTCCCAGCTGCAGGAGCGCTACCCGGACCAGCCCATGGAGCTGCACCTCTGGGCTCGCCGGCAGCCCCTGCTCTCCTGCCACCCCGATGACCTGCACGGTGCCTTCTTCGGCTCTGCCGAGGCCTTCGTGGTGCTGCCCAACGGCACCCGCGTCCCCGCTTTTCTGCTGAACATCGTGAGTGGCTGGTGCTGCCGTGGCATGGGGATCCAGGGCCTGGCCCCAAAGGGCTTAGCTGGGGCTGATCTGCCTGTGCTCCTGGTTGGGACCATGCTGGATAATGCTGGGTGATGCTGGGCAATGCTGGGGTGATGCTGGGCAGTGCTGGGGTAACGCTGGGGCGATGCTGTACGATGCAGGGTTGCAGGCACTGCTCTGGTCTTTCCAACATCTCTTCTTGCTGCAGGATGCCAACGTGACGGGGAAGCCGACCATCACCAGGAACAGGCTCGGAGGCACCGTGAGCCTGAAGGGGTGAGTCCCCAGCCCCGTGCTGGGTCTGGCCTCCCCTGGGGCGTAAGTGGGGAGCTCCCCCCATTCTCCACCTTTGGCCGTTTGCCTCCCCATGTCCCGTATCGCCTGCTCAGACCCCTCCTGCCCCCGGCTCTCATGCATGCCTGCTACCCTGGCACTGGTACCCTGCTTAGGTCCTCAGCTGGACCCGCTCTGTCGGGCTCCCAGCCCTGCCATGGAGCTCAGTCCATTCCTGCCCCGGGATGGGACAGTCCCTGTCCCTGTGCCTGGCTCTCACCCTGCTCTCGTCCTCCAGGCTCAGCGTGTCACAGGTGACGTCGCACGTGGGCCCGGTGGAGGTAAGCTGCTGTGCTGGCGCACGATGGGGCTTCTGAGGGGAACCTTGGGCTCTGCATCACCCTGGGAGCAGGGTCTGGGGGTCTGGGAGGGGTCTGGGGGTGCTGGGGACCCCGTGCAAGGCCAGCACTTGCACAGGCAGTGGGTGCAGCCCTGGTAGGGGAGCTGAACCCTGCCTGTGCCGCAGGTGGAGAGACTGGAGACCCTGCTGAAGTTCGGGCTGTGGCTCTTCGGGGTGCCCTGGGCAAACAGTGAGTGCTGTCCCCATCCTGTCCCCAGCCATCCGGGTGGTGCCCAGCTGTCCCTGTGCCCCACCATCCCCATCCCCATCCCTCCCTGTTGTGCCCCACTGTCCCCAACCATCCCCATCGCCACTATCCCCACTGTCCCCAACCATCCCCACCATGCCCATCCTCAACCATCCCAGCTGTCCCCAACTGCCCCACCTACCCCCAGGCTGGGCAGCACCTGAGGTGGTGAAAATCAGACAGCAACCTCAGCTCCCAGCCCCACACCATGAAGCAAGACCATGGGGCAGAGTTCACCACCCATCACAAGGACTTTCCAGGGCAGGGGGGAAGACAGTGCAGCACCTATTGCATCACCCGCAAGCTCAAAATCTGCCAAGACAGCAAAAATCTTGCCCAATAAACAACCAAAAAGGAGAACCAAGGGACCAAGGTCTTGCTCAAGGCTTGAGGGAGCTTCAGTATTTATTAGCAACACTGGACACAGCTACGGTGAAGCCAGGGGGATAGCAAAGGGCAACCAGCCCCCCCATCAATGGGGTGGACTTGAGTTTTTGGGGTGATGGGGGGGGGGTTAACATGCGGGTGAACCCACCCGCATTTTGGGCCTCACTGGGTGGTGGAGATGAGGGGCTGGGAGGGGATTCATGGGGCAGCACAGCTCTTATGGGGCTGAGAGAGGAGAAAATAGGGTCCATGCTTGGGTTGGAGAAGCAGGAGAAGGGGTATTGTGGGCAAAGACAAAGTCCTCTCGTTGCTGGCAAGCCACCGAGGAAGCCAGGAGGAGGGCCCCAGGGCTAGGTGGGCACACAACTTCCCCAGCCTGCAACCACGTGGGGCAACTGGTGGGGAAAGGGGACGATGGAGGTGTCGTCTTCTCTCTACGGGGCCCAGGGGGACCTCCAGGAGAGGAGGAGAAGGTGGTGGCCTCAAGCGATGTTCCAGGCCCGGAGCTACCTCATTCCTGGTCACACATTGGTGCTGATGCTGTGGTCATCCATGGTGGACTTGGTCTTTATCCTGCTGTCCCCCATGGTACTGGTGGGGTCATCACTCAGCACGCCCCGCAGCACGGCTCTCCAGGAACGCTGGAACTTGTCCTTGAAGTCCTGGCCCATGACGACGTAGATGATGGGGTTGATGCAGCTGTTGATGTAGGCGATGCCGGCCACGATGGGGTCAGCTGCCTGGGCACCCTTGAACAAGTCGCTGTGAGAATTGGTGGAGGCCAGGATCAAGCCCACAACGTGATAGGGCAGCCAGCACACGAAGAAGCTGATGATGACCACCAAGATGAGCTTGATGGCTTTCTGGGAGCGAGCAAAGCCCTTGCTGTGGACACGGGCCAGCAGCAAGCTATAGCAAGCTGTGATCACCACGAAGGGCACCAGGAAGCCGCAGACGAAGCGGGTGACAGCCGTGACGAGCTCGGTGACGTGCTGGTGATGCCCCACAGCCGCATAGTCCAGGACGCAGGTGGTCTTGTCGGAGAAGTCGTCCAAACGGGTGGTGCGGAAGATGAAGGAGGGAAGGGTGAGGAGCCCGGCCAGGAACCAGGCGGCCGCGCAAGCGCCCCGGACCAGCCCCAGCGTCCGGTGGTTTTGGCACCACACCGGCCGCGTCACCAGGGCGCAACGGTCGGCGCTGACGGCCATCAGGAGGAGGACGCTGGCGAACATGTTGAGGATGGTGAGGGAGGGCAGCAGCTTGCAGGCGAAGCGACCCAACGGCCAATGGTGGTCACGGGCCAGCGGCAGGGCCAGGAAGGGCAGGGCCAGGCAGCAGAGGAGGTCAGCCACAGAGAGGTTGAGGAACCAGACACCGTTCACCGTGCGCCGCAGCTCAAAGCCGGTCACCCAGATGACGGCTCCGTTGCCCAAGATGCCCAGGAGGAAGATAAGGGCATAGAGCACCAGGATGGCGCGGTAGCTGTGAGGGACTTCGTAGCCATCAAAATCATGTATGGAATAGTAGTCTTCAGAGTAATTGAAGGTATAATTGGACATTGAGAAGTCCATCCTCCACCAGCTCCCAACCTAGAAACCACACTCCATTAGACCATCAAAGAATGGTTTGGATTGAAGGGACCTTCAAAGATCCTCTAGTCCATCCCCCCTGCCATGGGCAAGGACATCTTCCACTGATCAAGTTGCTCAAAACCCCATCCCTAGCATTACGCAATGGTTTGGGTTGAAGGGACCTTCAAAGATGACCCAGTCCAACGCCCTGTCACAAGCAAGGGCATCTTCTGCTAGATCAGGTTGCTCCAAGTCCCATCCAACCTGACCTTGAAGATGGGGCTTCCACAATTCCTCTGGACAACCTGTACCAGCATCTCACCACCCTCATCGTAAAACATCTCTTCCTTATGACCATCATCATCACCATCATCTCTCCCCACCATCCAACAGTCCTCTGCCCCTGGGGCAAAGAGGCAGCATCACCAAAACGAGCCTGGAGAGATGCTCCTCAATGAGAACGTGTGGTGCAAGCAACCCAAACTGCTCCGCTTCATGGTCATCCCCCCGCCCCGCCTCCACCCCAGTAACCGAGGAAATAGGCATTTCCCCACTTCCTCGCCGAGCTGCCCTCAGCTGTGTGGTGCAAGAAGTTGGATGAGGAAATGCCACGGGAGCTGCAGCTCCAGCAATTTCTCCAGCTTCTACTGGGTGGGTGCCATGGGGGGATGATTTTGGTTTGGCTCTCAAGCCCCTGGGGGGGGGCAGGGAGAGAAACCTCTCAGTGCCCGAAGCATTGCCAGCACCAAGAGGGGGGTAGAAAAAAACTTGAAGGAGAAAGAGAAAACCACGGGGAAGGTCTGGGATCCTCAGATAGCCGGCTGAGTGACGCAGAGCATGGGAAGAAGGGGCAAGGAGGAGATATGGCGTCTCCAGCCACCACCCAATGCCTAAAGAGGAGCCACAGCAACCTCACCGCACGCCCTCAGCGGGGAAAATCCATCCCAGGAGCAGAAGGATGGAGATCACCCAAAGCTCGGCTCTGCCCCCCGCCCCAGCACTGGATTTCTGTTTTTAGGCAAAGGGAGAGAGTCTTGCCCATCACGCACCCCACCAGCCGCTCACC
>JANXJC010000009.1:31971798-32018984 GCA_027564655.1 Leptodon cayanensis
AGACCTGCAGTACAAGCCATGAGACCAGTCACTGCGTGGGAACCTGCCGGCCCCCCACGAGCCGTGTCCCCGTCCCCGTCCCGCTGGCAGCCAGGGGGGAGCCGATGCCACCACGGCCCCGTGGCCGGCACAGCTGCCCGGCCGTGGGACCCACTGACCCCCCTACCTGCCGAGGGGGGGGGTCCTTGGCAGGGATTAAAGCCGGGAGCATGGCTCAGCCTGGTGTGGGGTGTGGTGTCTTGGGGACCCCCCGCAGCCGGGTCCCCCGGGCAGGGTCCCATTCCCAGCTCCGTGCTGGAGCATCGCATGGTCCCCGGCTGCGTGGAGCTCCGGCCGTGTCGGGGTGAGGGGTCCCATCCCCTGCGCCACCACCGGGGGGGGGACCGAAGCTGCGTGGGGGGGCGTAGGGGGAGCTGGAGACGGGGCTGGTGGCTCTGGGGGACCGAGGCGGTCACCCACAACCCTGGCGGGTGTGCTGGCCATGCGGGTGCCCTTTGCCCCCCCCCTCCAGCCGCAGCCGCTGCAGCTCCGCGGCAGCTTCCCCCATCGCCCACGGGATGGTGCTCGTGTCCGCGGCCTCCCACCGCGTCCCGCCGGCCCACGGCTCCCCCCGGGCCCCGGCCGCTGCCCCCCACGCTTCGGTCGTCCCCTGCGCACCCCGGAGGGGCGGGGGGGGGTCGTGGGGAAGGCTGAGCCGCAAGCGGGGAGCGTCCTGAACAAGGCCCAGTGTTTGTGGGGTTCAGACTGTGCCGAAATGAGCCCCCCCCCCGCAAAGGGCAGGTGGTGCTGGAAGAAGGTTTCCCCTTTCCCCAGCTCAGCGGTGGCAGAGCGGGGGGGCGAGGGGCAGCCCCAGGAACGCGGGGTGTGGGGGGGTGTGTGCTGTGGGACTCAGCGAGGCACCCACGGGGATGCGGGGCTGCAAGCCCCCTGCCCTCCTCACCCCAACATGGCTGTGGATGTTCCCCCCGCCTGGCTCCCCACTAATGCTGAGCCCACAGTCCCAAAACCAGCTCCCCCCCCACCCCAAGCCCAGCTAAGAGCCTGGCTTGGGCTGTCCTGCCCCCACAGCCCCATAACGAGGACCCAGGACGAGGATTTGAGCCCGGCCCTGGCGAAAAGTAGAAGGGATGGGCAGGGGTCTGCCCTGATGCTGCCCATGATGGAGACGGGCAGCACCGTGCCCAAGCAGGCAGCACCATGTCACACCAACCCTGCCCAGCACCGTCCCCTTGGGACAACAGCAAATCCCACGCCCCTTGGAGCACCCCAACCCTTCCCTGGCCAGGGAAACAACCTGTTCCCCCTCCATCCATCCTGCTGAAGGCAGCTCCTGCCCAAAGCTGCCCGAATTCCCCCAAACCCCCGGCGTTCGCAAAAACCACAGCACCATCAGCAGCTCCAATGACAAGAGTTTATTAGTGGAATCACCTCCACCTGCAAACCGAAGCGTTCAATGGGCTAATGCTAATCCTCACGCTCCCCGCATAGGATCCGCTGCCAGTGCCTATGGAGCTGGGAGCAGATCCTACGTGGGGAGCGCGAGTCCGTGCTCGGTGGCCAGGTGGGACCCCCCCAAAGCCGCCAGTTCCCCCCTCCCTGCCTCCATCCCACCTTGGCCTTTGCAGGGAGCACGGCCCCACACATAAATACGGACAGACAAGATAACAAAAATAGCATTAAGAGTATTCACAAATGAATTAAAAACTACTTGGATATGTACAGCAGAGCGCGGGCGGTATGTACACAGACAAGCCCGCGTGGACAGCTGGGTCTGCCGGTGGTTGTCTCCGAAGGATGAGGGGTTATTTTCAAAGCTAATTTCAGCTCAAAGCCCGGGAGGTTCCCTGCCCCAGCGGCAGCAGGAGCAGCACGGGAAGAGGGATGGGGGGAAGCCAGGCACCTCTGCCACTGCATGCACCCATCACAGCCACGCCATGGGGACAGGAATCTGCCTGCGCTACGGGGACTGGCAGCAACCGGGACAGCACTGGAGAGGCCAGCAGCTCCCGCTGTCCCCAAAGAAGCTTCCCGGCAGCGGGGACGGCTCTCAGCCTGTGCCAGCCCTCGCTCCCACCTCCCCTGGGCTTGCTCTCCCACTGGCCCCATGGATCGGCTGCGGTGGGACTGCTCCCAGGGCTCCGGCTTTCCCATGAAGGGCAGGAGCATCACCCCCCCGCCACCCCTTCCACCCTCCCCCAGCTCTGTATTCCTGCACTTGCTGGACACTGCAGCCCCAGCTCTCTGCAGAGCTCCTCGTTCCAGGGCAGGGGCTGGGGAAAGCCCTCTCCCCCCTTGCCCGCCTTCCTCCTTTGCTAGCCCGGAGGAGCAGGTGTGGGGAGGGATGCACACTGCCCCACAGCAATCTACATTCAGAGGGAGGAGGAGGAAGAGGAGGAGGAACCCTTCAAAGCAGGCACAGCCCTGGGCCTGACACACCATCCTCGCCCGAGACCAGCCTCAGCTCCCAGCAGCTGCTGTCCAGGGAGAAAGGCGCTCAGAGGCTGACGTGAGGGCAGAGCTCGTCGCCACCGGCCTCTGCCTCTTCCTCCCGGCTCCCCCCAACCCCTGCAGGGATGAGATCTTCCCAGAGGAAGCGGGGATGGGATAGGGATGCTGCAGGGAAGCTCCGTCCCATTAGGCAGCCTACCTCTTCCCAGGGCCTGAGCGTGACGGAGATGGGGGTACGGAGCCTCGACCCTTGCTCTGGCTGGGGAACCTTATATTAGTGACACATCTACACACACGCACGCACTCACACATGCAAAAATAAGTCTGTTTATTCTCTTCAAAGTGATCTAGAGGACCCTGCAGGGCTGTGACACCTTCTAGCCCGTACTCCCCCCGGCTGCCTGGATCTCCCCAGCGCTGGGAGCTGTTGGCTGAAGTGCTGCATTGGTCTCAGCGCCTTTAAAACACAACAGAACGGTAAATAAGATGGGCTACAATAAAAGGAGCTGGCGGCACGAGGGAGAAAGCTCCATGGAGCGGGGCGCTCGCCTGGGAGGCGGAGGGGCTGCCCCCCCCCGCGCCGGTGACGGTGCTCGGGAGCGGAGTGTAGTGGATGTGGTGGTGAAGGCGCAGCCGTCCTGGCGACGGGGGGGATTCGGCGGCGGGTCACTTGCGGCTCAGCAGGGATCCCAGCAGAAGCACTCCTGCCACCGTCGCCCCGGTCAGGAGCCATTTGTTGAAGGTCTCCTGGCCCTTCCTCACCTCGGCAGCAGCATCGTTCCCATAGAGGTCCACAAACCGCTCCTGTGGGAAGAGAGGAGCTGTGAGCAGAGGGGGTGGGAGCAGAGCCCAGAGACCATCTCTGCCGCTTTCTGGGGCTCCTTCCTCAAGGGGAAGGGAAGGGGCAGGAAGGCTGCCGGGCTCCTGCCGGCAGGAAAGTGGTGGTAGGGATGGGGCGGATGACAGATGCCTTGTGCTTCCTTGCTCTGAATCACGCACAGAGGGCGGTGGGGGAAGCACAGGACCAGTCATGAGAGAAGTGGATGCCAGAAAGGATTTGCAAGGAGAGTACCACGCGGGCAGGGCAGAAGATGCATCACGTGCTCTAGGCTCTCTAAAATTAGCATCAAAGTGTGATAGAAATCATTGCAGCAGGAAAACGCTGGGCTTTATTCCATGGCCGAGGCCTGGGGGAGCAGCAGCAGGGTTGGTGCCCACGGTTGTGGCAGGAGTCCACAACACGCATCCCCCCATTGCTTTTGCATCCAAAGCAGAGCCTCTCACCTCCCTCTCCCCACTGCCGCATCCCAGCAAGACAAGCACTCCCGCGTCCTGGCCATCGCAGGTTAAGCTGCAGCACAACCTGGATTTTGCGAACCCCCGTGGCGTAGGCAGACACTCTGGGTCATGAAACTCCGGCCTTTCCCTGGGCTTCGGGAGAGTGGGCCAAGCACGAGGCCTGGCCAGGAATGCAGTCACTCCAGCCCGGCTCGTCCAAGCCGGCTGCCTCCAGTCCTTCATCTCCAGCAACAGCAAGAGCCAGGCAAATTTCAACAGAGCCACTCCACGGTGAACAGCCACAGCCCCCTCTCCCTCCGAGGGAGGTGTGTGACAGGGGTGGGAACAGATGGCCATGGCCTGGACTGGGGGAGGTGGAGGGCAGAGAGGAAGAGAGAAGACCACCAGAGCTGAACTGCTCCCAAAAACAGGCTCTCAGAGAGCACGTCTGTACCCTGCACCCATGCAACACCCCCATGGCACAACACGACCCCTCCTGCTCTCCTGGGCACCCAGGGACCTTGGACCACTGTGAGGATAGGTGCTCAGGTCCCTGGGCCACATGCACTGCAGGGAAGGAGGGGCCCATGGGCAGGGTACATGAAGTAGGGAACTTTACGCCCCAGCAGCTCCCAGGTTTATCAGGGCCGAGCAGGAGCACCAGGGCTGGAGGGAGCTGGAGCTGCGAGCTCTGGGCTCAGGGATTGCCAGTAGCTCAGAGCGCCAGGCACCTCGGCGTCAGCAGGGCCTTGACGCTGTTGCACCTCGAGCCCATCTTCCCAGCAAGGTCCCCTGTTCCCTGATAAGTGAATGCAGTTCCAGTAACCCGGCTGCTCTGGGAAAGCAGAGATAAGCCTGGCTGACGCTGTGCTTGTGTCACGCCTTACCACAGTCTCCCCGGAGGCAGGGGCAGCATCCCTGCCTGCCTGGGTCTGGCAGCTCTGCCTGCAAGCTGCCTCCCATGCCTGCCCACAGCCTGTGATGAGCTGCAACCGCTGCCACAGGACCTGCAGGGGGTTCGGTGCCCGGATCATGGCTGGGATCGAGATGCTCTTTAGGCAGGTGCCTCTCCATCACTCATGGAAACGTGGTGCCAGTCCCCTGGCTCCCCCAAAACAGCCCGAGCAGGGTCACAGCTTGCAGGGCATCATCTCACCTTGCCACACACACACACACACGATCAAGCTCACACACAGCTTTTCACAGCAAGGTGTGCAATGAACATGCACGCTCGCTTGCAGGGAGCCAGGCTGTGTCCCTCTCCTCAGCCACAGGCCTCCCCCCCACAGGGGATCAGGTACTTTAACAACCACTCAGGTGAGATGTGCACTTCAGCACCCGCTTCTGCCCCACCAAAGCTCTTCTCTGCCCCCCATCAAACACCATCTCCAGCATCTTGCAACTTCCCTGGCTGTGAGGAGGTATCAGCAGCCCCGGGGCCAGGGCGCTGGGACAACAGGGACTTTGCTAACTCACCCGGGGGCACATCACCGCTGCTGCCTCACTCAAAGTCCTCTTCAGGGATGTGACAACCATCCCCGTGACTCCCGCCACTCACACAGAGCAGCAGAAGGCAGCTCGCTTCCCACCGGGCCTGCCAGCTGGTGCGGGCTCTGCGGAGGTGTTGTATTGTATCCTGGCCCCACAGGAACGGGCAGGACAGTGGCCCACACACAGGTGCCACCCGGGGAGAAAGGTGAGGGCTGCTGCCTGCTGCTAGCCCCTCTGCCTGGCCACTCGCTCAGCGTGATGGCTACGGAATCAGCCAGTGATGTGCTGCAGGAAAAGGACGGGAGGGGAGCCCAAACCGAAGGAGGGGATATTTTTAATTACGGCACAGGAAATCCCTCTGCTGATAGGTGGTGACGAGCAGCGGAGTGGTGACAGAGCACGGCAAGCAGCAGCAAACCAAGAGCAGGCTGGCAGGGATGGAGGGCACCGGGGAACCAAGGCAGAAGGCACAAGCTTGTCCAAAACCGCCAGCTGTGGAGCATGTCCACCACCCCTACAACATCTGTACCAGGGCCCTGGCCCCCCAGGGAAGGTCCTTCCCTCGGATACACATCCCAGCCGAGCACTCACAGCACCTGATGCTGCAGGAGCGCTCAGCAAGAGGAAGGAGGCTGTGCCCTCGTGATGTATTCCCCAGAAAAAGCCACGTTGCTCAGAGATTCAGTAAGGCCTGCCCCACCAAGAGACCCACACATCTCTGCGGGCTCCTCCTGACCCGTGGGAGGGGACGTCCCCACGGTTCCCAGGAAGGCTGCAGAGGTGGAAGGGGCCATGCAGTCACTCAGCCTCTCTGCAGGGCTGGCACCAGGAGAGGGCCCCCACAGCCAGGACAGGGAGCCAGGGAGGGCTGGCAGCCGAACCCTCTCGATGGTATGTGCCACCGAGCTTGGGGAAAGGCAGTTCCAAGAAGCATGTTTTGAAGCCCTTACTTCTAAGAAAAGGAAGTGTTTGCTGAACAAGAGATAAATGGCATATGGTGAACTGAGAGCTATCGGGTGCTACAGACGGAGAAGAGCACGACAAGAGCTCCGCGCGGGCAGGGAGGGGACGCGAGCCCCTCTCCTTCCCTTGGGAATGGAGCAGCAGCTGCTGGAGACTCAGCTGGGGGCTGCAGGAGATTTGGGAGGAGAGCGCCTTGGCCTTCCTCAGGGAAACTGTTCCCAGGAGTTGTGATAGCTCAGCCCCTGCACAACTGCGATCCCAGATGTGCCCCCTGGGAATGGCAATCCCAGACCAGGGGGAGTGGGAAAACAGACAGGAGCATCCTCCCTCCCTATCCAGGGGGTGGGTTGAAGGTTAGGGAAAGGCAGCTTGCTTAGTTCCCACACCGCCCCGGGCCTTGGCCGCGCTGCACCTGAAGCCCAGCACTCCCAGTACCGATTCTAACCTCTCTGGCCTGGTGTTTGGGATCTCAGGCTTGCCCAGACACGTCCAGATATTTCTGGCCTCCCCCAGTCACCTTTATCTGAGAGGAAATATTTGAAATTCCTGAGTCGATCACAAGGACTATGGTAGCAACAGCACGTCAGTGTCTCAACCACCCTCTCTGCGTGCCCTTGGGCCTCTTCCACCCCAGTGAGGACAGGCTGTTCCACCGCCGAACACCCATCACATCCCCTTCCCTACCCCGGGTGACAGACACGTCCGAGAGGAGGATGCTCTGGGACAGGCAATGAGGAAGCAGCGAGACGTTATACCTCCACAAAAGGCAATCCCCCAGCTTCATCTCTCCTCCCCCAGTGCTGGGGAAGGACACAACATTTTCTTGCTGGAGCCTAAACCAGCACTTGCTGGGGGGACTTCCGTCCAGCTGCATGTGCTGCTTGCAGGAGACAGAGGACCTGGAGATCCAGACTCCACCAGTGCCCACTACCTCACAGAGCAGGGACAGGGAGGTTCTGCAGTGCCAAAGGCTCTCAAGACACCTGCAGTGCTCCAGATTGCAACCCACTGGCAGGGGGCACGCATCAGCCATTTAAACACTGCCCAGTGATGATACACGACATTGGTAGAGAGAAAAGAGGAGTAGGTCTGACCCAAAGTGCTCTGGCTTGGGTGGGACAGCAGATTAATCAGGCATGAGGTCTGGCTGAGACAGCATTCACATCCTGGCCTGGAAACGGGAAGGGGAAGACCCAAAGTTTCAGCCTCTTGCTGGTAGCCACCCCCAGAGGTTCAGCTGGTTTCATTCACCAGCACTGCCCAAAGCAGTTCCCCGAGCCAAGCGGGAGGGAGAACAGTTGCTAGATCCCATTCAGGGCAAGCAGAGCAGACCATGTTCCTCTTTTAAGATAAGCCCCAACACTTGAGGAAAGAGGATTCAGTAAGTGACACTGAACCATGAGGGCAGGTGAAGGAAGCAGATGTGAGCAATGAATCCCCATCTGGTCTCTTGTGAGCCAGGGGTAGAGCAGAAAGGGGAGGGTGGCAGCTGCTGGGGAGGGCAGAGTTTGGGTGCTCAAAGCTTCCCTTGCACAAGGAGGTGAAGGGTATGGAGGTCACCAGGACACTGGCACAAAGCTCTGAAAACCAGCAGAGAAGAGACAGGCTCTGTCGGGACTATTCACGGTGAACCAGTGGCAGTTGGTCCAACTCTGACACGGAGACTCTGACTCCAGCAGCGACTACAGAGTTTCCCTGCACCCCCAACAGCCAGCCAGCCTCTCTTTGAGCCAGACACCCACAGCAACCAGCTCAGCACATACAAAAGCCTTTCCCACCCAAGGATCTTAACGTGTTTTACCAAAAATTAGTTAGTTCTCCAAAACTTCCTGTGGGTTAAGTCAGCATTGTTCCCAGACAGATCAACAGAGGTGCAGAAAGGTTAAGTGCTTTCCCTAGAGTTGCATACAAGCCAGCAGCGTGAGCCACAGCATCTGACTCCCAATCCAGGCATTCTCATCATGAGGCAATGTTTCACTTGAAAACAAGGCTGTTTCTGTTATACCTTTGCCGTAACTACAGCTGTATTACTGCTAAGAGGTTTAACACCAATTGCCAGCCAGGAGTGGATGGTCTGGATGACCAGACATTTGTTAATGAGATGCTGGGAACAGTTTTGCGCTGAGCAGCGAGACAAGCACGGAAAAAGAAAGGCAGCAGCTCAGCGCAGACCACAACAAAGCCCTGCATCGACAGCAACCTGCTCCCAGAGCCCCTTCGGGCTGCCAGCTCACCACATGGGACTGGCATATGCGAACCTGGAGGTGAAGCACAGGGGGGAAAAGGCAGCTGAGATCTTTCAGAAAGAAAGAAAACATAAGTATTCCCAAAGGCTGCCACTAGGATCCTGTAAACACAACTAAGTGGGTCCCTATGTGCTATGAAAGTGGAAGAGACATCCTGGAGGTTGTCCCTCTGCCGCGCTCTCCCAGACACCGCATCCACGTGTGGCCCCCACGGCCCCCGGCCCTGTCTGAAGCCCAGGCCCTAAAGGAGGGGTCAGTCACACAGCACTGCCTGCAGTTATCGGCACTGGAGGTCAACACGAGCGCCCACGACTCAGGCACATCATACCAAGGAAACCTGCAATCCAAAGCAGAGGTCCCAGAGCTTCTCCAGATCCCCAGCTTCGCCCAGCTGGTTCCCGTCAGCACCCTGGGCAGGCTCAGGATGGGGTGGGGAAGGGGCTCTGGGAACACGGGGAGGGGCAGGGGCTCTGGGGAGAGCATACTCGCAGGTGCAAATGCTCCAGAGACCCAGCTCTAACTGTTATGCAAATGGTGACCTCCAGGGAAGCAGCTGCTGATCTCCATGACAATGGCAGGGAATGCCACCCGCTCCACTGCCTCTCCTGCATCTCCTGCCCTGGGAGCGGGTGCTGGGGTGCTGCCAGTGCTGGGGTGCTGCTGGTGCTGGGGTGCTGCCCCTGCCCAAGCTCCAGGGCTTTGCATTCAGAGAAACCTGCGGCTTTGAGGGATGCAGCCATAAGTTCAAAAGGGTTTATTAAATAAGCACATCCCTGCCTCGCTCTCCTCTCCTCCCAGCCTGGCCAAGCCGCCAGGCTGCAGCCTGCAGTGGGACAGGCAGGGAGGCTGTCCCTGGGGCCTCAGCCCAAAGCCCAACAAACCTGCGGGGCTTCAGCCTAGTGAGGGCCAGAGCCAGCTCTTTTCTAACCAGAAACAAACCCTTGCTAGCACACTCCAGCCCTAATCCTCGCCACGGCAGTCTCCTGTCAAACTGGTTTCATCACCAGCTCCAGGGAACCTGCAATAACCCCACACCATTCAGCACAATTGCAGCATTTTCCAAATACATGAAAGGGGCTATGGTGACACCTGTAACCCCCATCCCTGCCCCAGGAGACTGCTGTGCACAGCACGAGATGGAGAGCGGGGAATTGCGCTCTCCATTCCAGAAATCCGCTGAAACATTCATGTATATTAAAGCTGGAGATGGTGCAAATGACTAATCCACTTGCATCCATCGTTCACCAGCGCTTCTCCCAGAACTAACTGGGCTGAGGGCTCCCGAAGGTGCTGAAGCCCCGGCCAGAGTCAGGCGCACTTGGCAGCGGGACGGCTGGCAGGCGACAAGGCTCCGGTACAAAGGCACAGCGAAGAACACATTGGCTGAGCCGGATCCACTCAAGAGATTAGCACCTGCTGGGAATGGGATTGTTTTCCAAAGGGCATTAAGTGGAATAGTCCGAGGAAGGACGGTGTCTCTGATGCTTCTCCCCACCGGACAGATGGTGTCTGAGCCCCGGCAGGCAGAGCAGCCTGCCTGCCTTTTGTGTGAGGGGCACGCTTGGGGGGCAGGGGAAGACTCCTGCTTTAATTTCACGGTTATCTGCCACCTGCGGTGCTGGGGAGCCCGAGTGCCACAGCCAGCTCGCTGCACCGGACAAGTACCTCGGCAGGGTCCCCTGCACCCGGTGAACAAAGCTCAATTTTCACCTTGTCATTGCTCTTCCCAGACGTCACAGCTCCTGTGCAATCGTGCCCTTGTGTAACTGTGGGGAAACCTGTGCCGAGGAGACGTGCCAGGCTCATGTGCGCCCGGCTGTGGAGCCATGTTCCCTCTTATCCAGGGGCTGAGTCATGCGATGCTGACAGCTCTCCCCAGCCCTCAACCACAGCGCTAGCCTTACCCCAAATCTACCCTGCAGGGAACAGCAGCATTACCAGAGCCTGAGGGAGTGAGGCTGGGTACAGGGACGGTCCCCAGGGGAGATAGGTCCCAGGAAAGGACCACACGGTTCTTCTGCCTCGAGCCACTTGTCCTCCAGCATCCCAGAGGAGTGTCGGCCAAGCCTCACCACTTCCCACTTCAGCCCCAGCACTTCACCAGGCTGCTGTAATTCTTACATGCCACTTGAATGAAAAAGGGGAAAGGGTGGAGGTGCAGGAAGAGGAGGAAGATGTGCTCATTCTGTTTTCACTTCCTGTTAGTCCACATGAAATCTCAAATGATTCAGGCCACAAAGCCCCTTTTAGCAAAATCCTTGCTGACTTGAGGGCAGGAAGCGAGTAGGCAGCTGATGCAGCAAACGCGGGAGAGAGCAATGCAGCACGAGAAGGAGACTTTGTGCTCTGCCCTGGGCTCCTCCATACGTGTCGTTGCATGAAATAATCACTGGCTGGTGCACTGGAAGCTTCTAAATGAGGTCAGTTGCTCTAATAAAAGATATTAGCTCTCTGGCAAGTTTAATACACTGATGAGCCATACCATTACAGGATGGAAGCACTTGCACCACTGCTATGATGGCTGATTTACAGGTAGCAACACCTCATTTTCTCCATACATAAGTCATATGTCACACAGACACTACCCAGGGCCACATACAGGGCCCAAGTCCCACATCCCAGCCCAAACCCTGAGCCAGCTCACCACAAGTTACACACAGAGTAATGTCACGTACTGCTGCCAGCCATGCTCCCTGCACGTGACTCGCAGCCCAGCCTTCCTCAGCCTCAATGATGGCAAAAACCAGAGATGTGCAAAGGGGACTAGTATCATTTGGAGGACTAATGATGTGATGCAGACAGCTGTCCCACTCCACCTGAGCATGGCCTTAGCTGCATTCAAACCAAACCTGCTCCACGCCAGCCTAGACCTCTTCTCCGAGCTTCCCAAACAGCCCTTCATCCTCCAGCAGAGAGAGAAAACCCTTCCATGCTCCTTTGGGAAGCAGCCAGCTCCAGCAGCTCCCTCCCCTCAGGCACACACTCCTACCCCCAACAGACAGGTAGGTCCCTGCACACCTCCTGACATGAGCAGCTCCTGCTCAAAACTCTGCCTGCTGCCAAGTTGTCACGTTTTGAAGTATTTGATTTCAGTCTTAAGAGCACCTGGCTGGCAGCGGTACAGGCAGGGAGAACCTGCCTGCTCTTTGTTCTTGGCCAGGTGGAGCACAGAGCAGAGGACACCTGCCTTGGTTTCCCCCCTGAGCTCAGGACCGGGGCTGCGAGAGGAGTCGGCGAGCTCTGGGTCCATCCTAGGTCAGGAGCAGGGGGCACAGAGGCTGAGCCCAGCCCCACTCCCACCGGAGGTTCCTCATCCCCAGGGCTCATCTCCCCAGGCAGGATACTGATGCCAGAAGCTAGCTACTAATTGGATCTACTTAAATCAGAAGCAACGTCTGCAGACACAGCTGAAACACAAGCTTGAGCAGGAAGGAGGATAATGCAATAAATTCAAGCAGCTCTCCCCAAGGGAACCGCAAAGACCCCTGAAAGTTCCCTCTTCGCAGATACAGCCTATTACCCTTCCTTGGGCATGCTGTGTTAATGCAGGGGCAAGCGGTGATCGAGAGGGTAACCAGCCCAAAGCCTCCTGAAACACCATGCTCACCCAGCTCCCTGCTCCCAGTAGCAGAGGGAAGGCAGACCAGTTACGGCACAATGTTCAAACAGTCCCCGTGGCCACGGGAGCCTCTCTGGTTAATGCTCCGAATCCCGCTCCTCCCTCCCTTGCTACCCTGGAGGCAGGCAGCAGCGTTGAGTGCACTGGGTTTCCCATTAAAGAGATCCTGAGAGACAGCACTGGGCTGGTACACGTGAGCACGTGTCCGAGAGAAGACATGGGCAGCTGGAGAGATGCTGGCTGCACGGAGGAGCTGCAGCGGGCGTTCCCGCCTGCAGGCAGTCCTTCCCAGCACTGTTCAGCCCTCGGATTCTTTTTCTTTTTTTGCTAACTAAATTAAACATGAGGATAAAATAAGCAAAATACCTAAAAATAAAAAATAAAACGAGCATTTCTTCAGCACAACTAGGTCACAGCTCCCCAGCCTGCAAGTCGTGGCAGCCACGGCTCAGCCCCTCGAGCCTCCCGGGTTCAAAACTGACATCTCTCTTAAAAGGCTGCCTCCCGAAACCCACACCTGCTCCCCGGTAAGCCCAGCTGGAGCCATCTGCTAACGGCTCTGCCTCCCGGCAGCCCTCTGCCCCCTCGCTCTGCTGGGCTGTTCTGCTCCTGTGGCAAAGAGGAACCCTTCTCCCCACCTGAACGGGGCAAGGGCCAACCCATACCCTGAAGCTGCCCTGGTGCACCCACAGCCAAGTCCTTGCGTTCCCCTCCACAGGCGCACCTCAGGGAAAGCTATCGGCTGCCTCAAGAAAGCACTCCCCCAACTTAAGCCCTTGGCATCCCAAGGACGATTAGGAGCGGAACTTCAGAGAGATCTTGCACCAAACACCTCTCTGCACATCCTTCCAGGTGGGGAGCAGGGAGGAGGAACAGTTTCCCTGTCCAAGGCCAGGGCAGCAAAACAAGGAGTGCCCTGGCACCGACGGACACTGCTTCCCTTTCATGCCTCCATTATCTTCGTTAATCCTTAGTTGCTCAGAACAATAGCGTTTAAGGGTAACATCCCTCTCGGGAGGGTGGAGGAGGAGAGTGTCGTTGCTTTCCTGCCACGCAAAGGCAGAGCCACCCAGCAGAGCATACCTTCACGCTGAATCAGCCAGCAGGTAGGTCAACATCCCAACTGCTATTGGGGTCACCAGAGGGGAGAGAGCAGCCGCCCCCAGCCCCTTTCTGCTCCCAAGGCAGAAGCCACCATTAATCCCTCGCCTCTCGGTTCAGCAGGTCTGCAACACTTCTACAACTGATATCCATGCCTTCCCTTCCCCCAGCTCCTCCTGGGAATACTCCAGCTTTACAGCTAGTGGGGAAAGAGCTGCTAGAGAAATACTCCTTGTAACATCAAGATGGGACTGTGCTTACAGCAGTCAGCAGCTTGGTAAAAATCAAAGGAGAGAAGCTTAAGCAAAGGCCTCAAAGCATCGCACCACCATTCAGCCTGTACCTGGTGTGGGCCACAGGCATATCTCCGTTCCCGGGGGTAAACCACGTTACACAAACCGTACAGGATCTCCACAGAAATTAGGTGCAGCACCCCAGACACGTATAGAAAGCTGCAGCTTCCACAGGGGAAAAGAAAGCACGTTGCTCCCTCCCACCCCTTTTGCTGTGGTGGGACACCCCATTGCTGCTGAAATGGGGAGAGATCCCAGGCAGCACTCAGGGTGACCCAGCTCCAGTTTCAGAGAGGAGCAGGATGATCAGGAAGACTGACATTACTGAGAGCAGCTGTGAACACAGAGCAGCAAGAAACAGTTTGCTAATTATTTCACAGGTCTTTTTTTAAAATGACACTCCGTTCTTCGGATTAAAGAACCTCAGAGTGCTTTACAAATCTGAGTTCCCAGTGGCTCCCCTGGGAGGGAAGGAAATGCTATCCCTTTTGCTGAAAGACCAGGGAGTTAAGTGGGCTGCTCTGAGCCACCGCCAGCGATGGGCAGGAGCTTTGCCTTCCAGGCGCCTGCTCTAATCACAGATCTAAGGAACGTAATCAAACTGTACCGCACACCGAGAGGCAGCAAGGAAAACAGGCAGGGCCCCAAAGAAGGAGAACCGAGTAAACGGGGCGAAGAGCAAAGCTCTGAAAACTCGCCTCTGCATCGTTCTTGGTCTAGCGGCAGGAATGCTGCGGGCCGGGCAGGAAACTGCAGTGGAAGTCATTCCAATGGCATTTCCTGGAGAGCACTGCAGAAAAGCCTCCCAGGTCGCAGGCAGGCGAGAAGCTGCCAGGGCTCTGCACGCTGAGCCCAGATCTCCAGCCGCCAGTGAGGATACAGCTACCTGGGATGGTCGTGCCAGGCAGGACAGCCCGAGCCAAGACCCTGCTGGCAGTGACAGTCAGGCAGGCAGTTCACACAGCCAGAGAGGAACACCTAGTACTGCAAAGGGACCCGAGGGGACTCAGCTGGCAGGAGGAGAGTATTTTTTTCATCCCAAGCAGGTGATGACAATGGGGGCATCGTCTCAGCTGCAAGGAATCCAGAGTGTAAAATAATTACAGAGGACAAAGTGGAAAGCGATAGCCCAGCTAAGCTTTGCAGACCACTGGCTGGGATTCATCTCTAAGACAGCAAAGTGCGGCCTTGGCTATCCACAGTCACCTCCTACAGCCAGCTCGGCTGCGTGTTGGCCAGCAAGGAAAACTGATGGCTGCGATCTTCAACAGGATTAGTTGCGCCGGGGCATCCCTGAGACCCAATGTGTTAACACTCAAAACAACAAAGCTTTGGCAAACAGCGCTCACCCCAGAGGGAGCTGCGTTCCCCATACGGTACAACATGCAGCTGTGCCTCTTCCACGTGTGCTGTGCATATCTAGCATGGCACTCCTCTCCAAGTCTCAGGGCACAACAGCAGCAGAATTCAAACTTGCACTTATCTCACACTGCCCAAAAAGCTCAGATTGAGAAGGCGCGAGGATCCTGTGGCACCTGGGATCAGCTAGATAATGTGGTGGTTGTAGGGAAGGCTTGTGTGGGATACCTGGGCAATGGCACAAGGCCAAAAAGCATTTCTGAAGGGCTGAGAATCAAAGTCTAGCTCTCAACCTGAAACCATTGAGAAGGTTGGAGCAAGAGCACAGGACGAAATCCCAGCTGCGCTCTGTCATATGACATAGGCTGAGTCATTTCCTATCATTCAAGAAAAAAATTAAAAAGATAGCAAATGAGCTTGCTATATTGACATCTTGTAAGGGATTTCCCCAGACAGAACCACAAGCTTCCAGTCCACCGCAGAGCGACACAACATGTATGTCCCAGCACACCGAGCTCTGCATGGCCAGGGCTGGCTGAGAGCCTGGGATGCACAGAGCCAACACAGGAAGCAGTCCTTCCTCCTTCAGCCTAGCTCACCTTGTCGGGATTCAGATGTCGCAGAGTGGTGAGAAAGGTGCTGTTTGCTTTCAGTCCTGGCCTGACACAGCCCCTTCATGCTGGTCCCCACCATACACCCTGCAAACAGGAAACCTCTTGCCTCTATGTCCACAGATCTACTTCCACGTCCCCACAGAACACCCTGTTTAAATCCCACTCTGAACATAGATTTAGCCTCGAAGGAAAACCTGTCATCCACTGGAGGGTCACAGCCAGGCAGTACACCTCTGCCTGCCAGGCTCTCTCCCGCTCACTCTGTGCTTCCCCCTCCTGCATTCCCACTCACCAGTTTCTCCCCTGAGGACTCCCGATCCCCACTGGGATCACTGTTTGAACTTCACAGCTAGTGGAATCTGGTCCTGGCCAAAGCAACTACCCCAGGAAAGCCTCCTCTTTGGTTCTGATGGCTCGCCAAAGCAGCAGCTCTCTTCTGGCTGGTTATTAAATGCCCTCCCTTGGGTTATTGTTTGTTTGTTTTCTCAGTGCCAGATTGCAAAGGGGAGGGCAAACCAAGGCAGGGTAAAGTAAACCTGACAAAATACACCCAAGTTAACACTATGTAGCAAGATTTACCATTTCCCCCTGGCCTCAAAGAATCGTTTCTCAAGAAAACCGCTACAGCCCAGCACACAGCAGCCTTAACAGGCCCCTCCAAAGGCAACCTGCACACCGTGGCTATCCTACGCTTATCTTTGTTCCACTGGTGGGGAATGAAACAGAGCTTCCTAAACAACCAGGCTGTGTGTGACACTTGTGATGAAGCCATGCTCCTTCCCTCTTCAGAGGGGCTTTCCAGGAAGAGAAGTACTGCAGCGCTCCAAAACACAAACCACCTGGTCGCTGCCAAGCAGGCCTGCCAGAACTTGCATCCCTCTCACCAGGACCTGCCTGCTGCACCTCTTGGGAGAGCTTTGTTTGCATGGGACAGGCTCTAACAGCTCAGATGCACCAAACAGGCTCCCTGTGCAAACAGGACGGCAAGAGAGGGACCGCTCCGTCACAGCAAGTGCAGGGTGGCACTCTCTTCATGCAGAGAGAGCTGGCAGCAGGCCAGCAGTTTTCTCCCTGCAGCTGGAGCCGCATGAGAGCAAACCAGAGCATCCCCACGCACGCCTCATGCGTGAAGCACTCCGGAGCTCTTATGGCCCCTGTGCTGCCACTGCACCGCGCCATCCCTTCGCGTGGAGCGGCACAGCTGTCCCCCCCCCAGAAGGGACATCATGAAACCTGAGTGTGGAGGAAAGCTACAGCTGAGACATCAAACAAGCACCGGGTTGGGGTTTGCAACAGGCTGGCAGCAGCCACACTGCTCAGCCCTTTTTTTGGTGGCTGGTGGGGTGGACCCCCTCCCACTATGGCCTTTACCACCCTGCCCGGCTCCCCTTCAGCTACCGGCACAGCCCAGGCAGCAGCACAGCCTAAGCAGTGAAGCTGGAAGCCCTGTTCAAGGTTAGAAGAAGAGAGCAAGGCTGTTCCCCTGGGTGGGAAACACGGCTAACGGCGATCTCCAAAGGAAGAGCTGGTGGGCGGGTCAGATAGAGAGGAGTCGTGGCCCTTCCACAATCTGTTGAACAAATATTTGCTCCAAACAATTAATTTAAAGAGAGACACAAAAAAAATTGAAGAGTCTGAATCGTGATGGTTGGGGGTGGGGAACAGAAGGAGGAGGTATTTCATTCCCCACAAGCAGGGACCAGTGATTTTCCACCAGTGATTTAATCTAAATCCCCCAGAGAGTTCATTTACAAAAAATCAGATTGCATTATCGCCTAGGTCTCCAGGATACAGCCCAATCCGTCACTAACAGCAACAGCCACACTAGCTTGGAAACCTCAATTTGATCACTCAATTCCAAGACTAATCTGTGGCTTTAAAAGCCAAAGTCAGAGGGGAGGGGGAAGGAACTCAGCATTTGGCCAGGGTTATCTGCAGGATGAGAGAGCTAATGGGCCAGATACAGCCTGATGAAATGGCCAGCAGATCCTGGGTTATTAACCGAAACCAAGCTCCTCTGCCTGAGCAGCCCCGCCCAGGCAGTGCCCCAGGGCGGCCACATTCCTGGAATTCCTGCACCCTGGGTGAACCCGATCCCTTCTCCCTGAGCTTACCAGCTCCCCCTCTTCTCCAGGGTCCCCAGCATCGCCAGCAAGGCGAGGAGCTGGGGAGCTTCATGGGGCTCCTGTGCCTCTCCCTCTGCCAGGAGGGTGCAGAGCACAGCACTGGGCTCAAAGGTTCCTGCCCCCTCAAGATACAGGGGCCTGCTGATGGACTACGAGATGAACACAGCTGAAAGGCTTTAGCTCACCAGCATGCCAAGGAGGCAATTCCCTACCGTTTAGATGCTAACGACTGACAGCGTGAACTCTTTCCAGTGGACACCAGTAAAGGTTACACCAGCAGGGAATCACTAAGATGCAGAAGCAGAAGAAAACTCAGACATCTGTAGGTCGTATACCTCCCGCTGACAGTCCCAGGCAGCACTGCACAGCCAGACCGGCATCTCAAGAATGCTTCCTGAAGAAATGCTTATTCATGTTAATACCTCACCACTGAAAGCTCACAGGGTTTTCTGCTGGGGCAGCTGGAAGCATTGCTCCCTGCCAAGCAAGAAGCAGCTGCAGGTTTAGCAGTTCCCCAGCGCAGAGGTTGCCCCAACCTCAGCCCTGGCCCCCACCACAGCAGCTCAGGCCCAGCAGCCCACCCACCCGGATCTGCTGGGGGATTCGCTTCACTGTGACCACGGCAGAAGGCAAAGTCCTGTCTCCAGAATGAAGTAGTAGCTGTTACCCCGGCAGACTGCAGGCTGGCCCACCAGAGCACTGTGCGCTTGGAGAGGAGGAAGCTCCACTCCCTGCTGTTAAATGACACCAGGGAGGTCCTGAAAGCAAGGGCTCCTGCTTGAAGATCAAGCTTGGATGACATTAGATTTCCAAAGGCTCTTGGAAAACATGTCTTTTATGTAACATCCAGGGAAAAGAATAAACAAGGATAGAGAAGGACTTGTCTGAGCATAAACCGTGTCATCGCAATGGACTGACCCTCTTAGGGCAGAGCGTTAAGAGCACAGAGTGAAAGGCCACATGCCCCTATATCTCCCTGCAAGGTCTAGGACACGCGCTAGCATAAACATTGCAGGGAGCCGTGCTCTGGTTTGACTGGCACCACTGCCGTCCTGGAGCAAGGGAGGACGCGGGCAGCCATCCCCACCGGGGAGAGGAGTTCTTACCCATCCGCCATTCTCCTGGATCCAGGGATCTAGGTGGTCGGTCAAGTACGTGGTCATCCAAGATACAACGCGTCCCACCAATACCCGCATCTCCTTGTCAACGCTCTCCACACACAAGGCTCCTCCGAAGGAGAAGAAAGCCACGATGCGACCCCAGTTCACTCCATCGCGGAAGAGTTCATTCACTACCTGCTCAAAGCTCTGATACGCTGTGCCGGGGGTGATGTGGAGCTGGGAAGTGAGGTCGCTGAAAGCCCGACGGTACCTCAATTCAAACTCATCCCCTGCCTCTCTCAATGCCTGCCTCACATCGGCTGTTTGAACGATTTCATGGACTTCGAGGCTGCTCCGGTGCACGGCGGCTCCGTTCACTACGTGGCTGGCGGGCGGGTGCCAGGAGGGGCTCCCATTGAGGACGCCGTCCATCTCGGCCTCCTCCGCTGCAAAGTCAGTCCTGTTCTCATCCTCCTCCTCCAGCTGACTCCAGCTGTATCCCTTCTGCGAGAGCTTGTAGGAAACAAAGTCAATCACTAACTCCCGATTGCTGCTGGACATTTTCACACCTGGGACACCCTCAATGAGTCCATGGTCCGGAGCACAAGCAGATCAGCACTTAGCAGGTCCCGACTCCACTCTTCTTCACGACCGATGGAAACATCTGACCTTTGCACAGACAAACACCAGAGAAGGAGAAAGCCAAAGAAACAGTTAACGCTACAGCTTTTAGATGCACCCATGCCATTAACGCTGATAGCTTATCATTAGACTGAGATCATCCTGCAGCTTTATGCCCAGACTCAGGGCCACCGGATTGAAGCCGCACGGAGAACCGACTACAACACCCCCCCCCGCCTCCCGGGAAGCCAACCTCGAGCGCCAGGAGACCCCTAGGCTCGTTCCGAGCAGCCCCCGGCCCCCAGCCCCGGGGTCTCACCGGGTGCAGGCACCGCCTGGAAGGCCGGCTGCAGGCCGGGCCCTGGGCGGAGACGGCTCTCGCTCTGCTGGAGCTGCGGGCCGGACCGGCCGCGCTCCGCCAGTCCCGGAGTGCCGCGGAGGCGGAGGCAGCACCGCCCCGGCCCCGCCCGTTAAAGGGCCCGGCTCCCCTCCGCCCACCTCCGCCGGCGTTGCCCAACGGCTGCCGGCGGAAGCGGGCAGGCTGCGTTGCCCAAGGGTTACGGCAGCCCCGTGGGGGGCCCGATTTGACGGTAACCGCGGCGCAGCCCGCCCCCCCCGTCGCCTCGCCCCGGGGGCTGGCTCGGCCGGGCGCGCCGCCGTGCACAGCCCCGCCGCGGGCGGCAGCCCCCGTCCCCGCCCTTCCGAAGCCCCTCGCTCCCCGCAGGCGGAGGGGAGCCGAAGGGATAAACGGCTGAAAAGCGGCGAGTCCTCGCCACCAGGGCCAGGTTCGCAGGGCACGGCCTGCCCCGGGGCTGCCGCCGCCCGGCCCTGCGTTCTTACGGGAGCGATTCCGGTCACTCGCTGCGGTGAGCAACGCGCTGCCGCCGGGGTCGGTGGGACGCCGGGGCCGCGGGAGGGCCGCAGGGGGCGGCCTGCCCCCCGGCCACCGTACCGCCCCTCGCGGCCGCCGGACCCTCGCGGGGCGGGGCGGCGAGCACGGGGCCCGTGCACGAGGGCCGACACGGCGCCCGCGAGGACGGCGCCCACGCCGCCCTCCCCTCATTCGCCAGCCAATCACCCGCCGGAAGAGCCCTGCGGGGCGGGGCCCGGAAGCGAGCTATCCCATTGGCTGAGCCGCGCGTCGCTCACGGCCTGCCCCACTCCGCCCCTCACCTCAGCGGCCGGTGGAGGGTCCGGGTCCTTCCCGCCCCTGCCCCGCGGGCCCGGCTGGTAGCGACGCCAGGGGTGGCCGGGAGCCCCGCCGGGCCTCGGCCCGCTCAGCAGTCCCCGGGCTCCTTCCTCATCGCCCGCCAAGCCGCCGCCGCGCTCCTGGGCCGCGCCGGGGGGGTGCGATAGGGTGGGAGGGGGCAAGAGGGGAGCGGTGCGCATGCGCACGGCGCCGCGAGGCTGGGCGGGGAGCGGCGCGCATGCGCAGGGAGGGTGGGGCGGGAGCGTCGGTTAGACAGAGAGGGGAGCCTGCGCGGAGGGGGCGGCTGCCAATGCGCAGGCGCGGAGTTGGCGGGCGGAGAGCGGGGCTTTGGCGCCCCCTGTCGGCCGCGCCAAAGCCCCGTGGGCAGCCCGGGTCGCGGCGGCTCCGGTGCCACGGGAGCTCCGGCCCTGCCGCGCCGCGTGGGGACCGTACGGGACGGCAGAGCCTGCTGCCGCCGCCGCCTGTCCCCTTACAGCACTTCGGGCTTCATATGTGATTTTTTTTCCTTTTTTTTTTTTTTTTTTTTTTTTTTTTTTGCTGTCTCCACAGCGTTCCGGGAGGCTGCGGGGCGGGGGGAAGGCTGACGCGGGCAGAGTGCCGAGGCGGCGGAAGGCAGCTGCTGCAGCTGGGGTCGGCCCCTCTCGTCGGCAGGGTCCTCCCTTGTTAGCAGAGCCTGCTGTCCGGCTCTGCTCCGGGGAGTTTTATGCAGGATTTGGGGTAGGTAACGTTGCCTAAAGGGCACTTTCCCCCAGCAGCAGGGACCCCGGCCGTGTCACTAGAAATGGTGGGTGGTGGAAGCCGCCCTCCCTGGGTCAGGCGGGCAGAGGAGCTGACCTGCTGAGGAACGGCCGGCAGCAGGAGGAAGTCAGGCAGGGCCTGGGGAGTGCAGGCAGGCTGCCTGTGCTCGATCGAGGCGGGAGAGAGAGACAGAGGCCGGTTACGTGCTTACTCAAAGCCGTAAACTAAACGCTCCAGCGACCACATAAGGTACAGCCGTGGTAAGAGGGCTCGGTTCCGGTCAGCTCCTGCCCGGGCGGCGCGGCCTGTCCCGCTGCCGAGGCCGCCTGAGCCCGGCGGGGTGCGGGCACCGGCCCCCACCCGGCCGTGCTCGGGGGACCCGCCCACCGGCAGCTGATAGGCCCCACCCAAACAACGCTCAAAGCGTCGCCTCGCCTGGTTGGCTGGGCGCGTCCCGCGCAGTGCATTATGGGAGCTGTGGTTCGCTTCTCGCCTCGTAGCGGTAGAGCGGTGCGCTCGGGTACTGCGTTTCCCTTCGGCCTTTGCGGGCAGCGCTTGATTGCGCGGGGGCGGGGTTTGCTCATCCGGGTCCCTTGGCCTTCACGCCCAATCGGCATGCACCGAGGGAGTGCCCTAGGCGTTGATTGGTCGGTTCGGACGGACGAGTCCTGTTTGAAATTCGTTAACGGCGGCGGGCGGAGGCGCCGCGCAGGGCGGCCGCGGCGCTGAGGTGAGCGGGAGCGAGTGGCGGTTACCGGGCAGTTCTTCACTACCGCTGCAGGAGACTCGCCTTCGTCCCACCTTACCTGGTAGACGCCGTTACCGCAGGACGGCCCGGGCCGCAGCCCTTCCCCGGGGTCCGGTCGGGTCTCTCCGGTTGTGGGGTACGTGGCTGGGCCTGCTCCGAGCCCCAGGTATCGGTAACACGGCCTCAGCTCCTTGCGGCACCGTGAGGGCGCGGTTGGGAAACGGAGGTGGAAAGCGGCTCCGGGCGTTTAGCCCGTGTCTGGGGCCGCTTTTGCCGTGGCCTGGCGCGGTGGCTGGAGGGCAGGATGGCACCCGGAGCCCCGTGGTGTGGGCCTAAATCCCCCAGGGCTAATTGCAAACCCGTCGTGACCGTGGGGCTGAAGGAACCGGTGCCTGGGGCCAGCCCGAGGCCGGCGGCGGGCGAAGCTACTGTGGTGAGGGGCTCCCTCCCTGAAGATGGGTTCGCAGTACTGAAACAAGCCTTATGATGGGGTAGCTGCCTCGTGAGTAAAAGAAAGTTGCGTGTTGGGATGCGAGTTTTCAAACAATCGCAAAATCTGACGTGATGAAATGAAGTATTTCACGATGAAATACAGCCTGGAGCACCGTGCCAGCACGGACCAGGCTGCCTTGCTGTGTCGGTAACTGTTCATTCGCACCCACTGCTCAAAACCTGAAGAAGTGTGCCCCTTACTTTTGGAGCTAAGGAAAACTATGTTACATTTTCTCAAACCAAATCCTGCTTCCTAGGAAAAGGAGGGAAGAAAACCAGGTGAAACCTGGCTTAAGTAACAGAAAAGGTATTAAGTTAGCTGTTTTTACACAGTGCTTTTTTTTAAACTTGAGGAGCTTCAACTTAATCTAACAACAAATTGAGGTTATACTGGCTAAAAATAATTTACTTTTCCTTGAACAGCTATTCTTAGAATGTCCCATCTTCATGTCTTCTAAAACTTGTGGGATCTCATTTACGGAGCATAAGGTGTCAGGGCTGTTTATTTCGGGCTGTCGGAAGGGAGGTGGGTCTGGGCCGTTAGAAGAGCAAAGGCTGCTCTGGAGAAAAGCTGCTGCTCCAGCACGTCACTCCTCCTTTTGTTATAGGCTAATGACAGCAGGTCAGGGTGGTCTGTGGAGCTCTCTGCCTGCTCATCTCTTTCCTGCATGGAGTTAAAGGCTTTATGTCCCAATTTGATTATTACACAATGGAACAGCAGCGTTGCCTCTGTTCTGTACCTGGGATGATGAATTCAATGTTGATTCTGTGCTGTGGAAAAACACATTTAAGCATTGAGTGAAGAGCATCAGAGAGGAAGGAGAAGCTGTAGATCCAGAATTTGTTAAAAGTGTTCACTTAACCCTGCTCAGGGAAAAGCAAGGATGACTTCTGTTAGTGATTGCTGGCATGGTGCTGAAGGAGTTCACCTGGAGGCTTTGTGGTGGGGTAGCTTCCTACTAGTCTGTGGTGACAGGGCTGTACCTACAGAGAGGCAGTTTCCAGCCCTTTGTAATGGTCCAGTTTACATATTAATGCCTGAAAAGCATCTGGGCACCTTGTCTGGATTATGGGAAAGCTGTGGGTTGTAGGACAATGAAGAAGCTGCCAGGCTGAATTAAATAAGTTGCCTGGTTAGCACACCATCCTGTGTTTAAATGGCAGTCAGTGTTGGGTGCCCAGCTAAAGGCACTGGAGTTACTGCAGCCCATTGGCCAGGAAGCTTCTCTTGCTTATTCCCGATAGTCCACCTTAGGTTTTGAGGCACATGAATCAACTGGCTTCAGATTTATCTGCCAGTGTAACTCGGAATATCCTTTTTGTGTACCTGGTACTGCTTTTTCTGCTTTCTGATCCTGTTAGGATTTGGAGTAAATAACATCTGTTGCTTATGAAGCTCCAGTGGTGTACTGTGATAAAGTGTTGTCTCTAGTTGACCAGGGGATTATCTAATTACATTGCAAGATGGCAAGAAAGAGCAGATCATCTCTGCACCCTCCTTCTGTCTGTCCCTTGATGCTCCCCCAAACTCCTCCATTCTCTCTTCTTCTGACCTCTAATTTCTCATCTGGGAATGCTGCTTCCTCTCTCCTACACAAAGGCCTGTATGTCTGGGAGGGTCCTTTGTCCCAGGCAGTGGGTGCTGTTATTGTATTGCCTGATGACCATCAGTCCATGCTGGGCTGCTGCGCCAAAAATAAAAGGCTCTTTTGGTTAGGTTGTAATTGTGAAGTGCTCCCTTAACAATGTGCTTGATGCCAAGGGTCACATACTGTACCTAGACCAGTATTGCGTGGGTCTTGCTGGAGTTACTCCTCTCCAGCCTTGTCCAGCCTAAATGGTTTTGGCAAGAATTAGCAACTACGTTGAGAAAAAGATGCTGAACACATCTGTGATGGAATCGTGTTAGCATTTTAAAGCTAATTTGGATTAGAGCGAGGTGTGAAGTTATTCCAAAATACCTATTGCGCTTGCTGTTGGATCAGTCTTATTCTGGGATAGGAATGCTTGTTCCAATTTAGCTTAATCCTTTTTCAAAGCTAACTAATCTAAACCAGGCCAAGGCACTCTTCTGGAACGTGCCAAAGCATAGTTACTCAAAAGAAACCTGATGTGCAGAGAAACCCGCCATCCATTCCTCTTTGTGGGTACAGCTGTGCTGCTCCGTGCAGAAACCGTATGGGGCTGTGGCTGTGTGAAGTACATTTAGTCAGTGAGGGGAGCGGACCTAGAAAGACAATTAAGGTTTTAGTTAGGCAGTCACTTTTATCAAAGGAATTTGGGCTATTTTTGAAAGCAAGAGGACCGGATCTTCTTCCTTTCTTGCACCAGTGGTGGGGTGAGCAGCTCTCTGTGAACCAGGAGAAAGCTGATCCTGCAGAACAGGGGTGAGGGTTCCCCTGGCTAGCTGCGAAGCTCTGCGAACACTAGTGTCGACACAGAAGGTGAAGGATATGGGGGAGAGCAGAGTTATGCTTTAAATCCACGCTGTAGTTACATAGGATTATAGTGTGCCTGTAACCATGGTCTGGTAAACACACACAGTGCCTGCTAATTAGGTAACGTCCCTATTAATGAGAGGAAATTTCTGCACCTCGCTTCTGGTGGAAGAGTGCCACAGTGGAGAGAGAGAATTTTTGCCTCCTGTCTTTTATTTAAAGACTGAGATAATGGTAGTTCTGCCATCAGAATTGCAATCGGGTGTTTTAAAATGCCTCAATGGAATGGGCAGCAGGCTTCGGGGCCGTCGTTGGCTGAGCCTGTTTTGATTGCAGAAGCATTGCAGTGGGCATATCAGAGTGATAAATCACCATAATGTTCCTAACTGATGGGAGCTCAGTCCCAAGCTGAGTCGATGGGTGGAGGAGTGAGATGCCTTTCAGTGAATTGCTGCTTCACAGAAAATCTTATTCTGCGCATGACTCGGAGGATACAGAGGGATTTGAAAAGCGATGCTGTGAGTTCATCTGATTGAAATGGAGCCTCTGGAGTTCAGTCATGATAACTTTTACCTCCCCACTGGCTCTTTCAGGGGACTTGGAGTAGGAAAATGTGGCATTGATGCTCTCCCTTTGTTTTCATGACTATTTGCTTCCCCCTGGGATGGAGGGAGGGGGAGAGAGAAAGGGTCGGCGGTGAGGTCAGTGATGAGGGTGCTGATGTTATGAAAGGATATGGACTTTACACAGTAAAAAGTTGGAAACTGCAGCAGCGTAGCAGTGGACCGAGTAGCTGTGAAACGTGATGCCTGGAGCTCTGACTGGGTGGACAGACTGGGGAGGGTGAGGGGAGAATGCAGATGACGCATTTGATTTTTAAAAAAGTGGATAGTGTTGACAGAAACTCTATCTTGATTAAGGGTGGTAGGAAAGCATTCGATTCCAGCCGTGTCTTGAGCTCGGTTACGGTTGGTTTTGGCTCTGATTCTCCTGTTTGCCTTCTTTGGGTCCTACCCTGACATCTTTGCAGTCATGTAGCTGATGCTTCTCTAATGACATTCTTCCCCTTAACTATTGGAATTCTGTGCTGGGGAACTGAAGGCTTCTCAGTGCGGCCATCCTCACGGGGAGGGCCGGTGATTGTAAACAGCAGCAGTACCTCCTAAATGCTGCTTTGATTTACTCTTGAACATTTTCTTATTTATGGAGCAAACCGTCTGGGTCGAACTATGTGTGGTCTGCCTAGACAGATGGTTTAGGTCTGAGACTTTGTGGATTAAGAATACGCTGCTTTAGAATTGGTTGGACTCATAAAAGCAAAGTTCAGGTGATTTCCTTAGGGAGTGTTTTATAACACATCCTCATGGGCTTTGCCTTGCAGCTGTGCGAGGCATCATAAAAGCATGAAAACACCTTTGCAAAAAGGTTTTGTTACAATTTAAGGTTTTATAACTGTTGCTGGCTTTATTCCTGTTGGGTTGAGTTTAATATCACCTGTTGACACAGGGACTCCTCCTGCTGTCAGTGCTCCACTAATTAACTGCAGGGACCATTCTTGACATGGTCACAGTGCTTGGTTTGTTTATAGCCTGGCCAGCCTCAGGGTAGTGCTGTGGAATGCAGCAAGAGCCGTACACTGCCCTTCTCCCTACTTTTTGCCCAGTAACAATACTCTACACAACTCTCTTCCTGCTTTGAAAAATCAGTTTACTCTATAGAAAAGTACATTTGTGTTATTAGTTCTTGTCTGTAGCCCTTTGGAGGGAGAAAGACTGTGCTTTGCAGGCTCTGTAGTCAGCCTCCTCATCAGGCTCTTGCTTCATAAGTCTGTAAGGGGAAGAACTCTTTGCTGTATGTGGTGAGGGAGGGAAGGGCAAATCAGGCTCACTCTGTAAGAGCTTTGTACTTCCTTTTAGAAAATACAATTCTAGCACCTACAGGTACAAAGAAAACCTTCAAAACTTGATCTTTTTGATAGTTTTGAACATGCAAATGTCAACATTGGTAAAATCTCCTTAGCTTTGCCAGTTCGCAGCAGAATAAAAAACTGCATTGCTTATGAGGCATTCTGTCCAAAGGCTGTAAATTACAAGACAGGAAAATGTACCCGATGCTGTCCCAGCATCTATCTCTAGAAATCGTGCAGAGGAAGAGAGGTGGAGAATGATTTAGCTGACACCTGTGTTGGGGCTTGGTATAACAGGTGACCAATGCTTGTCATCTAAAGGACTGTAGCAGTGCGAGCGGAGGACTCGTGGGGACAGTGTGAAGGTGAAGATGTCTCGCCCAGAATCTCGCTATTCCTTTGACGTCCCAAACCCTTGCATCAACTTTGCGACTCTGAGCGATGACGATGTGCACAATGCAGACTCCTGGTTTGGTAACGTGCTTCCAACTCCTTGATTGTTTTCTCTTTGGAGAAGGGCTTGGTGTGATCCTTGTTTTGGGCCTGGCTTCTGTGCCAGTGGATTAGTCATGTTAACTGCATCATTCATCATGCATGGGGTTTTTTTTGTTTGTTTTTTTGTTTGTTTGTTTTTTTTATATTTAATCTTTGTCATCTGTAACTTGACAGATTACTTTGTTAACATCATAATGAGATTCTGAGGTATTAAAAATTCCTAATGTAATATGGATAGTGAAAGTCTCTCTTTCCTCATAGACCAAAAAGCCGATCTGGAGAATGTCCCTCCTGCAGAAAATCTGGCAAAGGTCTCACAGAACAGCCCTGCTTTCTCAAAGCCTGATATTATTCTGTCTTCTGTCACATCACAAGGAATAACAATGAGTAAGCTGGTGTGGTATGGGGGGGAGAGAATAAATTTTACCTGTTTTTCACTGGCAAAATGAAAAGGCCTTAGTCTGGCTTTTGTGGGACCATCTTCATATGTTGTTGTCTTCACTTTAGCATTCCTCTCTGTGTGTGTGTGTGTATAGCGTATAGATATGTCTGAGCTGACACTTGTCACTGTTCTCAGGTGAAAGCCATGGTGAAGATGACGTTCAAGCAGAATGTGTGCAGGCCAGTGTGGTTCCTCAGAATATTGTTGGATCCCTGACAAGCTGGAGAGCTACTGCTCCTGCAGAGGCCTCTCAAAGGTGAAATACTTTTATTTGGTTTGTGTTAAGATTGATGATGGTGTAACTAAGCAGGTCCTGGTTCTCAGGATCTAGCTGTTCTTGGGTCATCCTATGGGTCTGAAGTTCTCCAGCACAGAGATGGTGTATTGGCACAGCTGATCTGCTTGCTAAGCTGGAGAGACAATCTCTAGGGGTGGAAATGTAATGCAGTGTCTCGCATGCTTGTCAAATGAGACTCAGTAGCACTCGGAGTTTCTGGAATGTGAGGATACTTGAAACTGAAGTGGCTTATAAAGTTTCTTTGTTTATATCTGCCCGAGTTGGGCAGAACTCGTTCTTGATGTGAATGCAAGGGACTCTGTGTCTTCACATGTACCAAAGAATATTAAGTTTAGGGATTGTTAAATAATTCATGCTGCATTTAGTTTGTTGTGTTAAACATGCAATTTATGTAGGGGGCATGTTGGAGTTAGGTGATGCACTGACATAAAAAGTGTTACACAGTTCTTGTGTCTTCTCAGACCTGTGGGAAAGCTAACCTCCACTTTCTGTTCTACTCTAGAGTGGGTAGAAGACAGGCTACAACGCAGAGAAAAACACAGCAACGCAAACAGCCAGCTAGAATCAAAGCAGAGAGAAATGCTAATGCCTTGGTTAATAAGGAAGAAGTTCCACCCCCGAAAAAAATGAGAATGTATGTCATCAAAGTCCTTCTGTTTGGGGCTGGGAAGGGGGATACAACTGTTTCTTTGGAAAGAATTTCCACATGGCTGAGAGGGTTCTCACAGGAAGGTTAGGGGGAGGTGACTGAAACCTGATTCCTGATACTGGTTTCATAAACAAAAAGAAATGGCTGTAGGACCTGAAGGAAATGCTCTATTTGGAGGCAGAGATGTGAATGAAATAAGATTGGGTTTCTTAAGCTTCTTACTCCATACTCAGTGTCTGTCAGCTAGCTTTTAAATTTGGCTTAACTTGTTCATCAGGAAGTCATCAAGCAGTCATAAACTATGAAAGAGTTGCAGCTAAAATATTTCTCAAATTAGCTTAACCATTAAGAATCATATGGTGATAAGTTTGAGGTCAGGAAATTGAAGTGTGATCTTTCAAGCACTGCTATACCTAGATAAACTACAGTACATCTACCTCCTCAAGAAGAGCCTCAGTTCCAAAACCTCAGTAATTCATCTTCCCTTCTACAGCCTTAGAGTACCAGGGAAAACTAGACAATCTGTACTTGGGCCCGTGGTGAGGTAAGGCCGGTCTGGCATACCTTAGAACTCACCGGGTGTTGGGACGTTATGCATGGTGGTGAGAGCTGCAGGTGATCTTTCATTTAGAGCACAGTTAATTGGAGTGGTTTGGTGTAACAACTTGTCGCCTTAGCTCTAGCAGCAGAGAGAAGGTCACAGAAGTACCCACCAGGAGAGAGCCCCTGCAGAATCCTGACCTCTCCCCAGGGAGAGGGAGAAGCAAGCTGACCATGCCCTCCACACCAACAATGTTAAAGTATGTAGCTTTCTTGTGACTTGTCTTTGCTAATCAAAGTTGATTTAGGTGACAGCCCTGGCTAGAGTGTTTTCAGCTTCAACTTGGCATGTGATGGTATCACGTTTAGTAAACACCGGATCAAGACAACAATATCAGGATGAAATAAATGTATGTCACCAGCTGAACCTGTGCAAAGGAAAGCTTTTGCTTTTAATTTGAGGAAACACTTGTTCTTGCTAGTGGATGAAGCACACATACAGCAAATGGGTGCGCAGGATAGCAGTTAGCTGCAAGCTTTCTTGAGCAAACAAAATCCAAACAGATCTTTTCTAAAGAGTATACTTTTATAATGAGTGATGCTTTTGCAATGAAGTCAGAGATAAGCATGTTCCTTTGCTAACATCATGCTGTGAAGCAGGAAGGCATATCTCAGTCTTTAACGTGCTCCTGCAGGAGGACCAATCATTCTGGCAAGCTGAAGAGTACAGAGGAGCAGGAGCTGGAAAAGATGCAGCAGTTGCAGCAGGAGGTCATGGAGCTGCGGAAGAAGAACGAGGAGTCTCTGAAAGCGGCTATTGCTGGCGCAGGTAGGCTCTAGCTGAATTGCAGGTTGAAACTCTAATGGGCTCAGCTGGAGAGTGCTGCACAGAGCTGCAAAAGTACCTTTAAAAACAAACATTCCAGATCTTGTAATAAGTATTAGGATTAGGTGGCTTTTAATGTAGATCAGCCCCTAAACTGCCTGGAAATAGATTTGTTTGGTTTTTGTCATGTTTTGAAAGGTTATAGATGAGTTCTCCAAAAACTGTCCAAGTTAATTAGAAATTAAATGCTTTTTTTTTTTTCCTCCCAATCCTCCCCCTGCACCCCAAAAGGCTTCAAGACCTTACATGCTCTTTTCCTTTAGGACAACCCATGAAGAGAACTGTTGGTCAAGTAACAAAGCCAATTGACTTCCACTTCTGCACAGAGAATAGAATTAAACAACACGGGGAAAGCCAGCCTGGGAACGAGTACAAGGAACTGGATTTTGCAGCAGTACTGAGAAAGCATCCTCCTTCTCCGGTGAGAACCAGAGTATTGCCAGCAGTCAGCTGACTAACTCTTGACATCACCTTCTTTCTGCTTTTGCAACACGTGCTGCTGGTAACCTGCAAAGAGGGCTACCACAGGAGAGGGAAGCGTTGTGCAAATGTAACTGTTAGCTCACTGCATATCCGCATTGCCACAAGACTCTAAAGGACCCTTTTGAAAAGGGCCTTTTAATGTCATATCTTCTGGTCACTACACTTCATGCTTTAATCTTCCACTTCGTACAATTTCCCAATATAACTAGCTTGTGCACGTTTAGACAGTTAAGACATATGTCTAACGTTAAGTGTTACCTTCTTTTCAATAAAGGGAAGGGGCAGATACTGTGAATCAGTGGGGAAAGGAAATATTATTGAAGCATCCTGTGTTAAATGGCCATAATGACTGTAGTTTTTTGTCTTCAGGTGCGAATGCCAAAGGGACCCACTATCCCCAAACCTTTCAATCTGTCCCAGGGAAACAAAAGAAAACTTGAAGAAACCACATCAGAATATGTGTCCCTTGCTGAGCAGGTAGAAGCATTCCAAAAACGCACACCCTCTCGTTACCACTTGAGGAGCAGGAAATCTGATGAAGGTGAGCAGTCCTGGCTATGTCCAGCCAGGAGGCTGTCCACAGAGATGGTGGTAGAGCAAGAGAGTTGTTTTGGCAACTCTACTGAGCAAACAGTCCATGTCTGTTGCAGGCCTTGCCATTAACTGCTAGTCTCTGTGACTTGAATTTATAGGCCCAGTTCCAGGAAAGTTGGTGAAGGCTCGGCTTACAAACCCTAAAACACCAGTGCTTCTAACAAAGCAGCGCTTCAGACCTGTCACCTGCAAAACTACGGCAGAGTTAGAAGCAGAGGAAATGGAGAAAATTCAACGGTAAGTAAAAGTTTACTCTAGTCCTCCAAGAGACAATTGTACCACACTGGAAATACCTTCCAGGTGCCAAAATATCACTTCTCAGGAATACCCTTTTTGCGTAAAAGAATGAGTGGCATAAAAACATTGAGATTCTTTTAGCTTGTGCATAATCCTATGGCTCTGACTGTAGGGATGTGAAAAGTAGCCAATTTGTTTTGAAGAAAGCGCTCTTAAGAGAGCTGATCTTGGGTTTAGTATAGCTTATGATTTGTAAAGCAAACCCAATATAGCAGTACAGCCTGTGTACATTTCAAAACTTTCCTGTAAACAAAGTTTTGGATTTCCAAGAAAGCAATCCAGAAGGTTTTCCTTAATGTCTTGCTGTTTCAAAAGCAAAGGAGGAGTTGCTAACTAAAGCTGTGTGTTATGTCGTGTGTGTGCATGACACAGCTGCTTCTGTACCTGACTATTGCTCTTCTATGCTGTTAGAGAAGCCATTTGCTTCTCTAGAAGCTGCATCTTGCCATGTACAATACATCAGTGACTATCTCCGTCTTTCCTGTGTAGGTACAAATTCAAAGCACGAGAACTTGATCCCAAAATCTTTGAGGGTGGACCACTCCTGCCCAAGAAACCCTCTGTGAAGGAACTCACACAACCCATTGGCTTTGAGTTGGAAATAGAAAAAAGGATTCAGGAGCGTGAGAGTAAGAAGCAGCAGGAGGAAGAGCACTTTGAATTCCATTCCAGGCCATGTCCAACGAAAATCCTGGAAGACGTTGTGGTAAGAAGTTTAGTAATACCCAGACCTAGGAATTAGGACTGAGGTGGCAGTTAGCTTCAAAATGTCCGTAGCTATGTTGCGTTATGTATTTAATAATCTTCAGTAAACGCTGTCTGTCATTGGGTAAGAACCGCAATGAGTATGTACTGCGCTGTGTTAGGTTGTTTCTCTGTAGTGCTTTTTCTTGGCACTTAGGCTGGGGTAACTCCTTACTGGCTCTTCCGAACAGGGTGTTCCAGAGAAGAAAGTGCTTCCTGTTACAGTCCCCAAGTCTCCAGCCTTCACCTTGAAAAGCAGAACCCGAATGCCTGGCAGAGATGAAGAAAAGGTAACTGTTGTGAATGGGCTGTAGTCAAGCCTTCTGGCCCTACCACGGTGACTGCCTTGGCCAGCCTGCCGTACTGCTGCCAGTTGGGTGTGACGGTCTGGTTCGGTTAGCCTCTTCTCTCCTGTCAGGCAGTTCCTCCAGTGGTCATCTTTCTCTGTGCCATTCCCTTCTAACAATCTAGTTGCTCCTACTCATTTTACAGAAACTGAATTCTCATACAAAGTGAAATAACTCAATTTAAACACGAGGGCACTGACTGGGGTTTCTGAGGTGTTGCTGCTATGAATGAGGAAAGTAAACTGCTTAGATTTTTAAAGGACATTGCCCATCCCTGTTCTGTTACTGAGAAGGGCAGATATTGCACATGACCTTTCTTCTCCCCGCAGTCACTCCGGATCCCTGGAGGTTGGGTGCAGGATTCAGAAGGCATCATTGCCTTCCTCCTTTCCCTCTTGTGAGGAGGATGTTAAAGAATTAGTTTAATTTGGATGAGTACTAGAACTGATAGTCGTTTGGAGAGAGGAAGAACTTGCTTGTGGTTCAGGATGCCTGTAAATTAATACTTTTTGGATTACTAATTTTTACAGTGTCTGGAGTTTTTGCTTGACACTGTTACCCTTATTAAAGGAACTCTAGTGTTCATGGCTTTGGCAGGAGTTGTAGTCTTTCTACAAAAAACAAAAATCTGGTGCTGTGTCAGATCTTAATGCTAATATCCTTTTAGGAAAAAGAGGTGGTGCCTGTGATCAAAGCTAACCCAATGCCACATTATGGAGTGCCCTTCAAACCTAAAATGCCAGAGCAGAGGCACGTGGAAGTTTGCCCCTTCTCTTTCGATGCCCGTGACAGGGAGCGGCAAATACAAAAAGAGAAGAAAATAGAAGAATTGCAGAAGGAAGAGGTAAGAACTAAAAGCTACCTTGGGTTCCACTCCTTAAGTAAAAAAGGTGTGGCAGGACTTGCCTCTTGCTGTTGGCTGTTAAACTCCAAAGCTTCATGCCTTTGAGGAAAGGGCAAGAAATATTTCAAGTTGTTTCTTTCAGGTGCCAAAGTTCAAAGCACTACCTCTGCCTTACTTTGACCATGTTAAGCTTCCAGAAAAGAAGGTCAAAAACCCAACTCAGCCTGAACCATTCAGTCTGCAGATTGATGAACGGGGAGTCGCCAAGCTACAGAGCTGGAAACAGCAGGTAGGATGGGAAGGGTAGCAGGTATGACCAGACTTAAAGCAGCTAGTGGAGTTGTGATTGACTTCAGAAAGTGTCCTGCTTGAGCTGAATCAGGATCTGAGTTTGAGCAATGAATTATCCTGTCCTTGGCATGAGACTTGTGCTATGGGTTAATGATTGGTGGATTGGGGTTTTTTTCCTCCCTTTATGGTAAGTGATGGGATTTACCATAACTGCATGAACAGCTGTGGGGTATTTTCTAAGCAGCAACTATGTGCAGCTGGATCCCCTTGCTGACCAACTTTATGCTTGGGGACTTGCTGACATATAGTTAATATACTGCTTCTCTCATGTGAAGTCTGCAGTGGACACCTGAAATTTTCTTCAGGCTGTTGTCACCTGCCAGTTACTTCTGGTAAAAAGTGACACAACTTTTTGGCTTTAATATAATTTGCTATGCAAATGACTTGATCTAAGTCAACCTGGCTTTTCCAGTGTTGGGAGTGCTGAAGTCTGGGTGGGGACAGATGGTCTTTTTGTTATGCCTGTCACTTGATGGGTTGTCTTCTCTTGCAGCTTAAAGAAGACTTCAAAAGGCAGAAAGAGGCGGCATGTTTTAAAGCTCGTCCCAACACAGTGGTGTACCAGGAGCCTTTTGTGCCTAAAAAAGAAAATAAGGTGTTATCAGGTAGAGTTACAAGTCCTTGCTCTACACAGGCTTGGCTGATAACTCAGAACTGATGCAATTAAATGATGTTTTTATTTAATTGCAGCCTTTAAAAGAGGCTGTTGCCTCTTCTTTATCAGCACAGCCAATAGTGCCTTGCACTTAATCAACTAATTCCCTAACAGCTTGTGTCCCCAGGGAGTGGGGGAGTTTCCTCTCCACTGCCCCCCTGTCCTGCACTAGCGTGGCAGCTGTATTTAACAGCTATGCTACAATTGGCAGATGATTGATGCGTGCTAGCTTAGAATAAAGGTAAATAGTATGCAAGGAGCTCCCTGTACAGACAGCTGGCATTTCTGTAGCAGCTGCCAGTCTTTTCCTCCCATTTCTAATGAGATGAAGGCATCTACAGCTTAGGGTAGACTAAGCTTCGTATAGGGTACAGGACCAGCCAAAAACTTGTTTGTACTAACAATTGTGTGCTTGCTGCCTCCTATGAGAACACCTATGACGGGGTAATGTCTGCATTAACACTGGTCATGCTTGGGCATAAGGTTTTCTCTTTTCCTGAAGCCTGGAGGTACCTACTAACTACCCTTGCAAGGTGAAGTGCTCCAGAGGGAGGCTTCCACCTGATGCTAGTACTGCTCTGCTTTACCTGACTGTCTTTGCACCAATGTTATCTCCTCTATTTCTAAACTTAGAGAGCCTTTCTGGTTCCGTAGTTCCTGAAAGCTTTGAGCTGGCAACAGAAAAAAGAGCTAAAGAGCGGCAAGAATTTGAAAAACGATTGGCAGCTATAGAAGCCGCAAGGGAGAAGCATCAAGAGGAGGTCAGACAGCAACAAGAGGAGCGTGAAAAGGAAGAAGTTGCTAAGCTAAGACAAGAACTGGTGAGTGAGTTATTTCTGAACAGGGGCTGTAAAGTAACCTAAAGGGATGTGTAAATGTAGTAAATGAGCTAATGTCAGCATTGAGGTACATAAAGACTGTCTTTTCAGGTTTCCCTGTTACAAACTGACTCCTCACTAGCTTTACAACTGGTCTTAAAAAAAAAAAAAGGCAGCTCTACTTGGGTGACTGATTTTTGGAGCTGTACACGTGTAGTCTTTGGAGCAGAGTGATCTGTGTAAAATCCACAACCCCAAAGTGTGCTGTGCATGTTCCTGGTGGCTCATTCCAGTGCCCTAGGTGGTGTGGTGGTCTTGTAGACAGACACCTGCCTTCATCCCACTGATGGCTCACTTGCAAGTTTCAGCTTCATCATAACTGCAACCATTTGCTTCATTTAGTCCTTGATTTTTTTTTTTTTTTTTTGTTACAGGTTCACAAGGCAAACCCAATACGCAAATATCGCAGTGTAGAAGTGAAGCCCAGTGATCAGCCACTGACTACGCCGAAGTCTCCCAACTTCTCGGATAGATTCCGGTGCTGATAGACATCCACGTTACAGTAGGAGGGAGATCCCATCACTCTCCACTCTCTTGATAGGCAGAGAGGGAACAATTGTTTTTACGTGACTGCTCAGTCTACATTTGGTTCCATTATTATATTGAGTAGTTTAATGCCACCTGAGGCAGGTGGCTGAGGCATGGTGTACAGGCAGTGCCATGTGGTCTCCATGGCCTTGCTTCACATCTAGACATCTTGTTCTCTAAAGACTAAACCAGGTTTTGATACTGCATACAAATATTGTGTACCTGAACTAAATAAAAATTCCTAATCTGATCACTGTCTCTTGCTAGTGGGCTGAATCCCTTTCCTGCAGAAGAGTTTTCAGTAAAGGGCACTTGGTAATCGTACAAGGATGTGTGCATCTGGAAGAGCTGGTTTGTCTTTGTACATCTAAGTAGTGGTTTCAAGTGTCTGTTTCTTAGGCTTTTAGTCTGTATTAAGCTTGAATTGTGTTAAGTAATGTGAGGCTTCTGCAAGCCTGCATATTGCAGGTCTGACCTTTCTTGTTGATGTTTAGATGAGTGCTAATATGAATCTTGCCCACACTTTAAAGTAGTTCCCTGTGTATATTAGAGTATTAAACCTCCTGCTGTTTTATAGCTGAAGCCATTCTATTTGGGGAACCACTTAACTGGCAAAGGACTTGTTGTAAGCTGCCTCCCTGGCTCCTGCCAGCGCAGTTCTCTTGGCTAAAGACGCATCATCTCCTAGCCAGTCTAGTGCAGCTAGCAGAACTAAATATAGACCAAGTGCTCTAACGTGCTGGAGGACAAAAATTCCAGCATTGGGAAGAGGTGATCAAATTTAGATTAAAATTTACTAAGAATGATTTCTTACCTTAGCATTGCGATACGATTTCTTACCTTGTAAGAGTGTGTTTTAGGTCTTTCCCTGGACTTAACAAGAAAGATAACTTGCAAAGGCTGTGTGAGGGCCAGAAGGGGCTAGGGGTACAACTACTCCAAATGATGCTCTCAGGCGCCGGTGCTGCCCGCTGACATGTCTGTGTTGCTGTTACCTGTTCTACTCACTCAGGTGATTGTGTGGTGCTGTTTCCTGAGCTGAAAAGGGACTTGCAAAAAAAAGGCTGGCATGGCAGGTGACTGGAGCTGTGCTTGAAGCTGTTGGCAGAAAGGATGAGAGCAAGCTCTCTAGTTCAAGCTTGGAAATGCATAAAGCTCTTTGGGCTGGCTTGGCTTCTCATGGCTATAATGACATGGAGGCTTTGCCTCTCTCATGTTTATGGGTGTCTTACCTTTATTGCTTGCTGGAACGCGTATGAGCTGGGCTGCTCACTGCTCTTGTGCTGCTGTTTTGAACAGGAAGACATGGGAAGCTTAGAATTAATGTGTCCAGGTAGGGCAAACTGTTTCTTGTTTGGGGGGTTATGGCAAACATTTGCTTTCATTTCTACTGAATTTGGATACCATTGGAGAAGTATTCTTAGAGCGTGTGTCCTTTTATTCAGATTTTTGTTTGGATGGAGAAGAGAGGGAGTTCAAACTTGTTAGGTGTCGGACTCCAGCCGAGGGGTATGGTAAGAGGTACTAATTGTCTCATTATCCTTACCGAAGTGTATCAAGCAATTGCTAGTGTTTTACTCCTAATCTGAGAGAGATGACAGAGGCAGAAAGTCTTCAGAGAGCTAAATTTAAAGACAAACACTTATTGTACCTGAGGATGATATTTCTGTAGGAATTCTCCTAAAAAGTGCAGTGCTCAAGGGATATCACTGCAGAACAGCAGTTGCAGCCAGCAGTGAGCAAGCGTTTTATATGGGTGTACTGAAATTCAGTGCTTCAAAAAGCACCAGCCTCAAACTTCTACTGTGCTTGGATTAAAAGAACGGAAGTCACCCCCACTGAAACATAAGGATTCTTTAAACAAATAAAGGTATTGTGCAGTTAGTAACTGAGGAACTGGAGAACAAGGGGGTTTGAGGAAGCATTTTGGTACTAAAGGATGAATGACTTTGTGACAGCGTGGCCTCTTCAAAACAGTGAGCTAAGAGACAAGGCTCCTTTTTGCCAGAGGTTTCATCTTCTTCCTTTCTCTTGAGGATCTTTACGTGGCTGTGGCAGAACTGGGCCCAAAAGCTTGACCCAGTCATATAGGATGGCTTCAGCATTTTGCTGACTTTGCCGGTAGCCCCACATCACTGAGCTGAGGGTAACAGGGGAGTGTCAGCAGCAACAGCCTGGCCAAAAAAGCTGCTTGTCACAGTTAAATGACAGCCCTGCTGATGTGTAATTTGCAGGAATGACTGGAGCAAGAGGAACTTGTAAGCATCCTCTTCCTGAAAACCACTCAGATCTGCATGGATCTGACCAAAGGCGTACAGATTTTCCCTCAGTCTGCCTTAACCTTACTTCTGTCATGATGGAGCTGTTCCATGTGATCTGCTGGACGGGGACATGGCAAAACCTTGAATGTGCAGTCAAGGAAACTTCTGCTGCAGCATCCGGTGCTAGCCCCTCTGGAGCAGGCAGCGTGTGGGCAGCTGGAGCAGCAAATACTTATGGTGAGTCAGAGGATAGCCTGAATGATGATAAGCTGGGGAAGAATGTAAAGGCAAGCAAGATAACAGGGCTGCTGAGCTGGAGCAGATATCGATCCCTGAAGCATGGAGCAACTGGATTTCCGTGATGGCCCTACATGGCCTCTGCTTCAGACCTGAGGAAGGGTTTGTATGTCTGACAGCTTGTCAGTTTTTTCCCAATGGTATCGTTGGGTCTAATAAAAGATATTACCTCTTCCTGCAAACACGGCCTCTTATATTCCTCATACACTGCAAACTTAGTGAAAGGGAGCCTTAGGCTGCCATGCCCTACAAGGGTATCAGGTATTTGGCTGAGTTTTCTGGAGTCACCCAACAGATTCTCACAGGCTGGTGGGTTGTTAGTGTAACCTGCCCTCTTACTTAGGAGGGAAGTGGTGATGCACTAGAAAAACTGCTCTAGTGTAGAAAATGTGTAAAAGATGGGTGTCCTGGAGGAGCTGAATGGGGGTTCAGCAAAGGCTTCAACAAGGAAACATGGGCAGATCATTTTCTCAGTAGAGTAAAAGTGGGAGGATAAAGTTACAGGACTGGAGCAGGAGACTGGGATTTAACCGAGTGCTGTTTCAGCACACGCTTTTAGAGTCAGGGTAGGTTGACAAACTGATTAAAATCCTTGCTATGTGGTTTTTGCAAAAATATTCTTGTATTCAAGAACTCAAAACTCTTCATGCTTATGAGTGTGCCTTGGCAGCAAGTGGGGCTGGAAGGAGGGGTGACCAAGGAGAGCTGGAGCTGGGTACAAAATCTTCCTCTGATGCATTTCTGGTAACAACTCAAGTAATTTGCTGAAATCAGACTAGTGCTGGAACTAAAAGGCAGACAACGTTTTCCTGGACTTTTGTGTTGAAAGGTAGCTGAGAATTGCAAGATCTTATTAGCTGGTGAATGAGATTCTCACGAAAAGGCTTGATGATGCTCTTCAAACCACAGCTTTGCTTCTCACTGGCCTCTCTGGGATATCTTGTTGGCTGCCTGCGTGGCCTGGCATGAAGCTGGCAAGGACAACCTGTGTGTGGGCAGGTCCTGGTGATATGGATCCATGGTTGGTGCTCCCTGGTGTCGCTGCTGGTAGCCACGTTGCTGTACTCAAGCTGCTGCATAGCTCTGGAAGTTTTTGGATGATGTTGGGATTGTTCCCCGTCTTTCCCCATCACCTTGATGAGACCTGTCACGACGGCAGCTCGTCTGGGGAAGTCCTGGGTGCTGATGGAAGCAGTTAAGCTGCTGACTGCGTGCCTGGGTTGGTCCCTACCGGGACAGGCAGGATGGCTGGCTTGTGTTACAGTGGCATGGCTGGGATTCAGGTGGGGATGTTGTTCTTGCCTGCCCTGCTGCTCGATTTAGACGGGGTATAGGGTTTCCTGGAGAACGGGCAGGGCTTGGCTGTGCAGAGAGCCTCCTTTGCCCGTGAAAAGCATAAAGGTTAAAGTGTGCTGCCGAAGTTGTGACAACCGCGTAGCTAGGGAACTGGCATGCTTGATGCTTTGCCAGATATCCCCAGGACAGGCTGTTTTCCAGCTGCAGCCAACGTAGACTCTGGCTTAAGTTCTTGAATGGGGAGGAAAAAAACCTCACAGCCTGAGAACCCTTGGTGGTGGTTGGTTTGCTCCCGTGCTCTGCGGAGACCTGGAGCACTGTGCTGCTCGTTGGGTTGTGGGTAAGGCATCCAAAATCCTGGTGTGCAGCAGCTATTGCCCTTACAATAATGCAAATCGTTCTTGCAAGGGGAGTGTTTTCAGCTTATTTCCCTTTGCCCACAAATGAATTTTGTCTTGTAATAGTGCCAAACTATGGGACTCTCATCCTTCACACGCACCTCCTTTGGGAAACCATTTCCATGGCTCCGCAGCGCCTGCTTTCAGAGCTTTGATGCTTCACCTTGTCCCAAGGCTTTGTGCCCGGGCACCAACCCTGACTCTCAGTGTGTAAGACTGCAAGAGCCTGGGGAAGGCTGGCTGGCTTCCAGGCAGGTGCTCCTGCTCTCCTTGGAGAATTTTATCCCAGTTTCCACCGCACCAACTGGTCTGAGGGGGCTGCAGGGCACGGCTGTGGCGCATGGGCTCCTGCCCCCCTGCCTGGTGAGTGGATGTGCTCCTTCCACCTGGGGCTTGCCAGGAGGGTGCAGAGCTGAAGGCTGGCGGAGCAGTGGCAGCACGTGCCTGAAGTGACATTGGTGGCCTCCAGGTGCCTGGCAGCCCTCGGCCTGAGGAGGGGAGAGGCAATTCCAAACTGTATGATGGCGATGACAGTCGGTGGGCAGTGTCCCCGCTGCCCGAGGCACGGCATCTAGCCAGTTATTCCTGCCGGCATGCCCTGCGGAGGCCGAGTTGGGGGGATTCCCCCTTGCAATAGGAGTGGTGGCCGTGGTCCCCGAGAGCCGTGGATGTGCCAGTGATGCTCCGAACTCTGCATGTACATGACAGCATCGGCACTGCACAGTTGGAGCCATGTGCCTGCTCCTGCATGATCCCTGTTGGTTCTCATCCCATTCCAGGTCCTGGCTCTGATCTTGGGAAGAGGGAGGCTCTCCAGCATGGAGCCAGGCTCATGGAATTCACGAGTCCGAGCTGTGAGGGCCAGAGTGGGAGAGCCCAGTGTCTGCTCAGGCGTCCCCGGCTGCGTCCTGCTGAGCAAGTGTTGCTCTCGCATTGAGGTGGTGGATGACGCCCGAGATGCTTCTGCCACCGCGCTGCTGCCGAGGGGCTGCCGGTTTTGCTGTTAGGACTAACTGGGCCCTAGAGGAGGCAGCTCGTACCGTGAGTTTTGCTTTCTCCTTAGCTTAAACCTTGCCTGTGGGCTGCCTGTGTGGCAGGGCTGTGAGTCACAGCTGGAGGCTGCAGCAGGGAAGGAGGTGGGAAGGCTCCCTCGGCCAGTGCTGTGGTCAGGGCGAGCCATGACAGTGCCAGCTTGCTCCCCTGCTCTCTGCCCACCACCTGAGGCCAGAGCAGCATCTCTGCCTTGGGCTTGGGCTGCTGCCCATGGCAGGGGAAGGGCAGTGGGGGGACCTTTTGTTTCTCCCCTTCCACTGCTTGCTGGCAGTCTCGTCTGCATCCTGCGTGATGCCCCAGGCCTTTGTGCTCCCCCTGGTAGCTGCCCAAGGCCAGGGTAGGGGCAGGCAGGACAGACAGCAGCACCTCTGGGACAGCCGTGTCCCCATCCTGGCTTGTCTCGCTCTCAATGCCACGTGTGAACCACAGCTCCTCTGGCAAAACCTGACTCCAGCCCGTGGTGCACAGAAGCTGGTGGCTTGCTGGGAACTGGGATTTGGCAGTGTGGAGCAGCACTGTCCTTTCCCCTGCCTGGACAGTGTTGCGTCCTCCTGGGAGGTGCTGCAGGCAAGCTGAGCACCGTGCTTGGGATGCTGCTGCTACCTGTGTTGATGGCCTCGGCTCAGCTTGACCACGTGTGAGTCCCATATGGGAGCAGCTGGGCTCGGTGTCTGCAGGACTTGAGCTCTGTGTGGCCGTGGGATGGAAAGCTCAGGAGCAGGGACCTGACTGTCAGCTGGCAGAGGCTGAGGCTGGAGGAGCCTATGGTAATCTCAGCCTCCTCAGGGGTACCCAGTCAGCCTGGCCCGGGGGAGAGCCCTGCTCCCCCAGCAAGGACCAGCCCTCAGCCCTTCGCTGTGCCATCCTGCCCGACTGCTGGCAGAGCTCGGCAGAGGAGCAGGGTGCCCCTGCCTGCGCCTGGTGGGGGTAGCGAGGAGTGATGGGGAGCGAGGCCAGGAGGATCCCTGGTATAGGGCAGCTCCAGGGGCAGCTGCCTGACCCCCAGCAGTCTCTGCCATCTCTTTTTTCTCTCGCTGTGAGCTGCTCTTGCTGCTTTATGACCTGTCACTGAGCCGTTGCCTCCCCTGTCCCCCCCTAAAGCAGCACCAGCTGTGGGTGAGGAGCCGAGCCCTTCCTCCTCCATCCTGCGCTGGCATTCCTGCTGCCCTGACATGATAAATGGGTGTTCTGGGTTTTTAATAGTTGGTATTATTGGAGTGCTTTTGCCTGGTGGTGCTGGCCAGGGAGGGCTGGGTCTGGTTACCAGGGGTTCCTCCTGCAACACCCCCCCCCGGCTGCCTCCACCCCCAGCAGAAACCCCCAGCAGCTGTCTGTGCGCTCTTGGTGAGCAAGGCTTTCCTCACCTTAAAGGTTCAAGTTTTAAAGTAAACAGGGCTCTGCTGGATGGGGGAACGAAGCAGAAACATGGCATAGCCCTCGGGAAGCCATTGGCTTCAGGACCCTGCGTGGCTGTGCTGTACCTTTGCCCAGCTCCGCTGGTGGCCTCTGCAGCCCCTGGCACGTTGGAGCCCACCGTGCCCCTCTCCCCAGGGGTTTTCCATGCCCAGGTTCAGCCCCGCACAGTCCCTGAGGCCATACCCTGGGGTGCAGCACCCCAGCAGTATGCGCTGCACCTTCAGCAGGGGCTGGTGATGCCCACACATAGCCTGATCCCTCCAGCAGAAGCCCCCAGCTCCTTTGTTTCTCTCCCTGATCCCCAAAACATTTTGCAGGATGTTGGGGTCTTTTAACTGGTTCCTGGAGGAGGCCACAGCTGGTCAGTGACTGGTTCCCAGCTGCTGTCACTTTTCTTTCGGGGACCGGCAATGGTGCCCAGAACTGGCGGTGCCATCGGGTGCCACAGTGTCCTCACGGAGCACAGCGTCCTTTGGAGATGCTCTCCCCAGGGGCTGGCACGAGCGGGCAGAGTTGGCTGCAGCTCAGCGGCATGGGGGGGCTGGCATCATCACCAGCTGCTCCCGGCCACCATCCCCGTGGGGTGGCCACTGGCCGCCTTGTATCACCCGTGGGCCCCTTGGAAGCACTTGGCCACTTGGACCGTGTCCAGCTCAGCCGGGCCACCCCCGTGGGATGTTTTTGGGGTGCTGCTGTGGCTGGTGCCAGCCCTCCCTGCGGTGCCATGCTGGGGCAGGAGGAGGCTCCGTCCCCGTCCCCTGCACCGTGTCTGCGCCTCCCCGGCCCGTGGGGGACAGGGAAGAGTGGTGTGTCCTTTGAACGGGCTCCAGCAGTGACAGGTGCTGGGAAAGGCGAAGCGGGATGGCTCCTGCTGCTGTAAAGGATCCTCCTCTGCCTGCACTAATCCGGCTCCGTTACACCCGGGATAGAAGAGGCTGCTCCCTCCGGGTGCTGCCACAGTGCAGATGCTGCCCTCCTGACCACCCTCTGCACCGGCACCCAGGTAAAGGGGCTGGGGGGGGCGGGGGGGCTGTCCCCATGGCTGCCCGCTCGGGGCATGGCAGTGGGGGGTCCTGGGGAGAGCAGAGCCCCCAGCCCTGGGAGGAATGCTTCTGTCCCCGTGGGCTCCCCATGCTGAGCTGCAGGATGTGGGACTGCTTGGCTGGGAACCAACTGCCTATAACTCCTGTCCCAGTAAGACTAGCAAGTGACTCCCCTGTTACTGGGATGGTCGCTGGTGGGTTTATTCTGGGGCTGGGCTGTCCCAGCCTCTGGATGGTTGTGCAGGCTGTGCAGGGGGGCGGTTTGGGACAGGGTGAGGGGTGGTGGCCGGGCAGGCATGGGCAGCAGAGCCTGGGGCAGAGCGGGAATTTGGGGAACGGGTGCTGGGCTGGAGGGGACGGGATAGCGGCTTATGCTGGCAGCCTGTGCAGGTACACTGGCACCAACAGGTCGCCTTGGTGGGGACCGCTTGGGCAGGAGCTGTGGTCACCACTGGGCAGGGGGATGGGCAGTGCTGGCAGCTGCTGGGGCCGGGGGTCTGCGTGGCCCCTGAGCAGACGAGATGGGGCTCTGCCCGTGCCGTTCAGGGTGGGCAGCGGTGGGGCCGTGCTAGGGATGCTCACCTCACCTGATCCCTGCCCCACCAGCCTGGGGCTGGAGCCACCGTCTCCTGCCCCACCATGGGGGGACGTGGCCTTAAATTGGCACCCTGGCTGCGCCACACAGGCCTGTTTGCACGCCGGAGACCCCGTGGCAGCGACAGGTGCCGGCGTCAGGCCATGGATCAGTCACCGCTGAGCAGATACCGGGGCACAATGGGATGGTGCAAGGGACCGGGGGCCACGTGGGATCCCTGGCTCGGTGCCACCGGCCGGGTGGCAGGGGCACGGCTGCCGGCTGGGTGACAGCAGCTCGTCCCTCTTCTGCAGGAGCTGCCCACATCCCACTGTGCCCCTTGGCAGGGTGTCGGGTCTGGGGAGCCCTCAGCTTCTGTCTTCTTTCCCGCAGGAGCCTCGCCAGACCGGGAGCACCGCAGGGCAGCCGCCTTCTGCCCGGAGAGTCCCCATGGAGCAGGGCGGTGGGGTGGGCAGCGTGCCCGGTGCTGGGGGGGCCGGTGGCGTGGCCTCCCCTGGAGCAGAGGGCAACGCAGCCCCAGCGGCCCCTCAGGCTGCCCAGTCCCAAGGGGGGACGGTGGCTGCTGCCGCCAAGGCGCAGGGCCGAGGGCAGGCAGAGCCTGGGAAGGAGAAGGCTGCGGGAGAGGCCAGAGGAGGGAATGCAGAGCCGGTGGGGCAGACGGCCCCGACTGCTCCAGAGCCCAAGGCTGGAGGGAAGGCGACGCCGGCAGAGGAGGCAGCTTCAGCTGCGCAGCACGGCGCAGGGCAGGCAGCAGCCGTTGAGAAGAAGGTGCCAGCCGCTGCCAAGGCCAAGGATGGAGGCAAGGATGGGAAGGAGAAAGCTCCAGCTGCAGGAGAGCTCAAAGGAGGGAAGCCCCCTGTGGAAGGGAAGGCTCCAGCTGCAGCAGAGGCTCAGGACGGAGGGAAGCATGAGCCCAGGAAGGAGCAAGCCCCTGGCGGGTTAGAGGCTGGGGGTGGTGGGAAATCGGAGCCCACGGAGAAGAAGGCTCCGGCTACAGTGGAGGCTAAGGGAGGGAAGGCAAAACCCGCAGAGGAGACGGCCTTGGCTGCAGCAGCACAGGCTCAGGATGGAGGCAAAGAAGAGCCTGTGAAGGATAAAACTACGGCTGCCGCAAAGGAAAAGGTCTCAGCAGCTCCAAAGGCTCAGGATGGAGGGAAGAAAGCTGCAAAGGCAGAGAAAACCCCAGCTGATAAAAAGCCTGCAAAGGAGAAGACTCCAGCTACTGTAAAGGCTCAGGTTGGAGAGGATAAAGTGGCAAAGGCAGAAAAAGCCCCAGCTGCAAAAAAGGCTCAAGATGGAGGCAAAGAGGAGCCTGGGAAGGAGAAAGCCGCAGCTCCTGCGAAGGAGAAGGCCTCAGATGCTGCCAAGTCTCAGGATGGAGAGAAGGCAACAGCAAAGGCAGAGAAAACCCCAGCTGCAAAAAAGGCTCAAGATGAAAGCAAAGAAAAGCCTGCGAAGGAGAAGACTCCAGCTACTGTAAAGGCTCAGGTTGGAGAGGATAAAGTGGCAAAGGCAGAAAAAGCCCCAGCTGCAAAAAAGGCTCAAGATGGAGGCAAAGAGGAGCCTGGGAAGGAGAAAGCCGCAGCTCCTGCGAAGGAGAAGGCCTCAGATGCTGCCAAGTCTCAGGATGGAGAGAAGGCAACAGCAAAGGCAGAGAAAACCCCAGCTGCAAAAAAGGCTCAAGATGAAAGCAAAGAAAAGCCTGCGAAGGAGAAGGCTCCAGCTACTGTAAAGGCTCAGGTTGGAGAGGATAAAGTGGCAAAAGCAGAAGAAGCCCCAGCTGCAAAAAAGGCTCAAGATGAAAGCAAAGGCAAGCCTGCGAAGGAGAAGGCTCCAGCTGCTGCAAAGGAGAAGGCTCCGGCTGCTGTAAAGGCTCAGGGTGGAGGGAAGGAGGCCGCAAAGGTGGAATCCCCCCCAGCTGCAGCAGAGGCTGGGGACGGAGGCAAGGAGCCCACGGAGGCAGCGGCCACGGCTGCTGCGAAGGCTCAGGGTGAAGGGGAGAAAGCGGCAAAGACGATGGACGAGCAGCAGCAGCCGAGGGGCCCTGAGTCCCCACGCCCGGTGCTGCTGCAGAGCCTGAGCTGCCCAGCCGCCTGCCAAAGGTACCTGCACCTTCCTGGCATGGGGTCCCCTCCCCTCGCTGCTCCCTGAGGAGCCTGGGGTACCTCTGGGCAGAGGTGGGCACTGGGCTGGGGGGGGGCTGCTGTCTGGGCTCTTTTCACCTCCTGCTCCTGCTTCCAGGGAGGAGCAGCCCTGGGCGCAGGTGGCAGCGATGGAGATGATACCAGAGGAGACCACAGCCGAGGAGCCGAGAGAGGGTCCGACAGAGCCTGGCCCTGCCCCGTCAGCCCCAGGGGACCAGCAGCCCTCGAAGCCCCCCGGCCCCGCGGGCAGCCCTGGCACCCCCCAGGAGAGGACATTGCCCAGTGCCACAGGGCAGCCCCCAGATCCCACCGGGCCCAAAGAGCAGCCTGGCCCCGGGGGGCAACCGTCCTCGACAGAAGCAGAGCCACCCCCCAGCCCCTACCTCACCCCCGATTTTGGGAAGGAAGACCCTTTCGAGATACTGGGTAAGGCGGTGAGGTGCTCTCCTAATCCTCGCAGCCCGGGACCCTCTGCGGGGTCTGCACCCCGCTGCCCTCCCGTGCTGCCGGCTCATGCTCTTGGCTTGTCACCTGCCCGCTGGCCTTCGAGCTCCTGTTTCGCTGTAAACAGGGCTAAATGTGTCACGTCCCCTCCCTGGGCTGCTCCAGCCTGGCACGGTCCCCGAGGCCGAGGCTGCCCGGGAGGAAGAGGAGCCCGGGGAGTGACAGCCACCGCCTGGCCGGTGGCAGGGGACAGCGTGTCCCCGTGTCCTGCACCGCTGTCCTTGCGGGGATGGCAGAGCTGGGGCTGCTCCCAGCTCGGGGGCGGCGGGTGCTCGTGGGGGTCCCTGCCAGGGTGGCCCAGGAGGGGGTGCGTGGGGTGCACCGTGCGTGGGGGGCGTCCTGGGAGGAGGATGAGTG
>JANXJC010000009.1:32034385-32046950 GCA_027564655.1 Leptodon cayanensis
CACGGAGCCGGGCGGGGGGTCCCAGGGGTGGGCACGGAGCCGGGCGGGGGGTCCCAGGGGCGGTGAGGGAGCCGGGCAGCGGGGAGCCCCGGGGAGGCCGGGGTACCTTGAAGAGCGCGGCGTCCTGCTGCTGCCGGTAGTCCTGCTTGGCCGCGTGCTTCCAGGGGATGCGGAAGAGCGTCCGGTGCCGGTTCTCCCAGCGCAGCCCCGGGTACCGGCCGCTGTCGATCTGGGCGATGAGCCACTCCTTCAGCCGCATGGGCGCCCCCGGCTCCGCCATGGCGGCCCCGCGCCCGGCCCGGCCGCCCCGAGGGAACGTGCCGGGGCGGCGAAAGTGAAAGCACGGCGCCGGCTTTCACTTTCCCTTTCCCGCCCAGCGCCGGCGGCTCCGGCTGTGCCTCCAGGCAGGGGCGGGCGGGACGCACGGGGCAAGCCACGGGAGAGGGGACGGGGCCACCCGCGGGAGAGGGGACACCCACCTCACATCCACGGGAGAGGGGACGGGGCCACCCGCGGGAGAGGGGACACCCACCTCACATCCACGGGAGAGGGGACAGGGCAGCTGGCAGGAGAAGGGTAGGGGCCACCCACACATGAGGGGCCACCCATCTCACATCTACAGGAGAAGGGACAGGGCCACCCGTGGGAGAGGGGACACCCACCTCGCACCCACAGGAAACGGGACAGGGCAGCCTACAGGAGAGGGGACAGGCACCTCACACCCATGGGAGAGGGGACAGGGCACCAGAAAGCATAGGGCACTCCTCTGCGCCCCTCCCGGGTGCCTCCCCTCAGACTTTCGGGACTCCCACAGACGCCCCACAGGGGACAAGGGACCCTCCTCTCCAGTCCTCCTGCTTTGGGGACCAGGACGCTTCCCTGCCCAGGGCCTGTGTGCCCTCCTGGGACCAGCATCTCAGCCCATGGGTGTGGGGAGCTGTGGGAACAGGCACGGGGTTTCCAGGTTGGGGTGAGCAGTGACGTTGCCCCATGTCTCAAATCTCTCCTTCGCTCTAACACTCACATCTGCCTTGCAGGGCTCTGGGTGCTGAGTCGAATGGGAACCAGGTGGGAAGGGCCGAGATGAGCTGTGCCAAGGGCTGCCGGGGACCGGTGAGGGAGCCTGACTCATCCCGCACCCGCGCCAGCTCCCTGCTGGCCCCAGGGTTCCTGGCAGAAGCCGTCCCTGCAGAGGAGACACAGTGCCCATGGTCATGGCTCTTCTGGGCACCGGCCTTCCCAGCCCCTTCGCTCCTGGCTGGCTCCCGAGGATCCTTCCTTAATGCCGTGGCTACTGGAAGGGTCTCTCCCTCTCTCCTTCCAGTGAGGAGCCCAGCTCAGCCGTCCTTTCAGGAGGAAGAGGGATTTCACCCCACGTAGGGCAGGGATGGAGCTGGCTGGTACCAAACACCACCCGGCTGCCCTTGCACAGGGCTGTGCTGGAGCAGGGCTGGCAATGGGACACCCCCACCCACCCCAGCAGCGGGGCACGGGCCAGGTGGGCTTTGCCCTCTGGGCTTACTGGTACGCCCTCGGGTGGCAGCGGTGGCAGCTCCTCCGTCACCGCTGCAAAGTCACATGTTGCTGCACGGGGAAACCCAGTTCTTCTGCCTGGCCCACAGCCCACCAGGTCTCCTTTTGCAGTCCGCTGGGTCTCCTTTTGCAGCCCGCTGAGTTTCCTTTCCAGCTCTGAGTCAGAGAAAGTCACCTCTCTCGGGGAGGAGAGATGAAGCTCCCAAGAGCTGGCAAGCTGCTCGGGGCTGCAAAGCCTCGAAATGAATAAGCAGCGGCACAGCGCCCAGCCACGGGCTTTCCCAAAGGACATGGGGATGGGGGCTCAACCGCGTGCCACAGCGGGCACACGGGGCCATGCAGGTGTCTCCAAGCCAGGCATGCTGGCAGGGATTTGCTTTCCTTATTGAACCTGTCCGTGGCCCCTGTGCCACAGAGCAAAGCCCACCCGCCCCGCCTGCGCCCGCTCAGGGTGCGGGCCCGCAGCTAACCCAGGCTCTCCCTGCCTGGGAGGAGGAGGAGGAGGAGGAGGAGGAGGCGATACCAGCACTGTGGCTCTGAGTGCCAAGAGCTGGGAGAGCCCCAGTTCGAGGAGGGGGAGACGGGTGGCAGGTAGGACCCCCCTGGCCCAGCCAGCGTTGGGCCATGCTTGCCCTCGCCCTGGCAGCCCGCGGCCATCCCGCTCGGTGCCGCCGTAGCCGGGCTGGCAGCCGGCCGCGCTCGGGGCAGCGCAGGAAGCCGCTCTGCTCTCTGCACCACCCCAGCGAGAAGGGGATTTCCAGCTGGCTGCGCCTTTGCTGGGGCAGCACCCAGGCCATCCCTGAGCCCCTTGTCCAGGCAAGCCGGGGGCTGTGTTCTGGGAAAAGGGTCCGGGACTGACAGATGGAGAATCCACACCTCCCCTTTCTGCTTTGGGAAACGGGGTGATGGCAAGGGGTCATTGCACAGCCTCTCTCAACAGCTTGCGCAGATTACATCCAAGGTCGGGAGATGATTGTAGCCGCCAGCTCGTTAGCCAGTTCCAGCCCAACAGGATAAGCCTTTATCAGCCAGGGATTTCATCTTGTGTGACAGCCGCGTGGTGACGTGCAGGACCCACGGGACCCGCAGGATCTAATTACCCCGGCATCAGCGAAGACACTCAAGAGCCAGTTTCCCTGCTGTGCTGCTCCCTGCACAGGGAAGGCGAAGCTGCTTAACCCTTAAACTTTTCATGCTAGAATGAGCTTCAAAAGGAGTCAAACATTAACTCGCAGCTAACCCTGCCCTCGCCTGGGTTTTTCCAGTTGTGCAAACCAGATCTGCCAGAATAAATACATTTTTCTGTGCCGCAGAGCTGGGCTGGAGGTGCCATTGCTCAGTGTTCGGCCTCGCCGTGGGTTTACAGCGTGAACAGGGAAACCCTGGCTGTAAACATCTCAGCACAGCGTGTCCCTGCATGGGACTGACGGGAGGGTGCAGCCATGCAAAAGGTACACATCCATCCTGGGTCCGTGGTCCTGCTGTGCGGGGCCACCACCCTCCTGGGTGCTGGGGGGCCAAAGGGTGCTGGAGAGCCCTGGCCTAGGGGCAAGGGAGAGCTGGGAGGAGAGGGAGGACCCCATGGCGGAGGGTGCAGGAGCAGTGGAGGACGGAGTAACCCCTGGTTACTCCGTAGGGTCAGCGTCTATCCAGCAAGGTGGGAGTTGGGGTCCCAGCCTGCCTAGGTCACCCCAAGGCAACACCCAGACCGGCAGGCAGGTGCTGGCAGCAGCGAGGAACCACAGCCCTGAAGCTCTGCAGAAGTGAAACAGGAGCGGGGGTGCGAGTCCTGCCAAGGGGCTGCTTACACAGGAACCTCCAGGCTCCCAGGAGATGCAGCTGCTGCAGCCCCCTCCCAAATTACCCTCATGTAAATGAAAAGGGAGGCTAGGTGGAGCATGGCATGGCATGGCATAGCCCCGGGCAGCAGGTATAACACCATCTCAGCCACCAGCCCCTCCTGTCCCTGCCGCTTCGTGCACTTCTTGTAGCACCCACGGCGCGCGGGGCCCGGCACTGCCCAAGCACCAGCATGGTGCACGCCAAGGGACCCTTGGGATGCCCAGCGAGCTGCTCGCCTTCAGCCACAGCTGCTATGCAAGGGTAAATGAGCGATTATTAATTACTGGTGGGCATGCCCTGTCCCACACTGATGTCACCTGGAAGCAGCCAGGGCAGAGGCAGTCCCTGCTTCCCGGGAAGTTCCTTCACTCTGGGACCCCATGCCTGGCACCCATCACATGCAGAGCTGGAAACCTCCCTGCAGGCACCTGCCCCTGTCCCTGTCTGGCTCCTGGGGGACACCCTGCCTCATGAGAGAGGGTTGGCGGGGATGAGCGGGACCCCAGAGCCACACTCTTGTCTCCCAGCAGGGGAGATGCTGATGACCCAGCTGGGTGTCCCCAGCATCTTCCCCACCTGGCGCTCTGCCCCAGGGAAAGCTGTGGATAGGATAGCTCTTGGGAGGAGCTGGGGCTTGTGGTGCTCAGCTGGTGCTAGGCTCCCAGTGCTCCCAGCAGCCAGAGCCAGCGCCAGCAGTCTCCCGAACTCGGTGCTCCCGGACCTGGTGAGTGGAGAGGCTGCAGTGAAACAGGCTTCATGTGAGTGCCCGCCAGCTGCTGCCCGACCTCTCCTGGAGCAGACCCTGACCCCACAGAGAGCCCTGCCACGGCACCCAGGTTTGTGACCTCTCTTGTAACCTTCCCGCAAGGCAGCAGGGTGGTCCCCTGCCCGGGTGTGCCAGTGTCCCCAGCCCACTTCTTCCCCACTCCTCCCTGAGCTGCAGAAAGCAGCCAGCAGCAGCCTCCAGACCTGCCCCATGCCGGGACCTTCCTCCTCAGCATCCCCTTTCTGATCCAGCCGTTGCAGGGGAGTCAGACTGCACCCCAGGCAGACTGTGGAGAATAGGTGTTTATTACTTGGGGGACATAGAAAGTCTTTAAGCAAAATGGCTTAAGGCTCTGGTTTAGTGAGGTCTGGCCAGGTTAAACGCTTAGGTCCCACCTTTTAAAGATTGTGCCCTGGGATGGGTGGGAATGGGGTGCAATGGACTCCTAAAGCTACAGTGCTCGCTCAGGGCTTGTGCTTGGCTGGGCTGGAGCTGGACCCTTGCCTTGGAGCCGGTGTGGTGGCATTACCTGCTAATGCACCCATGTGTTCCAGCTCCGCAGCCACCTCAGCTCTGGGACCTTGTGCTGCTGGTGGGAAAAGCACTCCGAGGGGAAAGCCGGCTCTCCTGCACCCTGTGCACCCCGAGGACCGTGCAGCGGGTACCCAAGCGCTAAAGCTGCTGCCGGCATCACCTGGGTGCTGGCCCCACGGCAGGAGAGATCCCCTCTGTCGCTCTGCCCCGAGCAGGAGCCTGCAGTGACCTGGGGGCAGAGACTTGTGCCTTTCACCAGGCATCCCTAATACACTGGACACGAAGAGGCTGAGCCTACCGAGTGCTGCAGAGACCGGCAGTGCACGCAAATCCCTCCCCAAGAGCTGAGAGCCAGGACAGAGGATGGCACGCTCACACCCCAGAAGAGAAGAAGGAGCTGGGCTTGGCGCGACTCCCTTGCATAGTGTTCCCCCAGCCCGCTGTGCTGCGGCTCCTTCGTCTCTCCCAGGCTGTTGGGTGATTCTTGCTGCTCTCCCTTGGCTGGGGTCATTTCAGACAAGCCGGGATGCAGGAAAACGTCCTCTTCACCCGCAGCAGGAAGGGAGTTGTGCTCCTGATGTCTCTGGCTCTTGGGACCAGTCCTTGCCGAGCTCCCTCCGTCCTGGACGGTCCTCCTCTCCCTGCCGGCAGCAAGGCTTTTATTTCCTCCTCGTCATTGAAAGGGGATGTCCCATACCTCTGCTTCAGGTGCCTGCGGACCTGGGGAGGAGGGAGAAGCAAACTAAGGTGCCCGTTTCCAAGGGCAGGTCCAAGCCTGCTAGCAAGGGGAACGGGGAAGCAACCTGATCCCCTGGGGACCCGTCCTTGCTCCGAGACCCGTGAGCAGGCTCAGCTGTGGAGCAGAGGACGGGTGGCAGAGACTGGTCCCACCTTGCGGGCTGCGCCGCCGCCAAACTCAGCCAGCTGCTGCCTGAAGCCGGGGTTGGGGTTGGCGACGGGCCGGACGGTTCGGACGGCCTCCAGCACCTCCTGGCAGCTCAGCTCCGTGACAGCCATGACGTAGGCAACAACCACGGTGGTACTGCGGGAGATGCCGGCGAGGCTGGCAAGGGAAAGGGCAGAAATGCTGCTGTCGGCGGCGCACCCTGACCTCATGCTTGCCCCTTCCTCCACCCCTGTGCTTCAGCTATTTCGGTTCCTCTTCTCCGAGAACTTGCTCTCCGGGAGGCCTGAGCCCTTCCAAGGTCCTCTCCATCAGTGCCTATAAATACCCACTCCTCCCTGGGGAAGCGAGAGCAGCGGCTGCTGCCTGGCCGCCTGCCCCAAACCCCACTCTTCCCATTCGCTCAGCTGCAGCAAAAAGCTGCCCCGTCTCCAGGGCTGCCTGGATCCCGCTGGGTTTGAGTCACAAGCCACAGCCAAGGGTGGATCCTGGGTGGATCTGTGGGCACGGAGCCCTCTGGCACAGGCTGGCTTTGATCAGGGGTCTGCAGCCAAAGCGGGGGCCTGGGGGCTGGATCTTTTCTTCTCTGCTGCGCTGGGGGGACATGGCACCAAGCACAGGGAAAGAAGTGTTACCAGTGGACGAGGCAGTTCCCTCCATGCAGGCGACACTGGTGGATAAAACTGATGCATTCCTTGAAGTGCCTCTTGCTAGCAGGAAAAATAAACCAGACAGAATAAAGACTTAAGGGGCAGAACAGGATTTTTAGGCTGCAGGCAAAGCAGCCCTGTGCGTTTGAGGATGAAGCATTAACACAAACTGCCCGTTGCTTTACAGGCTGAGACCCGAGCAACTCACTGCTGTTGTTTCCCAAGGGAAGGTGCATGGGCCAGCTCATGCTGTGCTGGGGACGTGTGGGGCTGCCTGGCTGCCCTGGGACTCGTGTGCCTTGTGCTGGGGCAGCAGGAGCTTGGCTGCTCACGCTTCCAGCCGTGCCAGCGCCCTTGGCCAGCTCCACACCCCTTACCCCCTCTTCCCCTCTCCCCACCTCCAGGCATCTCTCAGGGGGATGCTCGCTGCTCCTCTCCATCGGTGCTGCAGAGGGGCTGCCCCTCACCTCGCCCCAGGGCTGGGACCTTCTCCCCAGCAGTTACTGAGCTGGCATGATGTCAGGGTCCAGAGGTGATCCCCAGCACCAGGGCATCGTGCCTCCAGCCTGTGGGTCGCTGCGCTTGAGGAGCTGGAGGCAGCACCTCAAGGGCTTGGGGTGCCGTGAGCCCTCACCCCTGTTCGCCCTGCAGACCCCAGCCCTCCCGTGCGCCCTGAGCCGGCCCCGGCCTCCCCGGGGTACTCACATGTTGGCCTCGGGGGTGTCGGGCAGGGGGATGCGGAGGTAGGTAATGTCCTGGAAGACACAAAAGGAAGAGGGGAAACTCGGGCGCTGTGGTCGGGGTGTCACGCATGCTTGCAGCCGGTCTGGCAGCGCCTTTGCTCCTCGCCCCAGTGCCGCCTGCGGGGCTTCAGTCCCCCAACACAGCATCCCCCTGCGTGGGGACGGGGCTGCTCTCTCCCTTGGCAGGGGGAGGGCAGTGGGGGACAGGCGGCTCATGGGAGGAAGTGGGAAACAAGATGAGGCTGGAGAGCTGGAAATTGTTTCCCATTAGCATTCAAGGCCAGGTTATAGTCACAAGACGGCCAGTTTCCCATGCCACGGGGGCTGCCCAGCTCCTCTGGGACCACTGACCAGGGAGAGGCGTACGTGCCGTGGGATGCTCAGAGGGGGAAGGAAGATGCCGCGGCATGGAAGGAGCTGCAGAGATCTACACAGTGGCGTCTGGCACGGGACCCTACCTGCAGCAAGGGCTGGGGAGATTCATGGATCGAAACGATGTGGGTGATCTTGTTCCGACTTAGCTGCTCCAGGTCTTTGGCATCTAAAGGATAAAACTAGATATTAGCATGTATTCATTTCCTACCCTTCTCTTCCCACAAGTGCATCTGCCGTGCTCCTGCAGACAGACACCATGCAAAGCCATGCTCCAGAGCATCGGCTGCATCACACCCCACCACATGCAGCGGCAAATACACGGGCAAATACACAGATGCGCCCTGGAAATCTGGAACGCAAACCCCGTGATACTAAACCAGAGACCTCCCCCCTCTGAAAGCACTTGACCTTGCTGCTTGTGCTGGGGTGAGCATTCACATTTGCACGGAAAAACTCCCTCTTTTGCAAGCAGGCAGCTTCCCGCCTGCCTGTACTTGTCCCCAGCCTGGGGAGGAGAAGCACGCTCTGCCTGCACCTCCCCTGTGCAAACACGCACATAGCAATGGGACTTAACCGCAGCCTGAGGGATCTGCTTCATCTTGTGAACTACAGAAGTGGAGCTGCAGCAATTTGTATCAACCCTGAATTTGGCTCAGTCTGAGCTCCCCTTTAGCACCCAAGGGGGCTGCAGAAAACACCTGAAGGGCGATTCGCAGCGCTCTACGTGTATCCTCTGCAATTGCACACACAGAAACCAGGTATCCTCGCCCTTCTGAGGGAATGACCTGCTTCTCACTAATGCTTCAGCATCCCTGGCTGTGATCCTGGTCATTGGTTCAGCACAGCGGTTGTTACGCTGGGAGGGGAGCATGCTTGTCTTGCTGGCTGAGCAGCTTTGTAGCCATCTCCCTTTCGTACCACGACCAGCGGATGCTGCACAAGCTGCCGGAGAGGAAGAGTAACATTTTCCCATCTCGTCGCTTTGGGTTTCTAAGCTTTCACATGGTGTAAAACCTTGGCTCGGGAATCTAGACCGCAATGTGCTAATGGCATGATGTGAATTTTAATAGGAGGGAGTCTCAAGAGAGATGCTCTGTGGGTGAGCTGTGCCGTGTGCCAGTGGGGAGGTGGGGACCCTCATGGGGACCCCCACAGCACCTGCCACCTTCCCACTTGCCTCAGGCAGGCAGAGTGACAGCAATTAGTGACACCGGCATCGAGGCTTACAGCAGCTGGAAAAGCTTTCAGGTGGAGAAAATATCTCTGTGGGCAGACAGACCTTAACGTAGCAGGCCTGAAATCTCTGTTATCACCCTGGATTGCTTGGTAGACCGATGCTCGGGTGGCAGCAGGCCAAGACCCCACATCAGTGGTTACTTGCAGGAACCCCCCCTGTGATGAACCTGGGAGCTGGGTGCCTTTGCCCCTCTGCTCCCAGCAAGCCACAGCCCCCCCCAGCCCACCCCAAGGTGCTCCATGGGGCGCAGGGAGCGCAGGGCTCCCCTGGTCAGGGCTGCCGCTCAGGCTCCAATGACATTTTCTTACCAATTCACACCAGCGGCTTTAAACCTTCTCAGCACTTACAGCCAGAAACAAGTTGCCAAGAGAGCCGTTAGGGAGGCAGGAGCACTAATAAATGCTGGTTTGTCAAGGCAGATGCCAGTACTTGGTCATGAATTGTCCCCTGACAATGAAAACCCCTTAAAATAGTGAATTGGTGTGAGAAGGGGTGACTCTGCCTCTGGGAGAAATTCCCTCCTGAGGGTGGGCAGCCCTCTCCTGCATCTCCTACAGCTGTGAAACTGAGGTGCATCACCCTGAGCGGCTCCGGTCCTGCTCCTTCACGCTGCTGTGGCACCGCCAGCTCCTCTGCTCCTGGCACGGGATCCATGCCAGCTTGAGCACATGGCACAGCCCACCGCGGCGGCTGAACTCTCACAGGACTTGGGAGGGTTTTGAAAGCAAAGCCTGGCTTGCCCTGTGCCGCTCCACGTGCTCCCATCCCCTCCCAGCCCGCCCAGCTCGTTGCCTCACGCAGGGGAAGTGGGACGGCTGCGAGGGCTTCCCGGTCCCAGCCGGTGGTGTCATGTCAGGGGTACATCTCGCTGGGCACCGCTGGGACCTTTCCTGGCGAGGCGACGTCCCCCCTCAGCCCCTTCCCTGCCGTGTGTCCCGAGAGCTCAGGGCAGCCGTTAAATAAGGAAACCAAAGCGAAGGCAGAGGGTTTCTGCCTGGCGTTTCCCCTGGTGCCCCCACTCTCGCTGCTGCCAACACAAACCGAGCGGCAGAGCGGAGCGCGTGGTGGGCGCTGGCAGGGCATCGGGCAGCGTTTGCAGGCAGGGAGGGATGAACTCAAGCAAGCCCAGCTCCCCGGCTGGAGGACATCTCTGCAGCGGCAGGGCTCCGCTTACCGATGAAGTTGCCAAGGTAGAGGCCAGGGAGGATCTGCGGGACACAAGGAGAAGTGGCAGCATGAGCAGCAACCTTGTGCTGTGGTACCCGCCATGCCGGCATCCCCCATGGGAAGCAGCGACCTCGGCCGTAAAGGCCAAAGTTCTGCCATTAACGTGACTGTCACCAGCCCCAAGGCAGGAGCGGTGCCGGTGCAGCTGAACCTGCACGCTCCTGGGGCTGCTGCTGCTTTGGCATCCAGCACGTGGAGCTGGCTGTAGCCCCGGCACCCCATCCTGCGCAACTGCCCGGCGCTGCACCCTCACGGGCGCTGGGAGTTGGCCACGGCTTTTTTATTGCTCCTCTTGCTTATTATGAATAAATTCTTTGTCGGGGCCTATTATCTGAGCTCAGCAAACTGCATACGCCTCCATACAGCTTTGGACTAGACCCATGACCTGCGGATGTCCTGCTGTCCGAGGGATGGGGAAGCAACAGGCACGGAGAAGACTGGGGGGGAAGCAGTGGTCCCTCTCCCAGCCCCAAGCTCTGCTTCTGTCGCTTTGCGCTGCAGGGAGCCCATTTCTAACAGCCCTGGAACAGATCGCTCTGGACACCGTGTCTTCATCTTATTTTCCTTGTGAAATTCCACTTCTCATGATGAAAAGATAATTACTTGACAATGCCTCTGCTAATAGCACTGCAGATGCAGAAAGCAGGATATCTTGCATCCCTTATTACCCAGAGCTATTTTATATTTTCCCTCTCTCCCATCCTGGGCAGCGAGGCTCCCCAGGCTGTTCACCCCCATGTCCAGCCGGTTCCCCTCCAGCTTCTCCCTGCTGCGACGTTTGGTGCCCAGGACGTGGGCAGGTGGAGGTGATTTCCACCAGCACAGCTCACAGTCATCCCACTGCCCACGTTTGGAAACATTTCTCTTGGTTGAACAGCTTCAGGAGGGTTTTTTTATGATTCCTAAGATTTTAGATCAATTTTCTATCGACAGGGCGCCTTTAACTTGCAGCTGCGGCACCGAGAAGAGTGGTTAGGAGAGTGCCAGTTAGCAAGGGCAACTCCCAAGGGCAGGACACTGAGCCATGAATAACGGCACATTCCCATCCCCAGCACCCTTCTGACCCACTCCTCACTGGAGAAAATGGGGCAGTACAGCCCCGTCTGCAGCTCTGGGCACTTCCCCAGATAATGAGTCGTTGGGGGGGATGTTTAAAGCTTGGGACCTGGAGATTTTTGCAGGAAGATGTATCTGTTCAGCTGTGACAGGGAGAAGCTCAAACAACAATAAAATAGTGCCCATCCCCTCCGCCCAGCGATGCTGAGCCCCACGCACAGCCCAGCCCCACTGAGCAGGGGGTGCGGGACCGCTGGGCTTGGGGTCGCACAGGGCACCCAGTGTGTGCTCAGGAGCTGGTGCCTGGGGTTTAAAGGCATTGGGAAAGGTTCCACCCTTCCCTCGGAGGGGCTCGCTGTCACTCCTGCCCTCCGCACCCCCCGGGCAGCTGTCGGGACGAGCCCCGGCTGCCGGCTGGTGCAGTGTCCCTGCCTGCTTCTGCTCTGATTTCGCTCCAGCAGCAGGTAAACAAGCCGTCTGACGGCCGAGCCCTGTGCCGGATCTGGTGCGGGCAGGTAAAACGCTGCTTGGCGTGGCAGAGCGAGCTGCCAGGCAAGCGTCTCCCACCTCCAGCACTGGGACAAGCCACCCTGGCATGGCCAGCCCTGCAGAGCAGCCGCCCCAGTGCTCCCCATTACCTGGCTCATGCCGTTTCCCATGGCCGGCAGCGGGCGCCGCGGGGGGGGACGGGGCGAGGGTGTCCTTGTCCCCAATGCTGCTGTCCTCCCCGTCCCCAGGCACAGCCGCCGTCCCCGCTCCGGACGCTCCCCGGTCAGGTTTCCGTCACGAAGAGCTCGGCTCCCCCGGGATCGCTGCCCGTGGCGGGCAGGTTCGTTCCCAGCACGGTGAGGCCGAGCTGGTGGCGGCCGTGCCGGGGCGCGGAGGGGACCTCGGCCGCCGTCCTCCGCGGCTCTCGCCGAGGCCTTCCCTGGCTGCGCAGGCTGCTGCTCTCGCCTAGAGCAGACAAAGGAGGAGAAACTCCCCCCTCTGCGCCGTGGCGTGGGAGCGTGGGGGCCGCGCTGGCTGCCGCCTGTCGCCGCTGCCCGCCGCGGCCGCACAAGGCTGCAGTGTTGGGAGAAGAACAAAACCTTTGTCCCGTTCCATCAAGGAAGGTCTGTGCGGCCACGCGGCGAAGCACCCGGTGGCATGCCCACCCCTGCCTGCGCCATGCCCACCCCTGCCTGCACCCGCCGCAGGGTGGGCGAGACCCCGGTCCCCCACACCTCAGGGCTGCCCGCAGCGGTGCCCACCTGCAGGCAGGTGACACAGCATCCCTGCCCTGCCTGGGGGGGGGGTCTGCGTGGGTCTCCCGGGGGCTCTGCAGGGCAGCCGGCTTGGGCAGTGCAGGCAGGTCCCGTCAGCTGCGGGCAGGGGTCCGGTGGGTGAGGGCTTACCCGCTGCCTGTCACCCCCCCCCCTCAGAGCGACGTCCTGGGCCGGATTTTAGAACTTTTTAGACCTGTTTGCTGTCCCCCTCTGCCACCGGCCCCAGTAGACGGGTGCATCGGACTGGGCCGCTGCTGGGCTCACTGGGACTGGGGAAGGGCTCGTCGCCATCCCTGCCTGGCAGTGGGACGGTAGCAGAGGAGACAGGTCAGGGGCTGGGACACCCCCCTGTGCCCTGTGGGGTGACACGCCGTGGCCCCACATGGGGTGGAGGACCTGGGGAGGGGCACAGGGCAGGGGGACACGGTGGGGG
>JANXJC010000009.1:32047366-32059286 GCA_027564655.1 Leptodon cayanensis
TTGCCATGGGGACGGGTGTGGCCTGGCGAGCCCAGGCGCAGGCCCAGGCCCAGGCCCGCGGGGAAGGGCAGAGGTAGCAGCCGCAGTCAAAGGCAGGAGTGGGGGTAACGGCCCGGAGCGGGGCATCCGGTGGGTTCACGGCGCTGCGTCCCCGGCTCTTGCCTCATCCCCGAGGCACTGTGTTAAAGCCCGGACTCTCCCTGTGCAGGTGAGGGGGAGCACAGTCCCGGCAGGGCCCCCTGTATCTGGGCCATGTGCTGTGTCCCCGTCTGCCCAGGAAAAAGAGCTTTTGCCTTAAAACCACCTGAGGATGGTGCATTGCAATAGGGCTTCCGAAATGCCTGCATTTGGGGGAGTCTCCTTTGTATCCGTGGGCAGGTTTAGTTGCAACAGGTAAAAAGCTCTTGCAGCCTGGGAGGCCTGCCTAGTCCTCTCTGGGATGTTGCTTCCACTGCAGCACAGTAGCCGAGCAGGATGCGTTCCCACTCTGAGCTTTTGCACCCACCAGCCATGGCATGGATGGGGGCTGAGGGTGGTTCGTAACACTGGGCCGTAACCTCCAGTGGTTCAGGAGCAGTGGAGTGTAAGCCTGCCTGCAGAGTTGGTGTGGGCAGCGCTGATCAGCGCTGCCTGTCCTGGAGAGGAGTGTGTTGACTGTGTGGGAAAGCTGCAGTAGAAAGGGTACAACGTGGATTGTAAGACCTGCTCTGTTCTAGCTCCTCGCATTCATGCGGAGATACAGAAAATTGAAATTGAGCCTTCTCCTCCGCAAAGAAAAAGCAGTTCTCAATGGTATCTGTATTTTTTTTTTAATCATCAGAGTATGTGGTGCATTTGATCCCCAGAAACTTCTCAGGAGCAATTAAAGTGAGTCAGACTGTGGGAGCATTTGTTGCGCTGAACCTTATATTTCTCTTTCTACCCAGGTGAGTCAGAAGAACTGCTTAGTGAAGAATCTGAAGAGGTTTCAGAAGCAGATAGAAAGAGAAGCAGGAAAGTTTGAGACAACAAAATGTGCCTTTATTCTGAAGACCTTCAAAATGCTTTCAGAGTACCATTTGTTTGTGGAAGAATTTTGCAAGAATCCTGGCATCACTTGGTTTATGAAACCGGTAAGTATTTGCTCTCCCAGGGTAAGTGAGACAGAGATGAATGGATGCCTTCGTTCTGCAGAGGGAGAGGAAAATATGCAGGAAATCTGCAGGGAGAACTGGGCAGACCAAGGTGGCTAGGAGCAGCAGTGCTCCTGGCCAGTTTCCTGGTCAACATGTACTACCAAAACACTTCTTCTTGTGTAACAACTTACTTCAGCAGTCAAAAGACAGCTCAGTTTATTTGTAGAGCCAAAGTTAACTCAGTGGTGAAGGTATAAAGTGCAGAGTTCTTGTGTGGAGGAACAGATTGTGCTCCCAGGAGTTCTCGCTGTGGGGTTATGGCCAAGTTCATGCTCTGAAATCTCAGTTCAGCTGCAGGTGTGCAAGAAGGTGGTGCGTGTGTGCAGTGCAGCTGTCTAATTGGGCAGCCCCTAAAGATGGAGCTATGAAAACATCTGTTTGGTTTTAGGGAAATCCCACTACGTTAGATGTCAGCCTGTGTAAGTCCAGCCAATTTACTGAGCGGTCTTCCATCCTGAGAATGTGAAGAGATTACAGGAGACTCCATGAGCAGCCTGGAGTATAAGTTGGGGTGGATTTGGTTGGCATTAGCTTCTCTCTGCTCTGCAGTTAGAGACCTGAAGGGTAGCCTCATGATCTGACTCAACATTTGTCTCCCCAAACCTATAGCTGCCTGGAGCTGTGCTGAATGCAACTTCCACTTCAGCCAGTATCCTGGGGACCAAGGAAAAATTGTGTCCTGGGGACCAAGGAAAAATACAATGTGACGCTGAGAAATGCCTTGCTTCTGCCAGATGATTCAAGTCATTTAGCATGAGTATCATGCCGTGGTGCATAATTAAAAATACACCCATTTGTGAGACCTGCGAGTGAGCAGTCACTTTGCTTTGCACAGCAGGTCTGTCGAGGAGGCTGGGACAGGAGGATTCGTCTTACCCTGCCAGTCAGGCCCATCGGTAAGGGCACACTTGTGAGAAGTGAATGGGAGGTAATTACGCAAACTAGCATGTGAATTACAGCCAGGAGGACAGCAGCTAGTGATTACCTAACTCTACAAATGGGAACGTGTTAATTGGCAACAAAAAAACTTACATTAAGCTGATTTTATGCCCACAACCTCAATTAACTTGGTAAATAACCAGAACACAGTAAACAAGGATGTATGAAAACCTTGTAATTACTGAGATTATACTAACAACTTAAATGAAATAGTTTGTGGCTGACCTCAAAACTCACAGACAAGTAAAAATAAACTCCCTGTTACTCCTTCTGTTGGTCTGTGCTCCTGAGCAGCCCCGTGTTGTGACGTCTCAGGTTGCCTACTCCCACATTCAGATGCAGTAGTAGGTCAGGCTGTGCACAGTGCCACATCCTGGAGCTGCAGGAGCCTGGACCTCCTTGGGAAGGTGCCATGGGGAGCCTTGCTTCTTGGGTGGCTTATCTGGGTGACTCGTCACCCACTTTTAATACATCATGCAGCCTAGGCTGTCTTCAGGATTGTTCTGCTTTTCCTTGCTATGGTTCTCTGACATCTTTCATGACTTTCCTGTTTAATTAAGTTCTTCTGTAACGTACACAAATGTAAAATGTGACTTAACAAAATTCCCAACACCATATGTTGCGTTACTTATATTTCTGCAAGCATGTGACAGAGTTTGTTTATTTGGTACTGTGGAACTTCCCCATAGGCTGGCTGCCTGCTCTGCCCTTTCCTCCAAGAATCCTCCTAACACTTGCAAATCTGAGCTTTTTGCACTAGAGAGCTGCTGTTGTACCCCCTTCCCCTCATAACCTTAAATAAATGTGCTTGCATACAAACAGATGACGAATCAGGTTATGCAGGGCTTCTACACTCAAATTCTGGGAAACTGCAGGAAATGCTAACGTTAAAGCCAGTAACTCTGCTCTTCCATATGTAGGTTGGCAGGTCACAAGGTGAAGGAATTTTCCTGTTCTGAAAACTGAAGGATATCATTGATTGAAGAAGGTGAGAACAACTCTGTCTTCTCTTTGGGGAATATCCAAGAGACATTTTGTTCCTTTGCTCTTATTTCATCCTCTTCTTCTGCCGCTGACTTGTTCTGTTCTCCTGTGCCTGTGTCACGCCATAATCCTTCACCGTTCCTCAGGGCAACAACATAGTTTTTTACACTGGATTTTCCGAAATGGTCAGATACTTTATCTGGGATCTGACTTCTTACACTTTGTGCACATATTTATATATAAACTTCTGATCTTAGGTACATCTAACACTAAGCAGCAATATCAGCAGCTGGGTAATACTATACATTTCTCTGCCTTTCATGGGTTGAAAGTTTGACTTGAGAGTTTATGTTCTAGTGACATCTGTAAGTGCAAACCACCATTATTATGCCAGAAATGGACTTCCTTGCCTTAATGTCCAGTTGCTCCTTTCCTCTTCTCCCAGCACATCCCACTGAAGGCCTGGTTATACAGAGGTGGATTTGCTTGTTTTTCTAATACACGGTTTACTCTGAATAGCAGAGATGATCGCTGTATCCTACCTGTCTCTGTGTGCCACAAAGAAGGGTAAGAAAAGGACTGTACAATTCTACTGCTTGGTATTAGATGCATCAGACAAACCTTGTCACTTCTGACTCCTGCAAACACCTGTAGGATTTGGCTGTCCTGTCACTGCCGCTGTCACCCTGCCTCTCTCCAGTCTTTTTTCATTGAAAAACTGGTGTCACCAGATCACTGGAAATGTCAGTTTGAAAAATCAGCTAGGACTGAAGCTGAAATGTCAGTCTCCTGGTTTTATTGTTAGTGGTTGAATTTTGGCAGCCTTTCTTCTTCCTTAGCTTCACAGAACGCAAGGGCAGGGTGATTTCATGGGAGAGAACTATGATTTCCTGTGTGTTGCGCTTGCTACTGTATTGAGTTTGATAGCTTTCGTTTGATTAACACATCTTCCCAAAAGGTATCCCACCTCAATTTGATGGCTCAGGAGACAGGAAAATCCATCACTTCTCTCTGTGAAAGTTCAGCACAGTTCATGCTTGCTCTGAACGATCAAAAGCCTTTCCAGAGTAGGAGTACAGCAAACTGCCTTGGGTGAAGGTGTGCTGGGGTCTGGAGACATGGTGACATGGAGAGCTTCATGCCAGCCATGAGGTACAGTACTAGCTCAGGGCAGTCACTCTTTCATTTTCTAGATACCCCTCTTGATTACTTTTGATTTTTATTTTCTTTCCTGCAGTTTTAGTAAGGTATCATCATGCAGTGTTGGATTTAAGCTTAGGTGGCTGAAGCCTGCGATTACAGACAGGGAAGATAATTAATTGGCACTGGGGCAGAAGAGGACTGTTCAGAGTGAGAATTCTGTATTTGCTTGTTCAATGTCTGTTTGTCTGTGATCCTTATCTCTACTTTGTTCCAGACGTTCATCTCACAAATGTGGCAGTGCAAAAGACTGCACCTGATTATGATCCCGGGAAGGTGAGGGGTACGCACTGTCTGCAGACTATTCCCCTGCTGCCTGCCATTGGGGCTCTTCTGGCAGGTGCAAGATGCAAGCAAGCTGACCTCATACTGCCAGCTGCCACGTTGTAGATGTGTGCTGCAGCCACTTAACTGTGCTGCCTTGTCTCCTGATACCCATAAGTGCGATTTCATTGATAGCAGATTTAGGAGAGAGGCTGGGCGAGCGTTCTGTTTCAATGTTGCTTTGCAGCTGTCTGCGCATCTATAAGGCTGATCTTTTTGACTTTAAACCTAATAACTTTCTGGTTAGCGCCCTTCTGAGATGTAGACATCTTATAGCTTAGCCCTTCGCTTCTAAGACCTCAGCGATACAGCAAGGTTGACGTTGCTGCACACAACTGTCACTGTTAAGCTTCCTCTCTCAAGAGGTGGCAGCTGAGAGAAAATTGGGATGTCAGATTGCTTGTGAATCCGAGGTGAAGGTCAATGTTTGAGAGTAATGGAGGATGGTGTTGAACTTCCAATTTTATGGGCTGCTCCTTTCTATAAATCTGCCTTGCTTGTAGGGAAAGGAGGTTCTTTGCTGTACCCTGATAGAAGAGAGGATGTTGATTGCTGTTAGGGAACTTTTGATGGGGACCTGGGGACCTTTTTTTCCTATAGCCGTACAGTAGTCAAGCCTGAAGAGTTTAACTGCATTGTGGGGTTGGTGGCCCCTACCTTCTGGTCTCTGGCTTTTTACTAAGAATTTTTTTTTACTGGACTGTGGAGACTATAGGCTGATGTTTGAAAAAAATCATGTGGGCTAAATGTGTGGTCATCTGTTGGGAATGGCTTCATATAATTGTGTTTGGATGTCTCAGGGCTGCAAGCTGGTGACTGAGCAGCTCGGACAGTGCTCAAGCGCCAGGTGTGGGGCAGAGTCGATGGAAGTTCTCTTTGCGGATATGGACAACACTTACATCCACAGCCTCCAGAGTGTTCAGAAGGTGATTAGCAGTGACAAACACTGCTTTGAGCTCAACAGCTATGACATCCTGATCCATCAGGATCCGAAACCATAAGGGTGTTAATAAACATACCAGGGGTTATAGCATCAGGCCAGCTGCTTTCCCTGGGACAGGGGTGTCCCATGATGCTTCTGCATCTTGTTGGTAAGTGCTTGCAGGCTGGCTGGGAGTGAGCCAGTCTGGAGCTGCAAGTGAAGTGTAGAGGGGTTTGAACTGGTTTACATGAAGGGAGCTGCCATCTGGAAGGTTGCAGCTGCTTTTGCGCTGAGTATCAGGGTTTATTAGCTGGGTGCAGCACCCTGTAACTTTGTCTGTAGGATCTCTAGCCCTTTGTTGTGAAACCCTGCCAATTTGGCTATTTCTGGAATATGCTCCCCTCCAAGTATCAGCATATCACAAGTGTCACAGCATTTGCCAGAGATGGAGGGTTACTATCTTCTCTTGTTCTGCTTATGTATCTTACAGCAGTGCCCCATCAGCACTGATAAACCTCCAGCCGGTGCCATTTGGCTGCCAGTGCTAAACATAACCCGTATCTGTGGTACACTGGCTAAAAGGCACACCCCAGCTGAAAGAGGTCCTTCCTGCTAATTGTGGAGAAAAGCACTCCACAGGAGCTGAGGGTATTTTAAATGGCAGCAACAAAAAACCCCAAACCTTTAAAACATAATTTGACTCTAGATTTTTTTTTTTTTAAATAAATGTTTTCTCACTGGCTAAGTGAAAAATACGTATCATTAAAGTTCAGCTGAAATTCTCGGAATTTCATCTGCTACATACGCAATCCAAGTATTGCAACAGCAGGAACCTGAGAGCGCAACTGACTTGTCATTACAGGAGTTGAGAAAAACAGAAACAGCAAATAGTACTTCAGAAATGACAAGCAGATAGGATTATTATTCTTTCAGCCTTAATCGTGTAAAGTGCAAGCAGTACCACAGATAAGGAAATTTCCCTTAGATATGATTTATGTTGACGGTGCTCTCCTACGAAATGTCTTCTCTAACTTATTTTTTTTAACTCTTCTCTCTAACAAGACATGGTAGCTGGTATACCTGTTACAGCCCTGTGTCCTGTCAGCTTCAGCCCAATATTTCACGTGGTGCCACTGGGGACAGCTTTATTTCAAGTGAGCAAATAAATGCAGCTCAGCTGTGGTCCTGGATAGCTCTAATTTGCACAATCTACTCTGTTCATAGCCTCAAACCAAATTACTGCTTAGGCAGCCTGCATGTAAAGAGCTGGAATAACTTTGGTTGGTCAGGAAACGAATCAGAATGAAAGTCCTTGATGTTGTCACAGCGCTCAGCGCTGCTGGGCTCTCGTAGGAGAGCTATTTGAACACCGAGTTGTGCTAGGAAACTGTTCCCAGGAGACATCCACATTCCGCCACTAAAAAAGGGTTAATGTTCATTCTGTGAATTCTCCTCAGCATTTACTGCTTCAGCTAGACTTTGGTTTTCACTTGTATGTCTTTCTGGAAGCTAGAGGGATTTTTTTTTCTTTAGTACCATCGAGAACAGGAATAGAAACTTTGCAATAAGCTCAGAATGTTCTTTGGCTCGGTGCATGGGAAAGAGATTTAGGGTTGGATTTCCTATTGCTTCACACTTACTCCTGCCTGCTAGCAGGGTAATGATTTTGTGGACATTTCTCTTAGATGAACCACTGGCAAAACTGCCTGTTTCTCCTTAATTTACTGTTGTATCTCCTCAGCTGGCTTCTGGAGGTAAATGCTTCACTTTCCCTCACTGCCAGTAGCCAGGAAGGCTCTGAACTCAAGTGTCATTTTCTCAAAGACACACTTCATATTGTGGACAGGGAGAGCAGGCGGGTGAAGATGTTTATTACCTTCTAAGGGGTTTTAATAAAATGTTTGGAATGGATGGTCCGGTTCCATGTCTTTCTTGGCAACTGATCATAATACTCTAACCTTTATGGCGATTAAATGATGAATTTCCAGAAAGAGAGCAAAGTAAGCAAGCATGCTGCCATTTCAGAGTGGCAAAACAAAGCAGCACAGGGCTGCAAAGGGAACGGAGTCCGTGTCAGAGCTGGGACTTGCACAAGAGTTCTCTTTCAGAGGCCCTTCTGCATTGTGCCTCCCACACTTACAGCTTCTGGAGTGCTCTGTTCCAAGCAGCTTGTCTTGCAGCATTTTGTGATTGACTTTACAACTGTGCTAACCTCAGATATTAATAGTAGAAAGACGTCCACTGCTTTCAGCTGTTCAGCTTTGTCTCTGATTGTCTGGGAGTTTATTCCTGTGCGCAGACAGATAATTGTCATTGCTCAGGTACTTCAGTACATGTATTTGATGTTGTAGGCTGACGGGGAAGGAGAAGCATGTTGGAGGCTTTGACCTGATATGGAATGACAGGCCTGTCAGCAGAGGGGGAGCCCTGGGTACTCTGGTGAATGAGAACATCATGGCAAACACGTGTTTAGGTGCGTACTCATCCAGTTCTGGCAGGGTGCCCCGTTCGTGTCCCTAAGCTATCTGCACATCAGCAAGAGGAGAGTGCACACCTTTCACTCAGGAACAAAAGAATAAGAATGGGTGTGTGAGCTCTTATGGGATTAAGAGACCAAAAGGAGCAAATGCTTTCCAAAAGTGGATGTAAGTGACCAGGCTGCAGAAGCACTGTTGAAAACGAGCATGTATATGTAGTGGGAACAGCTTTGTTCACGGTCCTGCTTTTCAAGCATTAAGTCACAACAGAGTTCTTCATATGCCAGATTTGCTGCAAAAACGGCTTTACAGTCACTGTGGTGACCATTTACTGGGCACTTTCCTGAAGCTAGTTGTGTATTTTACTGTTGGGAAGTAGTACTTGGATTCTGAAGTCTTACTTCCAAGAGGCTGACTTGTATTGTAACTTTATTTTACAGTACGCAGCTCAGTGTGCCTACAATCATCTCTGGCTATAGATCCTAACTAACAAAACACGAGTACAGCTTCACCTGAAAGTGGGACATCACCTCATCTCTACAGGAAGGAAGAGTAAGGTGATGTGTAACTCCCCTGTTAACATTTTCATTGCAGGCTGCTACGATGGCAGGAAGAAACAGCTGAAGCAGCTTTTCAGGAATCTTCCTGCACAGCAGAAAGCATAAAGCTGATCCAAAGCTTGGGATGGGAGAGGTCACCACGGATGAAGTTCACGCTCTCTTCCATACATCGGGCAGCAGCAGTTCCTATTTCTCTCTGGACACTGCTGGCTCAGCACAAGACACTGGCCTTCTTGCTTCTGAAGGTTTCCCATCTTGGAAGTTGCAATGGGCTTGAATGAGATTATTTCATAATGGCTGACACAAGGGATGCTGGCTTCTCGGCTGTCCATCTGCACTCGCACTTAGTTCTGTACCGTGCACGAAAATAAGAGGGGCTAAACACATTCTGCACAGCAAAACAAAGCTTTTAGGGAAGGCAGGCACCTGATCGTCCTACTGCTACTACTATGGAAACATGTCAAGAGCAGAAAACCTGTTGCCATGACACTGTAAAAATAATCTCGCCATCACATGTTATGGAGAGGCTGACTGGCTGTACTACACAGGTTATGTAAGAGTGCGGCTCTAACACAGGGACTTGGCACTGTGTACTGCCACTCGCTTCCAGAAGAGATGCAGTTTTCTGAAAAAGCTACAGGCGAGAGCGTTCAGGTAATAAGTCAGTGTTATTTTTAATCATTGTATCTGGAACTTAAGCCTGAAGTAGACAGCCTCGCTTCTTGCAGTTGTACATTTAGGGTATGTGGTGTTGGCTACAGAATGTTAAAACTTAGGTCAAGCAATGGTAGTTAGCTTTTTAGATTTAAAGAAATCACACCTCAGTTTTAAGGAGTCTGAAACATACTTTTTGGAACTCTGCAGAATCTGACATGTGTGTGGAACTGGACGAGGCAGTACAGGGCTGCCTGGAGGACGCATCTCTGGCCTGTCAAGCTGGAAGGTGGTGAGGGAGGCAGGAAACCGGTGGAGCTGCGCTTAAAGTTCTGCATGGCTGTGCAGAAGGGAAGAGAGCAAGGGATGGGGCCCAGCTCTGTTACACATGCGTGGTTTAACAGATGGGTGAGCTACCTCGAGAGCTGGAGAAAGAAGGTAAACTGCCATGTTTAAATATTTAAATTCTATCCAGAAATATCTTTACTAAAGTTCAAAAAAGAAAGGGCTCAACAGGACGCAGACGCTTTTCCGTACACAGAAAAAAAAAAAGAAAATCAAACTCACTATAGTCTATTACTAATTACAATTAATTTTTTAAAATCTTCTTATGGTTTTAACCAAGTTATGCTGGGGTAGCAAGTTCAGACTAAAGGGGGTAGTGTAGAAGACAATAAATTTTAAAACCTTTGAAGAAACTATTGCTGGTTAAATTTAAATATTTTAAATATTAAATATTTTAAATTTAAATATTTTTAAATATTTAAACCAACTGTCCTTTTACTACACGACAGACTCAGTGTCTATCCCTGCTCTGTCCTCTTCAGGTTGCTTTTCTAAGTACACATACATTTTATCCCTTCATCTAGTTTTGAAAGACTTGTTTCTGTGGTCTCTTGCCTTCCAACTTAACAGTAGAAAATGTTTTCCCAGCGAGACTAAAAGGATGCTGCCTCCTCCTGTCCCTCCCTACACATCTTTAAAGACATTCCTGTCGTGCTTCAGATGTATAGCTTTGCTTTGTTTTAATACCACAGGCGCACACAACTCCTCTTCTGTACTTTGGGCACACTGTGGATTCCCGATTCCTCCTACTCCTGTTCCCAACACCAACAATGAACCAGCTCTGAAGCCAGTCTCCAGAAGCACTCACAGAAGAACCCAACAAGGAACACACACACGGAGTTAGGAGTGCCCCGCTGCTCTGATTTTAATAACCCCACTTCCTCCCCGGCCACGGGCGTTTTTGCCCAGCGCTGTGTCCCAGACTGTGCCTGGGTGCAGCTCTGCCACCCGGGCTGCAGCAAGGAGCGGGAAAGGGTTGGTGATCCAAGGAAACCGCAGCGTTGTAGCTGAGGAGCCAAACGCTCCCCAGCGCCTGCCAGGGACCTCACCCGAGGCGGGCTCCGGGCACGCCGATGTCCTCCTCCAAACCCCGAAGGCTGCGACTATTGCAGCGTGAGCTCCACAGGTGACAGCCCAAATACGCGCTGTGACGATGGCATGGCCACTTCAGCCCTCCAGGATGCGATTGATTAGCTTCATTTCCTCGGCAGTCATGGGGTTCAGGTTAAATCCCTTCAGCTCAGCTTTACCTGAGAGAACACATGGGAAAAAAAAAAAAAAATCAGTATTTTGCCACACAGTAAGAGAAGCAGTCCACGTCAAACTCTAGAGGGGGTGCAGGGAGGGCAGGGACAGCCCTGGAAGCCGATGTGGGGTCACCCCGGTGTGATGTGGGAGCCCACTGAGCGTGCTGGTGGGTGACAGCTCTGCAGCAGGAGCCGCACAATACTGCTGCAGCAGGGATAGAATTGTGAAGCCGGTGGGAAAGTGGCTGCAGGAACATGCAGAGCTTGAGAGTTTCTGGACCCTCCCGACAGTCTATGTCTGCTCCCAGAGACTGAGAAGGTTCCAGAACAGGAGTGTTTACCTTGAGCTTCGAAGAGGCGGTTCACCTTCACGCGCAGCTCTTTCCGGAGGTTGTTTATCTCCTCATCCAGATGTTCCTGGTCTGAGACAAGCGGGACAGGAGTGAGGAGGACTGCGGGCTCTGGGGCGCAGGCAGAACCTCCCGTGGGACGCTCGCTGTGGAAGCCCAGGCCTGGGGAGGGGGCAGGAGAGGACTCTTCCCCAGCTGCCTCGGGGGTCCCACCCAGCCCCCCACTGCCCACAGGGCTGAGCCCCAGGCTGCTTCAAGCCCCAACGTGCTTCTCGGGGCACTGCCCGGGAGAGCCGAGCGATGGCCAGAATCCACCTGTGACTGCTGCCGAGACGTTTTGGGCACTTCGAAGCCCAGCACTGGACAGAACCCTGCTTATTTTCCTAAAATCTTATCACGGTTAAGACTAGAGGTGGGCCGAGCCCATCGGGCAGCCTGCCTTACCCTTCTGCAGCATCTCCTTGGTCTGTGCTTTCGGGAGCTCGATGAACATGTTCCCGAAGCAGACCATGGCCTTGTCTGGGCAGGGAGAGGAGGAAAAGGAAAAGCCTTTGGTCGGAGAAGTTCTTCTCCTCGGCCCGTGGGACTCACGGTGAGTGCAGCCGGCCGGGCCGGACCCGCGGGGGCACCGGGGAGACCGGACTTACCGTCGGGCTCCGGGTCTTTCTGCAACGCCCGCAGGGCCTCGCGGTTCCGGTTCCGCTTCACGTCCAGGTCCACGATCTACAGCGGGAGAGAGGCAG
>JANXJC010000009.1:32083630-32129469 GCA_027564655.1 Leptodon cayanensis
GGGAGCACGGTGCAATCCCGGGGAGGTGACCCCTGCCGGTGGCCTTGCAGGGGCTGTCGGGGACCTGCCACCGCCTGCCCCGCCAGTGAGGGCACAGGGCAGCTCGATGGGGTCCCCCCATCCCGCCTGGTCCCCGTGGCTGGGGACAGCCACCCGGGCTGCGGGACACGGCGCTGCGGGCTGGGATGCACCGGGAACGGCTGCTCCCGCCGGTGTTCCCTGTGCCGGCAGGCCTCAGCGCTGTGTCGCAAGAGCTGGCGGGAGAGCCACGGTCACCCGGTCGCCGCGTGTGGCGATGCGCCGGGACGCCGTGGGGCTGGGTGGCTGCGGGACGCTCGGACACCCCAGAGGTGTTTGTGCTTTGTAGGGCCGAGTGCTCCGAGCCGGTGCAGAGCAAATACCTGCTGCGGTGCCGGCACGGGCCGTGGCGGCCAAGCGCTGAGTGCGTTTGCCAGGATGGATCCGGCACTGGGCTTTGCCAGCGACGGGCCTGAGCCTGAGCCCGGGGCATCCCTGGCGAGGGGGACGTGCTGTCTGGGGCTGCCGCTGCTGCTCCCGCTCTGCCCTGGGGAGCGGGGCTGGCCCAGGCTTTGGCACGCTGGGAAGGACAAGGAGTGACCGTGGGGTGGCTGGGAGGTGATAGCGATGTCCCTCAAAGGCTATGGGAGCGAGCTGGTGCTGCTGGTGCCCAGCTGCTCCCCCAGCGAGGCCGGCGGTGCTGTGCACATCGTGGGGCCTCCCAGCCCTGAGCTTCCTCCTTTGCTGTCACTGCCAGCACCTTCTCCTTTCTCTGTGCCGAGGTCTCCCCCGGACAAGGGAAGTGTCTTTGCGGGGGGTTTCCCCCCGTGCTTGCCGCTTCTTGCGGCATGTTTTCCTGCTGATGTTTCTTGGGGAGCTGGAGAAAGTTGAGCATTTGCATTTGCCCTGGGCTGGTGGCTGTTCGAGGCAGCTCCACCCTGGCAGAGAGCAGCCAGGGAGCACAGCGGAAAGCAGTGACCCACGGCAGCACGGGGGCCATGGCTGCGCCAAGGGATGGGGGGGCCAAAAGCACCAGCAGTGCTGGGCAGGGGTCCCCAAGCTGTGGGGGAGCCCCTCCGTGATGAGGGTCCCGCTTTGCAGAAGACGCCGAGCGGGTGTCTCCTGCCACAATGCTCAGTGCTTGCACCCCACTCTGGGAAAGGCCTTTTTGGGGAAGGGCAGTGAAGCTGCTCCATGGCAGCTGCTGTCGCCTGCCCAAAATTCACCTCCGGTGACTTCTCCTTTCTCTGCACTGGGATATCCCTTTTCCTCTCCTGCACGCCACCATGCACCTTTCTGGGCACCCCAGCGCCCCATGGCTGGCACCGACCTGGGCTCTGCTGGGCGAGCGGAGCCCTCTCTGCCCACAGCAGTGCAGCCGGGTGGGCATCACGGCTCTGTACCATGTGCCAGCGCCGTGCTGGGCCAGGCAGGAGCTGCTGGGAGCGGGGCTGGAGCAGGGCTTTCGCCTCTGCCACTACGGCTTCACTTGCCCTCCCTTGGCTGCAGGATGGGTTGCGTGAAGTCAAAGAAAGCTGGCGTCCAAGAGAAGGCGATAAAAACCGACATCGACCCCAGCCCCAGCTTCCAGCAGGGCCACTACGTGAAGGACCCCACGGCCACCAACAGGAGGGTGAGTGGAAGCTGCCAAGTGAGGCAGGGGTGCAGGGCTGAGCCACGGCTGAGCGCTCAGCCCTTCTCCTTGCCGGAGCTGCCAGCGCTGAGAGCGGGGCCGGCTGCGGGAGCTGGCAGTGCCCGTGCCCCTGGGCAGGAGGCTTGGCTGTGGGATGGGAGCCCGGTCCATGCTGGGACAAAGCACAGCGCGAACCTGATGGGAATCAAGGAATTATGGAAAAAGGGAGAGAAAAACGAAGGTGTTGCGAGGGGGGCAGAGATGCCGGTGCTGGGTGGGTTGATGTGTCGGGAGGTCCCAGTGCTGCCCCTTGGGTGCCCTCCTGCCGCTGCTGCTGGGGGCCAGGGCCACGGTGGGGCTGAGACGCCCATGGGGTACAAGTTTCTGCCACCCGCAACGTCACTCTCTGCTTTTGTCCCACTTTCCAGAACAATAATGTCCCCAGTGTGGCCGTGTCCCCACCCGAGGATGGTAGGTACTGGGGCGGGGGCTGCAGGTGGGTGAATGAGGTGGGAGTGTGTGGGCAGAGCGTGGCTGGGTCCTCTCCAGCCTGGGTTGAATGCTGCCGGTCCCGGCGGGACGGGAGCTCTGGGCTTCCTCGAAGGCCAGATGTGGTCGTGACATGATGAAGATGGAGGTGCTGGGTGCTGCGGGGGTCCTTCCCCGTGTCCTGGCTGCACGTGGCAGGGGTGGCCAGGCACCCCATCCCAGCACGGAGAGGGGTGCCCAGGGAGCTCCCTCGCTGCAGGCTTGGGGGACAGCGTGGTGCTGGCGCTCTACGACTACGAGGCGATGCACGCTGGGGACCTGAGCTTCAAGAAAGGGGAGCGGCTGAAGGTGCTGGAGGAGTAAGTGCTGCTGGTGTCCCGCCGCCCCGGGGTCTCCTGAGGGCTTGCGTGGCCCTGCTGTTTTTTTTTTCTGGAATTTGCCCCTGGAGGAGCCAGCGGTGCCCAGTGCCGCGTGCCGCGGGCCAACCCAATGCCATTTCTGTCGCAGGTCAGGGGAGTGGTGGCAAGCACGGTCGCTGGCAACGGGGTGCGAAGGCTTCATCCCCAGCAACTACGTTGCCCCAGCTGACTCACTGGAGACAGAGGAGTGAGTCCATCCCTTGGTGGCACATCCCAGCCCCGTGTGGTCCCGTGCCCCCCCACCGCAGCTGCCCCCGCTCCTGCCCCATGTCCTGCCCCCAGCCCTGACCCACGCCAGCCTTAGCTCTCCCAGCCCCGGCAGCGTTCGTGGGTTCATTTGTTTCTGCTGCAGGTGGTTTTTCAAGGGCATCAGCCGGAAGGATGCAGAGCGGCAGCTCCTCAGCCCTGGCAATGTGAGCGGGTCCTTCATGATACGGGACAGCGAGACGATGAAAGGTCCGGAGGGGTGCCCGCAGCGTGGTGGTGGGGAAGCGGCTGCCCTGGAGGGGTCTCCCTTGCCCACACTTGCCTGGCAGAGGAGCTTGGGAGATGCCTCCCCAGCCCAGGGGCTCTGCTTTGCTGCGGGACAGGGACTGGGGGTCCCGTGCTCCTGCTGCGAGTGTCCCCGCAAGAGCCCGTGGTGCTGCCACATGTCTGAGCACTGCAGCGGGGATGGCGGGGGGACGTGCCCCTTTGAGGCTGCTTTCGGTGTTTGGGGTGCAGGCGTAGCTGGCCTCGTGCCTGGGGCCGAGGGGGTGGTGGCAGCACAGTGGGGACGGGGACTGCAGTGGTGGCTCTGCCAGGCGATGGCACCGCGTGTGCCACGAACACGGGATGGATGAGTGCAGTGGGGACGTGCCCTCCGTGCGGGGGCTGGCAGCTCACCCCTCCCCAAACAGGCTGCTACTCGCTGTCGGTGCGGGACGGGGACGACCTGCAGGGTGGCACAGTGAAGCATTACAAGATCCGGACGCTGGATAACGGCGGCTTCTACATCTCCCCGCGCAGCAACTTCAATACGCTGCAGGAGCTGGTCCAGTACTACAAGGGTGAGCCCTGGGGTGTCTGGCCCCTCCATCCCAGACGGGGCTTTGCCCCCAAGCTGAGCTGCCACCGGGCAGCCAGGGGCGTGCAGAGCCTGAGGGGCTCCTGCCTGTCACCGCTGAGCTCCGGCTGTGGCTCCGACTGTGACGTGCAGCGTCTCCCAGACCTTCCCCTGGTGCGATAGCTGGCCATCACAGCTATGGGTGTCAGTGTCCCCAAATGCCCGCAGTGCCCGGGACTCCCCGTCCCTGGGTGGGCCAGTGCCCTGGCTGTACCGACGCGGTGTGGTAATGCCCAGCAGGGGCATGGGCTGCAATGGCCGGCGTTCAGCGTGTCCCCACTCTTTGCAGTGGGGTGCACGGTGCCAGGATGTGCTCTGCAGCCACGGAGGCTGCCGTAGGCTCTGCTTCGAAGCACAAAGCAGCCGGCGAGACAGGCCGGCTGACGGCTTTCGGCGCTCTCTGGCAGGGCAAAGCGACGGGCTGTGCCAGAAGCTCACCCGCCCCTGCTGCGTGCCCAAACCGCAGAAGCCCTGGGAGAAAGATGCCTGGGAGATCCCTCGGGAGTCGCTGAGGCTGGAGAGGAAGCTGGGAGCCGGGCAGTTCGGAGAAGTGTGGATGGGTGAGAGCAAGGGGGAGGCAGCTGGGAGGAAGATGAAGGTGATGGTGAAGGAGGAAGGGTGAGGGATGGGAGAGGAGGTGGAGGGATGGCAGGGAGGGAGCGATATGTGGGAGAGGAGCACGGGGAAATGGAGGTGGCCCTGGACTTAATGTAGGGACTGCTCAGGGCTGGGTGCTTAGGGACAGCCCTGGGCTGCGCATGGTCTCCAGCCTTCACGCAGCAGCTCCATGCAGGACTGGGTGCTTTGGCTCCAAAATCCAGTGCTCCCAGTGCCTGGGCACTGGGCAGCCTGGGAATGGTCTGTCGTGCCACCCCCCAGCTACCTACAACAAGCACATCAAGGTGGCAGTGAAGATGATGAAGCCAGGCAGCATGTCTGTGGACGCCTTCCTGGAGGAGGCGAACCTGATGAAGACGTTGCAGCACAACAAGCTGGTGAAGCTGCACGCAGTCGTCACCAAGGAGGAGCCCATCTACATCATCACCGAGTTCATGGAGAAAGGTGCTGCCCGCATCCCTGCACGGCCGCCATGGGCCCGGCTAAGCGGTGGTACCCGGGTGCCCCAGGGGTGGTGCAGGATCAACCCCTCCTGCATCCCCAGGCTCAGCTGTGGGCTCTGCACCAGCTCCTGCTGCTGTGTGTCTGAGTGTGCTGGGCAGGGGGATGCGGTGACAGCCCCGGGAGAGGGAGGGACAGGGGACAGATGAGGAGGAGTGCTCCGAAAGGCAGGAGGGAGCCCGCAGTGGGGCTTGCCCCTCTGCCCGATCCACGGGAGCGGGGTGGGGGGGGTCAGGTGTGTTTCCTGGACGAGTCCCCACGTTGTGCTCGGCTCCCTGGGACCCTGTGCCGCCCACAGGACCCGTGCCAACCCGAGGGTGGGCACAGGCTCCAGCTGAGCCATCAGCCCCGGCACCTTTCCCTGTCCGCAGGGAGCTTGCTGGATTTCCTGAAGAGCGACGAGGGGAATAAGCAGCCGCTCCTGAAGCTGATCGACTTCTCTGCCCAGGTGAGGAGGGAGCAGACCTTCCCCAGCTCCCCACTCCCCCTTGCCCCTGAGAAGGGTGAGCGAGGGGATTGGGGAGCCCGAGAACTTGGGCAGTGCCATCCAGAAGCCTGGTTTGAACAGGCAAATACTGGTGGGGTGGTGATGCAGGGAAGGAGCCAGCGAGGTTTCCTTGTGGCACTGGCCTTGCACCTTGCAGGCAGCCAGCTGCCTGCTCACCATCCCTGTCCAGTTGCCTGTGCAGGAGCAGGTGTCTGCAAAAGGAGAAGTGGTGGCTTCTTCCCCTTTAACCCATTAACTGCAGCACGCAGCTGGCTAGCCTGCGCCCAGGCAGCGCTTTGCCGGAGCCACACAGAGCCCAGGGGATTTTGGCCAGCTGGTCCTTCCGAGGAGCTGGGAAACCTGCATCTTCTAAGGCCACCATGGTTTCTGCCCCGTGGGCTGCAGCCCTTGCAGTGCCGCTGTGCTTTGTGGAAGTCGCAAGGGTGAGGGTCGGAGCTTGTTTTCACTGCTCACGTTGGCATGGTCCCTTCTCCGGGATGCGCCGGTGCTGGTCGGCGTGGCCTTTCTGAGCCCAGGGCTCCCGGGGGAGCAGCCACGGCAAAGCTATCGATTTCTGCCCATTGCTGCTGACGCGATAGCTACCTGCAAACGACACGCTCTGTGTGACAGAGCCTTGTCTGCAAACTTTGCAAAAGCCCCACAAAACCCCGTGTGGCCGCACGCCCACCCTGTTCCACCCCGGCACCAGCTGCGGTGCTCCAGGGCAGCATCTTACACCGCTCGGGCCGTGCTCCTGGGCAGGACCCACCTGCAGCTGCAGTAGTGTTAAGCTTCGTGGGTTTCATAGGAAATCTGCAGCACAATTTTGTTGCATTCACAGCGCCTGGGAGGTTATGCTGGGCACGGTTTCTGGAAGGGAGCGTAGCGTGTTATGTTACCCCACAGCAATGCCTACGGGAGGTTTGTGGTTCATTAAAATCATCTACCTGCCACGGGGCTGTCAGGGGCTGGGAGAAGGCAGCTGGAGATGCAGGAGGACTGGGTGAAAATTGTTCTGGGCATATTTTCAGGATCTGATTTTGAGTACAGCTGAGCGTGCTGTTACATATCTAGCTTCGTGTGCAATCATTTGTGCAACTGCTGTCTTGTCCCTGCTGCTTCTGCAGCGTCCCCAGATGCTGGCTGAATCCAGGGACCCTTTGAGCCAAGCTTGGTACCTCTGTGAAATAATTCGTAGAGGTACCTGAGCAACAGGAAAGCCAGAATGGGAGCCCAGACCCCAGGGGCTTAGACCAGGTCACTGGCTACTCGAGCCAGCTGTGCCAGGGTCTGCTCATCAGCTGTGCGCTCGTGCATGCCATCTGTTCCCAGCAAGCTGGCTTTTGCAAAGCGCCTGGCTCAGCTCCGTAGCTCAGAGGGGCTGCTCTCTGCAGCGCTGAGAAGCAAAGGCTGAAGCGCTTTCATGTGCAGGCAGCAGGCGTACAGGCAGGCAGGCAGCTAGCGAGCCAGGCGCCCAGGTTTGTGCTGGGGCTGAGTCACTGCGAGCAAAACTGTGTCTGTGGTCATGGAAATAATCCTTCCGCTCTTGCAATGCTTGTTTACTTCTGTATTTGGCGTGGAAAGCTCTGAGCAACTGCACCGTGCCCTGGCCCGGCTTGTGCGGGTGTGACGGGGATGTTGGGGAGCGTCCCCTCTGGCTGCTCCGGCCCCTTCCCCTCCTGGGTGCTGGTGGCATACAGGTGTGGGATAATTTGGCACAAATCTGGGGGTTGGTCGTACACACACCAGGTTGCTTCTGCATTGTTAGAGCCACTCAGTGCAGAGACTTCAGAAGATGGAGCCGGGGTGGGGGGAGATCTTCAGGGGTTGTCACAGTCATCCTGCCCCCAGGCAGGACTGACTCTTCACAGATGACTATTCTTGAAGACCCCAGGCATCTCCCCACCCTCCTCAGGAGACCCACCACTGCGCTTTTCTGTCCTCACCAAGGAAGATCTGCAATGCTGGCTGACCCTCGCTGCAGCCATTAAAGTCCATTTGTCGTTCCCTTAGTAGAGAGAGAGGATAGTTTACTCCCTGCTTCTCTCAAGCCGTTGTTGATGTATTTGGAGACTGGTCTCATGTCTTCTCTGAACAGAGAATGATTTACTCCTCTTCACATCTGCATGGCTGCAGATGAAGCAGTTACACCTTGCCCTGTGGACATCCAGAGACACTTGCTCGTGGGCACGTCAGCTCCTCGGATGCCAGTTCTCACTGCTTTTCTCACACAGGGGTTTAAATGAGTCGTGTTGGGCTGGTCACCCAAACTCTGACCTCTTCTGCAAGGGATTCCCTGCACAGAGAGCAGTTGCCATGCAGGAGAGTCAGTCACATCTGCTGTGACTCAGCCTCCTTTCACCCCCTTTCCAAGCACTTGACAGAAGCAGATAAACTCTGGTGCCAGTAACAGTCGCGTTGGGGAGGTTGTGTTATTTCAAACAGCCTCTTTGCATTTTTCTCTTTCCCCTTTTTACAGATTGCAGAAGGAATGGCTTTTATTGAGAAGAGGAACTACATCCACAGAGACCTGAGAGCTGCCAATATTCTGGTGTCTGCACTACTGGTGTGCAAGATTGCAGACTTCGGACTGGCCAGAATCATTGAAGACAACGAGTACATGGCCCGGGAAGGTGCGGGAGCTGCTGGGGGTGGCTGGCTGCTTTCTGAGATGGTGAAGGGTTGTGGGATTCCCTTAGAGCCACTTATCAACGTGTAACCTTGGTGGCAAGGACCCTGGGGGGACGTGATGTGTAAACAGGCAGATGAGGGAAGCTCCTCCCATTTGCATCGCTTCACATCTTCCTCTTCTGTTTGGTTGTTTCTTGTTCCCCATATTTCACCACTAGTTTCTCAGCATTTGGGTTAGAGCCCATGTTTCCCATTGGATCTCTTTGTCCAGGTGCCAAGTTTCCCATTAAATGGACTGCACCGGAAGCCATCAACTATGGATCTTTCACTATAAAATCAGATGTCTGGTCCTTTGGGATCCTCCTGACCGAGATCATTACCTACGGGCGCATCCCATACCCAGGTAAGGAGGTAAAATGCTTCCTCTGATCTGATACCGAAAGACATGCTCCACCTTCTGGGCCCCATCCATGGGATCTGTTTCTCTGTGAAGTTAGATCTCTGAAAACAGAGGGAATGGTGAGAAATCTGAATCTCACACTGGGAGCAGAGCTCGTAGATGGTAGCACAAGGTCTCAAGATGGCAATTCTGTCTGTGAGCCATGGAGAGGAGCCCAGAGCACAAGACAGTCTCCGAGCAGTCTGCACTACTCATTTAGCTGCATCTAGTGTTTGGACAAGAGCTCACCTACGATGGATAATTAGGAGGATTTTCTCCCTGGGAGTCCTCAGTGGACACCAGGTATTTTCACTGACCTGAAATCCATGCCGATGTGACATGGGCCCCCCTTCTCAGTTTCCACAAAGCAGAGCTGGGACACCTCCTCTGGGAAGCCCATAAAATGGATCCAGGTAGTGACAACTTTAGGGTGCCCACTGCTCTGGGGAGAAGGGCAGCTATTCTATATACTGCCTTGGGGCTGATCCTGCAAGGACGTCCTGAGCTCCTCCAGCTCCGTGGGAAACCAACAGTAGTCAGGATCTCTAAAAGATCTGGTCTCTCTGTTTCTAAAATAGATCATGTTTTTAATGTGAGAGGATAACTGACTTGCCCCAGGCTGTATTGCATGGCCCTGGGAGAGCGAGTATCGTACACCACAGGTTAGGAACCTGGTTTTGCGTCACAGCACTAACCCGTGGTTTTCTGCCTCCTGCAGATTAAGCATGTTTGGAAGTAGCACATCAGTTCAGGGCTGATAGCTGGGCCAGGTGGTTTTGGGAAGGCTCGAGCAATCTGTAAATCACTATCATTGGGAACTGCCCTGTATTTTATACTAATTGTTATTTTGGTACCTTTTTTCAATGGGAAATTAGTCTGTACAAGAAAAGTAAACATTGCCACAAACTGACCATGAGGGACCTGGGGTGGCATAAAGGGTTGTTGCGGAAGGACCAGATCTGCCATCACACGAACTTATCTTTATTGGAAGGAATGGCTCTTTACAGACTCAGCAGATGGAGGAGTATATCCTTTATTTTTTTGAAATTCATACAAAATGATTATAATTCTCATCTGATCTGCTCAACTGGGGTACAAAACTGCATGCTACAGCTAATTCAGCACCTTGCTTGTCCGCATGTTTTCCTGACCAGTAGTAGGAGTTCCCCCTTCCCAACCCCTCTAACCTGTCCTTCTTCCTAGTGACATTACCCAAAGGGTGGGTAGTTTTGGGTGTTTTCTGTCTTTTAAAGAAATCGGTGATAAACCATAAAACGTTCACCTGTCCTGCCCTGTTTCTCCAGGGATGTCGAGTGTGGAGGTGATCAGGGCACTGGAGCGCGGGTACCGGATGCCCCGCACAGAGAACTGCCCCGAGGAGCTGTATGATATTATAATGAGATGCTGGAAGACCAAACCGGAGGATCGTCCCACTTTCGAGTACATGCAGAGCATCTTGGAGGATTTCTTTACTGCAACAGAGAGCCAGTATCAGCAGCAGCCATAACGCATGAAGCTTGGTGAAGACAGTGGATACCCTGCACTGTACCTGCTATGTTAGTGGCAGCAAGCATATGCACCCTGCTCTTCCCTGTCCCACTCGTGACCTGCCTGTGCATGCCTTCCTCTGCCAGCATGGCCCAGGAACCAGAGCCTTCCTGGTGTGGCTGGGCTGGAAGCGGGGGCAGGAGGAAGCCATGCTCAGGCCAGCCCTCTGGGGCTGCCGGACAGAGGGAGAAGTGACGCGGGGCCATACGTTGTGCCTTTCACATGTGCCTGAGTGCCCATGAGGCAGCTGCTCCGGGAAGTGCTGGCTGGACAGTGGTTGCCCACACCGGCAGCACCATGCAAGGAGGGATGGGGCCGGGGCTGTTTCAGCTACAAAGAAAAAAAACCCAGGCTATTTTTTTTTTTTTTTTAATTCTTCTGAGATCTTATCTTATCATGCTGTTTTGCAGAAGTAGGTGCTTTAGCTGCGATGGCCTCAGCGAAATGCCGTTCTGCTCCAGGTGTGCTGTGCAGCGCCTGTGTCCCCCGGTCCCTACATGTCAGGGAAATCCCAGTGGATCCCCACCTGGGCGTGCTGCCGATCTGCTCATCCTCGACGCAGGATCCTGGGTTTTGAATGTCAAGTGTTGCAGAAGCATGTCTCCTCACTCTCCTGGGTTTCCTTCCTAAGTATTTTTCTTGGTACCTTCTCTGCAGAGGGCGAGTTTGGGTGAGGCGCTGCCGGCGAGGTGGGCAGTGTGTGCCGCAGGGTATGGACAGATATAGATGGTGCTTTACAAGGCGGTCGCTGGAGGGATCTCCCCCACAGCTTGCCTTAAGAGGAACTTCTCTAGCCAAGGGCAGCCCTAAGCTGGCCGTCACCTGCGCCAGCCCCGGCCTGAGGAGCCCTCTCCCTCCACGGCAAAGGCCGCTGCTCAGCTTGTGACATGATTTAACATTTGCTGGGGCATTTGCAGCATCAGCAGCGAGCCTGGCATCCCTTGCACAATCCTTTTATGTTGTTTATTTTTAGTATTTAATGATGGGTTATTGGGGGAAAAGGGGGATGTAATTTTTTTAAGATTGCCCTGAACATCTTACAGCAGGGAGCTTCTGGGCCCGTGATTGTATTTTCTGCATACAAAGAGGCAAACACCGTTGCTTCTATGCTTTTGTATCAGCTTTGGAAGCTTCTTTTTGTAATCAGTAAAGTATTTATAAACCTCTCGGCTTTTGGCCCTTCCTCACCTTCCTCACTCCGGGCGGGGCGGGACGTTGGACGGGGCGAGGCTGGGGGCCCGCAGGCCCGGGGTGTCGAACCGGAGGCACCGGACCGGACCGAACCGAACCGGGCTGTTCCGGGCCTCCTAGCCTCACCGCCCGCAACGAACATGGCACCCGCGGCGTCGTGCCCGCCCTCCGCGCGAAGGCCGCTGCCCTCAGCAAAGATGGCGGCGCGGGCCGCCTCCCCCCTCCTCTCCTCTCCTTCCGACCGCCTCCGCGGGGCCGGAGACCCGCTGGGGACCGGAGATGGCGGCAGCCCCCATCCCGTCCCGTCCGGCAGCACGGTTGGGTTCGGCCCGGCCCGGCCCTGCCCTGTCCCGGCAGCAGGGAGCTCCGCCGCCCGGCCCGGTCCCGGCCGCGGCCCGCCGAGGCCGCTGTCGCCATGGCGATAGGCCCCGGCAGCCAACCGTGCGCCGCTTCCGCTGACGTCCGCCCCGACACGTGGATCCAAGATGGCGGCGTCGGCGGCGATGGTGAGTGCGGCGGCCCCAGCGGCCGGCGGGGCCTGGCCCGGCTCGGCTGCGGTCCCGCGTCCTCCCTCGCCGCCTTCTCCTCGGCCTCGCCCGGGCCCGGCCGTGCGCGGGCTGGGCGGCGCGGCCCGGGGCGCCGTGAGGGGGGCTCCGGGGCGGGCCTGCGCCGCGCTGGGGGGGACGCGGCGCCCGGCCCGCAGCCCCGCCGGGCCCGCCGCGCCCTCCCCTCGCCCCGTCCCCAGGCCGGGGAAGGCTCCCCGGTTCCGTCTGGTGCCCTTCTAGCCGTCCCGCGTCTCCCCGGGGGTGTCCCCGCGGCCCGGACGGCGGCTGGCGGCCTCACCGGAGGAGGGCAGGGGCGAGCGGGGCGGGACAGAGCTCGGGCCGCCGCTCGGTGCCCGCGGGCCCGGCGGGGCGGAGCGGGTCCCTGCCTCGGCAGCAGAACTGGCTCCGATTCCACGAGGAACGGCGTTGTCTGGGCAAGAGGGACGCGGGCGTGGGAGGGGGGCTCTGCCGGGGGGCACGGCCGCGGCGTGAGCCGAGGTTCTGGGCGTCCCCGGTTGTAAGGAGCACCGGCCAACCTTTTCTTCTGCCGTGCGGTTCTCTCGAAGGGAAGCGTTGGTCTGAACCAGGTACTTATGCCAAGCGAAGAGGCTGGGTTTTTTTTTGCATGCGGTTTTCGCAAGCGTTTGGCAGCGGTTATCGACTTGGGGCGCGAGCGGCCGCTTCACCTCCCTGTGCCTCGGCGTCTCTGTTGTTATTACTGAGTTATTCCCTGAATCCTTGGAGAGCTGAAGGTGTTTCTGGTGGGAATTTGCTAAGGTAGGCGAACATAGGTGCCACCTCACGGAGGAGGAAATGAGCTGCTGAGATGTTAATTATCTGCCTGAAGTCTTGTAGTAGAAAGAATGGTTCTTCCTCCTTGATTTCATAGAAGGATCGGTGTCGTAAGAATAGCTGTATGAATAAATGACGTGTGCTGATACAAAGGTCACTGTTGGCCAGGGTGGGGGATGTGAGGTGACTCATGTAGCCTAAAGATTGGCAGAAACTGGAAGGGAGATTGGAAGAGCGGAGGTTTTAATTTCTTTTGCTTTAAGCATCTTCAAACTCTGCTGGCTTTCTCCCAGGCAAGGAGGAGGGAGCGTCTGAGCTGGCTTTGAGAGCTGAAGATGGTCCTACTGGGAATTTCCTTGTAGCCTTCTCTTTTATGAAAGGCAGAGAAGAATGCTAACAGCTCTCCTGGTGTCAAAGGAGCTCTCTGAAATCAATGTGAATGCAGCACTTGTCTCCTTTCGAAAGGCTTTCAGTGACTCCTCTGAGTGCAAGGGTGAGCTGGGTAGAAATGCAATAAAGATGAGCTTGTCCAGACAGTTGTCAAGAACATCTAACGAGGCAGCCCTCGAAAAAGGGAGGCGAGTGTCCGGCTGGCACCTCAGAGGGGCTAAAGAGCAGGTGCCGTTAGCACTACGCGTGTCCTGTTAATGTGCCTGAGGGTAGAATAAATGTTACATGTGGGAGAGCTTCAGTTTGCTCTGTTAGGTGTGGATTTTTTTTCCTCCCACAAAGTAGTAGGTTATGTCTTCCCTCCCTTTCTGTCACCGTATTAAAAAGTTGCGGTAAGTAGAACGGGATATCAGAGCTTTGTGAATCTGGCTGGACAAATGGCTCTGCATAGGTTGCGTTTTCCCTATTTTTCTTCAAACCTGTCTTTGAAAGTTAAAAGCTCTTGCTTATGGCTCTTTGATGTCCTTCTTGCCCTTCTCTGCGGAAAAGAAGTGGGACTATGTCCATCGTCTCATTCATATGATACTCATCGTTGTCGCTTCCTACTTCCTTTTCCTCCCTTTGAGCAAATACTGTATCGTGTTCTTAAGTTCGTATGTGGATTATGGAACTGTAAGACCTAAACCAGCCCCGATACAGTACCAGCCCTATAAACATGCTTGCAGAATGCTTGAAATTGAAGAAATCTTTTAGCAGCAGCAAGTTGTCGGTCTGTAGAAAAAATGCTTGCCAGTGACCTGGGCAGGGATGTCCTGGGTGGGAACGGCCCAGCCATAGTTCCTCTGGGTTATGTGAGACGCCTTGGCAGCGTGCCACAGGGAAAAGCTTCTTGTCGGCTTCTGTTTCCCCTTTCCCTTAAATAAATGTTGGAGTTCAGGCTCTGGCAGTGGTAGCTTCAGGGACCACAAGGCATAGGGAAGCACGCACAGTTGCGTGGTAGTGGCATAAATGCACATTGTAGGCTCTCTTTGCGCTTGATCAGGCTGGGATTTAGCTAAACAATTGCTCTGGTTTGGCCACATGTTTTGTAAACCTTTTGTGAATTCACAGAAAATGGCAATATTCTTTAAGTCTTTCTAAATGAGATAAATCAGAGAAACTGTGTCCTGGAATTGTTTGCAAATATCAAGTGTAGTGATAATTATCCAGAGATACCTTCTCAGAGAGGGTTTGTGTGTGAACTTCTGTTCTCATTGCTGCGCACAGCACAAGAAGTACTGTTAGAATGGCTGCAAGGAAGGTTTGAGTTCATTTATTCTTATAGCTAAGTGCTTCATTCTAAAGTTAATTACAGGAATAGATTTTCAAAATCTTTCAAGAGAGATCCCACAGACTTGAGGATAGTTGCCATTGCCCTTAGAGGGCGGGTGTGCTGAGTTACGTGATGATGGGGAGAGCGGCTGGTGCCGCTGCTCCAAGGGGTGGTTAGTGTAGCTGCGCTTGCAGCAGTGCTGGCAGGGTCCTGCCTGCACTGTGCCCGGTGTTCCTGGGGTGACGCTCTCTGCTTAGTCTCGTGCCGTGATTTCCCCACGCTACTTTCCACCGGTGCGAGAGAGAGACCTGAGTGTGACTTCTGTCGGGGTCCTGTGTGCAGAAGGAATACAGTGACATTTGAAATAGATTTTCTTTTTTGAGAGAAGGAACTTTGCTTTCCTTCAGCAGGCTTTTTGCATGTGATAGATCACTTCAGTGTGAGTAGTGCTTCTCACCAGGCACTGTGATTTGGGGGACAGGGGAAGGAGGGGTTGATTGTGCTTCTGCAGTTAATTCTCTCATTTAGGTCATATTCCCCTAAGAAGGGTCTCTTGCCAGTATGTGTCTGCAGGTACGCATATAGTACAATAATAATTATTTTTGTCTACATGCAGCTGGGGTTTTTCTTGATCTGGAGTTGCGCATATTTGTTGTGCTACTTATTGCTTCGTTGTATGATTTCCTGGCACCTCAGATACAAGACTGTTATCTGAGAGATTTTTTTGTGCATGTGTTTTGAAATGTAAGTAATTGGTAAAGGGCATGAAGAAGCTGTCTCCTGTCTGCTGGAAGTCTGTGCCTCACCAGGGCTCCATGACTGAACTAAAGCAGAGCTCTGTCCTGCGAGTTTTGACCTCGCGTAGGAGATAGCTTGCAGGCATCTCCCAAATGAGATGACTGCCCATGAGTTATGCAGATGTTTTGGCATGTGTCTGTGTTGTCATTGCTAAACTGCTGCCTTCATTTGGAGACGATGAAGCACATCTGTCAATACGGAAGCAAAGATCCTGATAAGAAAGGCCGCAGCTTCAGCCTACACGTGCTCCACTGGGTGTGAGCTGCCAGGTTAGGAATGTGCACTGAGCATTTCCTTCAAATTTCACTTTCAACACTCCCCCCACCTGTTGCATAGCAGCGTTCCCATTTCTTGCTACCAAATGTTTTTTCCTGGCAAGGCTTTCCGTAGCCCCCTCTTGTCTTTTCTGTTGCCTGGTGCTGCCTGAGTCATCGTCATCTGTATTCAAAAAGCCTAATTTCTGCCAAAGGTGTCATCAAAAATTTCATCTTCTACATGCTTGCATGTCTCCTGAGCGCCTTCTGAAGTTCTGTCTTATCTTGTCATCTTGCAAGCTCTTCAGGGCAAGGATGGCACCAGTGTGGTTTTGGTTTTTAAGTAATATCATGCTGTGTATTTCTGGCACTTCTGTGGCAAACGAAGTGGATAATTGCTACAGGTTGCTGGCTGCTGTAGACCATGATGTAGGACAAGAGTGCTGTTCCCTTCTAGTGCTTCACCTGCCCGGGAGACCTTTTCCTACTTGGTTGGAGAGTCACAGAGCACTCTTTCACGAGATCGGAGAAGGCAAAATTTAGTGAAACACAGAAAACAAGCCCCACATTGTTTCAAAGTAGATTAGTATTAAGTCCAAGCAATTTTAAAAAGAGTGCTTGCCAGTTACTTCCCAGGTGAGGCTTTTTGCCTGCTCTAACTGCATTAAGCTGTGCTCAGAATAGATTTGAAAATCTGCCTTGTAAGCAAAAAAGGTGTATCTGATAATTTAGTATTAACACATTTTATGTAGGTGCCTAGCATTTGCATCTTAAATACATTTTAGATTAAAAAAAACCCCAATATTTATGACTTTTTTTTTTTTCATCCTGCTCAGTGCCAGTAATTCTGGATGCTCTATTGACCCTCGCTGGTGTCTGGGCCAAGTGTACCTTACTAGCCTCAGAGTAAGGCAAAAGGAAGGTGATGAAGAGGAAGGGTGTGTGGAGTAAACACAGATTTATTATTCCCCCCTCCGCTGACCTGATGAAGGATCGCTGTGATAGAGCTGCTTTTTGTCCACACCTGGCTTGTGACTGTCAAGCTGTTGAACGTTTCCTCTGGTGTTGTGTGTGTGCTGACTGTGCTCCAGTGCTGCGCTGAGAAAGATGCTGTGGCTGTAGCCGCATAGCAGCCTGCCCCTTCCAGCCAGGAGGAGCAGTGCTGTTGGCAGTGCCAGTGCCCTGGGGTCTGTGTCTGCACCCAGAGCTCCTGCCAGCCGCTCTCTGGGTCCCGGATCCCGTCTCCCCTCCACCTTCCCCATGGATCACTGCTGACAGGGAGCAGCCATGTGGGGGCTGGCTGTTTGGGATGGGCTCCATGGGTGGCTGCTGGGAGCCTGGATCTCGGCGTGTTTTCTCCTCTGCTGCCCATGGTATCTGGCTTGTATCCGCAAGCTGACCTTGCGTTTAATTCCCTCGCGGCCTGCCCAGACGTTGTTAACTGGTGGGAGGGTAGTGCTGAACCCTGGGCCCTGCTGAGCCAGAGCAGGCATCAGGCTGGTGGTGGCTCATTTCAGTCCAAGCCTGTCTCGCTTGGTCAGTCTGTGTCCTCTCCCTTTTCCCTTCTATATTTGTCTTCCCACCCCTGATTGCAGAGCTCCTGCATGTAGGTGGAAGGGCAGTAGGTCATGGAGACTGACTCTGCCTGCCCTGCCGAGGACACACAGGGGAAGGCAGCAACTGGGTTTATTATTGCTGCAGCATTAGCTCGAGAGTTGTCCCAAACCAGACTCTGGGTTTTGTCTGGTTTTCCAATGGTGCTGTACACGCAGGCAGTTTAGGAGAATGGGCTGAAGCTAGTAATACAATGAGATTATAACTAGAGCTGATATTCTAATGCAGCAAAGCTGCTGTCTATTAATACTCTTTAAAGCTCAATTTTCATTTCACAGCCTTCCTGTTCATGCTTGAGCTGGGCTGCGTTACCAGAGGTAATAGTAGGGACTGAGGAGGCAGCAAAGTCCATTAAAGGGTTTGCTGCTGGTGTACGGAGTCTGGTTTGTGTTGGAGCCCCCGTGGAACTGATTGAACCTTCCAGCCTCACCCGTCTCCCCGCTCCCTGAAAAAGGGGTGAAAACTTTTGCCTTGTTACTGAGCTGTGTTGTGGCCTGAAGGGGTGAGGAAAGAAGAGTGGAATAGGAGGGAGTGGTGATATGACCATCCCTTTGGATGCAGCGAGCAGTTAGTTTGGTGTCAGACCTTACACTAACTACTCTACTACCGCAGGTAGCAGCATGTGAGCATCAGTCCATAAGCGGCTACAGGGTAAATCCTAACGAGCAGAGCTGACAGAAATACAGTGCCAAGGCTACGGCCCTCTTCTCTAGTAATCCATGGAGTTTTCTAACATGGTTGTTAGATGGGTGGGAGTAGAAAAGTCCGATGACAGCCTGCTAGATGAAGCGTGTTACAGATAAATGCATTTTCCTGTGGTTGAGCAAAGCCAGTGTTTTCCTAATTGCGGATGAAGAGACACACAGAGTGGAAAGTGACTTGATGAGAGTCACAAAACAAGGTTAAGAATAGTTTTTCTGAATTTAATTTGTGTTTAATTGCCTGACTGTACAGCCTTTCTAATATCTGGGATGGACACTTTCAGTGTTGTTGCCCATCTCTAATGTTGTTCCCGTGTTTCTGTTTTGTTTTTAATGTTTCTTCTCCTTTCTGCAGGAAAGGCTAAGATATACGCTGGTCTTGCTGTTGTTGCTGCACGGTACAAACTCTTTCTATGTACCCGGTGTGGCTCCTATCAACTTCCACCGCAATGATCCTGTAGAAATAAAGGTAGGATGAACTTAGATGGAACTTAGAATGTTAGTCTGTTTGTTTTGGGTTTGCTTGTGTTTTGTTTTTTTTCTTCTTTATATCACAGCAGCTAAGTGGGACTAGAAAGTAAAATTTGGGGATCCTGTTACTAAAATTTTGGGGACAGATATTTTATGTTTTTCACAACATTCATGTAGGGTGTTGGGTGTAAGCAGCCCTCAAGTGGTCACTGTCATCATCTTACCCTGCAGTTCCCAACACGATTCTCTTTCTTACTTCTGATATCTTCTACCAAATTCCTTCAGCAGTTGCACCAAAGTCCTCAAGATGTTGCTCTGTTTGGGAAATGAGCCCTCCTTCTCACTGTAGCTTTGAAGTGAATTAATCAGAGATTTTTCTCCAGCATTATACTGACTCTTAAAGTGCTTATAGATGGTGGGCCTTTAGGTGGTAGGTGAATGGTAGAATAAAGAAGTGGTTTGATTCAGACCTTTTCAATTTTCTCTTCTACCCAGTTTGCTCATGTTGTGTCTTCAAGTCAAGTAAAATCCACGGTAAGCCCTTTCCAAGTGCAGGCATTTGTCCTTGAGCGTTGCAGATCTTACAACCCAGGCTTGCTGAAGAGCTGTTCCTGTGCAGTATTGCTGGTAGTGAATGATGGAACTGCTTCACCCGTACAGGAAGAAGCCAGGCTTTGTTTCCAGACATCAGCAATTTATAGCCCATTTAATTTATTTTTCTAAAGCTGTGGCCTCTGTCTCAGCAAAATCCAGCACCCTTGGGGATGGTGAGGTTGGCTGCTCCCACTTGAAGCACAACACAATTTTCTCTTTGGCCACAGGCTGCCAGACGTAGGCTATTTTTAAGCAAATGAGACTTGCCTGTGGCTACAGTAAGCTTCCCAGAAGAAGTGGGTATTGGAATGGCTGTTCTCAAAGGGATTTCATGGGCCAAATGCTTCCTCAAGTGATAAGGCAAGTCAGCGTGTTTGCCAGAGCTCTTCCAATAAATGAGCTTGGCTGTGTTACAAAATGCTTCTGTTTTTCGGAGCAACTGTGGCCTTGGCTATCGTGGTATGTCTCTGCACTTCCCTTGTGCCATGCAATTTGTGGGAACTCTCCAGAAATGTTTGGGTTTTGTCATCGTCCATTGTCTTCCCAATCTGATGGCTCTCTGGCTTTCCTTACAGAGATAAAAATTGCTGAACTCTTCATATCACTAGAGGCCAGACCTCTAGGTCCAGTGTGACTGATTTTTTTTTTTTTTTTTTTGAGGAAATAACTGCAGTCTTGTATGAAATGGGACTCTTGAATCTCTTTTGAGCTCTTCGCTGTTTCTTAGGACTCCACTGAGCCATAAATTTGTGAAACCAATCCACCATGCTTCTTTCTTCAAGTGTTTCTCTGTTTGTGAATGAATTGCTACTAAATCATAGTGTAGAGAATGTATAACTAGGAATTGTGCAAAAGGAAAGAAAGCTGGAGCTCTGTTCTCCCAGTAATATCTGTCTCCCTTTTTTTTTTTATTTTTTTATTTAACAGCTTCCAAAAATGAGTTTTATGGGAGGTATCCTGAAGTAAGCTTCAGCTCTTGGCTGATGCTGAGAGGATAGGAAACTATCTGAGTTCTTTCATGGGGATAATCCTTCCGTTCTTCCTCCAGGCTGTGAAGCTCACTAGCTCACGAACCCAGCTACCATATGAGTACTACTCGTTGCCCTTCTGCCAGCCCACCAAGATAACATACAAGGCTGAGAATCTTGGTACGTATCTGTCGAACAGCATGTTCCCCAGCAGTAAGTGGGCTGCCACTTATGAGCTGCGTGAGGGTGTGTTTGCAGGAGTAAAAGCAATTGCAAATGTCATCTCTAATAAACTGTTTGTGGAGAGCCTGCTTCCTCTAATTTGTTATATGCTGTCTGTTTGCAAACTAGGATGTCCATATATTGGAAAGAGGAAGCACTTTTCCAGAAGGAGGGCATGTAACCTGCTTCATAAATAGAGCTCAATACTTCCAACAAAATAGCTAAACTGTCCTTCAATCTTATCCTTGCATCTGTGGTAACAAAGGAGACTTGCTGTCGTCATTCCAGCTGTACATTGCGCTGCCAACCCAGTGGCAGGATCAGTGGCGAGAAGCCTGGCAGTCTTTCACCCTGCCCTTATTTTCCTGTTTTCCAGGTGAGGTTCTTCGGGGGGACCGAATTGTAAATACACCTTTCCAGGTTTCCATGAACGTGGAGAAGAAATGTGAAGTTCTGTGCAACTTTCCCAATAAACCAGTCACTCTGACAGTGGAGCAGAGCAAGCTGATCGCTGAGCGGATCAGGGAAGATTACTACGTGCATCTGTGAGTCATCTCAAGTGTGGGTTTATGTCAGTGGGGATTCTATATTGTGGACAAATTTGATCTGAAATCTGTGTTTTCAGCATTGCTGATAACCTCCCTGTGGCAACACGGCTGGAGTTTTATTCCAATCGTGAGGAAGAGGAGAAGAAGAAGGAGAAGGATGTGCAGTTTGAGCATGGATACAGGCTTGGGTTTATGGACGGTAACAAGGTAGAGAATCTAGATGCTGTCTGAGGGGTGCCCGGAGGAGATCTGGGTGGTTGTCAGAGGGCTTTAGAAGTCTACAAGAGAGTATCAGGATTGGGAATGCAACCAAAAGGTTTTATAGAGAGTGGAAATATGCGAGAGAGGTTTCTTGTTGGAAGAAGGGAGTAGGTGCTGGACTACTGGTACAATAGCCAAGAGTCCTAGCTTTGACTCGCTGTATAATGTTGGACAACTGCATGTGGTGGTCTCCCCTCAGTAGAACAAAGGCAACATACCCCAGAGCTGGCTAATCTTTAATGGTCTTGGAGCATCTTGTATTTAAAAAAAAAAAAAAGTGTTTGTTGGAGGAAAAGCTGCTTAAGTTTGCAAATGGAAACTTAGCATGTGTATTCTTGCAGCTATTTTCCATGATCGTGTGCCCTAAGATTAGCTGTTTGACTTATCAGACGCATCTCTTTATCATACTCAAGTGTTCAGTTGCACACGGAGCTCTGATCGCTTGAGCCTAAGGTCTTACGAGTGAAAGAATCTGCTGTGCCAGCTTGGGCTTGCTGTACTTTGTTCATGTAATAGGTGATATAGAGCCTTTTGAAAGTGCAAGCTTAGGACAGCTGTGGGCCCCCTCGGAGTCTGGGTAATGTATGTCTGCCTGGTAGAAGAGGCAGGCAGGAAACTCGGGGTTGTAGCTACTGAGGTCTTTCCAATCTAAATTTGGCGATTCTGCTGCCACTGAATGCATGGTTGAGATGTGACATATAATGATATTTTCCAGGCCAGAAATAGACCGAAACATTGTCCCTGATGCCTGGAGTGGTTGAGGTGTTACTTTTTCAACATCTCTGTTCTCTCCTCTTGTTCTTTTAGCCTTGGAAATTGTTAGCCTGATCTTGCTCTGTAGCACAATGCATCTGGGAATAGTTGGAGTCTTTAGTTTTCTGCACTGAAGCTGCTTTCTAAACTTTGGCTGTTCCTTCCTTGGGGTGCTAACTTTTTATTTAATGTCTATCTGTTTTAGTTCTACCTGCACAACCACCTCTCCTTCATACTTTACTACCACAGAGAGGATGTGGAAGAGAACCAGGAGCCTACCTATAGGGTTGTACGCTTTGAAGTGATTCCCCAGAGTATTAAACTAGAAGGTAAGAGATTCTTAGGGAGGGGAGCAAGGGAGAAGAATCTCTTGCAGGGCCAAGCATTGAAAGCCAGCGATGTATCAGGGTGCCAGTTGTTGCTTTCGCAACTGGTCTTGGGGTGCAGAAATGAGAGAGTCCAAACTATAAGAACAATAAACCCCTTTGTTATTAAGGAAGTACCAACAATAGAGAGATATACTTGAAATGCAATCTGTGGAAAATTAAGTCATATAAAAAGATCTGAGTTTGAGGTTTTGGGGTTAGATTTTTTTTGCAGTGTCATCTAGCATGAAGTATGCATGGCATCTAGCTCTTGTTGTGGCCCAGATTTCCCCCACTGGGACACTACCTGCTAGTCCAGAGACCCACAGAATGTTTGGAACTGTTCTAGGGGGATCGAGTTTCAAAAAGAATGGTTAGGGGAAAAACACTCCTACCTCAGTGAACCCAACATGAAACAGGCGTCTTGAAAGGAAGTTGCTCATCATGCATATCATCATGTGCAACTCTCCTCTGGCAGCAGTGGGCTCTGCTGGAGAGGTCTTGTTTCTCAGCGTGTCAGGTGGAATTGAGGATTTGTTCATGGTCTAAATCCTTGGCTTCAGAGCCTCTGGCTTTTATCCTTGCAGTTAAGGAAAGTCCTATGTATAGCTTTCCTTAAAGTTTGTTAGCAGTGCTTCACATCTGATCGGAAGAATAGTTTTGCAAACTGCAAGGCAAGTGAGAAAGGAACAAGTGCTTCCCCTGCAGTATTTGGAGTAATTGCAGCCCAGTGCCTTAAGGGTACCTGGGGCCAGGACGGTCAGTGGGAGAGGTGGTGCCTCGAGGGAAGGGCTGACCTAGCATGTGCCATGTTTTCCCTTACAGACTTGAAGGCTGATGAGAAGAGTATGTGCACCCTGCCTGAAGCTACAGGCTCTGCCCCTCAGGAAATAGATCCTTCTAAAGAGAACCAGTTGCTCTTCACCTACTCTGTCCACTGGGAGGTGAGGGAGTAATAGGAAGCTGGCTGGCAGCTCACTGCCCCTGGCTGGCTGGCAGTTGGTGCTCCAAGTGTCTGTCACAGAGGCGTTGTGGAAGATATTGGGGATGTGCTGTTATGAGAAGAACTTTCCTGTTCTTTTAGGAAAGTGACATTAAATGGGCTTCCCGCTGGGACACCTACCTGACCATGAGTGATGTGCAGATTCATTGGTTTTCTATCATTAACTCGGTTGTGGTCGTCTTTTTTCTTTCAGGTGAGTGAGATGTGTGGGGTGAAGAAGGCTTTACCATTAATCTGCAGGGAACTTTGTTTAAGCCTCAGCTGCAGGTGGCTCAAGGAGGATGTGGCCATGTCTGAACCTGATCAGAAAAGGCAGGAAACTAACACGAGCACATAAAACCTCTCTTTTCAGGCAATGCCCCATGGGGTCAGACAGTTACCCCCTTCTGCTCTCTGACTGGGGTGGTTGAGGGAGTAGAATGTGGTTAACACACATCTTGCATGTCCATGTTTAAGGAAAAAAAAAACCCACAGGAAAGCCACAGTGCTCCGCTCCTGCTGGAATACTGCCTTCCCTCCTCCCTGGGGTTTTGTTTCTGTCTTTGCTGAAGCCTGGGGAAGATGGCTAATGACTCAAGGCCTGCTCTCCTAGCCAGCACTGTGTGTTGCTGGGAGCCATGTAGTTGCACAGCGTGAGAGCAGCGCAGCCATGTAGGAGCCTGTCCTCTGAGCTAAACTCAGTTTGTGCTTGTTTTCAGGTATTCTCAGTATGATCATCATCCGGACTCTCCGGAAGGACATTGCTAACTACAACAAGGAAGATGACATTGTATGTGTTTGTTCTTGGGGCTGGGATCAAAGCAGGAGGGAAGCACAGATGAGGAGGGATCTATTCTGAAGACTTGGATATATTGTGTCTTTCCTTGCCCCTGTTTTGCTTTGAGCCCTGATGATGGGAGGGGCAGTTCTGTCACATGCTGTCAGGACACCTTTGGCTATCTGTGTACAATGGCATATTACCAGTTCAGATGTCTTCAGACCTAAGTAATGACTGCAGACAGTTCTGTAAATGTGTGCCCTGGCACTGGCAGTTCAGGTCTTAACTGTTTTAAGCCCAAGAGGAAAGAAGTTTCTTAACTAGAGTGATAAAATTCTGTAGAAGAACCAGATACAGGGAAATTAACCTCTTATGCTGTGGTAGGACCTTAATTTCCACTGGCAGATCATAACTAAATAACCTTCTTTTCCTGTTGTTGCTACAGGAAGATACCATGGAGGAATCTGGTTGGAAACTTGTGCATGGAGATGTCTTCAGGCCTCCACAGTATCCTATGATCCTCAGCTCTCTCCTGGGTTCTGGAATTCAGCTCTTCTGTATGATCCTGATTGTCATCTGTAAGTGGCACATGTTGCATGGGGTGGTTGTAACAAGAAGAGGAACAATGCTTAAGGGCATTTGTAGCTCCCGTTGACTTCAACCTACACTCACCTTAGCTTGAGTGAGGTCACATAAGGCTGCTTCCTGTTGCGGGGCTGATCAAGGCGATAGGCCTGTGCTCAGCATTTTGGAGTTTCTAGATAGCATTTCCCAGCTGAAGGCATCTTTTTGTGTTTATATTTCCTGTTATCAAGATACGAGCCCTGGGTGTTGGTGGGCTGAGAGACATTTGCACGTGTGCCTTGCCTTCTGAGCTGCACCTGCTCAAATCTCTGGGGAAATTGAGCTAAAGCATGGTCTGTAGCTTGAGATCAAAGCTGTGGCTTCCCCTCTGTGGCCAGTGCTGGAGGCTGTGGATGCATTATGCTTTGAAGGAAATGAGGTCTGTGCAGAAGGCAGAGATTCCAGGCAGCTGTGGTCTGCATATGGGACGGGCCCATGTTGTCCAGATGCTGGCTAGCACACGTACATCAGAGCTGCTGTTCTTCGTCCTTTTTTCCCTCCGTAGTTGTTGCTATGCTGGGGATGCTGTCGCCTTCTAGCCGGGGTGCACTGATGACTACCGCCTGCTTCCTCTTCATGTTCATGGGGTAGGTGTCTCCTCCACTGCTTCCTACAGCAGTGCTGTCCTGCCCGCCCCTCTTCTCCCCAACAATGAAAGCTAATTTTCTGTGTCTTGGCTTGTTTCTGTCCAGGGTTTTTGGTGGATTCTTTGCTGGCCGCTTATACCGGACTCTGAAAGGACATCGATGGAAGAAGGGAGCCTTTTGTGTGAGTCTTGTGGTGTTCTGTGCTGTTTATCCAGGTTTGCTGATGGCAAGATCTGTGGATAAGCTCCACACATATTTGTGGGTAGCTGAACACGGCCTGGCTGTACTGCAGAGATTTGGTGTGGATTGAGTCCTCATAGCTTTACATGAAAGGGCGAATACCAGAGCATGTACTATAGTAAAGCAAGAGGATTGTCTGAGATCCTTCCCACAGCCCATCCGCTGCATGTTAGTGGTGCAGCAAAAGGGATCCTTCCTCCACATGTGCCTTGCCCCAGCAATGGACTCATTAAAGAGAAACGTCTGGCTGATTAGTCATGTGTTTTCTCTTAACGTGTGGTTGCTCTTGCAGACAGCTACCCTGTATCCGGGTGTCGTCTTTGCTATCTGCTTCGTCCTGAACTGTTTCATCTGGGGGAAACACTCCTCTGGAGCGGTAGGTACCACCTTCATCCCGGAGCCTGCTGGATGGGAGGAGGGTGACTGGGCTGTCAGGGACTTGCTTAGTTTTGCAGTATCTTTCTAAATGTGGGTGTTGATGCAGTGGTCAACTGGAGAGTTGTTCTGGCTGGTGACTTCAGTCTCCAGGGCAGGTGAGCTGTCAGCCTCACTTTTGTGACTCTTGGTGTGATTCCAGGTGCCTTTCCCTACCATGGTGGCCTTGCTCTGCATGTGGTTTGGGATATCCTTACCCTTGGTCTACCTGGGTTACTACTTTGGATTTCGCAAACAGCCATATGACAATCCTGTACGGACAAATCAGATTCCCAGGCAGATCCCAGAGCAGAGGTGGTATATGAATAAATTTGTTGGGTAAGTGATGAATGTCTAGGAAATACGGTGAGTTAAGCCCCCTCCCCTCGGTATTCTTGGGTTGCTGAATGTCACCTTCTGCTGGTCTCCAGACACAGACAGATGGCAGATGTTCTTCCTTGAGTAATGTGATTTTGGAGACATTCTTGACAATTTTGATGTGGTATGACTGGTGCTATAAAGTGGTACGTGCTCAAAAGTGGGAGCAGCTGTGCCATTTAGTGTGTGAAATTTATTCCAGTAATCTGGAACTGTAGAGCTTTTGCTAGGAGTGCTCTGTGTGGTTACAGGGGACTTTTAATGGCCAGACAGTTATATTGTGCTGCTTATGACTCTTCTTTCTTGCATTATAGGATTCTCATGGCTGGTATTCTGCCTTTTGGAGCTATGTTCATTGAACTGTTCTTCATTTTCAGTGTAAGCATTTAACCCACTTTGCTCCTGAATAGGATTCCTCTCATGCCAAAGCTTTTGAAAGGGAGGGGGCTTCCACTGGAGCAGTCTTCTATTCCTGTACTTACTGAAGGGGCTAGCAGGTTCCCTCCAGGCTGCTCGGTATTGGTTCCAGAGAGCTGGGCTGTGGGTCTCTTCAGACTGTCCTCTTGCTGAAGACACCTGGAGCTGTCTATGGGACACTCCTTGGTGATTTGAGGGATGATGGTAAAGGTGAGAGCTTCCTGTAACGTTACGTCAAGGAGGGGTCCTGGTCTGAGGCCTGAGCCATTCCAGCTGCTGCCCATTTTTCACCACCTATGGATGGGGAGGAATTTGTTGCTCCATTGCCAGGGAGATGGAGGGGAATGAACAACCTACCTTAGAGCTGTCTTTGGGAACCTTTTTGCAGCCTGATTCCTCTGAAGTAACACTGTGAAATGCATTAGATCTGTGGTTTCATCTACATGAGGCTGAGGGGCTCCTTGTTTTTCCTTGGGTTAGCTGCTAGAAGTTAGTCTCATGTTCACTGATTGATCACAGTAGCATAGAAACAAATTTCTGCTGTATCTTTGTTTCAGGCAATCTGGGAGAACCAGTTCTATTACCTTTTTGGTTTTCTCTTCCTCGTGTTTATAATCCTGGTGGTATCATGCTCCCAAATCAGCATTGTCATGGTGTACTTCCAGCTTTGTGCTGAGGTGAGATTTCTGCATTTGTAGTTTCAGTAGCTCAGGGTGCTTGCTCCTGGAAAAGCACAGGTCATGTTATTGCTGCTGCTCAGCAGAACTCTAGTGTGGTCCAGCTTCATAAGTGTGATGGCTCTTAACACCTCTTGACTTCAAGGAGAATTGAAGCTACTTGATTATCTGCTAGGCTGGTAACTGTGGTTTCCTACCAGAAATTATGCTGGGAGCAGGGTATTTTGAGCTGACATCTCTTCCCAAAGAAACTATTTCATTCTATCCACATACAAAATGAAATGCAGGGCCAGAGGTGAGCTGTGTTCTTTGGTAGCAGGTGCTATGATACTGACCTTTGCTTCACTGTCAGCTTTTCATCCTCTTTGTTTGGAAATACTTCTGTGACAAAATAGTTCCCCAGCCCCAAACTGTGGTTTTCCTTTGAAGGAAAATGGGGGGTGTGTTCTTCCTGTCCCAGAAAGGTCACAGCTACCCTGAGACAGTGACATAGGAAAAGGAAGCCTGTGGGGTAATGAGGCTTTTTACCCTGTCAGGATTACCGCTGGTGGTGGAGGACCTTCTTGGTGTCTGGAGGATCTGCCTTCTATGTGCTGATCTATGCCATCTTCTACTTTGTGAACAAGGTATTGTTATTCCTCTTGTACGAAAGTGCCACCTTTCTAGAGGAGGTGTTTGATTTGGGAAAGGAAATGGCGGGATGCCTAGTCCTAGTCTGTCCCCATGCCAGCCCAAGGCAGTTCACCAGCCAACGGTGCTAACGGCCCTTCCAGAGGGGAGAGAAGGGTGTAGGTGCCTGAGGCCCCTGCCTGCATTACCTGTGTGGAGTGGCATTCCCTAACCCCACCTCAAAGGGAATCTCTTTTCAGCTGGACAAAAATGAATCGAGTGAAGGGTTTCCTCCCTTTGTCAACTGCCCCCTTGTAGAGGGCACTGGCTGGTTTGGGGAGCTAACTCTTGTTACCTCTGTACTTGATTTTGCTTGTTTTTTCCTCTTCTGTTTTAGCTGGATATTGTTGAGTTCATTCCCTCCTTACTATACTTTGGCTACACCGCCCTTATGGTCTTGTCCTTCTGGCTCCTCACTGGCACCATTGGCTTCTATGCAGCCTACATGTTTGTCCGGAAGATCTATGCCGCAGTGAAAATAGACTGAAGATGCAGAGACCCAGCAGAAAGTAGACACTTCTGAATGCGTGTTGTCCCGGGAGTGAAGGGGACATCTTCTCCCAACTCTTTTAAGGAAACGAAATCCAGTGGGAGAGTGACAAGAGAAATAAATAACTCCTTGTTTTGGAATGTAACTTTGGCACAGTGTACATGGATTCTGGGCTACTTCTGGGGGGAAAAGGGGTCTGTAGATACCTTACATTTTAACTTTATTATCCTGTTCCATATTTGAGGGAGTTTTTTAGCAAAGAAATATCCCTCTGTATAAGTAAATCCCCTTTTTGCTAATTCATCCTTTTTTTTTTTTTATTTTGATGACAAATGGATTTGAGACAGCAGTGGAAACACTTGTGAAAACATTTTCTTCCAGCCCCTAGGGTGCTCTAGGATTCAGGGAGACTCTTCAGACAAATATCAGACTGGGTTTCTTTCCTGCCTTCATGTCTGCACAGAAGAGGGAGCTTGACTATGGCAAAATAAAAGGAGCCTAAAGGCTTACCCAGCGTAGTCTGGCGCGCTCTGACCGCAGAAGTCCTGGTTGTTTACAATTTGATGGAGGTGCCATTCGGAGCCTGGGAAGTGCAATTTCACCCTGAGAGAGCTTGAGAACTGCAACCCTCGGCATCACTTCTCCCTCCCTCTGGCCTTGGACAGCATGGGCTGCTTCGGATGCCTCCACAGGAAGGGCTGAGGGATTTCCTCTCTTTTGGAAGGTGTAGCCAGCTGCAGCAGGACGTAACGTTCTGGTGGAAGCGAGGTGATTTGTGCTGGTGCTAGAATACAGGACTGGAAGGATGCGCGAGGTAACTACAAGGGTTTGTTCTGTCGATTAGCTCTGCTCCAGCCGCATGAGGAAACGGGGCAGGCTTCCTTCCTGGGATCCCCACCAGGACTGTGCAGAGCCCTGCAGAGAGAGGGCCGCGACGCCACTGCTTTAGTGCCAAGCAATCTGATGCAGTATTGGGCCTGAGCTGCCGCGAGGCGTGCGCAGGCTGTGCGGAAGGGGCTGGGGACAGGGAGTGGCCCTGAGGGGTTCTCCCATTGCCAGGAGCTGGCTGTCTCACTACCTGCCCTGTGCTCCAGCTGCTCGTGCTGCTCTCTTCTCCTCCTCTTAGATTCTCTACCTCCAGGGAACAGAAAAAGTGTATGCCCCTAAGCTGTATTTTGTTCTCCACAAAACAGTCCAAGCCCTCCGGGATAGCCAATGTGGGTTCTTCTGCAGCAGGCTCCTCTTTTTCCATGGCTTGATGCCTGAATCAGCCCATGGGAAGCTCTTTTTAAAAGAGGTTAAAGTTTTTGGGTTCGGGGTTGTTTTTTTTTTGTCACTTAAATGATATTTACCACTAAAAAGGTTCCATGTTACAGTGAAGGCTCCTTCCATCCCCAGACTAGCTGGATTCAGTCAGGGCTACAGAGGAGAGATTTTTTTAGTGAGATCTATGAAAATTTTGCTTTTACTTCTTGCTGTAGTAAGCAGTAAGGTCTCCAGATGACCAGCTGCCACAGGTGACACCGTTCCAACCCAGAACTGTCCAAAGCCCTCCCTGTTACCAGCACTGATGTGCACCCTTAAGGGGTTTGGGGCTTTTTTTTAACCCCAGTTGCCATAAGTTTCCACCAGGTTCACACAAGGACCTGTGTCTCTTACTGACGGCCTTGCCCCCTGCGGGGAGCTGGCTTCCCAGGCAGCTGGACTCCTCAGCACCGAGTCTTTCCAGCCTTGCCTAATAGCTTCTTTGGCCGCCCGTCATGCCAAAGTCTAATCAGCCAGGAATCAAGGATGGAAAAAGGGAGCAGGGGATGCACGAGCCAACCGTGCTGTGGAGTCCTGTGTCAGTTCTAATTTGAGATCCCTCCCTGAAATTGTGGTTGATTTTTTTTTTTTTTTTTTTTTTTAATTTTCTGCCCCTGCCCCAGTGGAGAGGCTCAGCCAGCATTGATCTCTCTCCCTTCCGCAAAGTGTTTTCTCTGTATTCTTTGTAATTTTTAATTAATGTATGTATTCTTTGTGTCCTATTGTAAATAAATCTGCCATTGTCCTGTTGTCCTGCTCTCCTGGGTTCTCCTAAGCCACCTCTTGGGATTTTCTTTTTGTAACAGCCTGTTCAGCACCCGTGTGGTCTTTGACGTGTGGCTTCAGTCAGAAGCAGAGCTTGGAATACACTGCAGTTTTCTTTGTAATATTTTTCTCCTGGTAAACTTGACTGAGCAGTACATTTCTCCCGGTGTGGCATGTCCTGTATACTGCCGTATATTGTAATTAAAACGCCACCGGTCAAGGCATTTGGATCTGTTTCTCGCCGTACTGCTCTCGTGTGCTGCATGGTAAGACCACTTCAGCAACTTCTCTCTCCTGTGCAAAATACATTGTTTGACTTGTGTAGCGCTAATGGATAGAACCGCAGGACTGTCAGATGGCTGACAGGCTGGGAGTGCTGGGCAAATACACAATGCTTTAGACCAACAGAGGTGAGAGTACAATTAAGAAGGGACCTGCCGTTTCCTTCCTCTGAGTAGTATTTTGGAGGTGTGTTGGTGCTGTGGAAGCTGGACCTTCATCGTTAGCTTCCAGCTTGTGTATTTCTGCTGGGGGGTCTATGTGGCAGGAGAGCAGCAAGCGTCTGTGAAAGATGCTGACTGAGGGAGGGATAGTGAATTTACTCCTCTCGTGATGTTTTGCTCAGCACAGCAATGGATGTGCACAGCCGTGGCGGGTAATGGCTTATGGGGATGCCAGCGTTAGGGGCTGCTGAATGTCTGTGACCCTGATGAGCTGCTGAGACCAGAGCAGGCAAATACTTTAATCAAAAATCAGAAATCATCGGAATAGTCCCTTCTACCCTTAAAAAAAAGCAAAGGAAAGCTTCAGCTCCACCAACAGGACAATCCGTGCTGAACTTGTTTTTCATTTTTAGGCAGACTAGAGCAGCAGTGCTGCATAGTCCTGTCCTGTTGTAGCCCTCCGCTCTGGGGGAAAGCACTGCTGAGGAACTGGCACGTTTTACCAGTGGCTGCATTACGAATGAACACTAGATCATACTTAGAAAAGTACTAGCACACTGAAAATGGTTGTCAGCTTTTAAACCGTGTTCTGAAAAGAAATTCCCCGGAGGGTAGGATTGGGTAGGATCCTCTTCACCATTTTTCATCTCTGTCAAACTCCTTCTGTGGCTGGCGTCGGCAGACCCTTGTAGCTTAAGCTTTAAGTTTTGGTTCTGGTTCTGCTGCCTTTGTGCAAGGTGCAGTCCTGGGGAGCTGAAAGTGCTGGGTTTATTTGGGGCTGTACTCATCTGAAATGTTTCCATGTGGGCTGGTAACTTTAGTGAAACCAAGTGACCAGAACTTTCTCTCTAACAAACGTTATTCTTGACAGGAGATAATGGTATTGGCTGTTGCTACATCCCTGGCAGGGTGCTGTGTCTTTTGCGGGTTGGGGGCTGGGGGCGGTTGTCTAATTCTTTGCTTGAAAGAAACTTAAAGTCCGTGTGGATTCATGTAGGGAACTGGGTCTTTGACTTGCCTTACGATTCTGGCTTTACTTAAAAACAAACCAAAAACCCCGTTCCCCTCCAAGAAGACACCTGGGGCAGATAATTCAAATGCTTTTAATAAACAACTTCATTATAAAAAATGCTTTCAATTTAACTTCATTTTGCAAGACAATGAAAGCTAATTTTAGTGATGAACCGTACATTTCCTAATGGCACTTAATATTTTTACAGTTTAAAAACCTTGTTTACAGCCCCCAAAATACTCCATTAAAAGAGGTTATTCACTGTGTGTAAAAGTGCTAGAAAGCTTGTTTTTAGAAAAACAGTTGAGCTTTAACAATGGGAAGCTTCTGGCTTCGGCAGCTGTAGTTGCAGGAAGGGAGGTCAGGCACTGGGCCTGTCGAGATCCAGCACAAGAAGAGACGGTGTGAATTTCAGACCCAGTGAGAGATGCTGCATCTCTCCCATCGGCTCCCAGGGCCGAGAAAGCCCAAACCCTTTCCCTTACAACGGGATGTTTGCCAGCTCTGGATCAAATACTGCCCTCCGGTCAGCCGCTCCTGCAGCCTGTGACGGATGGCAGAGCTTGTGACGGATGGCAGAGCTTGTGCCGGGGCAGCCCTGCCCGGGAGAGGGTTTTCAGCGTGACTCTCGGCTGCAAAGGCCACTCAGTAGCTTTTCCTCCAGCAGCAGTTTCAGAGCTCGACTGCTCCAGGGGTGAGTCTTCATGGCTTCCGCAGCTTCCCTCTGCCGTCCCTCTTGCAACCACCCAGTTGTCAGACCACCTCGAAGGCAGACATCTCTAGTTTTTTGTTCAATATCCTCATTTAAGGAAAACACTGGTACAAATGTTACAAAACCACCTTTCTAAAAATAGTTTCTAGATACTAGGGATCACTAGAGGGGGGGGGAAAACACAAAGCAGTCAAGGCTGAGGCACTCAGTAGGGCAAGGAGAAGTCAAAAACTCAAGCCGGGCTTCTAGTAGAAGTTACGGAATCTGCCCACTCCCAGTGCCAGCTCTCTGCTTGAACGTGCCAGCTTGCGCACCATTTTCCGTCACATCTTGAAGCAGGGTGTGCTGGCGAGTTCCATAAGCAGAAGCTTACATGTTACCTTCAAGTGCAAGACACTGAACTGCAGAGGAAAATCGGCTGCCATGGCAGGTGTGTGATCTGTTCACTTGGATGCTAAACCAGCCAGGACCCACGTGCTGAGCAAGAGATGCTGTAGCTGTCCCTGTCCTGCAGGCTTCACACAGAGCTGTCCCTTACCATCTCAGTACATTCTGCATTAAAGCTGGTTATCCACTTGCATAGTAGTTTCAAAGAAAGACATGGTATGTGAAATAGGTGGTGAGAATGAAGGTGAAGAGAGCTGTTAAAATGAGGAGTGGTTTTTTAACAGGACACTTTAATGTTGAGGATTCTTCCCCTAACTGCAAATGAAGAGCTGACCTATTTAATAGTAATTAAAAAAAGATTCCAAATTCTCTATTCTTTATCTTCTGCAATGCCTTTAACTTTCCTTGTCACTGTCATCTCCCACTACAGAAAAGCTACCTCCATGTCACGCACATTCTTTGTGCGTGCTGATATTTAGGCAATGGTGGCAAGGACGACTGCAGACCTAGCTTTAGCTACGAGCACACAGTGAGGAAGATGCTTCAGTCTCTTCCTGCAAGCCTACCTGTGCATGTAAGAAATAAAATGTCCTTTTGAGAGGAAACCTAAGCTAATCTTGTGGTATAGATTTGTGAGAAGCAGAATGTGGTCTGTTTTCTGGGTATAATTTGCTGATCACCAGTTCAATTTTTGCTTGACCTGTTTCTGTGGCAGTCTAAAGCACTTAGTGGCAAGTGGTCTGTGAAACTGTGGAGGTGGTTCCGGGTGCAGAGCACAGAGGAGCCTGCTGAGGAAGTGCTCTGGGAGAAAACTCCTTACCTGGAGCTACAGAATGCCTGAAACACGTGGAAGGATTCCTAAAGGATCCCAGTTATTCACCAGAATGAAGTGAGTACGTCACGAGGTGGGGAGAAGAGCATGGAGGCGAGCCCGATGCGGGCGTGCCTTGATTGTGCGGTGGGGACAGCAGAACCTAAGAGGGGTCTACTCACACCAGAGATGTTGCGAGGGGCAGGGGGGAACAGGTGAGGAATGGGAAATAGCAGTTGTGTAAGGAAGCTGTGTCCATAGTAATGGTGTGTTTCCCTGGGCAGCTTTTGGCTGCTTTGCAAGGGAGGCTTGGTATTGCTGTGGCCCATTACGGGGAACCAGGCACAGAAAGGACGGGAGGTGCCAGGGTCGGTGATAACGAGCGAGAACAGAGCCTGTGTTTCCCAAGTCCTGGTCCAGCAGACCAGGCCAAACCAAACTGCCTTCTCCAGCCAGGCAGGTGTCGGACAGGATTGTATTCAGAGATTCAGATGGCGCTTCCCATCTCTGAGAATTGGGAAAAATACAAAAAAATAAATTATGAAAAAGAAGCAAATTTTGGATAAAAATGGAAACCCGTAAAGTTTTAATGAAGTGGTTCTATTCGAGGCATTCAACCACTTCACTCTTCAGTGGCAGAATATCTACAGGACTTGGGCAGGCAATTAACTAGAAATAGGCACCCGAGGGAGAATTCAGTGAGCCTGAGTAACCGGGAATAGAGAGGATAAGCAAGAAGGTAGGGTGATGGGGAGAGCATCTTTGAAGATTTCTTTGTAAAAATTTTAATTGCAGGCAGCAGAAAATGCCTCTGCGGGGTTATTCTTTCCAGATAGCAAAGGTGATGCAATGGTAGAGAAAGGAAATGGGGATTTTTCAGTGAACTGCAGGAAATCTTCCAAGCAGCTGCTATTCACCTGTCAGCAAGGAAGGAATTAAAGAACAAAGAGCTGAGCTCCCAACAAAAGTACCGAAATCCTCAATCTACCGGAGGGAAAAAAGGGATTCCCATTGAAGTGACAACATTTTTCAACACTAAGGCTAAAGAGCAGGCACTATTGTGAGACAGCTGAACGGGGTCTGTCAAAATGCTGTACGTGGATATTCTGTCAAGTGAAATTCAGTGGAAGCAAATGCAAGTTAACATGTTGTTCCTTCATACAAATGGATTTTGAGTGAGCTGTAATCCCATGGGGAAAAAAGATCTTCAGACTTTCACACAGCTCTAGAAATCTGAGCCTGGGAAGGACTGGCTAGGTGAATTAACCCTCTGCTGCCATGGAAATGGCTTGTCTTGTGTATTTTCTAACGAGCGAGCTGGAATCATTCTTATTTCTAGTGGGATGTTACCTCCTTGCCCTTTTGAGAGTCTAGGGTCTGATTTATAATGGCTGGCATATTTGTGTCCTGTCCTTTCACAGACTTGTGCTCTATGATTTTCTATTTTAGTTGTCTGCACTGTTCCTATTGGTCTTTAACACCCCCATCAGCCACACTTTAAAATGCTTCTTTACTTAACTAAACCCTCCTGACCAATTATCTGCCGTAGTTGCTCCTCTTGGGCTCAGTCTGATGCCACCTTTCCGATACAGATGTGCTGCCTGAAGTAAAGATACCGTAATGGGGTGGTTCACAGGGCTCTGCCACTGAAGAAGTCCTTCATTTAGCACTTAAAATGCTCTACATCTTTAGTGACTGGCTTGTATGCTGTTTGTGGGGTAAGAGTGTGAGACTTGTACTGGCATATTGTTTATTACAGGTGAGTTTCATCTGTTCTAACAGGTTCATCCTCTGAGTTGCCTTGCTGTCGTACAGCTGGTGCTTAGCGTCTCAAATCTCAGCTCTTCTCTGCTGCCCTACCCCAGTGTAACGTCTAGCCCAGTTTGCTGTCTCCAGTATTCACTGAGCTTCTTTCTTTGAAAATACTGCTTTAAAAACTCCTCTCTTCCATCAAAAGTATTTTGTGCCTCCCAAGATGGCTTAATTTGCATTTATCCTGGCTGACTCACAGCAGTCTCCTGTACCTGGAGCCCCTAACTTGTGGACCTCGGTGATCGGCCAAAGAATGCCTGTATGTAACTGTAACGCTTGGTCCTGTGTTCATGGACACTGATGCTACGGGCCTCTGTTTCATATTCACCATCCTTCCCTGCAGTCTCCTATTCCCTACGTTAATAATGATCTTAGGAGAGAAAGTAGCACGTTGACTTAAACACCCCTAAACTTTGATTATAAAACAAAACCAAAAACCAAAACAAAACCCTTTCTGGGATGAAACCTTTTTTTTTTAATTATGTAACTAGCATAGCGGCTGCCTTTCCCTCATGCACAAATGTCCTGCACATACAACAGAACGGTTTCCAGGCTGTGCTGCTGCAGCAATCACTCTCACAGTGTGGCAAGTTTAACATTGTATTTTACCTACAGCTGCATCAGCAGGAGCTTGTCTAAGCTGACTTCTACTGCTTTTTGTAACAGCTCGGTACATACTTCCTAATGAAGTTAGATTCCCAAGTGGTGTAGCTTAGATTCTCAAAACTTTTTCTTATGACCGGGCAAAAGTTGTTCACTAACTAGCTTCAGAAAATAATTTGTTTTGTGAATTGCATACTTAGTATTTCAAATGGAAGTAGCCTCGTTAGTTTTAGACTGGCTGACAAAATACTTGCAGATTATAAACTCTGCTGTGGAATGGGAACTTTGAATCCATTTTCCAGTGCAAATACCTGGTATTAGCCCCAGTGTGCTGTCTCTGAACGCGCTCCCTTTGCTGGTTTAGACTTTCCTTTCATTGACAAATGTTACTGCAATTCTGCTTGTTAGAATAGCTGTGGAAAGCAAATCACACGTGCAAATAATAGCAAAATGAATTCCATTTATTCTTTGACAGACTACTGGTAAGAAAAAGATGCCTGGCTCTAAGTTTAGCTACCACTGCTAAAGGAATGCCAGTGATGACATCTGTTCAGAGTACAATGCAGGCAAAAAGCAAGAAAGCTGAATGTTGCGAAACGGAAGAAGGTGTATGATGGCATTGCATAAATCTGATAATCCTCACTTGCAGTAAGTGATCAGTTCTGACCATTTATTTCGCAAAAAAAAAAATTCCTCTCAACTGAAGACAGGGATAAGGCTTGCATATAATTGTTAACAGTGTGAAACTCTTTAATTTGCAAAGAGAAAAGCAATACAAGACAGGCCTGAGGTATTCAATGACGGTAAACAGAAGACTAGCTGAAATGCCCTATTTACCTTTTCTATGTTAGAGAACAAGAAGGCACTCGTTGAACTTTGAAAGGCAACATTTTACAGTGGAGAAAAGGAAGTACTGCATTTAACTCGGGGAGATCATTGCCACAGGATATTGCTGAGGTAAATAAATCTTATATTACATTTTGATACAAAAGTATTATTTGCAGCATTGCTGGCTAACCTAAAACAACTGATCTATGTTTTGGAGAATCAATGGATCACTAAACAGTCATTCTGGGAAGAGTTACTAAGCTAAATTAAAAATAAAATTCTTGAGTAAAATGGAAAGGGGACAAGCCTATGAACAAATGAGGCACGGCTAATGTCACGCTGTGGGATCAATGGCTCAGCAGAAAGTAATATGCGCTGACTGAAGTGGATGTACTCTGGGGAGACGAGGGAGGACAGCATCTGGCTTCACTGATGGAGCTGAGATAACAGAATAGAGGTAGATTTTGCATTTTCTAGATTTATGCAGAGCAATATTGACAGATTTCCTGGTTTATATTGGCCTACAATGGTTCCTCCATGCTGAGGTATGAAGATCTGCATGTCTATATTCATAAACATGCACCAATGTATAGTAAGATCTACCTCCGTATGTTACCATCTGCAGTACAAGTGCCCAGGAAAATGAGAACAGGAGACGATACAGATGCTAAATGATATCAGCAGCTGGCTGCCACTTACCAGTGTAACCCTTCTGCCCTCAGTAGGTAGACAGTCCATGGAAGAATTTAAGAGGTGGGGCAGAGAGCAAGGGAAGCAGGACTTTAACTTCAAGAGGCAAGGCTCAAGAAGGAGAGAACACAAAGGTCAGTGGAACCAAATCCTACGGGAAAGGGTGACTGCAGGCCCAAACCCTCAGCATTTGTTAGAACTATTAGTGTTGGGGAAAATGCCTCAAAATACACTGATAGAGTGTACATGAAGCTGGGACCAATTTTTCCTCCCGATTCCTGGATGTCATCACCCTAGGATCAAGGTAAAAATATACCTCTTGAGAGTGCTTCATGGATAAGCCAAAAGGGTATTGACCTCACTGAACTGTTGTGGTAAAAAACCCTAGAAACTCGTACTCTGTTCCTCAGCTCAAGGGAACCCACAGAGAGGGGACCTGCAGCCTGTTGTCATCCATGCCTGGTACGACAGTACTCAATGCTGCCAGCCCCAAGCTCCTAACCTAGCTTTTTCACATGCCTTTGGTTTCCAGAACAGATACACGATCTGTTTGCCTGTGGGAGATATTTAAAAGGGCTCTATCCATACACCGCAAAAACAAGCTAAGTTGTGAGAGCTGCTCCATCCTCTTGACACGTGGATAGCCAGAGAGAAAACGCGGGAAGCTGCTGCCTACAGTGGCAGAGGCTGAAGTGGTCCAAAAAGCAGTGTATTTCCCCATGGGGGAAGAACATGATAAGTGAAGAGAAATCAGTGCAACCTGACTTCATTGTGTAAACAGTGTTCTAGCTACACCAGATATAAAACCAGTGTATTCTGGTGCCTCCTATTTTTGTAATGGCGGAAACAGATTTGTGTTGTGTAAACAATGTTCGCTGTAATGAGTTTAACCTAATGGCTCTGCAAAGAAGAATGAGGTGACGTCTCTGAATTCACTATGTAAACGGTCTTGTTGCTTAACACTGATGTGGAGTAAGCTGTATTCGGTGCGGTAAGCTGTGATGGGATGAGAGGTAGGGGGGAAGGACAGCCTCTTCCCCGTTGGCTTCATACAGAGTGGGTTTCCTGACTTCTCCTCCTTCTCCATGTGGAGGTGTTGGCTGTTTTGCCAGAATTGCAGTGTGATAACATGAAATGGAAGCTGGACTCTTCAAAAGTTTAGCCCAAGATGAAAGAGTCTCAACTCCTTCTCAGGGACAGTCCCTTCCTGAAGAGGAACACAGCTCCAGGATCTCAGGGAAGGTCAGTGCTAAGCGCGGCTCCTGATTCACAGATTAAAAATTAGATAAAATATATCCAGTCTATTAGCTGAAATCTTTTCGCTGTACAGGACTGGGACTTGCACAGGGCTATCTGCTGTTCCAGTCTACAAGTGCTCCCTCCAGAGATCAGAAACCTCCTGTCCGAAACAGCTTTGCAAAGCTTTCACACCCCAAAGGGAAGTAAGAGTTGTGCGTTTTTAAGGCTCTCCACAAAAGGGTGATTGAAAGATCTGTTCTCCAGTGCTATTTTCAGCTTATTGGAATGCCTGGTGGAAACGTGGCAGCGTGGTTGTGCTCAAGCTGGAGGTGAAGACAGGGGGCAATGAATGAAGGGGCCCAAAGTTCAGCGAGGCCCCAGCTCCAGGAGATTCTTGAGGTTGATGTTGCAAAGTGGTAAGCAGTGGCTGTGTCTCCCCCTGTGAGTAGCCCATGACCAATCCCCCTGATGATACAGGTGGATTGCAAGGAGGAAGATTTAGGGGGAGGAAGCCAAGAAGATGAGAAAAGTCCATGTTAGCAGCACAGAGAGCCTCTGAAAGGTTAGCAGGGCTCTTGGAAAGCAAAGCCTCATCCAGGGGGGGTGGCTGAGGCGAAGAGGACTGAGGCTCACCAGATGAGAGAGACAGGCTGCCAGGGAAGTCTGACAAAAAGCTGTCCACCTCTACTTTGGGTAGTTTCTCAGGCAAATATGAGGTAGATCCAAGCTGATACTTTGGAGGAGGTTGCGGTGGGGAGGAGATGGGAGAAGAAGACTCCAGAGGATAGCTCATTCCCATTGGAAGAGAATTAGGAACCAAAGAATGGGGCATCCCTGAGCTTGGCATGGTTTGGAGATGTGTGCTGTACATGCCCACAGGCAACATGCCAGGGAAGCTCTTACCACCTATCATGTCTCTGGATGCCATACACAGGACGGGACTCAACTCTTCCTTCACTGCGACAGATGAGCTGCAGCTTAGGAGACCCAGCATGTCAACTGGCTCTGTCTTAATCTTCAGCAGTTCCTGGGAGTGGCTTTTCTTCATGTGCCTGGTCAGATGATCTTTCCGCCCAAACCTCTGAGCACAGTACTGGCACAAGAAGTCCTTCCGCCCTGTGTGCACTACCAAGTGTCTCCGCACATCTTTCCGGGTGTAGAAGCGCCTATCACAGTGGTCACATGGATGCTTCTTTTCCTTCGCTCCACCAGAAGCCCGCCTCGAATGAGCTTTGAGGTGCTCCAGCAGGACTTGGGTACTTTCAAACGTCTGGAGGCACACCTTGCAGCTGAGATCGCCGCTGGCAGCTGCGTGCATGGCCAGATGTCGCCTGAAGCCGAGTTTCGTGTTGTAGTTCTTGCCACACTCAGGACAGTGGAGGGCCTCCTTGTTGGGATCGTGGGTCTGGAGGTGGTTGCGAAGGTGATCTTTCCGGTGAAACATCTTCTCACAGTACATACACTGATGAGGCTTCTGAGCAGAGTGCGTGGCCATATGCCTTTTGGGAGAAAAGCAGGAAAGTTTAGACTAGCTTCCAACCCCTAAGAGAACACATGCTACTTTTTCAAAATTTTCCTTGTGTTCTACACTTTATGCCATAAAAAACCCAGATGGCATTTTACCGCCACTAAAGGATGCTGCCCTGACAGCCTCGGCAGCAGGGACTCTCCAGGCACAGAAGCACAACGTTTCAAGCAACAGTTACAGAGTCTGTCTCAGCAGTGCCCATCCTCCCTACAATGCATCACCTCTGCACAGGTGTACTTCAGTTGTCTACTCAGCTCCTGTTCTCTCTGCTGAGGCTATCAAAGGGGGAAATGACAAAGAAAACCTTGGTAGTTTATGACAAGAAATGCTTGTCTGCTGGTGAGATGGCTTCATCTCATCAGGAGGCATTAGACTGTGGCAGTGTCTGTTGACAGCCACTGTGGACTGATTTCACCTTGGTGTCTTACACTCTCTGACACCTGTGGTGCATCTAGTTTCAAGTTCCTAGCGATCATATCATTTAATTATTCTATGCTGTTATTTCAGTACATAAACGGGAACTCTACTTCTTCATGCTAGAACAATAGCTGCCATAGAAATATTCCTGTGATTAAAGTTAGAGGGCTTATGAAATGTGAATGCTATTCTTGCTTTTCATTTTTTTTTTAATGTGAACTTCACTTTCTGCTTCAATTTCCTCCTTAGTAAAATAGAAAACAGCTTGAGCTCAGGATAAAGTATTATCTGAGGTTCTCTGGAAGGTGCTTAAAAAGATGCCAAGTGTGGTAACGTCTGGGACTCAACTGCTTTGCAAGGCAACAAGGGCATTTCCCCTCCTCCACCTTCTCAGAAATTCAAGCAAAAAAAACATGATGGAGGGGTTTTCCCCCCCTCATCTGGCAGGGGAGCGCTGTTCGGCAGAGGCATTCAGCAGTTACCTACCTATATAGCTTGTACTTAGAAGCAAAGGCTTTGCCACAGTGCAGCTGAGGGCAGTTGTATGGTCTCTGCTCGGTATGAGAAAGTGTGTGAGTTCTCAGCTTGTCCACATTAGTGAAGGAGGTCTCCGATATTTCACATTGGCATTTTCCCTGACTTTCAGTCTCTTCACCTCTTGGTCTGGGGACTAATTTCCAGCCTGTCTCTTCCTCCTCCTGCTTTGCATCTTGAATCCAGTTGGGAACACTGGGAAAAAATGCCGTCATGGCAGGTCTAGTAGAACATGGCCATGTCAAGCAGAACTCGAGCCTGCAGGCGTCTTGCCGTGATGTTGTCCTGGTGCAGTTTTCTGTTGGAACCCTCTGTGACCAAACTGCTTTAATAGCAAAACATCTTCATCTGAAATCACAGAAGGATTGGTGTTAAGACACTGCATCTTTCACCCATGGACACAAACACATGTGAGCATTCAACAAGCATTATAAACATGTGAAGATGCATGTTCACAGACATGCGAAACTCCCATCTCCAGAATGTGTTTTGTTCTTTTCTCCCTTAAACCCTGTTGCCTGAATAAAATGATGTTAAACTTTTTCTGAATTACGCTTTTCAACTATTAAGAGCCAGTGTTACCTGTTATGTGCATTTTCTCCTGAAATATTGTAGTCAGGTGTCTCTTTGTAGCTCTAAATACTTCACCTTTCCCCGTCTGGGTCGCTTCTCAACCCCTTTTATCATATTCTCCATAGTCTGTTCTCATTTGGTCTTGATCTTTGCTTACATGGAATTCCCTTCTAGAGCGTCTCAGAGAAACTAAGGTTCTCTTGGTTTTGTTTTTTTTTCATCCACTCTGCTACCAACCTGGTGCACTAGTAAGACCATCTCCTAGCAAACCAATCTGAATTACCACATATGGGTCAACAGGGCCGGGGAAGAAAACTTGCTATTATCAGCAACATTACACCTTTTTCAGGAAGGCAACATACGCTGCTTTGCTTCAAGGTGTGATTAGTCATTGTATTTTCACTTTTCTAATGTGGGGCAGATTCTGCCTCTCTGGATTAGCAAGTTTTCTACAGTAATGAGCAATTTTTAATTTTTTTTTTCTTTTACATTCTCATCCATTGATAATGGAAGCTCAAACTGTTTCCTGTTCAACAAAATGTACCTCCTGTATGCTCTGCTGGCTTTCATGTTGATGAAAATCTACGTTAATCTCTCTTAGCAGGTTGTTATTGAGTTGTGTTTGTCTTGTTGGTAAAGTACTGCATTTTTATATGGTCCTACCAACACCTAAACTGGTAAACGGTTAGCTGAAATAAAAACCTCAGAAAAGATCTCTTTCACTGAATTTAGCTGCCTGAGAAACTCTTCTTAAAATAGCATCAAACCCTCAAGCTCTTTCTCACTCCATGATTGCTTCAGAGGGAGGAACTTCCTGCCTGCACATCAACACGAGTGCCAGTTGTGGGCAGGATGTGCAACTATGAGGGAACTAACCAACCCCCATTAAGAAAGTGCACCACTGAACGTTATGAATAGCTGAAATAACAATAACTGTAACTACACCACCACTCACAGTACCACGAATGGTTCCCTCAGGATGGAAAACACTGGGAAATGGGATGACTCCAAGAAAACGTGTCACACTGAGGTTTGGAAATGTCCATTAAGAACAGAATTCAGTTTTGTACAGGCTGAATCTACTCGGGCAGAGCAGAACAATAAAGGACTAGAACTGCTGAGGTGCCACTTTGGTACAACCCAGTGTGATGTGATGGTTGCTCCTACCCCTCAGGGTGCAGGAGTCTTCCATTTCAGAGCAGTCTTCCTTTGTAGGTGTCTAAGACTGTGAATATTTCACCTCTGTATGAGATGAGATGTGTGCCGGAAAAGATAAGTGTTCTCTACCTCCTGCTTCAGAGCTGTGCATGCGTTCCTGGAGTCTCTGCCACTTTCGCCAAGTAGTTGCTTCTTTCCCTCTGAACAAGCTCAGCCATCTGTGCCAGTTTCAAAGCTACCTGAAAGAAGACAGAGTTTGAATTCTGCTGTCTTTAGCAGTAAGGCACATAAGCTATAGCCTTCAGAGCAGAAACCCAAATACAAATGAGTTAAGATATGGTAATGTCTGTAATTGATTATTGTAAAATTTCACCAACTTTCCTTTAAAATTGTAAAGGTCTAGCAAGAAAAACCTATCTACCTGTTTGGGTCTGTGTCTAACTCTAAATGCATGTCCTAGGACACTCTGACAGCTGTGGAATAAGAAAGAAAAAACAAGATGAGGGTCTTGCATAGTATCAGTGAAACACAGTAGCCATGGAAGGTTAACAACATAATTCATGCTTGGCTAGAAGACTTTTTGCATGATCTAGATATTTACATTTAAAAAAAAACTCAATCAGTTTTCTTAGTAACAAGAATGTTTCCAATGTGCTCCCTGTTCATTGTAACTCGAGCCACCAGAAACAGTCACTGCTGAGTGGAAACACTTCACCTACACTTGCTCAGAGAACATTTTTTATGTCACTGTATTGGTACCAGCACTGGGAAACCTGGTTATCTTAGAAAGTTTTGTACTAGTCCTGGAAAAATATGTCTAGCCTATGCAGCTCCAGAAATCTCAGCTAAGCTAAATCGCTTATAGAACCCCCCCCCACACCAGATGAATCTTCTGCTTCAGTTCTACAGAGGTTAAGAGGCTGGCGGGGTGAACACAGAGCTGGAAAAAAAGACAATGCACCTGAGAGCTGGATTCCCACTGGCTGCCAACTTATGTGACATATTTCATTACTACAGACATCAGGTTTTATGCAAATTCAAGCTAGAAGAGCTCATATAAGCTGATGGATCATACGCTATGTATGAGATTCCAGCCACTTGTCATTGCACAGAAAACAATGAAGTATGTCTGCATTGGTACATAGTACAAAAAAGCTCTCGGGCTTCACAGAAAGTCCCTAGGATAGAGTCCGCCACCTGCTTTGACAGTTTGTCCCACTGTTTAATCCTTCTCAAAGTATGGTTCAATGATACAGCATTTCTGCAGTTTCTGCCCCTTGAAGTCACTCCTGTGATACAGAGCACGGTTCCTTGGCTGTGCAGGAAAACCTTGTGACCTAGGTTGGGAACCAGACTGGGGAACTGCTCAGGTTAAAAATAATCAGGAAAACATAAAAAGGAGCCTGGATGAGTTCTCTGACCAGACCAACAGCAAAGCTGTCTGATCTGTCCGGAGCAGGTATGCAGCAGCAGTGGGAGGCAGGGACACGGGGCCTGGCAGGCTGCCTGACCAGCCCCTGGACTGTGGAGCTGCGGTTTCTCTTTTCTAAAGGGCATCTCGTGTGTCCGATTTGAATTTGGCTGTCCTTGGCTTCTACCTGCTGAGTCCCACTGTGCCTTTGCTAAGGAGCTGCTCCAGTACTGTCACTTTTCTTCCTGCAGGGACAAAGAACTTGGCCTAGGGACTCTTGCGTCCCCTCAGTCCTCACCACCTGCTTCTGCACTGCACTGGCCCAGCTGTTTTACAGCTGCACAGTGGTGTTGTTGAAGGAACTTAGCCAGCTGAAAAGTAACTTCTTTTTAAATTTTTCCTCCCCCAGCCTGATCAGTCACCCACTCAGATTTGCTAAGCTATTTTAAGTTGTTAAAGCTTAAACTTGCTCAAGCGGAAGGTACCAGCTACATGGCAGAAAGCAGAGGCCAGAATCCATGGTGGGCACTCAGCCTCAGCCTGGTGTCATGTCCCAAACCCACCCTCTGCAGCGATCCCGGCTGCAGCGTCAGGCCTGGCACCGGCCCGGCCAGGACACGGGTGCACTCATGCATGTATTGACCTTCCTACATGATGACCAGTGACCACAATACCTTAAACTGCTGCAGCAACATCCCTCGGAGCAGGTCTTTCAAAGGCCCCACACAGCGTAACAAAATCACCCCTTACTTTTCTTTACGGTGTTCTAATCAAGTCCAGCTCCAACCCCTGACTGTGAGGCTCTGCTTCCAGACCTCAGATCACTTTGTGACTTTTCTACATCTTCTGCCATTTTCCAATACTATTTTTTTAATTATAGGGAGGAAAAGTGGATACCAGACCTAGATGCACAGTACCAGCCTTGCCAATACCCCACATGGATGTAAAAATCACTCTCCTACCTCCCTACACATCTTGCGTTGACCCTTTCTTTAGTTTTCCTACAGTCACAAGCACCAACTCACATGTCATTATGATTCCCTGATTCCCCCTCTGAAAACAATTATTTTCTTACAGTAAGTGACTTTGGCCGTTTCTAGGTATGCAGGTTTTTACACCCCAACAGGTTCGTTTTTCTAGTTGAGCTGCTCAAGGCTCAGTATCAGTTTCCCCCACTTGATCCCTTACAGATTTTGGAAAAAACTCTGTGTAAAGCTTGCATTTACTTCTAAAACCCAGGGAAAAGCTGCCGCACCTTTCCTATAGGATGTAACCAGACACACCACCCCCGCAAGATGATTTCCCCACCTGACCGAGCTCCACTTTCCCTCTTCACTTCCCTGACATGGCAACACACGGGATTTTAAAAGCCCAAACACCTTCCCTGCGCCACCGGGAAAGCCCCAAACGCCAACACGGCTCCGGGATGATTTATTTATGCTACAAAAACCCCGCTTTTTTCACCCACTCAGCCCCAAAGTGGCTGCAAAGCCCCCCACGACAGCGTGCGGCCGTGCTGCTTGCACCGGGAGGGAAACGGGAGCCCTCTCCCCCCCCACCACCTCCCCGCCACCGGGGAAGGGTCCGTAGACACAGCCGGAGCGCTGCCAGCGGGAGCACACGTGCCGCCCCCCCGTTACCATGGCGCAGCCCTGAGGGGAGGGAGAGGCGGGCCCGGCCTACGCCCC
>JANXJC010000009.1:32129526-32150293 GCA_027564655.1 Leptodon cayanensis
AGGGTGCCGCCGTGACGCCGCCCCTCGCCCCCCTTCCTCCGCTGCCGCCCCCCTCCCTCTACCCCCCCCGCACTCACCCCGTTCCCCCGGGCCCCGCCAGGCGCGGCTCCGGCCCAGGCCCCGGCGGCCCCATTGTGCGGGGCATTGTGGGAGTGACGTCGCTCTCCCGCTTCCGCCTCGATGGTGGCCGCTTCCCGCTAGAGAGGCCGTCCCTGCGGGCCACGGGGCATGCCGGGATGGGGCCGCCTCTCGTCGACCTCCGCCGAGCCGTCATGGCGGCGCCGCCGGTCCTCGTCCTCCTCTTCCTCCTCCTCCTCCTGGTGACGGCGGCGGGAGGTGGTGGCGCGGCGCCCGCCTGGGACCCGGCCGGTTACCTGCTCTACTGTCCCTGCATGGGTGAGGCTCTCCCGCCCGGCGCGGAGCCCCCGGCGGAGGCCCCGGCTGAGCCCCGCTCTCGCCTCTCTTGCAGGCCGGTTCGGGAACCAGGCCGAACACTTCCTGGGAGCCCTGGCCTTTGCCCGCGATCTCAACCGGACCCTGGCCGTGCCGCCGTGGATCGAGTACCGCCACCACCGCCCGCCCTACACCAACGTGAGATCCCCCCCCCGGGGGCCGGGCGGGGAGGGGGCGACGGGCAGAGGGTCGTGGTCTTTGCCGGGGGGAGGTGAGGTGCGGGCCCCGGGGAAGGGAAGCTTCGCTCCCCGGGGCTCTGCTCTGCGTTACCGGCAGCCGGTGAGCGAGGCGGGCCCTGTCCTCCCCAGTTGCACGTCCCCTACACGGAGCACTTCAGGCTGGAGCCGCTCCTGCAGTACCACCGCGTTATTAGCTTGGAGGACTTCATGGAGAAGCTGGCGCCCGTTCACTGGCCTCCTGGCAAGCGAGTGGCTTACTGCTTCGAAGCGGCGGCTCAGAGAAGTGCTGACAAAAGCACTTGTCCCATGAAGGTGAGTTCCTCCTGCATCCCTCGCGGGCGCAGTTTAAGCCTGCTGCTGCTCCAGAGGGAGTGACCCACTCTTTCAGGTCGCCATGGATTGCAAACTTAGGAGTTATCCACCCCAAATCAGTCTGGGCGGCATTGCTTTCACCGCTTATCGGTGTGGCTTGGGGCGCCTTCGTGCTTTTCTTCGTCAGCAAATGCTGGGGGTTCAGGAAGATGGTCTGTGTGAGTAGGTGTTATCACTTCAGACTTGATCATGAGCACAAGGAGAACAGATCTGTAGCTTATCTCCTACTGGGCTCTGCCAGTTTCCCATTTGTGGTACAGTTGTCTACCTGGTTTTAAAGCAACCTCTTTTAAATACAAGTTTGAGAGCTGTGCTGTTCTTGTTCTTGTAAGACAGCCTTTGCATTGGTTCGCAGCTAACTTCCCTTAATGTGTTTTGCTCTCTCCTTCCTGTGGAGCTGATATGTGACAAACACGCTGTTGTATTCGGTCTGCTTTCCTCCTGTAACAGAAAAGGTCTTCAGCTTTGCTCCCCAGGATCTTGCTAGGTCTGCCGCTCAGGCTCTGCGTATGCACCAAATGAATGCTTGTCTTTGCTTTGCAGGACGGAAATCCGTTTGGTCCCTTCTGGGATCAGTTCCAAGTGAATTTTGACAAGTCTGAGCTCTTCAAGGGAATCTCCTTCAGTTCTGCTTACAAGGACCATTGGATTCAAAGGTAGCGAGAAGATGGAAAAGTGCTGGCATGCAACTAGAGAATAACTCACAAAAACAGTTCTGCTAGTCACTGTGTAAAGCCTTTGCATTTTGGGGGAGAGACTGAAGTGGTTAGTTAGCAATATAATTAAAAATCTTTCTGCTTTTTCCATTAAATATTCACTGAGCACGCTCTTCCTGTGGGCAGTATTAGGCGTGAACTCTGTTAGGCTGATTGATTTCTGAGACAGTAATATTTAGTTACAGTATTTATTGGCTATGTATGTAATTATTCTTCAAAAAGCACTTGGCTCTCAGTTGCTGATCATGAACTGTATTTTGCTGGTTACCTCATGTTTTCAGAGCTACGAGCGACTTTAGTGGTATCAGTAAGTTTTGGTGATAGAATTGCTCTAGTCTGAGGTGAAAATGTAAGCTCTCATTGCTTGGTAGCTCATCGCTATGTGTATGAGATTCTTATCTTTTTGCCTGTCAAATACAAGGTCTGAGGTAAAACGCAGTACAAGAGTTTTCTTCAATGTTGTGTTCAGGTGGCAAAACAGTTAAAACTGATCTAAATTTGGAGCAATAGATGCTGCATATTTCAGGGTGTTCATAGTTTCCATTCTAACCTTTGCAGTAGTCTTTGTGCAAGATGATGCATGGAAGATTATGTTGTGTTTCAGACTGCTGGGTTTTTTTTCCTTAGGTTTTCACCCTCTGAGCACCCTGTACTCGCCTTACCTGGAGCTCCAGCCCAGTTTCCAGTCTTAGAGGAGCACAGGCCCCTCCACAAGTATATCGTGTGGTCTGATGAAATGGTGAAGAAAGGAGAAGCCTATATTCATTCTCTGCTGGTCAGGCCCTACGTAGGAATTCATCTGAGGATCGGCTCAGATTGGGTACGGCTCCTGTGTGAGGCTCATTGCTGTAGCCCGTGCAGTTGCTATAGATGGTGGCTAAAGCTCTGTGGAAGAAGCTGCCTGAATTGGGGCTGTCCTTCTGGGGTGGCTGCCCAAACCCTGCTGGCATTCAGTAACTCGCTGTGTGTCAACAATGCCGTTGGGATTCCTCTTTCAAACAGGCTGTAACGCTGCTGGCGGAGGCGGCGGAACGTGGTGGTGTTTTCTCACACTGTTGCCATTCAAATATGATATTTTCTCTTTTCTTCTTCCAACAGAAAAATGCTTGCAATATGTTAAAGGACGGGACGGCTGGGCCGCACTTCATGGCTTCACCTCAGTGCGTGGGCTACGACCGAAGCGCTGCGGTCCCTCTTACCATGGACATGTGCCTGCCAGACCTCAAAGAGATCAAGCGTGCTCTCAAGCTCTGGGTGGAAAAGACAGAAGCTAAATCTGTTTATATCGCTACTGATTCTGAGCCCTACACGACGGAAATACAGCAGTTCTTCCAAGGAAAGGTAAGTCCTTCAGAAACCCATTCTGGCAGGAGTGCTTTAATAAAAACCTTCCTTGGATTCTGGCCTGTTGTTGCCACGGACAGCAGGCAGGCAGTTGTGTGATATGTTATTCACAGACAAATGTTAGCATCTCAAAGTAAATTTTGCTCATAGCAATAAAAGTTATACTGTAAAACTCTTCCTTTCCTAGAGGTTGAAGAGCATTATCCTGCATGGTAGTAAATTTCTCCTTGAAAAAGACTTCAATTAAATAAACCTACGTGATTTTAAAAAATGTTTTGACATTTATCTATTCATAAATGAGTTATAGGGCAACTTAAGACAGAATCCACTCTCTTTTTATTGTATATTCCCATTTCTAATATTATGCCAAGACATTTGGATTGTAATAATAGATGACTGGATTCATCTGCTTTCCTTGTTTCTCTGCAGGTCAAGGTTGTAAGTTTGCAGCCAGAAGTGCCTCAGATTGATTTGTATGTTCTTGGCCAGTCTGATCATTTTATTGGGAACTGTGTCTCTTCATTTACTGCCTTTGTGAAAAGAGAGCGCGACGTGCATGGAAGACCCTCTTCGTTTTTTGGCATGGACCACCCACCAAGATTACGGGATGAATTCTGACCAGAAGAGGAGCCAGCTCTGTAGTTCTCAGGGCTCTGAGCTTGGTACCTTGCTGAGGGACCGCTTGGTGCTAATGGCGTTCTCCTGCGTGCAGAGCACGCTGCCAGGCTGCCGCAGACCTGCTTGAGCCCTGTGATACTCCTCACAGTCACTTCTAGATTGTTCTGTCTAACTTTGCCTGTATTTCCAGCGTGAGGTCAGACAGAAAAGAAATTTTAGATCATGTAGTTTATAGGAAACTATAAACTATATATAGTTTTTAAGATGTAGTTTATATAGCTCTCCTTTCTCACTCTTTGGGGTCTGCCAGCAATCACGATGAAGCAGCTGCTCAGATTTCCTCTTCTCCATTTTTTTTTTTTCCGTTAAATTTAAGTTTTACCTGGAGATGTTGTGAAGCTTCTTGTCCAAAACTGACCATAAGTTCTTTTTAAGTGGAAAGTATTGTCAGGAATATCATGGTCCCTGGAAAGGGAGTGCAAGGTAAAGCTCAGGACCGGAAATTAGCCCTGTTTTTTTTTGAGTACCGCTGTTGCCTTACTAGAGCCGTGTCACCTCAGTGCCTCGGTTTCCATTCCCCCGTCAAAAGCGATCTCACGCCTGCTTTGCAGCAGTGCTGTGGGGCACCTGGATCTCTTCAGGAGTGCTAGAGGAGTGCAGGGAGGGGGGACACGTTTTAATGTGGCAGCTGCCTCTTCAGCCCATCTTTGTGTGGAACTGGGGAGAAGGTGTTTGCAGGGAGACAGGCGGGAGATCTTTCATAGCCAGTTGAGAGGTGGAGATTTAGGGCTCGTAGCTTTGTAGCTGTTGATGTCAGGTGGAGGTCTGTGGTAGGAATGAAACTGGTTTTGAGCGAAGACTTTTAAAGTAGCCGTAGTGGAGTTGGTGTACGTTGTACCTAGGTCTGTGTTAATGGTTTCTGTTTTTTGTCTATTTTTGTACTTTGTAAAATAACGTTCGTTTGGCCCAGTATGGTTTAGTGCTGGTAACGCTGATAATCCCGATGTGGTGAGACTCGGCCAATGCCTTTTGGTACTCCTGTGACTTTATTTTTTTTGTCCAAAGACTAAGTACAGAAGCCGCTGTTTAAAAATTTTTAAAAATGCCACTTAGGTGAAGCTGTGGTATCAAGCCTGGCTGCCTCTAGTGCACTACTAAACAATGCTGTCTCGGCGCATTTATGGGGCTTTAATTGTCTTTTTGGTGGTGGTTTTTTTCCTCCTTGGAAACGTTCCTGAGCTTTGAAGGAGTTTGAAGACTCAAGGGAGTGACCAAAAGAGGGCTAAATGAGAAAGTCCCCCAAATGTCAGGGTGGCAAAGACTCCTCTCTTGTTTCCTCCGTGCTGGCTTCCAGAAATTGGGGGGTTTGGTAGTTTCAGGGCCTCTGGCTGGGTGCCTGGGCGCTCCCTGGCATTTCACTTGACTTTGTGATCTTGGATGATGCCGCCTCATTATGGAGCAGGGGCAGCCTTTCTGCATCGTCTTGGGAAGACGATGTATTAAATGTTGGTTTTTTTTTTAAAGAAAGGGATTTTTTGTAATAATAAAGACCTGATTTTGTATTTGCTCATACTGCACCGACATTCCTTCCTCCCTCGCGAGGTGCCCGGCAGCCGCATAGCGCTTCCCCTGCCGTTACCAAGGCTCCGGTTGGGGCAAAAAAAACGGGACTTTGGGGGTTTGGGGAGCGAGAGGTTCATCCGGGGTGGGAGCGGGCGGCCCCTTTGTCCCGGCTCCATCCGGGGCCGGTCGCTACGGAAATGGCGGCGTGGGGGCGGGCGCGAGCGCGCGTTGCTAAGGAAGTGCGTCGGAGCGCGGAGGAGGGTGGGCGGGGCCTTCCCGTCGCTTCCGGTGCCGCGGGAGGAGGCGGCCGTGCGGCTCCATGGTGACGGCGCAGGTGAGTCCGGCCCGGCCCGGCCCGGCTGTACGTGGGCCCCGCCGCGGCCCTGTCACCCCCGCGCGTGTACGGCGGGGACCCTCCCCGAGGAGCCGCCGCGGCCTGGGGGCTCTCAGCCCAGGGTCGGTCCGCCGGCACCCGCCGCTTCCCCCGGTGCCGCGCGGGTGTGACAGCCCGGGGCACCCGCTGCCCCTGTGCTCGCCTCCATTTGCACGACTGGGCACGGCCTCGGCTGCGGGGGTGTCGGCCGGGGCAGCGAGAGAGGGAGGCGGCAGGCCCTGCCTGTGGCGAGGCCGCGGGCGGGTGTCCCCGTTTGGGCCGGTGTCCCCCCCGCGTCGCCGCCCCCACCTCGGGCGCGGCCCACTGTCCCCGTCCCTCGGGCCGGGGGTCCAGGCTGTCCCCGGGAGCCCTTCCCTGCTGTGCCCGGTGTCGCAGCGGCGAGCGTGGCGGGTGACGCTCGGCTGTACCCGTAACCTGAAACGAACTCGGGGTCCCGGCTGGAGCGGGGGTCCCGTACCCGCTGTCTTCCCCCGGGAGAGGGGGACAGCCGTGGGATGCCGTGCTGAAGCAGACGGAGGTGACCACAGGCATGAAGCAAAATCGGGGTGCGCAGCGGCAGAGGCGACGCCGGGGATGGTCCTGTTCGGGCCGCGGCACGGTCGGCAGGGAGCGAAAGAGAAGGTTGGCTCATGAAGGAGTAAAAGACACAAGCAGTTTAGCCAAGACGTTATGAACCCACAAATATTTGAAAGATTTAAACTGCAAGAAAGCGATGGAAGTTTTTAAGTGGTACCTGCAGAGAGATGCGAGGGAAGGGTTTAGGCAGCATACCACGAAAATCTTCCTTAGATCTTTAAACTTAAGCCAGGAAGCGGAGAGGCCTCAGGACTTCAGCCTGATGGGCAGGCGGGATACGTGACAGGTGGCCCGTGAAAGCATAGTGTTCCTTGGGCACGGCTGGCTGAGCGCGCCAGCTCAGGTCCCGACTCCTGAAAGTTTCTGAGGAGAAGTGGTTACCTTAGCTTACGTTCAGGTTGTGGCATTGCTTGTTTTTTTCAGGCACAACGATATGTTGACTGAAATAAACAAAAATGCTTGGATTTCTGCCCACCCTCCCCTCTTGGTTCACCTGGAGCACGTCTTGAATGGCATTCATCTTGACCTTGACTCTTGGGGACCTGGCCCAGGTTGCTTTAGGGTGAACTAATTTCATGGACGAAGCCCCCTCCCCGTAGCAGAAAAGCGGGTGGCACGGTGGCCTTCCTGCTCTGGGCAGCTCAAACGTTGCCATGGAGTTTCTGGGGAATAAAAACACTGCCAACTAATTGGTTTTATTTTTCAGTTACACACTTGGCTAAGTCTGAGAAGAAACATCATTTGTTACGCTTCCAGTAAACTTCACAGCAGTAGCTAAAATAATTGGAGATGATTTGTAATAGATTGTTAAGAAAATAGCCCAAATCAGGGGTAAAATAAGTTATTTGTGACTATAAAAAGAGACTTGCAAGTGAAATGGGGAAAGGTGTCAAAAGATTATCAAGCTCTCTTTGATGAGATATACCCAGAGGAACGGCAAATATGCAACATAATTTTTGTTCAATGTACACCTCTGCCAAAGCTGTCGCAGAGGGGACAGGCTGGATATTTCACTTCTAACTTCTGGGTAGCTATGGATGGCGATGTATACTCTTTTGAAAAAAAACAGTCTATGTGAAGATTAACTTAATTCTGATCATTTAATGTTAGTCACAGTTGCTTACAAAAGCAGCACTTCTCATCAAACTAGTATTTTGGATATTAATTATATAAAATAAATCAAGGCTCTGCTTTTCAGAATTCTTGCCTAATTTGAGTATTTGCCAATGTGAAAATTCACCACAATAATGCAGATAAATGAAGCGGCAGTTGTTATGTGAGCCTGTCCAAAAGAATTGTCTCTTGTGAACTTGAACTATAGGAGTATCTCTGGTAGATATGGAAGGAGAAGTGTCTGTTTGTGTGTACAAGTATTCACGATGAGTAGAGGGAGAGTTGCTTTTTGTGATTCTGCAAGACTTGTCCCCATTTCACATATTCTTTCTCTGCTGGTATTCTAGAATACATGTTCCTTGTGGGTCAGACAGTAAGGTCGTCTTTATTTGGAGTTGTCAGTTAAGAGGGAAATGTTTTTACTCAGTAGCAATCCAAAATTCCTGTAGTAGTTTGAATTTGCTGTGCAGGTTGTAGAGTGTTTCTTCTGGATGATTGTCCAGTTTGGTCAATTCAAAGGACGTTTCTCATCTTCCTCTTGGTAGCTACCATGCACTTTCATGGAATAGCAAGGAGCAAGGAGTTCCCCCTCACAAAACTAAGGAAGTTCCGAAGGCCATATTGAGGTTTCCGTACGATTCTTAAACATGTTTATTTGTTAGTCTTGTGTTATACTTTGTAGTGCAGACTGACAGTCTGAATTTTGGGCTAGAGATGTTCTGCTTCCTTTCTCAGTCCTCTAGCTCTGCTCCTGAAGTTCTCTGTCACCATGTTTGAGAAGCTCTCCTGATGCAATTATTGAGTAAAAAGCAGTTGGGCAAAATCCAGGGGTTGCTGCAGATCCAGCTGGTAGTGGAACAGCGAGAACGTCCTGAGGAGGCCAGACTGAACGCATGCTAGAGCTACCTGGGGTTTCCAGCGTGTATTAGTTTTACATTTAGTTCCATTTGGCAGAAGTATCTCAGAGCTCTTTCTGAAAGATATTTTCGAAAAAATAAACAAACAAACAAAAACCAAAACAAAAAACCAAACCTTATTAGAAATCACACAGCGTTCCACAAGCTGTGCCATTTAGATCTTCCATGTAAGGCTGTTGCTTTAGCAGTAACACAATCTTTTTGTTCTGTTTTAAATGGCAGCTCATTGTGCTAATGACTGGGGGATGCAACAGCGTGTTTCTTCCTCTCTACCCAGAGTCGTGAAGGACTCGGATCTGTGAACTGGGTTTCTGCAACGTGAGTTTAGATTGATGCTGAATCTGGTAAACCTGATTCAGTTGGAACACCAGAGCAGGAGCATGGAGTATATTTCAGTAGGTTCATGTGCTTGGGCAGAGCTGGCTTTTATGGGAAATCCCAATAAAAGTATATTGCCCAAAGAAAAATAATAGCATAGATCTGTGTGAACAGTTGTGCTTGAAATATCTAAAGCAAGTATGGTTGTCTTCAGTTTCCCCATAAAAACAGATGTGTGAGTTCTAGCTGAGGAAGACACTCATGCCAGTTTGCAGGATCCTTTCACAGACAGCAGTTGCATTACAGAAAGAGGAGTGCGGGCTTGAAGGAGCGAGTGCTTTATGAAATTTTTATAAGAAGTGATACGAAAGGAGCTTAAACTCACCTTCAGAAGTCTAAGAAGGGCAAACGCTAGCAGGTGTCCACTTCACGCCCTGATATCCTCTGGTTGCTTGAGCATTAGACGAGGCATAATGTAGATTACTCCACCTTTATAGCTTTTATTTCCCTTTAGAGGGAATGCTGCTCTCTGTTTTAAGTGTGCTGATGATATTTGTGCAAAAAATACAAATGCAAGATCAACATTGACCTGGCAGTTTGGAAGTGGTTAGAAAGACGAAAGGTTCTCAGGCTGTGGGCATGCTGAAAGCGGCTATCCAGTGTCGGGGGGAGCAGCTGTGCTTTGCCTGGGTGCCCCCCGGGGCGAGCGCAGGACCAGAAGTGACTTTCAGTGTTGGGGTGTGAAGGGCCTGAATTTACAGGGCTGCAGCAGTGCCCTCCATGGTGGCACGACACAGGTATCCTACGACAGCATGCACCCTTGCCTCGCTGCAATTAGGTGGTGGAAATATTCCTCTTTGTTGCGCACTGATTTCAGAGCCCACCTCACTGGGGTAGTTCACTCCCCTTACTGGTTTGTTTTACCATATTTGCAAGCGTTGGAAGACTGTGCTACATTTGGCTGCTTTAATGGTTTTCTTTGTAGTGAGCTAGATTGCAAGACTGGATGAAAACTTTTCTGCAACAATTATTTTCACTTGATTCTTGACAGAAAGAAAAGGTAACATCAGTTTTCCCAAGTGTGGAAATGCAGAATATTCAGCGCATGGGATGCCTGGAAATGGACAAACTATTAATGATTTTATCTTGAATCCTTGCAGCTGCTGCAGCCCAATTAAAGATCTATTATTCTGTAAGCAGGCTTCTAGAAAGTGACTTTAAAAGTGTAATGCACAAGAGGAAAAAAAGCATTTGGGCGCCATTCCAGGGAACTGCTGTCATTTAAAAAAAAACAGGCATAAGTTTTAAACCTTCTGTGGCAGAGTGGTCCTCATGACACATCTGTCCTAATTTCGTCTGGGACAGAGTTAATTTTCTTTCTAGTGGCTGGTATAGTGTTATGTTTTGGATTTAGTATGAGAGTAGTGTTGATAACACACTGATGTTTTCAGTTGTTGCTGAGTAGTGTTTAGACTAAGTCAAGGATTTTTCAGCTTCTCATGCCCAGCCAGCAAGAAGGCTGGAGGGGCACAAGAAATTGGGAGGGGACACAGCCAGGACAACTGACCCAAACTGCCCAAAGGGATATTCCATACCATGTGACGTCCTGCCCAGTATATAAACTGGGGGGAGTTGGCCAGCAGGGGCGCCGATTGCTGCTCAGGAACTAACTGGGCATCAGTTGGTGAGTGGTAAGCAATTGCATTGTGCATCACTTGTTTTGTATATTCCAATTCTTTTATTATTATTCTCATTTTATCATCATCGTTGTTATCATTATTATTATTTTCTTCCTTTCTGTCCTATTAAACTGTCTTTATCTCAACCCACGAGGTTTACTTTTTTCCAATTCCTTCCCCACACCACTGGGTGTGGGGGAGTGAGCAAGTGGCTGCGTGGGGCTTAGTTGCTGGCTGGGGTTAAACCACGACAACATCACATCACATGTAAGGGGATTGTAATATAAATGTCTCAAACATATGAGCAGTTTTTATCAATACTTAGGAGGTGTAAGAAGAGCCAACTCTGAAAATACTGTATTTATAATTTACAGTCTGTCTTGAATTTTGGTAGGTAGGTGAAGCACTTAATCAAAGCACCTGACTGATTCCCTTTTGAGAGCAATATGGAGAGAGCAAGCCTGTACCGGATTTTCAAAGCATGAGGTTTAAAACAGAAAGCCTGACTGCAAAGGGAATCAATGGCAAAGTTTTATATTATTTTTATAAATAGTTTAAAAAGCATATGATTATTTTTAAGGGTCAAGAAAAGGATCTCTACCAACTGTAAAGATGTGATTTGATGAAGATTTTTTTTTGCAGCAGAGTTTGTAGAAATGGTACCGTTCAATGGACAGGCTTTGGTAAAATCACACTGTCTCAGTTCAAGCTTTTTTAATGTTTTCATGTTGTACATTATTTTTATTCTTCAAAATCCCTCACAACTTAATGAATGCAAAATGGTGCTCAAATAGATGACTCAAATCTTTGGCTTTGTGAAAAATTGTCACCTGCAGAAAACTGCCTTCACATATTCCTCCTTTGTTTCTGTTTTAGGTTTCTAGCACGGGATCATCCTCGATCAGATCACGCCAGCCACAGACCTGCTGTCATGTCTAAGTTAAAGAGCTCTGAGTCTGTTAGGGTGGTGGTACGATGCCGGCCAATGAATAGCAAAGAGAAGACAGCTTCCTATGAAAAAGTTGTTAATGTGGATGTCAAGTTAGGGCAGGTCTCAGTGAAGAATCCACGGGGAACATCTCATGAACTGCCTAAAACTTTCACCTTTGATGCTGTGTATGACTGGAATTCCAAACAGGTTGAACTCTACGATGAGACCTTCAGACCTCTCGTGGACTCTGTTCTGCAAGGGTTTAATGGGACAATCTTTGCGTATGGGCAGACTGGGACAGGGAAAACATATACGATGGAAGGGGTGCGTGGTGATCCTGAAAAAAGAGGGGTCATCCCCAATTCATTCGATCACATCTTCACCCACATCTCTAGATCTCAAAATCAGCAATACCTAGTTAGAGCATCTTACTTGGAAATATACCAAGAAGAAATCAGAGACTTGTTATCAAAGGATCAGTCCAAGCGGCTGGAGTTAAAGGAGAGACCAGACACAGGTGTATATGTTAAGGATTTGTCCTCCTTTGTTACAAAAAGCGTCAAAGAGATAGAGCACGTCATGAATGTGGGAAACCAAAATCGCTCCGTTGGTGCCACCAACATGAATGAACACAGCTCTCGATCTCATGCCATTTTTGTGATCACTATCGAATGCAGCGAGTTAGGACTTGATGGGGAGAATCACATCCGTGTTGGGAAACTCAACCTGGTAGACCTTGCAGGCAGCGAGCGGCAAGCTAAGACTGGAGCACAGGGGGAAAGGTTAAAGGAAGCTACTAAAATCAATCTCTCTCTCTCAGCTTTGGGCAACGTTATCTCTGCCCTAGTAGATGGCAAAAGCACGCACATTCCATACCGGGACTCAAAGCTGACTAGGTTACTTCAAGACTCATTAGGTGGCAATGCCAAAACTGTGATGGTGGCCAATATAGGCCCTGCCTCTTACAACGTAGAGGAGACTCTGACAACACTGAGATATGCCAATCGTGCCAAAAACATCAAGAACAAGCCACGAGTGAATGAGGATCCTAAGGATGCTCTGCTACGAGAATTCCAGGAAGAGATTGCTCGACTCAAGGCACAGTTGGAAAAACGGTCTATTGGCAAAAGAAAGAGGAGGGAAAGGAGGAGAGATGGTGGGGAAGAGGAGGAGGACACTGAAGAGGGTGAGGATGAAGGAGATGACAAAGATGACTATTGGAGGGAGCAACAAGAAAAGCTGGAGATTGAGAAGAAAGCTATAGTTGAGGATCACAGCTTGGTAGCAGAAGAAAAGATGAGACTGCTGAAAGAGAAGGAGAAGAAAATGGAGGACCTGAGGCGAGAGAAGGAAGCAACTGAAATGCTGAGTGCTAAAATCAAGGTAGAATTCTTCCTGGTCATGCTTTTTGAAAACAATTTATTTAGGCTGTGGGGAAAATAGAGGGTTTCCCAATTTGGAAAGATATTTCACAAGAGGTTTCCCAGATAGTGATTCGTGTTTAGATTGGAAGATTTTAAAATAAACTGTTCATAGACAGAAGTTGAACTTTCCACCATTGATTACGTATTTCAATATTCATGAGTTGTTGCATTGTTCTTATGTACCGATCTTGTAGGATCTTAAGCAATCAGTGCAATAAAATATGATACATCTTTTCACAAGCTGTAGCAACAAAAATGCTTCATTCTGTCACAGATCACTAACAAATTTTTTACAGGAGAGCATGCGTCTTGGTTCTTCAGCTTTGCCACACATTGCAGTGATGGGTAATTCTAAGCCAGTTACTGTTTCATTAATCCCACAGTTTTATAGGAAATTTAAGAAATAGTAATTCTTGAAGCAGCTGACTTGAAAGAGAACCTTAAATAAGGGAGCTGCCCTGAAGAAGTTGTATCAATATGAGAGAAAGTTACATTCTTTGGTCACTGAGAGAAACTTCTGACCCTGTTTTTTCCTTTCAGGCAATGGAAAGCAAGCTTCTGGTGGGAGGGAAAAATATTGTAGATCACACAAATGAACAGCAGAAAATCCTGGAACAGAAACGACAGGAAATTGCAGAACAGGTACAGGGAAGAATATTTGTTATTTTGTATAAAAGGCCTACCTGCAGAACTTTTATAAAATGTTGTATGAGGAGAAACTATAAAAAAATTTACCCAGGGTTAACTCTATAATTGATTTAATGGCAATCATTAATTTCAAAAGAAGGGGGAAGGGCTTGTGTCCTGTTTGTCATTGTATGAAATATGTAAAGAAGGTTTATAATAGTTTTCTTCCAGCTTTTCACATTAAACATTTATGTCGTGTCTTGATGGGAGCTGTCTATAAGTGAAGAAATAATTGGAAGACCTCAGAGAGTGACAGTTCAGCCATTAGCTCAAGGGAGGGATGTTTACTATGTGCTAAAAGTTTATTTTCTGTTATGCATTTTCTTTTGGTGATTCTTTAAGAGCAGTGACTAGTGCAAATTGATAAAAAGAAAAAAAAGAATCTAAACATGACATTTGATTCCTTTAATTGAAGCTTGAGCACTTTTTCACAGTATCTGTTTTTAGTAGCAAAATAAGGACAAAGAAGTGTTAATGCTTCTGGTATTTCTAAGGCAAGAGATAGGAAGAACTAGAAGCTAAAGCAAAAGCCCTGGAACCCGGGGAAGTAAAAACATCCTGAATGTTGGTTTCATGTATGTCAGCCTGGAGGTGGCAATGTAATTGTGGTCTTTAATATTGTATGTCACCTTCTTCAGAAACGTCGGGAGCGAGAGATCCAGCAACAGATGGAAAGTCGGGATGAGGAAACACTAGAGCTGAAGGAGACCTATAGTTCTCTTCAGCAAGAGGTGGACATAAAGACCAAAAAACTCAAAAAGGTAAAAAGAAAATGATTCCATGTCTAGTGGGTTAGGAATAAAATCAACTTGTGTGTGAAAGTGAAAGGAACATTGGCAAGTTATGACTTTGGCTCTTGTTGCCTGTTCCAGTTATTTTCCAAGCTGCAAGCTGTGAAGGCAGAGATCCATGATCTCCAGGAAGAGCACATCAAGGAGCGCCAGGAACTGGAACAGACCCAGAATGAACTTACTAGAGAACTAAAGCTAAAGTAGGTCCCATCACTTCATTGCCTGCTATTGACTGTAACAGAGATGGTTTCTTTGGGTGGGGAGTGGAGGGGCTGCATTGCACATGCTTGTGGAACAAGATTTAAACACGAGAAAACTAAAACATTCCTCCTTTTCCAGGGCTGTATTAAGTTAGCGGGAGCGGAGCAGTGGAGAACGTCATCTGCTAATTACGTTTCTTGTGTATTTTTGTGGTTGCACGTAGGCACCTGATTATTGAAAATTTTATTCCCTTGGAAGAAAAGAATAAGATCATGAACAGATCATTCTTTGATGAAGAGGAAGACCAGTGGAAACTGCATCCCATAACCCGTCTGGAGTGAGTGTACTTCTAATCTTGTCTTGGGATGGAATTATAGGTCACAGAAAACCTTCTAGCTGTCAAGAACAAGGCACCCTAAAAGAGGGATTAAACTGGGGATTTAAACTGGCCCTCTAGAGTTTGTAGCTTCTTGCTGCACAATAAAATAAAAAATCTTATTCCTCTTAGTAGGTTGAATAAAATAGGAATGTACAGTTAGGAGAATTCTTGGAAGATTAGGATTTTTCTTCCAGATGAGACCAATAATTATATGTAAAATATATGTAATAGTGCATTCACCATTAAAATAGCAGTAAATTCCTAGCATATTTTTTTCCTGTTTTAGATAGGAACGCTCTCAGAAATAATTATTATTATGAGAGCTGTGGCTAGATCCTGCCTCTCTACACAGAAAGTTCTCTATAGCAAATTTAGAAAGTTGGGTGCAGCTGAGTGCATCTGCGGTCTGTGTAGCAAAAATATGTAGAAATCCTCCCCTTTGTGCAGGGAACAGATGACACAGGATAACTGTGTCTTCTTGTCTCTGACTTTAGAGAGCTGTTCCTGCAAATGCAGCCTAGGTAGTTTCTGGTCTCTTGAAACATATTTCTGTGTGGAATTTGCTGATGTTTAACTCATAAACTCCAAGAGGAGTCTTTATTTTTGGTGTATCAGACTGAGCATCCGTTTTTCTCTAGTAACCAGCAGATGATGAAAAGACCGGTATCTGCTGTAGGATACAAAAGGCCACTGAGTCAACACGCCAGGACGTCAATGATGATTCGTCCGGAGGCTCGGTACAGGGTAAGCCCAGATGTGGATAAGCTTTCCTGTGTTCACCCTCCTGATCAGGGGAATGTGCATTTCAGAGGATTGATTGTTAGTTCTTCTATGGGATGTAAATTTTTACAGTGTCCCGCATACATTTATAAATCACTACAGAATAAGCTTGTGGAGGGAAGAGAAACAATTTGTATGAAAACGCGCAGGTGTTGATTCCGGTTTTACTGTCTCAGGCAGAGAACATCGTATTACTGGAACTTGACATGCCCAGCCGAACAACGAGAGACTATGAAGGTCCAGCCATTGCTCCCAAAGTTCAGGCGGCTCTAGAAGCAGCTCTGCAGGATGAAGATGAGATACAGGTGGACGCTTCAACCTTTGAGAGCTCTTCAAATAAAAAATCAAAACCCAGGTGAGTTGGGCATTTAGTAAGCAGACTAGCCAACAGTAGAGGTACAAGTACAGTTGCTATCTGTCAGCACTTCTTGTCAGTGAAGTTAAGGTGAGCTTGGCTGTAAAGCAGAGAAAGAGAGAAAGGAACATAGGACAGAAGAGAAAGCTGAGACTGATGAGAAAATAAATGCAGTAAAAACAATCAGCTTTTGGAAGATTAATTTTGACAAGTAACAGGTGACATTGTTGGGGCTTTTTGTTTATTTTTTCATTTTTACTTCTTCAGGCCTAAAACTGGAAGGAAATCAGGGGGATCCTCTTCAGCAGGCACCCATAGTTCTCAGCTCTACCCTCAGTCCCGAGGGCTGGTTCCAAAGTAAAACCAGCAGTTCCTCTCCAGGGCACGAACAGCCTTTGCCTTCTGAGAGCAGAGACAAGTAAAAACCTGCAGAGAGACCTCCCAGCCAGACTCCAGCCCCTTTCCCCTGGAGATGGCCTCTTTGCTGTTTAACTGACTTGTGCCAGTCCAGGTGCACTGAGCCACAGGAAGATACGTGCTTGCAAATCAGCATTTGGCCTCTGTGGGAAACAGATTTTAGTTAGGAAATCAGAAATGCATGAGGTACGTTAAAGTGTTTTAGAAGCAATGGGAAGCATGGGGATCACCTCACAGCATCACCGTCTCTCCTTCTGCACTAGCCCTTTTGCTGCACGGGGCTTTTTTGCTGTTGGGCAATAAGAAGACAGAGTTGAAAGTCATCTCAACAGAACCACCGCTCCAGAGCTCTATAGTGAGAACCAAATGAGGCTAAAAAGCAGAGGATCTGTTCAAACTTGACTAGGTGCATAGTTTTTCTTCTTCCTGCTTGAAAGACTGGCATCGTCATTGAGGGTTAAGAAGTTGGTCTGAACAGGCAGGATGGCAGCGGTCAGCATGCACTCACCACCTGATAGCTGTGCCTCACTTTAGAGCTGTAGGACAAAAAAGGGGTCTTGAAAGCAACTTTGCCCTCTCTAGAAAGGAAGCAGTAGAAACTGAAGTCCTTTCCTTGTTTACAGGCATAAGTAAGAGCTCCTCTAAACTGACCTCCTACAGACCTCACCCCTACCAACAGAAACCACCTTGTCAAAGAATACATCTGCATACCAGTGCCAGCTCCACAGCTTTCTTCCTCTCTCTTGCCTCCATCTTTACCCCTGGCATTTGAAACCAGTGTCCATATGAAATCTTTAAACTGTGGGGTGGCGTATGGCCATTTTCTCCTGTCTCCCACTGTTCATGGGAAATGTAGCACTGGCTCAGAGCTATCTTCCTGGCAGGCTCACGGGGCTGACTCTGCTCTCCCCTGTAAGCTGGGCAGAGGGTAGAGCACCGTAATGTGGAGCTGCCTTTGAGTGCACTCTTCTTGTAAGTATGGACCCTTCCCTTGGTGTCTAAGGAGGTTCAGCGTTCGGTACCTTTTGTGCCTCACCTGTTCCACGTTAGAAGCTTTCCCTCCGCACGTCTCAGCCCATGCAGAGCCCACTGGGAGTGAAGGCACATGTAACCAAGTCTGGGTAATGGAATCTGGTATTAATTCCAGGGGTTTTACTTTGAAAACAAGGGAGGAAGACCTCCTGCTTTTGATGGTCTCTTTGCAAAGCTGCCCTATGACTAAAGCAGGCTCCTGTAATGCAGCAGGCTTGTGTGGCAGGGTGGAGGGACGTGGAACTGCCACGCCGAGGACAGAGTAAGGTGTCCCTGTCTAGTGTCTCACAGCTCGTTTGTAAGTTTTAGTTCACTGTATATTGAGACTTGGGATGTTACTTTTTCTGGTTGCTGTTGGCTGTCATCCTATGAACGTTTTTACCTATTTCCTCTCCCTCACTGATGACTTCCTCCAGACTGACATGTGTGAGTGTATGAGGACTTGCCTGGTTTTAGAAATGCTCTGATGTGTGGACTCTGCCTTGTGTGCTCGTTAAGTATCCGCTGAGTGACTTCACCGAGGCTGGAGAACTCCATTGTCTGACCCCCATGAGCAGAAGGAACCGAACGCTCAGCACAGCTCACCTCTGCATCTTGCGGGCATGGTGCCTCGGTGAGCCAGCTGCCCAGGTGGGCCCACTTAAAGGCTAACTCGGCTGCTTTGATTCATGGAGTGCTTTTCTGGACCACAGGATTAATATATATATACATATAGATGCGCATATATATATATATATATATTAGTTTTGGTGGAGGAAAGAGGAGTTTGCTTATAATTGAGAGACCAAGCATCTGACAAATTTCTTTCAACCTGAACATGGAAACCTGGCATAATCTTCCTTTTTATAAAGCACTGTTTATGTACAGAGAGCCTTTTAACTGGCTCTTGTTGCATAATATAATGTCACCTTCTCTTCCCTCTCCTCCTTCTTTCTCTCTAGCACATTATCTTCTGTACTTGGACATTTTAAAAGATGATTGTATGGTGTAAATGCTCAGAGAATTGAAATGAAACAAGGGGGGTCTAAAACCTGAAATAGCAACAAAATATATAACCACGTATATGTACATACCTATGTACACCTATGTTTTATGTGAATAATACATACACAGACACATCTGTGTCTGCACATGCGCACACTCTTCTTCAGTCGCTACTATTCCATAGGGAATTCTATATTAAACTCATATGCTGGAAACTCCCCTTGTGGCAGGACTGGTACAGTGGAAATTGCCGTGCAAACCCAAACTGTTCTCGTTTTAGTGTTGATAAGCTAGCTGGTTAATATGTCAGAAAGGCTCTGCTTTTAATTCTGTAGAAATTCACTAGCAAGGTTAAAGAAGTTCAATAGGGTGGAAAAAGAATAAAACTGCATATTTAGTCATTGTATTTAAACTGGAGCTGTTGTTGGAGATTTGGTTAGCGTATTCACAGGCAATCTCAGATTGTTACAGAAGCTTTTAGAGTCTTGTTCCAAGGGACTTACCCTCGACCAGATACTCAGTGGCACTGACAGTAAGATAAAATACATTGTCTTAAGCTGTACAAGATGTACTGAGCTCCGGGTTGAAGTTTTTAAGAAACATTCCTGCTGAGTTTGCCCCTCTCTGGGTGTTATCTGAACCATCTGGGCTTCCTGCAGGTTAACAGCCAAAGACAGGAAATCCAGCCGTCTTCTGGAAGAGGCCCTCGGACAGCGTGCGCCGTCATAGTTTCTTCATAGGAATGTTTAACATCCTTCTCGTCTTTGCTCTGATCTGTATAATAGGATCTTTTTTTAAAAAGTGACATGGAGCAGACGTCAACCCTTGGCTCTGGGACCAAGCACAGCGTGACACTAAAGCATAGGAATTAAAGCACTTTCTTAAAATCCTTAACATAGGTCCAGCACCTTTTTTAAAATGTTTGCATGCTGCTTGAATCCTCTAAAACACATACCTCTGTCATAGCATCTCGGGCTATGCTGATGCATTATACAGATCAGATCAGACTTGCATTCAGTATTTTTTTTCTAGGTGTAGTAAGTCTGCCTTCACTGAACATAGAGCGCTTGCCGAGTTTCAGTGAGACACCTGTAAACCTGGATCTGTCTGTCCTCTCTTCTGTCTGTGACGGTTAATGTGCACCAGGCTTCAAACAGTTCAGTGCGACTCCTGTGGGTCTGTTTCTGCTGCGTTAAAACACAAATTGGAAAAGATAACCTGCAAAAGCCATAATTAGATGCAGAGAGGGAACTGAAATGAGAACACCAGTCCTGTCTGGCTGTACCCTGCAGTGGGAGGTTTAACTCTCTGTGGTCCAGGAGCTTACTACCTTCTTCAGTCCCCTCTTTCTTTTTGAAACGGAGTGCCCGAGGCTCTCCCCGCGGGCACAGCTGTCCATATGAGAACTCACAGCTCCTCGGAGATACACCGATCTCCGCCTTCTCTTAGGTGATCTGTAGACAAAGAACCTGTCAATAGTTCTGTCCATAGTTTTACAGCTTATATTTATTTGTATCATCTCTTTTGTCTAGGAATGTAAAGTGATCCTAAAATACAACGTGTAATAAAAGTCAATAAGATTTATTGCATCTATCAAAAAGTGCCCGTTTTTCATTCTTAATTTGTAAGCAATGGCAGGGTTTGCCCTCTTTATGTTTTACAAAGCCTTACGTTATTTTTCTTCCAAGGAAAAAAAGGGTTTCTGGGCAGACTCCTAAGCGGTAGAACGTAATCAAGAGTAGAACTGCCTGCTGGTGTCGGGCACCTCAGGAACCACGAGCACTGCAGAGCCCCGGCCGGGGTCCCTGCCTGATGGCGGGCTAAGCCAGACGGGCCGGCAGGCCCCGGTGCTCCTCGCTAGAGGGAAGCAACGAGGGCGGCGGTAACGGGCGGGCAGAAGGAGCCCACCCGCAAGCGCTGTCGATTGAAATGAGTCCAGCACCAGCGACTTCTGCCCGTGGCGCTTCGGCTCCCTGGGGGAGAAGCTGCCTCAGGGCATAACCCGGGCCCTGAAACGCGAACAGCCGGAGCCCCCAGCCGGGGAGCACCGACATCTTCCCTCCTCACGGCAGGCGGGCGGCCACGGCCCCCCCCGCCGCCTCGCTGCCTCGCTGCCTCCCTCCCTCCCTCCCAGGTTTGCCGGAGCCCGCTCTGCCACGACCGGGGACACCGGCCACGCAGCCGCCTCCCGACCCGAGCGGTGCCGCTTCTCCCACCGCGACCCGGGGGGAGGAACCCCGCGGCCATGAGGCGAGGCCGACGACGGCGGCTGTTCCCGGCATGCCGCGGCGCGGGCGGCGCCCGCCGGGAGCTGTAGTCCGCCGACGGAAGCGGGGCCGCGGCGGCAGCGGCGGCGGGAACTACGATTCCCAGCAGGCTATTGCGGTCTGTTTGCCTTCAAACGAGGCCCAGGCCCGCCGCGCCCGGCCCCCGCCCCTTCGGTCGCGGCGAGCGAGCGCGCGCGCGCGCGCGGGTCCCGCCGTGTCCCGCCGCGGCCACCGTCGCCGAGCTCCTCCCCCTCCTCTTCCCCCCCTCCTCTCCCCC
>JANXJC010000009.1:32156488-32199786 GCA_027564655.1 Leptodon cayanensis
CTCCGTGCCCAGATAACTTCTGGCACTCAGCACAGGACTGAACGATGGCTTTGGCATCTGCTATAGAAATTTGAAACGGTGTGGCTAATACTTTCGCCGGCTGGTGGAAAAAACGATGAGCTCCACGTGCCTGTAGAAGTTTATTGGGGGGTTGTTTCTAGTCTTGCTTGCTCCTCACCTCAATTCTGTGGACTGTTTTCCACCATAGTGTTTGTGTTTCCTGAACCTGTACTTTACCCAGCTACAGAAGGTAAAATGTTTTTTTTTTTTTTTCCTGGGAGCTAACAACTCAAAATGTTAGCTTGTTCCTGCTCCTTATTTGTGTCTGAAATCAGGAAACAGCTGGGATGGTTTGAATAGTGAAAAATCGGTGATGCATACAGAGGTGTCATGTGTAGGAGTTGCCATTGTTTGGAGAGGGACGATGCCGGCGGGTGTTGCTACATCGATACCAGAGCTGTTAGAACGCCCACCTACCACTGGCGGTCCTTGCCGAGGAGATCTTCGCTGGTTTGGGTATGGGCAGTGGTTTCACAGGTCTGAGTAGAATTCAGACAGGTTTTTAATGAGGACCTTCGTACAGCTTCGTTTTAATCAATACTCTGCACCTTTCTGACATCAGTCCTATTACTTCAGCAGATAGTTGAAGATCTACATGCATAGGCTGTCCTCTGCTAAAGGTAATAGCAGGTCTCTTTTCACACACATAAAGTGTCTTCATGCTCTTCCAGCTTCCACAAGTGACCTGTCACAGTACGTAACTAAAGACCAGACTTTGGAGTGTGTGTCGAGTCAAATCCCACAGAGCTAAGTTGTTCCTTTAAAGGTCGGAGTTTTTCCTTTGGGATATCTGCTTTTTCTTCTCCAGTCGCTAACTCTCTGCTTTAAGAAAAGACTGTTTTCTTCAGAGCGTAATTGTTCACAGAATAAAGGCAGTGATCCTGCCTAGCTAAATGTGCCGCAGACTTTGCTGGTACTTGTATAGAAGCCCTTCCTGAAACTCCGTTTCCTGAAGGAAATGCCTTGGTGGCTCAAGATGTTTTTCCCTTTGAATCAATACTGAGGGAGCATTCCCTGGTTTGGAGGTCACACTGGTCCATTGGGAGGGCCGTGTTCCTTACCGGTGGCATTAATGGTCCCGCATGGCTGATGCTTGAGCCAGGACACTTGGGCCCAGCACCATTGCTGAGTTCTAGCTCCTAGGAGAGTTTTAACTGTTTGGTTTTTTTCTCATTTTGGGGAAAACTACTTGTTTTGCCATTCTAAGAAAGCATGCTGTGTGGCTGGTTAGTGTGCTTGGAGCATTCTGTTAAACACAGAAGGGAAAACACTGTCTAACAGGACAGAAGGCTGGAAATTTTTTTCATAACATCTAAAAGTGATACAGGGTAATTTTGTCTGTTGCCAAGGCTTGTGCAGAAATGTCCAAAAAAACAAACGTGTTCAGGGTGGAAACAGAAACTGTTCTAAGTTTTCGATTTGAGAATTATTTTCTTTGAAATATTTTGTCTCAATCCAGTTTTCAGTTTCAGTTTTAATAATAATGAAATCAATGCTGCTTTAATGTCTGTTCCAGATAACTTTCTGTCTGCACATGTGTGACTTATTGGAAAACATGAGATTACGTGGCACAGAAGTTCCATCAGTGTGAGCGTAGGATGGTTGCTTTAACCAGGGAGTTACGTAGGACTTGACAAATTAGTGCATCAGACCTTTTATATCTAACTTTGCTCGTGCAGTTTGTCTGTGACAAGTCAGGGGAGACATTCCAGAAACAGTATGCTGGGTTTGTTTGCATCTTTCTACTGCTGAATAAATCTGGTTTTTTTGTAAAATCAGTCCAACTCTGACAGTTTCAAGCAGAGAAAGGGAGGAAACGAGTAATAAAAGTTAGAAATGTCTAAAAATGGCTGAGAATAACTTCAAAATTGGCATAGCACTTGCTGTTTTCTGCTGATTACTTCACTGTGATGTGTTGAGGCTGATGTACAGGTCAAAGAGGAAAACAGTAATGCTGTTCTGACTGAAGTGCCCATCCCATAAAGTTAATGAGCATCATCTCTGTTCCCCTCAGTCAGCTAAATGACGCCCGTTTAAACTGATCTCTCAGGCTGTTTTTTTGATAAGGCCATTTCTTAAAACTTACTGTTTTCTTTATTTCTCTGTTTCAGTGGCACTTCTCCCCTAGCCTGCCTCAATGCCATGCTCCATTCCAATTCAAGGGGAGGTGATGGACTCTTTTACAAACTGCCTGGACGCATCAGCCTTTTCACGCTCAAGGTAAACGCTGAGTTCCTGCTCTCAACTGAGGGCTGAGGTGCGAGTTCTGCTTGTTATGCATAGCTGAGTGTTAAACTGTCGCTGAGCATCATACGAGCTGAATGTGCTGCATGCGAGATCGTCATGTGAAAGAGTGTCTGGAATTCATTATTTCATTAGAGCTTGTACCTTTCAGCTATATTCGGCCATATATGATAAATTCCTTTTAGAAAAAAACCTATTATTTCTTGAATTGCACAAGCAAGATAAAACCTCTTATTCCAGTACTTGTGTCCAACTCAGGTGGGCGCTTATTGCAACAGTCCCATTGACTCCTTTTCTGCCAGCCACAAGGGAACACAGCCAACCAATAAATTAAATTGGTCCAAGACCTTGTAGCTACGAATGAAATCTTGATAGGAAAATGTATATTCATTCTTCTGGTTGCTTGGTTTGTGCTCCACTGCATTCTGTGTACATTTAGTGTCACCATTTTCCTCAGATCTTGAGGTCTCTCTGAAAGGTTTTATTTTCAGTTTATTGTCCCAGTAATCTCAAATGTTGAAAATGTTTCTGGTCTTAGGCTTTTCTTTTGCATTGTTTCATACTGTTGGATTCCCTGATAAATATTAGCTTGATAGACAACAGGTATCTCAGCTATTTAATTTGCATATTTTTTGCTGTTGTCAGAAAATTCTGTTGAATTGCCGTATTTTGCTGAAAATAGATGGAATTGAAATGGCTTTGATTATATGAGTCATAAATACATCTCTTAAGCTTACTATCTTAGTATTTGGCTACTCTGATGCTACCTGTTCTTTTGTAGTAAGAATGAGATACTTCTCTTTAATACAAACTGCTTGCTTGCAGAAAAGTGCGACGAATTATTAACCTTATGTATTTTGGATATGTTTGAATTACTCATCTAGGAGGTGTCTATGAAGTGTGCTAGTAGTTTAGATTACTTCTATTCCACTGTGAGCCCAAATATACTTTAAAATATCTTTCTGCATCAAGGATTAGGGAAGATGAAAAAAACTAAGCTTAAGAAGTATATCCGCTAAACCGTCTGTTTCCATTGGTTTAAGTCATAGTGGTTGGGTGGGAGGACTGTAGCCATCCCAGTTCTGTTTGCCCGTTTAGAAGGATGCCTTGCAGTGGTCTCGGAATTTGTCTGTGCCAGAAGGGGAGGAGCTGGAGGATACGGCAGATGCAGAAAGTTGCGAATCCAATGAAGCAAGCACTGTGAGTGGTGATAATGATGGTAAGTGTCTAATGACATTAATCTTAAACTATAGGATCTACTTCCGTGTCTGACTGAGTGCCCACCTCTTTCAGTGTCTCTTGATGAAACCTCCTCTAATGCCTCGTGTTCCACTGAATCTCAGAGCAAGGGACCCGCTGCTACCAGGGAGAGCTACAGAACCGCCTCCCAGGTAGGAAAAAGTGGGACTAATGGGAAGCGTGAAGCCTCTCAAGGGGAGCTTTCGTTACTGTATGATAGTTGGGTGAGCGTGCCAGGGACTAGTTGTGCGCAGGTGCCTCAGAGGGAGTTATGGGGCTGTCTCCTTAGGTGGGGAGTTTACAGTATGGGGAGGGATCATGTACAGGAAGGTAATTTTGAATTCTCTGCTATTCATAAATGTAATGACACCTGAAGATTTACCTAGGAGCTGGGTAGCACTTTAACTGAGTAACGTGCTGCTTAGAAGATTATTTTACCCCTCCATAATGTCTTTGTTCCTTTGTTTTGTTTTTGGTTTCTTTCTGGCCTGCAGACATCCAAACAAAAGAAAAAGACTGGTGTAATGCTGCCACGTGTTGTCTTAACACCACTGAAAGTAAATGGGGCACACATGGAGTCTGCCTCCGGTGAGCATTGCTCTTGTTGTGATGGTTTTCTAATGACTGCATAGATAGCTTTTAATCAGTAGTCCCTAGTTATCTGGAAGTTTGCCTGAGGATTTCTTTAACACATGATGAGAATGCATGTGACTGTAGAGAGTTGTGTATGTGTTTAACTCCATCAAAATAGTTGGTAACTGGGCGATACCCTGTAATAGCGGATCTGTTATTAGCAGATAATTCTTGTATGTTAAACTACTCTCTAAGTTGGGCTTCTGCTGTTCTTTGCATATTTTTATGAAATTGTTTTGCTTTTAGGCTTCACAGGAAGGCACGCTGATGGGGAGAGCAGTAGCACATCCAGCAGCAGCAGCAGCTCTTTGGCCCTGTGCAAAGCCACCTTGCGTAGTAGAACAGAAATAAACAGGGATCCTCCGCAGCTTCTGAGAGGCATCCGAAAGCCCACAGCTGGTAGGTGCTTCTAATTAAAGTTAGAAGAATAACTGGCCATAAAAGCAGGCAATGTTGAAGTCCGTGTGTATCTGAGAAAAGAACACCGAGGTTCTCTTCCTTCAGAAGGCATGTGATGATCTTGATGCTCGCAAGCCAGACCTTCCTCCCTGTACGTTAGTGAGACAATTGTTTAAAAGTTTGCCCAGTCTGAAGAGCAGCATCGAGAATTGTACCTGAATATGACAGAAATGTGACCTTGTATCAAAATTCCAGATGCATGTCTATTCATTAGTGTGTTTGAGAGAGTCTTTCTTCATACTTGAATACTACAGCCTTTTCTCGTGCATCTTGCTCCTTTTGCTGTAGTAGTTTGACATGAATTTCTTGCCCATAATGCCGAAATACTTTTATACAACATTTACTTCATTTGCCTGTCCTTAAACTACAGGGCAAATGAAACGAAACAGGGGTGAGGATATTGACTTTGAAACACCTGGTTCCATTCTTGTCAATACAAACCTGCGAGCTCTGATAAACTCCAGAACCTTTAATGCGCTCCCATCGCACTTCCAGCAGCAGCTTCTTTACCTCCTCCCAGAAGTTGATAGACAGGTATGAGGGTGCAGCACTTGGGTGTTTTCCATTCACTGCATTGCCTCTTGATTGTGGAACGGCTGGAGCAAATGTTTTCTGTTTGTCCTGGGTTTGTCCCATTAGGTTGGGGCTGATGGGCTGATGCGTCTCAGTGGCAGTGCTCTGAATAATGAATTCTTCACCCACGCTGCACAGAGCTGGAGAGAACGACTAGCTGATGGTGAGTAGGTTTGCTTTCCTAGGTGGCTGGAGAATAGGTACTCATTTCGTGGGATTTTTTTTGTTTTTCTTTTACAGTTAATGAATGGGAATTCAGTCCAGCTTTGCAGCATATCTGGCTATGTTGCCCCCAGCTTTTCTTCTTTTTTCTTTTTTTTTTTCTTTAAAATCAAAGATGTGTTTCCTTTGGTGCCATGGGACCTTCAGAATGAAGTGGTGGAGGTGTAAAGTAGTGCCAGACTTATCTTTCCTGAAATGGTGGCGTGTGTCTAGTAAAACATGATTTATTTCTTTTTTTCAGACTTGCTTGAGGCTGTGTGACCGTTGCCCTTAAGGAGTTGCAGGCAGCATGTGGATCCATAGTAGGGTGGAGAACAGGGCAATAACAGAAAATCTGTCCTTTGTATATATAGCTAGTGTACTGTTAAAACACAAAAGGTTGCATTTTCAGAATCAGTTTGGTTTGGGATTGAATTTCAGTCTCTTGCTTTCATGTAGGTGAATTCACTCATGAGATGCAAGTTCGAATTCGGCAGGAGATGGAAAAGGAAAAGAGAGTGGAGCAATGGAAAGAGAAGTTCTTTGAGGACTACTATGGACAAAAGTGAGAAATTTTACCTCATCTGTCCTGTTTTACCTATGTTTATGCAGGTGGCAGAGTGTCTTTCTGCTTGCGGATACCTGAGAAGATGCAGCATAAACTCCTTGGAAGATACAGGTGGTGGGGTGAATCATTCAGACTGTTGCTCCAGTGAAATCCTTAGTGAAATTGGCTGGGTCACAGCAGAATTTTGTAGCCCGTCTATTTCGTTTCCAAGACAAGTTAATATTACTCGTTTTCCGTCACACATCTTTACATTTTCTTATTTTTCTCACTCCCTGTGATGGTAATGTGGCATAGCAAATTTATAGGTTGTCTCATTGCAGACTGACTTAATGAGGTTTTGATGAGCGTCTGCTTTGTCATCTGTATGTTACTGTGTATAGTGGTATACAGTACAGCTATAAGTAAAAGATGAAATGCTTGAATTAGGATGGGTTTTAGCTTTTAGCTAGTTCTTGTGTTTGCCTCACAGGTTGGGCTTGACCCAAGAAGAATCCCAGGAGCATAATTTGGTACAAGAAGATGCTGAGAACAGGACAGGACTGTCTGTCAAAGGAGAAGCAAGACTGCCACGCGGTCCTTCTACACGGCAGAGAGATGGGCACTTCAAAAAACGCTCCCGGGCTGACCTGCGATGCAGAGCCAGGAGGAGCCTGTACAAATTGCGTGAACCTGAGCAAACGGAGGCTTCCAAAGAGACCGCTTCTGTGGGACCAGATTCCTCTCTCCATAAAGAGACAAAGCCTGAGAAAGACCTGAAGAAAGATGATCTGACGAGCCCTTCGGCTGCAGTACTGAAGCCAGAGAGTTCAGAATTGCACCTCTCTCCAGAGACTTCCAAATTACACAGTAAATCGGAAGATCTGTCATTGGCAGCTGCAAACAGAATTCCCAGTTTGCCCCAGGAGAACTCTGCTCGGGAGTCCAAGGACCAGAAGAGGAAATGCTTTGAGGAGGCTGCCTCTGCGTCCTTCCCCGAAAAGAAGCCCCGGCTTGAAGATCGTCAGTCCTTTCGTAACACAATTGAAAGTGTTCACCCAGAAAAGCCACAGCCTACTAAAGAGGAGCCAAAAGTCCCACCCATCCGGGTAGGAAAGAGAATTATAGCTGCTTGGTATCTCAGGGCTGTCATGCTCAGTAGCATCAAAACATTAAAATGTCAAGTGTTGTCATCTTAAGAAGTGGAAGCTTTTCATTGGTAGAGCTGGCTAAGTACCCCTGATTACCACGGTTTACTATCTTACTTAGACAGGCAAAGAATGGAATATCATTCCAAGGTCTTTGCACAAGAGCACAGGATAACCTTGACTTACTCTGTTAGTTGGCATTTCTGTGGATACAGAAATCACTTTTCCTGAAACTAGCTGACTTGTTGCAAGAGACCTTCAAATTGTATTCTTTGTCCTGTGTAGTTTCTCAGTTCCTTTCCTTTTGGGCAGAATCGTAGTATTCCTTATGACTTTTCCCATTTTGGCTAGAGGTATCCATCTTAGCTTCAGGGTTGTCATCCTGATGTAAAGGAGACCATTTTGATTTCTGAAGATCTGAATGCAAATCACGTATTTCGTATTTGCGGGCACTGGTAAAACAATGTGAATATTAACTGAGCTTTACATATCGCATGACAGAGCACATACGCAGAGGTTATAGAGAGCATGCTACTTCTCTGCCAAAATTAGTTTTTAAGTTGGAATTTCAAGTTTTTGTTGAATTCTTGTGATAAGAGCTGTGATGAACAGATGCTAATAAAATGCATCTCACTGTCTGAAAATGGTCAAGTGTTAGAACTAATTGCTTTTCCCTTTCTTTCAGATTCAACTTTCACGTATTAAACCACCCTGGGTGGTTAAAGGTCAGCCCGCTTACCAGATATGCCCCAGGATCATCCCCAACACGGAGCCCTCCAGCCGGGGCAGGACCGGGGCCAGAACACTCGCAGACATTAAAGCCCGTGCTTTGCAAGCCCGAGCCCAGCGAGAAGCTGCTACAGCCGCCATTGGAGGTGGGGGTGGCCCAGGTGGAGGGAGAAGTACTGATGAAGGAGGTGGTGGAGGAGAATCCAGCAGCCATACAGAGCACCGGAGATCAAAGAGAGCTCATGGAAAGCGTTCGTCAGATCTACAACGAACACAATTACTGTCGTCTCTCCATGTGAATGGAGAAAAGGCTAACTCTGAGGTGGCTGCTCAGGAGGCCAACACAAATTCCTTCCTCTCTTCAAGACAAGACCCCTTTTCTTCAAAGAGTGAGGGAAGTGGTGATCTGGAACGCGCTGCAGGCACTAGCTCAGGGGAAGCTCAACCTGGTGATGGTTCACCTAGAAGGCAGTTCTGTGATGCTTTGGCTGGGTCATCCTTAGACAATGCAGCTTCTGAGAGGCAGGAGGAGAGCCCTGAGCAGCTCCTCTGCGACCCAAGGACCGAAACCCCGTCTTGTGTTGCATCACAGGAGAGGCAAAGTACAAAGCTGAAATGCGTGGTTCCTCCAGTGAACGGTCTGTCTTGTTCTCGGGTGCAGGGAGCTGTGATCAGTCCTACAGGAAAGAGGGTTGTGTCAGAACTCAAAGATGTTAGTGCTCCCCCTGTACAGTTGGATTATCATTCTGACACAAAGGAAAATTCCTCCAGTTGTCCTGCTCTTCTGCCAGAATTGTCATCAGGTGGTAAAGAATGCTGTGAGCCAGAAATGGTATCTAGATTTAGATTTAATGGCTCTGAAACATTTGTGGAAAAATCTGTCGTCGATAGTGATAACTCCAAAATGGTGACTACTGGAGTGGAGAAAGCAGTCCCTGCACTGTATAGCTTTGCACACCTCCAGGCAGAGAAAGAGAATGATGGCAAACTAGGTAATGAAGAACAAAATACAGAGTCTCTGGTGAAACCCTCTTTACATGATGACTTTATTTCTCAGAATAGCATAGATACCTCTGAAAAACTTCTGCAGCTGAGGGAGAGGTGCCCCAGAACAGAACCAGAAAATGCGCATCAGCCACTGAGAGAGACTCAAGAGTTCAAGACAAACGGAGATGATGAAGTACAGAGTACGCACAGTGAAACAACAGATACTGCTTCAGATTTTGAAGCTGATGTAGCTGATGAGAATGTAGAGATGGATATATGTTTCAGAAGTGTCAGCTGTAGGGAGGTGGTGGGGAAAGACTCCTCCCGTCACAGCAGCACTGAGAGATGTGATAGGATTAGATCAAAGTCATCTGTGGAAACAGATAGTCTGGCCTGTGTTGTGGACTTCCCTGCAGTTGCAGTGATGAGCGCTGCACCTGCGTCTCAGAGATGGGAACCACATGCACTGTTGCCCCAGAAAGCCGAGCGGCCGACAGGTTCTGCTCGGCCCGTATCCTCTGTTGAAACCAGCAACCCTTTGGTGATGCAGCTGCTTAAGGGGAGCCTTCCATTGGAAGAAGTTCTCCCAGTATCTCACGCCAACATCAAGCTGGAAATCACACAGCCGCTGCTGGACAAGCAGTCAGAAAGCCTCTCCCTGCAAATGGAGAGCGGTAGCAGTTGCTATTTTGGCAAAGAATCTTATCCAGATGTAGGAATAAAGACGAGTGCCCCAAGCAGGAGCGATGACTTCCACTCACTGAGATCTTCCATGGATCCCCCAGAAAAGAAGTGCGCATCAGGGGCAGCATTACCTAGAGCAGAGGATGCAGAGGATCAGTCTACTCCAGAAAAACATTCCAAAGTTGGCTCGACTTTAAGCTGCCAAGACCAACTGGCAAATGTGGCAAGTGCCTCTCAGAAGCCTGAAGATATGGGCCCCCGGGAAAGAACATTTTCTTCCTGTAGCTTTGAGGAGCAAAAGGAGTTGTCCAAGGTCCATCGGGTGCCACAGCACAACCCACTGACAAGTGTCATCACAAATAAAAGTCCAGAGAAGTTGAACGCCTCTGCGGAGCCTCGGTTTTTATCTCCAGCTGTAACTTCTCTTGGTCCAAATCAGACAGGAGGTACATCGGTCAATAAAAATTATGTTGGAGTTCAAGGCAAAAAACTCTTTGGTTCTGGTTTTCCTTGCAACCCCAGTGTTAGACTACATCACTCCAGGGCTTTGGATCAAGTTTCAGCCATGGGAACCTTGTCCCCCAGCAAACAGATTCCTCTGAGCAAGAGCTGTGCATCAGGAGAAGGAATGCCAGCTGCAAGGGACGAATGGACTTCAAAGCAGCACACCGACACCCTGGGAGGAATAAAAAATGAGAACGTGCTGGCATGTGGCAGCCCAGCCAAGAGTAACACGGAGAACCAGAAGGATGCAGCACAAAATCCCGTGGAGCTGACTGAGCATTTGCAAAGTGTTCCGCTGGTTATGGACTTGCCATTTTTTAAGTTTTCAAGGGAACCGGGAAAAGGACACAATCACCCTTTGGAGCCTTCTTCCATAGCCTCTCAGCTCAATATCAAGCAAGCATTTTATGGGAAGCTTTCTAAGCTGCAGCTTAATTCCACCAGCTTTAATTATTCAGCCAGCACTCCAGCTTTTCCCAGAAGACTTGCTGGAAGCATGATGCAGCTAACCCACAAAGCAAACTTTGCTGCAAACCATAATACGTCCCTTTCTGTGCAGATGTTTGCTGATAGCAGCAGTGTTGACGAGATATCGTTCAAATGCTCGTGCAGCCTTAAAGCCATGATCATGTGTAAAGGCTGCGGGGCGTTTTGTCACGATGACTGTATAGGACCCTCTAAGCTTTGTGTATTGTGCCTTGTGGTGAGATAATAAATTATGGCCATGGGACAAATTGTATATTCAGTGTGTGTATTTTGATAACGACTGATCCTAAAACCTGTACACAAAATACTATTCTGTTTATAGTAGAAATGCTATTACACTTTGTTTTGGTGAGGAAAGTTGACTTGCCTTCCCACGAAAATCTACAGTGCAAAACCCTTTCTTGCTCACGGTTACACTCCAGTCTCGGTGGGCTGCGCCCCACTGGAGCGATCCTTCTGCTTCGTGCTATCGTGGAAATACTGATTGTGCTCTGGTACACGTGCTGAGGCTAACACCTGAGCGACAGGCAGTTTGCTGTGGCAATCCGTGGACCCTGCGTCGAGGAAATCTTTACATCCAAAGGAACTGGAACAGGGTGTTTTCTATTTCAGGGCTGTGCTAGGTGAGGCCCTACAGTCTTCCACTCTCCCCTTCTGCCATCTCCATTCTTGGTTTGTGTGGGAAGGACCGCTGTACAGTAAGTGTAAGCAACGAGCTGCTCTGCAGTGACGGTTCTGTACGGTCTTTGGATGCTACAGCAGAACGTGGTGCCCAGTAAAGCACTCTGCAGGTGGCTGTAGAGCCGTATACAGCTAACCGTATACTGGATGGAGCCAACTCGGAGGATGCAAGAAGAAGAGGAAAAAAAAAAAAAAAGTGGCAGGTGCCAACCGAATGCCTTCTGCTGGTCTGCAGGAAGATGTGTGGCCCGGGGGACTGTGTGCCTGGCTGAACTCTTGGACCAGCCGATGTGACTGCCTCTTTTGGCTGACTTGCCACAAACTAGTGTGAAGTGTCGGAGGTTCCTAGAAGCTCGTTTACGTGGCCAGCGATCTCTGCATTGCAGCCCTGCAACGAGGACCTTAACGTGACAACATCTGACCACTTGCAAGTGTCTAGCTGTGCATCTGTGTGACGATCATCTAACATTTAAAGCAGTGGTTTTTCCTTTTTTTATATTTTCATTCTTGGATGTATAAAGTGAATTATTTGGCTCCTGTAAGTATCCTCTATGCATCTGTTTGATCATGTATTTATATGTTGTACACAGTACTGGCCAACGCTGTAAATGGATGTAATGTACATAGAACATAAAGGGTTCTTTTTTTTTTTCCTTGGATTTTCAGGCTCTACAGCAGTATTGCATTAAAGTGGTGTTAGTTATTAATCTGCATCTGTAGTCAGAGCCACTGTATTCTGTCTTGCCTAATGTGAGGCTCAACACGCAACGGTGTCTCTCGGTTCTGACAGCCTCCCTCTCTGCCCGGGCATCCGTGCTGCGTTGTGCAGGTAGACTGTGATGTGCGGACTCAAGGATGACCTGATGGGATTTGCCAAGTCGAGCGTACTTCACTGGTCACTCCTCTAAGCTATTGCCAGTTGTTGCTGTAACTGATCTCCTAGAGCATGGCTGTAGCTGCGTTGCAAGGTGAACATCCTTGAGAGCAAAACCGTGACTCTCTTCCTTGTTGGAGCAATTACTTACCAAGAAATAATTGCTTCAGTGAGGGGAGAAGTCAGCTGTTTCATTTAAGCAGCAGTAGCAAGAATTGTAGAGTTTTTTGTTTGTTTTTTTTTCCTCTTGTCCCTTTTCTAGCTCTATCCTACCTCCCTCAACCATGCACTTTTTTTTAAATTTTTTTTTTTTTAACTGTACAAGTCCCTGTTTGACATGCAAGCCTGAGGGATGCAACAAGTTTAGTCTCTGTAATGGTTTATCCTTAATGCACCCGACAGCCTCATGTTGTGGGAATGAGAGAGAGACCCACGCACGCACCCCGGGATGAACAGAACTGCGGTGTTGGTGACAGCGGAGCGGAGGTGTGAAACCTGCTTACCAAAGATAGGGAGCGGAGCTGGGGGGGTCTGGCTCTGCCTCCTTTGGGGCCACTGTAGTGTACAGAAGGAACTGGTCTGGTTTGCAGAGCCCTCCGGGGGGGCCTGCTCATGTATGTCCCTTGTGGTATTGGAAAAATAAAACACTCTGTAAAACCTGCATTTGTGGTTTCAATCCTCTTTTTCTGAAGTCATCCTCTGTGCTCTCTAAGGCAATATTGCTTTTCCGTTCCTCTTTTTTAACTGGGAGTGTTCCAGAGCTCTGCTGAGATGATTAAAGGGGGGGGCTGTAGTCCTGTCTTGGCTTCATTAAATTGGTTTTTATACAGTTGCAGATAACTGAAGGCAGTGCACCTACTGCAGACACGGTGCGTGGCTCTTGGGAAACGCATACTTGGGTGCTCCAAAAGGAGCAGCGTGGCAGTGGGACGCTGCAGGAGCGAAGGCTGCGGCTGCGGGAGTCCCCCTGCAGTAACGGGGCGGCGGGGGGGGCAGATACCTGCCCTGCCTATGGGCAGTAGCACCAAGACTGGCCCAGGGGTCTTGCTGCTGCTGTTAACACGGCTTTTACGTTACCATCTTACTCAATTGTTGGATAAATGGATCCGAAAATGTTTTCTAAAGCGCATTAAGAACGTGATACCAATTATACTGTTCATTGAAACTACCTGTAAACTACTTTACTGTTACATCCTTTCTCTCTCTTTTCTAGGTAGTAAGAAAAGAATAACGTGAATTATTCTGTTACAGGTCTGGGTTCTGGTCTCAGTGCGTGGATCTTCCCCAAGGCAGACGGTGATCTCATAAATTGGGCAGTGGGGCTGTGGGAAGGTTTAGATCCGTACGGTGCTGTAATACTGAACTTCCTTACGTTCTGCGGTGCTGCAGAACAGCGGCGATGGTGCCCCGTTCTCCCCGTTCCTCCACATCACTAGTGCGGGGGGGTTGGTGGGCAGGAGTGCAGCAGCAGTGAAGCGTAGCTGCGTGCGTCTGCTTGCTCAAAAAATCCCGGTGAGAAGGAAAAGGGGGGCAAAGCTGAGCATTGCCGCCTTAGAGCGCAAAGGAAGCTCTGTCCCAAGCACAGGAGAAGGTTTCTGGTTTAAACTCTGCATCGGTCCCGTCGGGAGTCAGGATTTATCTGGATGCGAACATCAGTCCTGGCTGCAGCCCTTCAGTGGTAGGAACCGACCCATCACAAACCCGCCGACCTCGGACGTCTCCCGCGCGCCGGCAGCGTGCCGTGGCACCAGCCGCGGGGGCTGCGCTAGCCCAGGAGCCGTGCGTGGCCAGGGCAGCGGCTCTTCTGGCCCCAGCTTTTGTGGGTTTTGGTAGTTCGTTGATGTTCTCCTCACTCTGGCTGGCTTTGGCGGCAAGCACAGGTGTGGTTAAAGATGTCCAGATCATCTAAATATGCTAAAAATAAGTAACGCAAAAAATAAGTAGAGTTGTTACTTAGGTAAGCTTTGAAACTGCTAAATAACTGACGTCAAGTTTTCTGTTTTATTGGTGTGGTGGATGATGATGTCAGAATTCGTCCCTCTAGAGTAGGAGAGCTTGGAGGTTTCAAGAGTAAAACTCTATTAATGTCAGAATTTCACACAGAGCAAATATAACTTAATTTTTTCTTTTCTCCGTGATATTTATGTGATAATAGATTTTTTTTCTCCCACAGACCGTCCGCTGTTTGGGTCTGGCTCTGTGGTGCTCTGGAGCGTCCTGGCTCCGCGGTGGAGCCGGCTGCGGACAGAGGGGACTTCCCAAGTTGGCCAAGAGACCTGCGACCGTGGAGCTGCGGAAGCAACAGCAGCTGTTGCCAAAGGTACCGAAAACGGGTTTGCGCGCTGGTGTGACTGAGCACTGCTAATCCCCACGGCTTGCTCCGTTTGAAATTTGGGGGCAAAGCTTAGCCAGAGGCTTAATGTTGTTCAGCCCAGCTGCATCAGGGACACACGGGAGATGCTTTATCTGTGCGCACTACAAACCCCTCACGTTCGCTCTGTACTCACGTGCATTAACTAATTATTACGGAAGGTCCATTTGGGACGTGCTGTCCCGGGTGACTATTTACAAACGTGCAGGCGGGTCCTTTTGGCCGTCGCCGAAGGCTGCAGCAGCGAAACCTGGGGCAGGTGCCGCCCACGCCGCGTCGCAGGCACCCCTATGCGAAGCGAAAGGCAGCGCTGCCACCAAAGCTGCAAACCGATTTGACTCGTCTTTCCTGGGCCCTCCTGACTGTCAGCCAGCCACTGATGCAAATCAGGAGATTTTTATCTACGCAGTGCTTTGAGATAAACGTTTTATGGATGCAAAGATTTATTATACTTAGTGAATAAAGCTGGTAATGAAAAATCAGTATTTTCCATGAGGGAGAGGGAGAACTTTCCACAAACTTCAATGAAAACTCTTTTTTTTTTCTTTTTTTCTTTTTTTTTTTCACAAAAAACAGACACTTCACAAAATTAATTTTGTCAAAATATAAGTTAAGCATAAAATTTGTGACTAGCCCCACTCGTGAGTGCTAACGCTGCTCTCTATGGTACCCGCGGCTGTCTGTTAAGGAATGGAAAGCACAGCTTATGTCAAAATTATTGAAAGATACGTTTTTTTTCTTTTAACACCTAAATTTAGATCCCGCTTTGGTGACCAATCGCACCGACCTCTCGCACAGCGCGTAGGCTGGGGCTGGGGAGCAAATGCGGGCTGGCGCTGGGGCGAGGGGCAGCGGCTGGAGAGCGCCCGGTGCCGGCAGCACCCAGCGGTGCTCGACAGTGGAGGAGAAAGCCCTTTTTGTTATACAGTGTTTATTAAGTAGATTCAGTCTTATATATGATATACAGATTCAAAAGAAAAAAAAAAAAGGATTCCACATACTTATGAAATCAGTGCATTTAGCAAGTAATACCATGGAGATAACAGCTTGATTAACAGCTCATTGGTCTTTGTTAAGTGAGGGGAACAGGGAGTTGGCCTGTGCTAATCATTCCACAAACAGAACAGAATTAAGTTGCATCACATATATAATAGACACACATTCTAAGAATTAAAATATTAAGCCACATTTACTGGAAAAATCCACAGTATATAACACAAATAACTCTTATCAAGCTCGTTGAGGAGGAAGTGCTCATCTGCTTAAGAGCCACATTAAGTTGCATAGGTGCCTATCTGCAAAAATATCATTTCAAAATGAATCAATTGATTAAGCAATAAAGTGTCACCTTAAAAGCTGGATTAAGTGCCATATGCTTTCTATCTGAGCCCTCAGGAAAGCACCGACTTTCCAAAGGGCTGTCTTCTGCTTCGTGTCGGAGCCCCCCGCCTCCCGAGGGAATGCGCTCCCACCCTCTCAATCTGAAATCAGCAGCCAGCTTGGGCGATTTCAGCGGGTTCGGGAAAGTATGTTTCCAATTATGCTGATGAGTGTTTCCCCCCTGCTCCCCTGCAAGCCCCCTGGGCTCGAGTGCTCTTCTGCATTCTTCGAACCCTACACTGAGCTCGGCAGCTTCCACCCTCCTGCCTGGGGTGGCAGGAGGAGGATGGTGGAACAGCAGCACTGCGCGACTGCCTGCTTGAGTTCTGGTGCTTCAGTTAACTGAGCGCCGGGTCAGCTCTCGATTTGAATTGCAGCCAATCCCTAAATCGACTACTGGAAAAAAAAATACAATAGCTTGTGCAAAACCCAAAATTGCTTAAAGGGTGTTTCAATTTTGTGGGGTCTTCCTTAGGGTAGGTGCGTGTGTCGGTGGGTGAGTGAAGCTGTGGCTTGGTTAAGCAGACGAACCGGGTGAGGTGCATCTTCCTCTTCAACAGCAGGTCTTGCAGAACACACAGGGGCCGGGAGTTCTGTACATGTAAACAGTACACTTTCACTGAGTCCAAAATTAGGAGCAAAAATACAAAGGTTCACATTGGTCTTAGGTAGATACAGGCGAAGAACTGAGCTGTACAGCTCCGAAACAACCAAACAAAAGTTTCTAAAGCACCACTAAATTATATAAAAATCAGACCATGGACGGATTGTAGTTGGTATTCTGGTGAAATACTATGCTACCTTGTAAAAAGTTTTACAAAAAATTACAAATCAAAAGTATATTAACCCTCTGAGTTCAAAGCAGCATTTTTTTCATGAACTGGTACTAAATCCGATGGCCACTCGTGGGAGGGAAGTGGCCCTTTGGATTGGGGAGGTACAAGTTACGTCTGCTCGCAATCCCGGGAACGCTCTCCCATGTAGAAACACCGTCATGGGAACCGCATATCCAGGGCAGGATGGTTGTGTTTAAAATAAAATAAAATTAAATTAAAAAAATCTATTTTCTCGACCAGTGATTAGCTTTTCTTAAACAAAACCAAGAACATCCAGACCATTTGCTAACCCAGCATTCTCCTTCCACCTCTCAGAATATCTGGAAAGCCGGTGTATTCTGCTCCTGCTCATTCCTTCTCGTTGAGAACCCAGACTAGCGATTCCTGACCCCGTCCTGCCTAGTGAGACCGCAGGAATGTGGCTGTGAAACAGTCCTGGAGCACAGAAGAGCCGCAACTGAGCATGGATCAGCTGAAGACCACTGAGATGTCTGTGGAGCTCGCGCCAAAGAAACTATAAAGCTGCGGCTCACCAAAAAAAAAAAAAAAAGAAAGAAAGAAAAAAGAAAAAAAGAGATCCCTGACAGAAATTCGTAGTCAATCCCATTTGTTTCATAACTTGTCACAGATGTGGCTGTCACCGGGGCTTTGGAAATCTGAGTCTGTACCATTCAGCTGCAAGTTATGAACATCAGTTGTTAGGACAGGGTAGACTGTTGGATACCTTCCTACGCAACCGTGAGCATCATCTGTCTTCTACAGCAGTTTAAAAAAGTGTAAGAGCTACTAAACTTCAATACATGCTAAGACAAGTTCAAAGGTGATCTGGTAACGACAGCTAAAACTTGCATAAATAAAACTAAACAAACTGTAGCTGATGGCGATCTGTCCGTAAGCCCCTGGGTAACCTCTTTTTCAGTAAACTGGATGGCGAACTTATGGCTAAAATGTTCTCGATGGCCTCTGACGGGGAGGGAGGCACCGACTCGGGTGGGATATCACAGAGAGAGAGAATTCCGGGACAGCGATTGTCTCTGCCTCTCCTTCCTTAACGTTAAGACTTTCACAAATGGCTGCGGTTACATATTTTGTCAAAGGTTTGTTACTTCATGGTATTCACACAAAAATAAATATTTACATAAATTCCAAGTATGGGAGGATGCAGTGGACAAACCAAGCAGGCTTGTGAAGTGCTGGGGAAAGCGTGAGTCTGAACCCTGGCTCGGGGGTGGCTGGTGTCCCGGGCTGGCCCCCACGCCGCTCTCCTGCCTGCCGCGGGCAGGGAGGGGACGGGGTGCTTGGCCCAGGGCACCTCAGGGTGGCTGCGATGCTCCTGGCTCCAGCATCGGCTCAGGTCTAACAAGCCACCACCTCGTCTCTGCACGGACACCCCGACGGCACCAAACGGCCAGGGCTTAGGTCCCTTTTCTCCAAATGCTACGGAAAGTTTATGGTTTGGGGAGAACAGTCAATGCAACAGTTAATCCCTTCTGCTGCCGGGCCAGGCAAGCCTGTCCTCAGGAGCCACTGGCTTTTTCTCTACTGACACTAGGACCAGGTAGAGGTTTTGCTTCTCTTCCAGTGTGTGGGGAGTATAATTGGGTATAAAGGCTACTGAGCAAACTGCCCAAGTCAACTCCTGGCTGGGACCAGCCGCTGCCACCGAGCTCAAGCCCAGACCAGTGGCGTCAGCCCCCCACGGAGCAGCAGCCTCCGTCTGCTGCCGGCTCAGAGTGACCGAAAAAGAAGAAAAAAGCTGGCTCCAAAGAGAGAAACTATCTACCTTTAAAACGAGCGTGTAGGGGTTTACACTTATCAAATTTATATCTTGTGGTGAAGACTCCTGCCCAGGCAGGGGCAGCTACGCTGGCGTGGGGGCATGAGGAGGAGCTGGGATCCCCGGCAGCCGGTCTCTGCTGCTCTTACGTGGCTCCAGAGCACGTTGCATTGCTTGGCTCGGCTCAGCATCTCCGTGCCTGAGCGAAGTCCCTGGGTTTAGCAGCACTGGTAGTAGGTATTGCACTGAGCAAAACGAAGTGCATTATTGGGGGTGGGGGGGTGGGGGGGTGGGGTGGTAACAGGGCAGAATGCTCATCGGACTGCGGTTTTTCCACACTTTGGGAATTGTGGGCTTGTTCCAGGACTGTGAGCAGCGAGCGGGGAGGATCCTGGGTCCCGGAGAGGACTTTGTCAGTTCTGCTGCTGAATGTTGCCCGTCTCTATCTTCTGCAGAGGAGCGAGCGGCTTGCCGCACTGAGCTCACTTTTCAGGCAGAGACCCGGCATTAGCCTTTGCTACACCCATGCGGTTCCTAAATGGTTTATTCTCCTGATGCTACCCCAGGGCTGGTTTCACACGGACTGGAGCAAACAGCCGGGCGCAGCGGGGTGGGGGTGAGCTGCTGCCCAGCAGCAGGACCCTGGCGGATCCGCTGGATCTGCCGGGCTGGTTCCAGCCTCCTCGGTGCGATCCACGCGTCTGCAACACTCACCGTCCCCCAGGACCAGCTCGGCCAGGCCTGGAAGAAGCCCACAATGGCGTGTGAGGTAGAGTACGGATGGTGACCGCAAGACAGTGTTTCTCAGGTATTTCTTTCCTTCCTTCTCTTATCTGCAATGACTTAAATGAGTGCGAGACGTCCTTCTAGCCGGAGGTCTGCTGAGCTTGCCGAGTCTCTGCGGGAGATTTAGACCCCACTGCTGCTACGGGACCACTTAGAACGAAGGTCTAAGCAGGATGCTTGCTTGCTCCGTTGTTCAACTGCCACCTACGCTTACTGGAGGCTGAGCAGCCTCGAAGTCTAGGGCTGAATGGCAAACTTGCTCCCTGTGGGACAAAGGCTCCCCAGAGAAACAGGCAGAGCTGCCTGGAAATTAGTAGTGTAGTGATATGGAATGTGTTATTTCACAGGAATAAATTCCTTCTGATCAGACAGACAAAAAACTGGCAATCTGTACAAACTCAAAAGAATCCATTTTCAGAAAAATAAATTACTAAGGGGAGAGGAGGGTCCATTTCTCAATAAATATGTGATTCAGCTCACCTAAGACTTGGAAATTATCTGGGGATGGGTATCTAACATTTGGGTCCACAAAGGTTATTCTAAATACATCTGCAGCCCCAAACCTCCCCAGGCTCCCTTCTGCCCTTGAAAGTCCCACATCCTTCCAAGCCGCAGGTTTGGCTTCTGGTCGGCTGGACGCACAGGTGTTGGTACGGTTCAAAAATGTGTCCTTGTGCCTGAAGTCCCAGGTGCTTGGAGTGTAAAAGAAAACAGGTCTTTTGGATTCCACCTTCTAAAACTACATGTACCCGCTGCTTCACGGGAGGACGATGGTGGTCCTGAGCAGGACACCGCTGGGAGCCTCTTTCTAGCAGGTATAAATTGTCTTCTCAACAGAGGAGCGATGCAGACACAGGGAGTCAGTTCTGCTGTAAAATGAGGTTTTCCAGTTCATCTGCAGATCGAAGCAGAAACGCCGCCGACTCTCGGTAGCCGGCGATCAGCTGCCGCACTGCGCTGATCTCCGTGGGGCTGAGCTGGGCAGCCTGCATTCCCCTGCTGGTGCTGTTGGAGGGGGCCGTGCTGGAGGCCCCACCTTTCATGCTGAGATCGGTCGGACCTGCCAAGAAAAAGCGAGAGGGAAGCTCAGGCAGAGCAGCCTTGCCCATGTCCGTCCTGCCATGACATCCCCAGCAGGAGCTGCTGCTCCTGGAGCTCTGCACCGGCAGGAAGGTCCCTGCGAAGTGTGGTGCCCCGGACAATGTGAGAAGCCCCAGCTCCCGCACCAGCCAGCGCAGTCAGCCGGTCACTACCTCTCCAACAGCCACAAGGAAAGAGACTTCAGAGTCAACATGACAAAAATCCCGGCCTGCAGCCTGTCCCAGCTGCTCTGTGAAGGGAGGGTCTGTGGCCACGCTCTGCCAGGAGCTAAACCAGTACCTGAGGGGTACCTGCCCCATCAAAATCATCTTCTAGGTTCTGTTTTTTCCTCTGCACGTGGAGAATAACATCCTGCACGGGGTGCGATTCCCTGGTTTAGTGCTGGATAACTACATGGTGTCTGTGCCCAGCACACGCGGGGCCGGGCTGTGCTGCGTGGCGAGGAGAAGTGCCCTGCCCAGGCTCTCGCACACCGCCCCAGGCACCAACACGGTTACATGCTCAGCCTTACGTATCAGGTTGGGGGGGGGCCTAAATGGTCTTACTAGGCTGCACATTTCTGTGGCTTAGTCTGTAAATGAAATAAAGTCCTGCAAAATTTATGATCTGCCTGATGGGCGGGGATAATTCTTTCTCCTAAGTCCATCTTTGCTCCACCTCTAGTGCATGTAATTTTTGGCCATGTACGCGCATCTGTCTTCTGCAGAACAGGACACACAGCTGCCCCCAGCTCACAGACCCTCCTGTCTCAATACAGATCTTAAACCTGCAAAAAGTCACAAAATTATCAAGTTCTCCGAGACCCAGGGAACACTGTCAGCCACTGCGATGGCTGTCTGCAGCTATGTGTGCACATGTGTGCAGCCTGCTTTGGGTGGCTGTGCTTGGAAGACTTTGGCATGGAAGCTGGTACACAGCTTGAGAAGTGACACAGCCGGGTAAAGACAGGGAAAAAAATGGATTTAGTTTTGTGTTGGACTAAGTAAAAGAAGTCAAGCAAGGTGCAAGAACCACACAATCACCTAGAAATGGAGAGAAGAGGAAAGACGTGTACTAGAGATGTGATACTAGTTAGGGAGAGGAGGCAGGTGAGGCTGCAGCCTAGGGGTAAGGAGAAAGAGAAGACACTGAACTAATTAATCCCCTGGCTGTGGGCTAGAGCATTGCAGGCTGATGGAGCAGTTGGTGATGCTGGAGAAAGGCTTCAGGAGGGCTGAGCTCCCACTGGGTGGCCTGACACTGCTGCGGTGGGACATGTAGGAAGATGGAGCAGGGACTGGGTGCTGCAGCGGTTTGCAAACCAGGACAGGAGAGTTCAGCAGCCACCAGAGACCAGGTGGGTCCCGCTGTTGGCTGGCGGCAGGGTGAGGAGTGCATTGCGTCGGGGTAGGAAGGAAAGCATCCAAGGAAAGCAATGCTGGAGCAGCAAATGCTGTGGGAGGAGTGGCACCAGCAGAGGACTTCCATGCCAGGCTAATCAGTGCTGTGAAGGGGAGGAGGAGGAGGCTTTCAAGCGAAAGCAATTTCACTGGACAGAAAAGGCAGCAGTAAACGGAGCCCGTTTCCCAGCTCACCAAGGGGGAAGGAGCTGGGAGTGGGGAATGCAGGTTTGAGCAAGAATCGCCTCAGGTGGGGGATGGAGGGAGAAGACACTTCTGGGCAGCAAAACCCTGCAGGCTTTCTGCTCACAGAGGGAGAAGGCGCAGCTCCTTGCAGCACTCCTTGCCAGCGCTATAGCAGCACACTCTTACCTCTAAAGGACTCGGCAAGAGCTTGGGCAAAGGGCAAAAAATAATTGCAAAGCAGAGGTTTAAAAAATCCATCAGAAAGAAGCAAGGTGCTGCTGTGTGCTCCTGCCATGTGCTACACGTGGGGCCTGTCTGCTCCTCCTGGGGCAAGCGCTCACTGGGGCTGCTCTGAGACGTTCCTGCATGTTTGCTGTCTCACATCAAGGAGCCAGCACTCACGGCTGGGCTGGGTGAAAGGAGGGTGCCAGGCAGCGTGGGGGGCCCGGGGTGCCTGTGCTGCTCTGGGGAGGAACCATTGCTGCCTCCGCCGCGGCTGCAAGGATTAGGTCTCAGCAGCTGGAGGCCGGGGCGGGATCTTTATTCAGGGTTAAGAAGCATTAGGAAGGGATGATAAGAGTTAATCCCAGACAGGCATCTCTCAGGGCTCCGGAAATCACATCCTTCCAAATCCTCACTCCCCTCGGGGTGGGCAGGGGCAGGGCAGGAGCCCAGAGCACACTGGGGTAAGTGAAGGCAGCCGAGGACCATGGCGGGCTCCAGCCCCTCGTGCCACCGCTGCCGGGAGGGCAGAGGGCACAGCCAGAGAGAGGGCTGCTGCCCAGGGGGAGGGCCTTTGCCCCATCCCGTACCTCTCTCGCCTGGGTGCCAGGGAGTCACCAGGTACCACGGCACCTCCCCAAGCACCCTGCTCGGCCCCAGGCTACTCCGCTCTGTTCACTTGCTCCTTGCTCAGCCGACCCCTCAAGCCTTGCCTGCGCTCTCCTTCTGCCTTCCCGCCCTGCAGCCTCAGTCCTGTCCCACGCAGCCCCCAGCCCCTCGCCATCCTCCCGACCTGCGGCAGGAGCTGGCTGTGCTCTGGGCACTGCTGTAGAGACCCTAAACTTCGCCAGCCCTGTCCCCGTCCCCATCCTGGTCTCCGAGAGCAGCCAACGCAGGCTGGGAAAGGACCAGCTCATACCAGCAACGAGATCAGGGCAGCGATAGGCGCCCGCTCCTGTTAATAATTAATAGCTGGTACGGATTCTCTTTTTTTTTAAGTGACACTCCTTCCCTCCAACAGTGCCACCTCGACTGTCCTTCCAAGTTCAGTTCAACAATTAACCATCCACTGATGAGGCAAGCTGAGCAGCCAGGCAGAAGCCGCCATCGGCTGCAGGAGAAGAGGGGCCTTTGGAGCAGCTCTGCGTGGCGGCAGGAGAGGTGCTGCTGTGACTGGGCTTGGCATGAGCCATGGGAGCAGCCCCTGCCTCCCCTCCAGCAACCAGCACAGCCACGTAGTGCGGGATACTGGGGAGCCCATGGCGCGCTGCCTGGGTGGGCTCCCTGTGCCACCGTGGACCCTGGTGCAGTGTGCGACTGCTTACCGTTACTGTGGTTGCCCGTCTGGAGGGAGGCAGGCGGCTGCAGGCTGCCCCCCAGGGACCCGTAGCCACGGTAGCTGTAGTTCAGGCTTCCATTGATGTAGACTGGGTCTTGGGAGTAAGATGAAGCTGGCAGTGAATAGGAGGAGTGGGTGATGGCTGTGGAGTCTCTGGAGTGTTGCTTGTCTAGAGCAATCGGTTCGTCCTGCACGAGGGAAACACAGACATAGTCCAGCAAGGAGGCCCGGCTGTCCTCTGCGGCCGGTGCAAGGGACGGCGCAGGGATGCCTGCTTTCCTGTGGCTACAGCATTGCCAGTCCAACCCAGTATCCCCAGCCCCACTGGCCTGAGTCTTAGGACACACCATGGGGCCCTGTTCTGCAGCCCTCTGACTTTCAGAAAGACTTTTAAAAATGCTTTACCAAATTGCTCGGAAACGTCTCTCCTTTTCCCCGCCCTGCCATGGGATGCTGTTGGCTCCATCCCTCGCCCACCTCCAGCCGCAAGCAACATACCTGGGAGGTCTGGTAGATCTCCAGCCGCATCCTCTTGGCTGCTTTCCGCGTTTCACTCTCGCAGGCGGCGGCCAGGATGTTCTCTGCCATGGCCGAGGTCAGGTGTGGCGGCGTGGGCCTGGTCTGCAGAGACACAAGCAGAGAAGGTGCTCAGGGACCTTCTGGCCCAGGAGCGGTGGCGAGCAGCAGGGCAGTGGGGTGGCCGCTCACCATCTCCATCCCATTCTTCTTCATGCGGCGGCAGGACTTGAGGTAGGTGCGGATACGCTTGCGCGCCCGCTCCTGGAACTCGGGGAACTGCCGGCTGCAGGACTCAATGATGGCCTGGATCTTCTCCTTGGGCTGCTTGGAGATGGGAACCATCCGGTCCAGGTTCTCGTCCACGAAAAGGCGCACGAACATCTGCAAAGGAGAAGACAGATGGTGGGATCACCGAGACAGGAGGCAGGCGGGCTCACCCTCCCCATGGCGCTCTCCTTACATTGAAGGCCTTTAGCCTTTCTGGGTCCATCCCCTCTGAGTCATTTATCTTATCGTTGTCTTCGTGGTCATCATGGTCATCATCATCTTCGTCAGCCGTGGGGGCCCTGCCAACGGTCAGGTCCTCGGGGCAGCCGCTGACCTCTGTCTTGATGGAGTCATAGCTGCCGGAGCTGTATGGAGGGGACTGAGAGGAGACAGGGGTTACCGCAAGCAGCCCTCGACTGCCCGTCCCTGCTCAGGATCACTAGGAAAAAGCCCTTTCTCCTTGGCTCACTGCTTCTGTCCCCTTTCCTCATGTCCCCCTGCAACCTCAGATGAACCCACGGCCAGGCTCCCCTGAGCACCAGCTCCTGCCTGCTTGGGGCAAGGGGGACACGGCAGCCTCAGGGAGCCTGTGATGGCCCAAAGTGCAGGCAATGCAACTCTGGCTGGTGGGGGCTGTGGCTCTGCCTGACCCCGTGGGAAATGCTGCCCGGACCCACCGGGAACAGGCTCCTCCTTGCATGGTGGCAGCAGCACGGCCGTAAGGCGAGCCCACTGCAGAGCCTCAGCTCTGGCAGGTGGGGTGTGGGGGATCGCCCTGGCTCTCCCAAACCATCCCTCGCCCTCCCTCTGCCAACCACTTGCTCGGCACTTGGGCTGATTTCTGCTGAGCAGCAGCAGCCTGGAGGCTGGAGCACGGCCAGGCACAGCTGCTCTGCCACAGCAGTGGCAGCTGAGCGCAGCACTTGTCCATCCTTCCCTTCCTACAAGAGAAAGGCTCTCAGCCCTGCTGCCCCCACTCTGTGCTCTCCCAATGTGGGGGCAGGAGCCGTGTCCCTGCCCGGCCTGGGGCACCTCACATGCGGTTGCTCCCAGTATGCCGTGCCCCATGCCCAGCTCCAGCCAGGAATGTGCGGCTGTCCCGTCTCGCCCAGCCCTGGCAGCAGCCGCCTGCAGCGCGGGCCATACCTCTGCCGTGGTCTTCACCGCGTACTTGACCCTGCTGCGCAGCCCGTCAGCGCTGCAGCTGTCCGACTGGTAGGAAGGGGTGACGTGGGCAGGCGCGAGTTTGTCACAGAGGTTGATGGGCTGGTCATCGGCGGAGGTGGTGAAGTCCATGGGGGCCGCGGTGCCATTTCCGTTCATTTCGGGGAAGGCGCTGTCGCCCTGCGTGCTGCTGGAGGTGGAGGGGTTCAGGGTGGAGGAGCCATTCCCGCTGCAGCTCTCTGACGAGGAGTCATCTGCAAAGAAGGACACATGGTCACTCCCGTGGCACCCTGTGACCACCTCCCCGAGATGGGTGAGCGGCTCTGCCCCCCACGGCGCCAGCCTCCCTTGAGCCCACCTGTGGGACCACTGGCACGTTCAGAGTGGATGTGCCGCTGCTTTGAAAGCCCCTGCCCAGCCAGGGCTGCTCTGGGCTCACTTGGTGGGTGAGTGGCCGCATGTGCTGCCGGGAGCCAGGCCGGCACAGCTGTGGTGCAGGTTCTGGGATGTAGCAGCCGGAGGTACAGACGCCAGTGACCGCGGCTGCAGGGCCATCGTCACACGACTCTGCTCCCTCGTCCCTCAAAGCACACCGGACGCTGCCGTGCCCCACGTCCAGGCCACCCGTCCCTCTGGCAGGTGACAGTCCCCATGCCTCCGCCTGGGGCCACGGTGCCTGGGCTTGAATAAGAACTTTGGAATTTGGTCCTTTTCGGTTTCTGTTTGCATTGCAGGGAGGAGAAAGGGGCATTGCCTCTCCCAGCCAGGTCCCTGGCCTCCCGGCATGGTCCTCCTGGTGCAATTTGAGGCTGGGTGCAGAGGTGATGAGCTCCAGAGCCGGTGGCTCGGGGACATGCTGCTCTGCAGAGTGCTGGGGCGTGGGGTCAGCACAGGAGGACAGGCTCGCTTGGGTGGGAAAACCCTGAGTTCGTGGTGCCTGGAAGCAGCATTAGGAGCTCTGTTCACAGCGGGCACGCTGCCCAGCAAGGCTCCTGGGCACGCTGCTGTGGGGAGGGGCCAGGGGCTGCACAGATGGCCCTCCTGTCCTACTCAAAGCCCAAGTGACGTCCCACACCCTACGTGGACACTCCTGCTTCCCTGTTTCCACATGCCCCAGCGCCATCCCCACGGCACCTGCGTGGCCACCCCTTTCCCCCAGCACCCGAACAGGCAAGAGCCCACAGCCCGGGGGCCCAGCCGCGGCAGTGCCACACACACCTGGCGCACAGCCCGGCTCCTGCTCGGTCTCGGTTATATTCACACCCCCAGGTCCTGGCACCATCCCCCTGCCCGTGCACGGCTCCCACCACGCCGGCCTCCCGCCTCGTGCTGCTCCGAAGAACAGCCCGGCCACGGCAGAGAGCCCGCTCCTGCCCGTGCCCAGTGCTGCCAGCACCCAGCCCTGCCTGCACCCGGCCAAAGAGCCCAGCCCTGGGGCCAGGCACGACATTTTCAAACCGCTGGGCCCGTTTCCCCTTCCCTCCCCCTCGCTGCAGTAAATCCTTTATTTCATTAGGTGCCTCTGCGAGAGGGAAAGGGCGAAGCACGTGGGGAGCCGCTTCCTGCGCGAGTGTGCGCCGGGCGGCGAACAAAGAAGCTGCCGGCAGCGACAAGCAGATGGCGGTCCCCGCGCCCGGCCCGCGCGGCCGCAGGACAATGGGGTCGGGCTGCGGGCCGGCCTCGGCACCGCGCCGACGGCTCCTGCCGCATGGGCGCCGGGTCCAAAGGTGTGCGGGCGCGGGATGGCGGGACGGTGCCTGGCTGCTGCCACCCACCCTCCTCCTCCTCCTCCTCCTCCTCCCCCTGCCAGCACCCACTGGAAACTTTAATGAGAGGCTCGGCAAGTGCTCCTGTGACCCTGCAGCAGCCCAGGACTTTGTATCCCTTAAAATAAACAGACTTGAGGACACTCGGGCATCCAAGCCGACCGTGGGGGCTGGCCGGGCTTGCCGCCGCGTGTCCCCAGCCACCCCACCACGGGTGCCAGCGCTCGCTGCTCAGCCTCGCGCCTGCGCCGAGGCTGCTCCTGGCCCCACGAGCCCCTAAATTAAAAGGTCCCCACTCGAGCGACCCGCTCAGCAGAGCTCCCTCCCCCTCCTTTCCCTTGCGCTGATCCACTTATTCGTCTGAGCAATGACCAGAGCTGACCTAATCCTCAGGGTGGTGTTTATGTGCCGGGTGCTCCGGGCCAGCGGCAGGCGTCACCCTCCCCAGCATGGGGCTGGCTCCAGGCAGAAGTCCTTGCTCCTGGCAGGGGCCGAGCACTGGCTCTGCGTGCTGGCGAGTACGGGGCTCCAAGGGAGCTCAGCAGCCAGCACTACCCTGGGGCACCCCCCAAGACTGGCTCCGGTCTCCCGTCCCCGTACCGTGGCGGCGGGGCTCCGGCAGGCAGCTGCAGCCCGGACCACGGCAGCAGGGCTTCTGCTGCTGGCTCAGCCATACCTGGAGGGGCAGGATGCCGGGGGCACCGCCACCTCCTGCCCCCACACCCCTCCTGTCCCAGGGCACCGGGGGTTTTGCTCTCCAGCACAGCTTGCCTGGCTCAGCTCCCACACCGGCGCGTGCTCCTCGGGGCTCGCTGCCCCAGCCGGCCTGCTGCACCTTGCCGGGACGCGCAGCCAGACCCACCGCCGGCGCTCCGCACCCTCGGCGCGGGCGCAGGAGCGGTGCTGGTTCGGCCGCGGCCCCGTGCAGCAGCAGGCAGGTGGCTGGGGGCGCGGAGGGCTCCCTGCCCGTGGGATGGCGGCCGTCCCTCCCCCTGCTCTGCTCTCCGCACCAGGCGAGACGGGGCTCCCAGAGGGAGGCTCCAGCCTCATCCAGTGATGCCTCTCGGAAGGATTAAGGAGAATTATTCCCATGCGCGGAGGCACGAGCCGCACGCCAGGCCCAGCCGTCAGCCCGGGCACGGCCACAGCAACAGCACCGTGCCGCAGGGCCAATCAGCGCCCGTCCCGCGGGCCAACGGCAGGGACCTCCCGCCGGCTCCGTGGGGCGGCAGGCAGCCCCCGGCACAGCTGCCTGCACGGAGCAAGGGCCGAGGGCCCTCCGTGCCACAAAAGCCCTGCCAGACAAGGGGCACCAAGAGAGGCGTCACTGTGCAGGTGCCCTGAGCATCCCCAACCTGCCCCAGGCATCCCCAATCTGCCCTCGGCATCCCTGCATTGCTCTGAGCGTCCTCAACCTGCTCTGAGCATCCCCAACCTGCCTTACGCACCCCTCACTCTGCCCTGGGCATCCTGCTCTGCCCTTGCCCGTCCACTTCCAGCCTCCCTGCGGCCCCCCCCAGCTCTGCCCCCGGTCCCTGCAGCTCCCGTCCCCATCGGCAGTGCCAGTCCCACACCAGCAGCTCACACCGGGCAGGATCCTCGGGGTGAGGTCTTGACCCCCCGACTTCTCAATGCCTCAGGTTTTCTTTTGTGTTGCACAAAACACACACAGCAGCTGCAAATCAGGTTTCTACCTGACTCTGCTTCATTTACGAACCTTGGGTTTGCTACAGCCAAAACCTATTGAAAACAAAGAAGAAGATGTGTCTAGGAACCCGTCCAGGTGGAATAAAATAATTAAATGGGAATCTAACATAAAGGACCAGCATCTACTGCAAGAACAATTTAGTTTAAACCAAGTATGAACGTAAGTAAATAATGACGTCTGTAAACCCGCTAGCTACAGATAATTTTCTTATTTCTACCTTTTTACAGGTTATGCTCCCCCAGAAGCTCTGCGTATAAAGTGGCGGATTAATCTCAGTCTTGTGGGCAGAAAAACAGCCACAAATTCAGGTTGCTGAGGTCCTTGGATCTGAATGGGAATGGCTTCAACCAGCTTAAAAACGCAGATGGGCTCGGGAGGGAGCACTGCACTCTCCTGGTTGGCACGGATGGGACAGTGCCGGTGCCAGTGCCCCCCTGTAGGCAGCTTCGCTGGGGCATCTCCAGCCCACGGCCAGCCCCGAGCAGTGACTGGGGCACCCCACAGCGAAGCAGGACCTGGGGGAGAGGGAGCAGGAGCCCTCCCACCTTGTGTGCCAGAACCAGGTTTAGGCTCCTGTTCTGCCAACGGCAGCTGAGGCAGGACTCCGAGCAGCCGTGTTGGCCACGCTCCCAGAGAATCACCGTTTCGATAAAACCCACCAAACTTCTGAGCTTGGAGAGGTTTTCTGCAGACTCCCAGCGATTGCCCAAAACACACGTAACGAGCAGGGCTCTGGCAGCAGCAGGCAAGCAAGGCCAGGCTGCGCAGCCATGAATATATTCATTATCAACCAGCACGAGCCTGGTGAGCTCCCTGCTCGCGGCTGGAGCTTGGCTGCACGAGGAGCCCCTCTAATGAGGATAATTGGGAGCCCCCCTGCTCCACCCCCACGCCCTAATTGAAGCAGATGGAACTGTAAAAACAATGTCACTTCTAACCGGTTTGATCTTTCAGTCGGAAAACGGAATATTTCGTTCTCCTTTTTAATCCCCTCGAGCCGGGGCATCACGGGCTGGAGGTGGAGGGGACCTCGGCATTGTGTGGGGGATGCCGGTGAGGCTGGAGAGCCCAACGGAGGCCGCCCGGCCCCGAGGTCCCCGGAGCACTGCCCTCCTCAGTGCCACCACGGAGGCCAGGCCGCGGCCAGGCAAGTGGCGAGGCTGGCGAGGAGGCCATGGGGAAGCCGCCTCGCGCCTCTGCTGCGGCCCCGGCATCTCCCTGGCGGTGCCCAGCGCGGGAGAGCGAGAAGCAAAATGGCTTCTTGGGCCGCGGTGCTGGGGGAGGAGGGGGATCAGTCACTTATTAAATGAATTAATCAGGGCTCAGCGTTTTCATTTTGAAGAGGCTGCTGGATTATCCTTGATTTCTGTGGCGCTGGATTTGCGGAGATCAGGAGGGGAAGGGGCGATTTCCAACACCTGCTCCCCGGGAGATTTTACGGCCGGGAAGTGGTTGGGTTTAACGTCTCTGTCGGTGAAGGCCACCGCACCGCTCTCCAAAGGCAGAGCTAAAGATGAATGGGGCAAATTGTTCCTCCTCCTGTCACATCTCCAGAGTGGAGACAAAACCTCTTTTGACTCAGAAAACAATGAGCTTATGTAAGAGCCAGCGGCCCACGGAAACCTCGCCGCAGCCCCGCACCACGCGGTGGGCCAGGGCCGCCCGGCCCTGCCCGCGCCCCACCGCGACGGGAGCCCCCGGCCAGCACCGGGGCGGCACTCCCTCGGCACTCCCCGCCTGCACAGCCTCGGGTGCTGCGGCCACCGCCAGGTCCCACCGGCGACCCTTGGTCCCCCGTAGACTGCCATGGAGCCACCGGCCGTGGCCCTGCCTGCCCGTGGCCAGCGGGGTGATGGCAGAGGTTGCTGCTCCAACCTGAGACTCGCCATCGCTACCGGGAGGAGAACGCCCCGTTTCCAGCCCACCGTGGCACCAGCACGGGCTGGAGCTGCACACCCAGCCCGAGAGCGGCTGTCAGGAGGGCGCAGAGCATCCCACCGCCGCCTGCCTGGAACAACAGCCAGGAAGATGAAAAGTGCCATAAATTATTCACTCACAAAAGAGACGAGAAGGGGGAAGAAGGGGAGGAGGAAAGCCTGCGAGGAAGGGATACTTAATACAAATTAGAGAGACCGAGTGGGAACGGGGCCCCACGGGGGGCCACGGCTGGGCGGCAGCACCGCATTCATTAGGCGCAAGCGAGCGGCGCCCCGGGGCTCCCGCACCCACGACCAGGCGGTGAGCGGCAGGAGAGGCCCCAGCCACGCCGGCTGCCGTGGCCGCCCCGGCCCTGCACCGCTCACATGGCCGGAGCACGAAGCCTGTTTTGACCAGGTCCTGCCCAGCTGATTGCCTCCAAGATGTATAAGAAAGAAAAAAGAAATGTCGCTGGGGGCCACAGAGCGGTGGGACTGGCCAGTGTCCAGTTAAGGCGCTGTATTTCCTGTCTTCCTTCGTTAATACAAACCTTGTTATGTCCCAGACAAAGTCTCCACCCTCTGCACTCCCTCCCTGGGTCCCTGCCTTCGACCAGAGCCCTCGACAAGCCAGACATCTGGCACGGCTGGACACAATGCGCGTCCGCAGGCAAGCGCAGCCGGACAAGGCAGCGCTGTGCAACCGGCTCCCCCTCCCTCAGCATGAAAGGTGCCCCCCGGTGCCATCTCCCCCCGGCTCTGCTGCCCAGCCCGAGGGAGCAGTTCCCTCCAACACTGGGACCGCACCGTGCTGGCCCCACGACGGACATTTTCCCATGCACCAAAGCTTGGCACCTCTCGCTGCAGAAAGCAGCCTTGCCACAAACACGCTCTGTTGCTCGGTTTTCCCTTCTCCTCCTGACCTCGTCCCTCCCACCGCTGCTGCCCCGGCCACCTCACTGCTCGAGGGGTGCCTGAGCCAGGAGCCGGCCCTCGCCCATGGCAGGCAAAGAGGTGGCGCAGACCAAGCCTCTCCTTGCGCCACCGCCGCCGGCAGGCACCCGGATCCTGCTGCAGGGAGGGGACATGCCGCGGCCCCGCGCTGCCCGGGCACTGCCTCTCCCCACGCCAAACAAACGGGTTTGGTGGCTTTGGGCAGAATTCACGCCAAGCTGGTGCCTCCAGCGCAGACCTGCTGCCAGAGAGACCCTGCTGCTCACCGCCAGTCCTTTGGGCAAGACAGAGTGGGGACTGTATCCACTGGACTCTGCACCCTTCCCAAGCTAGGGACACACTGCAGACCTCATCCTGCTGTCCCTGCTCACCCCTTCGGCTGGGGCTGCTCAATTTGGGGGGGAAGGTGGGGGCACAGGTGGTGCTGGCTGCCCAGTAGCCTGGTGATCCCCTCTGCTCCGGACCAAGGAAGAGCCTCCCAAAACTCTGCTCCATGCACCAGCCGGGAGGGAGCCCCGAGCCGAGTTCAATGTGACAGGCTGGTGAAGCCACCACGGCACCACAGCGTCCATGCTGCACTTCTCAGCCTTGCAGCAGGAAAGAACAGCTCTTCAAAAGATGCCGAAAGGAGGGTGTTTATCACCAGTGAGGGCCTTTGCTCGGGAGGAGCAGACATGCCCCTGGAAGAGGTGACAGGGAATGGAGCCACCAGCCCAGAGTGCTCAGGCAAGGCAGGGATGCACTTGCTGACTTCTGCCACAGGGACAGCTCAGTGTGGGGACACCCGAGGGACAGAGGAAATATACGCCTAAGAAAAATAAGATAAGGTCACATCTAGCTGTTGTAAGGCCTGGATGCTGGTCCTAGTCCTGATTAGGCTCTGAGCTAGGGCTTCTGGGAGGGTGAAATCCAACACTGGTGCAAGAAGCCCTGAAAACAGCCAGGATTTTGCAGCCTGGGAAAAGCAAGGGTCTCGGGGCTTGCAGACCACCTCTTGCAATGGCCAGACGTCAGATGGCTGTCCATGCATCTCCTGGGCCTTCCCTGTGGTTGGCGAAGTTGCGTTTGTGTTCACCTGGAGCAGGGATGGGGACAGCCGAAGAAAGCCCCGGTGGCACGGGAGAACTGGGAACTGCGCAACACCCAACGCTACCTGCGCTAAGTGACCCTGCTACGGTGAAGTGAAGAGGGTGCCATCGCCCTGTGGTCGGGTACCAGCTGTCGAGGAGGTGCAGGTGTGGAGCAGGGCGTCACGGCTGCCCTGGGGATGGAGCCTGGCGTGAAGCTGGTGTGTGGAGTCCTGCAGGCAGGAGCTGAGCTCACTGTGCAGGCACGGGCCTGGCTTCTGGTCTGCACTTGACAAGAGGGCTGCTCTCCTCCCCAGAAAGCGCTCTGCAAGGTCAATGGTTCAGGGAACCTGGTGATGTGCAGCACATTGTGGGCATCTCGCCAAATAACGGCGGTGTGACCCGGAGCTGTGGGATGTATGCCATACCAGAAGAGAGACTGTTGTGCTGGGGACGGCTCGGTGCTGTCCCTGCTGGTCCCAGGGCAGGGTGTCCAGAGGAGCGACGTGCCCTACCCGCTCCTGCGACAGCGTCCTGAAATAACACCTGCCTGCATGTCCTTTAGGTCCTTCCTTGGAGCACTCCTGAGGGATGTCCCCAACACCAGGGAGCGTCCCAGCCAGCTGCCTCGAGGGATGCCCCCAAGGAGCACGTGCCTTCACAGTTAAGTAGGTTAAGAAAGTCCTTTCTCCAAGGTCTGGATTAGCCACTGCTGCTCCAGGCAGAATGGGCTCAGCGGGGGCGCTGCCAGTCAAGTGAGGACTGCACGCAGGGACCTCAGCTGGAAGGGGATCTGTCCCAACACGGTGCCACGAAGCAAACCCATGCCCCCCATGCAGGGAAAGCAGATCTTACACCCAGGAGCTTTCCCTGCTCTTCAGAAGGACCGGGCAGGATGGGCTGAGGAGCAGCAACCCCTGGCATGGGCTGAGCGCTGCTCCTGGGCGATGGAGCAGGATGTATGGCCAGGGACGAGGCAAGATGTATCCTATTAGCAGGCAAGACGGAGGTGTCTTCTACGTTAGTTCAAGTGCTTTGTCATGTCACATACACTGGGGCTTTAGGGGTCTGCCTCCTGTCTTCTTTTCAAGGGCACTGCACTCACCAGCAGGTCACATCATGCCCGTGGTGGGATACCCCACTCAGCCCCATGCACCAGACCAAACTGGGAGGTTTTGTAACGCTGCGCTCGCCTGTGGATGCAGACAGGCTCTGAAGATGGACAGATTCCAGCTGAAACGGCTGCAACAAGACAGGGCCAGGCACTGGGACCTGCTCTCAGCTAGGAGAGGGTACGGAACCCCTTCAGGGATGGGGACAGGCACAGGGGACAGCAAGACAGCGTAGCATTCAGGGTCGCTTTGCTCCGAACGCTTGTTGGCTCCCACAGACGTGTCCCTCCAGGATGTCCTGCACAATAGCTCCACTTCAGCAGCAAAGAGTTTGTGTTGATCTTGCTGTCGCTTTGGGTAGCCGCCGGCTTCCTGCGGGCACATACACTGTGAGCAACATCCGACGGGGAAGGGATGTTGCAGGGAGCTTCACGTTTTCCGTGCTGGGGCCCACAGGATGAGTAACAAAGGAAAATGGAAGGAGCGAGTGTGTGCGCGTCGGCGTCGCTGCTCAGAGCTGGCTGGGGTGTCCTGCATCCCGCCGTGCGCCCGCCAACCCAGCAGGAACCCCAGCTCTGCTGCTGATGGTCTCCCAATGGTGCCTTCTCTGTCCCTTACCCACCAAAGTCATTAGGTCTAATTTGTTCTCCCTGCTGTTCCAAGGGCTGACGCTGGTTGCAGCATGGCTATACTGGGCCAAGGTTTCTGGGCACGGAGACAAAAGAAGGTGTTGGCTTTTGTCCAAGCTGCTTTTTAGCTCTCTGAAGGTTTAGCAGATACCTGTGTATCAAAGCATGGGACAACAATTCCTTGCTCTCCCGCCTCTCTGGATTTCATACTGCTCTGCTCATCTGCCATAGGAGAGCACTCGCTCCTCCCAGGCCTCCAAAAGACCTGGAGTTGGTGCTTCGGTACTTTAAACAAGACTTTTTTTTAACAAGCATGTCAGACGATACTGCTCTCCTACTAGGCAACTCTTCATTAAAACTTTATACTTTAGGAAGCCTTTCACAGAAGACACACTCCAAGCATCCCTCCTGTTGGACAGCAGCAGGCGGGAGCAATTTAGTAACTCAAATGGATTTCCAGAGGGAGGAGACTACTGAGTCCTGAACAAGCTCCCGACCGAAGGCGGTAGCATGTGACCAGACTCTTCTGCAGCACCAGGACACTCGGAGCTGAGCCCAGCCAGGCTGGAGGAGAGGCACGGGGCTTGCTGTGGCACTGGCCAGATCTCCCACAGCTGGTGGAAGAAGGCTGGGGCTCTGCGGGGCTGCTGTGGGGCACGGTGGACAGTTGAGCGCAGGAAACATGGATAAACATCCAGTTTTGGCATGGAGTACTTTAACCAGAGCCCTTGGGCTGCCCTGGCGTTGTCACTCTGCACAGAGCACCTTGGCCAGCTGGACTCCAAGGGGGGTGCAGTTTACACAGGCTGGTTACTCACATTTATATGATTTCCTTGGGAAAGTCTTGCACGTGCACAGCTTTAGCAAGGCAGTGTGAACCCGGTAAAACACATTTGCTTCCAAAAAAATAAAGCTTTCATGGATTGAGAGAAGAGGAAACTGAAGAGTGCTCGACACTGATTCAGGCACATTCCCTTCCCCACGCCAGTAATTTGCCTTTCCTCTCATGACATGCTCCTTCTCTGCTTCGTGCTCCTCCTCTCCTCTAACCACTCGCTGCCCACCTGGGTCGCCTGGGTCGCTCCATCGCCCCTCCTCCCTTCTCAGCCTCGTGCGTGCTTCAGTCCTGGGTGGGAGCGTTGGTTTGGCAAAAGGACTGACACAAGGCCTTTCACTCCATTAGCCTGTATTTTAGAGCTCCAATACAGGACACTGACAATCACCACAGTGACAAGACCTCTTTTCAGTCCCATAAAATGCCCCCTGAAGTATCACAGCCTGATGGAAATCCCAGTCCCTGGCTTCTTCTTGATGGGTCTCATTAGTAACCCTGGGCTTGGCTTGCTTACTCTTCGACTCCATCACTTCTGATCTGCCAAAGGCTACCTGGTTTAGCCTTCTGATACCACAGGGACAGCCTGGGACACCTGCATTCCTCACACAAAGGAAGGGACTATTTGTGCCTTATTGCTAACCTCTGAACCTTACAAAAGGAATAAAAGGAGCCAAGAAGGGCCCCAAAGAGGACACCTGCTTCTGAAGAAAAACCACAGGGCATGAAAAACTGGAAGCATTTCCTAAGAGGGCAGAGAGAGCGAGGGAGGATTTAGCTTTAGTGAGAACATCTTGATTTGCCTAAATACGCGAGTCCCTTACTAAATTACTGTCCTGTTGAATAATAGTGTTCAGCAAAGGGATCAAAACCGTGTCATTCTAGATTGTAAATGAGACTTGGGAATTCAGTGGTGAGGGATAAGCCACAAGCCTGGAATGTCCCAGTGGGAAAATGGCTGAGTTCAGGGGGTACGAAGAGACCTGGCCAGGCCACAGGTATGAGAAGCAGCGCTCGCTCGGGGAGGAGATTGCAGCCTGGTCCTGAAGAGCCAAACGCTTCTGATGTGAGCAGCTGTGTTACCACTGAAACACCCTTCCTCCTGGCATGGGCACAGCCCCACTGCCAGGCCCTGCACAAGCAGAAGTGCCGCTGCCTGTCCCGCTGGACAGGGACATGGTTTAGCGCTGGCAGGTTTCACATCCTCAGCAAGGCTGCCTGCCTCCCGGGGCTGGTGCTAGTTAGTTAAAACCAGCAGTTTCTCTAAACTGCAGATTTGCAATAGAAACTGAAGTGCCACAAGGTGCTGGACTGAAGAGAGCAGTGTCCTTGCTGTCCCTACCATCCCTGCTGTCCCTGCCACTGGCCACACAAGCAGCTAAAAGCCACCCCAGGGAGACCTGCCAGCACAAAAGCCCTTTCTTTCCTCTGGGGTGGTTTTCCAGTCCCCTTTCTTAAAGCAGCACTGACCCAGCCTGGGTTGTCCCTCAACTCCTCCGCTCCCTTCCCGCTCTCCCAGCAGCAGCCAGGCTGGGGACAGTGAGGGATTCAACCTCTTGAGCAAAATCCAGTAACAGTCCAACCACTGAAGCCTTCCAAGCATCACGGAGGTGAACTCTGACCCGAACTCATACTTCTACCATTTATTTACTTGCTCTTTTACTTTAAACTAGCATGTTTCACAGAAGTAACACACCATTTCTCTTCACCAAACCCTTCCTCCCACACAGCCCTTGTGTGCCACCTTCACCCCTTTCAACCCCCTGCCCTGAGCGAGAGGACACCCAAGTCCACCCCGCACTCCCATCACTATCAGCTATTGCAGATTACACATTTCTTGCCTGGGGGATCCAAGATGCTGTCTAAGGTGCAGCTTTCCAAGCATGGAAAGCTGGGACCTGTATTGCGAAGCCTTGGCATCCTTCCTGCAGCGGGGCAGCGCACAGCCCACGGTTCAGGACTAACTGGCCTCTCCTTGTCACACCAGGGGAACTACAACCTGCTGCCTTAGGAGAGGATTTCGTGACCTCTTGCTGGAGGAGCTGGGAGCCAGATCCCCGCACAAGGACCATCAGCTCTGCGCTGGACAGGGCCCTGGCTGACCAGGAACCCAGAAGCTAAATGGGAAGGACTGGGAGTCGGCACTGCTTCAAAGCCTGTGCTGATATGAAATCCATCCTACAGGTGGGACACTTGATCAGAAAGGACTGGTTAATGTTTAATAAGTGACAAAACCATCCTGTGGCAGAGGCGCAGAGCGCTTCCCACCCACTGGGGCACTCACCGTCCTCGTGGCCGTGCAGGTTCTGTGGGCTGCGCATGCTCTCGTCCTGGCTGGGGCTCAGGCTGGAGTTCAGGTGCTGGTCAGCTGAGATCCATGTGGAGTCGTTCATATCAAAGTCCTCGCTGCTCACCGATGTCTCATCCTGGAGGCAAGCAGGAAAGGGTTAACTCGCTGAGCTATTTTCTTTCCTCTCTCTGGCTTTAACATCTCCTCACCATGCACTCCTTCCTAAAAACAACTCGGTCGGCAGCTCCTGCCCCCCACGAGCGCTTGCTGGCCCCTCGGTACTCCCCAAGAAGGCCACCGCCAGCAGCCCTTCCCTTCTCTGGGCTAGGTGGCTGCCCCAGCGGGGATGGCCAGGCTCTGCTTCCTGCCTGAAGACGTGCCTGAGCAATGGCACTGTCTCTAATTGAGGACAATTAGAAAGAGCTCGCATCCTGTAGGAGCGGATGGCTGAGCCCTGGAGTTTACCCTTTAATCTCCATCCACCCCAGTGTGTTTCTGGTGAGGCAGCGGCGCGTGGGAGCCAAGGATGGGTGCAACTCCATTGAAACGGCTCTGTAAAACATCTCGGACTTTTCTGAGGTCAAATCATCTGCTGCAACAGGAATCACCAGAAGACTGGTACCAGCAGGGAGTGGCTGGTGGGGCAGATCTGGATAGTGGCACTGATCCCCACAGACCTGCACTGCCTGGTGCTGCCGAGGAGGCTCCTGGAGCACAGCCCAGAGGGACGGCTCCTCCAGCTCTCTCCAAAGGGATATCGCCTCTGTACCCTGATCAAAAATGACAACACACACCTTGGGAAGGGGCTGGGGGAGTGAGGTGCCTGGCGAGGCAAGGAAACCCCAGCTCAGGCCGGGGAGCCTGGCCAGCGCCTGCTCCCCAATGGCATAGATGACATTCCTCTCTCCCACTCCTGCAGCTGAAAGGACATTTTCTCTCTCCCTCTCTCTCCCTTCTTGCTAACCTTTACAGTACTTCGAGACACAGCCCTTGGATCGCTTCCAGCGCCGGAAAGGTCAGCCACAGGATTTCAAAACCATCATCATAAAGGCAGCACTGAGATCCTGAATGAGAGGAGGGGCTGCAGGACCTCCCCGGGCTGAACTCTCCGAACATGCAGCTTGGGAGGAAGCAGATACGTGTTCCCGTATGAACACGGTCCTGCTGGTGATCCCTTTATCTGCCTTCCTCTGCCCGCTCCCCTCCCAAAGCAATGGGCAGAGACCGCATGCAGAGGCCTGGGGTGCAGGGGAACACCGAAAATGTTTCCAGAACCGCTTTCAACTGCGCTTTCCTTTGATTGAAACATTTCAAAGGCTTGTAAACTCTCTGCTCTTATTTTTTTTTCCCTCCCCCGGTCCTGAGATAAAATACAATCCCTGCTCCCTTTCCGTGTAAGAAGCAATTGGCAAGCGCCCCTCCAACCTACGCCTGCGCCTCATAAAAACTGCCCTGTCTGGCCGCCGCTGGCTGACAGTTTTTATTGTGAACAAACAAATGTCTTTAAAGACAGGTTTGTGCTTTTCCTCCCTGCTCCTCGTCCCTGCAGACACATCTGCTGGCTCAGGGCTCGCTGCCGCCCCCAGCCTGCTCCCTCCATGTGCCTCCCGGGGAGTTTCCTGGAATTTACAGCTTGTTAAACCCCGCACGCACCAACGGATGGACGGATGGGACTCAGCAGCCCCACGCACGCCCGCCAACGGAACAGGGACACACTGACCCCCAGACCCACCTGTGCTGCCAGCCAGGTGCCCCCGTGCAGCCCCCCCAGTGCCCAGGTCGAGCAGAGCAAGAGAGGTGGGAGGCAGGGGGGAGGCATGGCGTCCCCTGGCTCAGCACAGCACCGCTGCCGTGCCAGCCACGAAGCACTCCTGCCTCTCCAGAAACTCCATCTTGTACGTACAGGAACAGAACTGCAAAGGTCTCCCTGTTGCAAACTATAAATAGTCTCTTTATTGTAAGCATTTGCAGGGAGGCAGCCACCCTAATATCTGGCCTTCTTCACAAGGCTTACTCCAGATTACTGTCAGAGCTTAAGAGACAAATGCAAATGCCAAGGTCCTTGCTGCCCACAGTCTCTCACCTGTCTGGTGAGGAGGAGGAGCCCTGGGAGCAACCCACGATTTTTTCGGAAAGCGTCTGGCTCAGGCATGGCGTCTGCGGGGCTCAGCTGCAGAAGACGCTCAGCCTCGACACCCAAACCACAACCTGGGAGGCATCACGCTCTCCATGCGCTCACACATGGTGGAAAAGAGGTGACAAGCAGGATGCCTCGCATGCGCGTGCTATGTAAAGTGCTTTATAAATGTGTACAATTCTCTCGAGGTGCAATAACATTCGCCTATTATTAGAAATACTCTGGGTATCAAACCAGAAACTGATAAGCTATAAATGACTCAACTCAAACAAGGCCATCGCACGTTCACCAGTCCAGGATCCAGCCACCAGCAGAAAGAGCAGGTTGCTGCTGTGGGACCCTGCCAGGCGGCCCCGTCCTCACATCCACAGTGTCACCCCCTACTTTCCAGCCAGAGTTTTCTGCTTTCCAGCACTAATACCCTCGGCCAAAACACCAACGGGACAAACTTCCTGGCAGCGCACAGCTCCCGCAGCACAGCCTGCCCCAGGGGAACACAAAGTTGACCATGCAGGCGGCATCAGGTGAACCCTTCACAGCAGTGGGGAATGGCCAAAGCCAGCGGTGGGAACTGCCGAGAGAGCATCTGCTGCCTGCTGGCTTGGGGCAGCCCCCGCAGCTCTGCCCACGCCGTGGTGCCCCCAGAGCTCCTCACACCTTTGTGCCTCTTCCCTAAAGCGCAAGAGAAAGGCCCCGACCTCGAGCACGGCTCTGGCCATCCCCATCACTGCGGCTCTGGCATCCTCCGCTGCCCCTCAGCTCACTGGGACACCGGAGGCCACCAGCAAGCTCCGTCCTCAGGACACCCCTCGGAGACCAAAGGCTGAGCGTTGTGACCTCCTCGTGCTGCCCATCAGTGCCAGTGGCAACTGCTGGCACTGGCCGCCTCACACCGGGAACAACCCCAGGGATGGGAGGCCCCGGCAGCAACGCCCGGAGCAGCGGCTGCCCAGCCACGGCCCAGGAGTAGCCCCATTTCAGTCAGCTGGAGCAGAGGGACAGCAGCACAGCACATGTGCTGGTGTCAAAACACAGGACACCAGAGTGGGATCAACATTTCTGGCTGGGTGGGCAGCTCTGAATTTCCCTTGGATGCCAATAACCTGGCTGAAGGCTGAGCCTCAAAGTGGGCTCCACCACGCAGCCAAACAAGGAAGCGTTTCTCAACAGCAGCAACAGCTACAACTCGAAGCAATACGGTAAATCTAATCTACCCTTCCACCCTCTTTTGGCTTGCAAGTCAGGCAGCTCATTCTTTTTCCTCTCTGGGTTCTCAGGAGAATTCTCCCTGCTAATTTCTTCTTTCCTGTAAACAAACTTCAAATGAAACTTTCATTAGAAAACTGAGCGCAATCCATTACCAGTGCCTGTCTCAGGACCAGCTGCCTTTTCCCCAGTTCCACGCCACTCATGGCAGAGATGGAAGTGACAGTGGCTGCCCCAACCAGCCAGCCCAGAGCCAAATCCCGAGCCCCGGCACTGCCGCCCTCCTCCTTCCTGCCTTTCCCAGCTCCCCGGAGACATCTCCTCACCCCGCAGTAAAGTCCCATCGCTTTGTTTCCAGCGTTCAAGGGATTGAGCGATCAAGGGTCAGGCAATGTGCGTGCAGCTCCTCTTCTGCAAGGGGAAGTCGGATCCTGCTGGTGCATTCACAGGCCACACCCAAACATCGGAGCAGGGCTCCTGCCACCGCACAGGGTTTGGAAAACAACATCCTTGCTCCTCTCCTTATCTACAGTCCAACATTCACAGCTGCTCTGCAGACACTGGCAGCCAATATTTTCTAACTGGCAAAGGCAGACACTGATATGTGCAGGACTCACACTCTGCATTTCTGTCCCACTTTCCATTCACCAATCTTTGAGCACCGCGCGTGCACGCATCCGCTGAGCCTCACAACTTCCCTCCGAGTTATAAAAGTATTCTTCCTATTATAGAGCTGGAAACCCCGGGTACTGACAGCCACCCTGGCTGGTCCAAGAACACAGCGAGTCGCTGGCAGATCCAGGAACACAATCAAGATCTCCGGACTGCAAGGCTTTAACTGCTAGACAATGTTTCTTCACCGGCGGCTCTCCTTCCTGGAGAACAACCTCCCATAGCATGAGCTGGAACAGGGCAGGGGGCGAAGCTACTCTTACAACTGTATCTCGTAAATATATGCAAGGCTATCGGTAACCTGCTTATTTTACAGCCAGGCTCAGTTTCTCGGGGACTGCCTTGCAAGTCTCTCTCCAGTCATTTACATGCTGTGCCTCACGCTTAATATTCCAGGCTCCGAGTCTCAGGACGGTTTATTTTCTCTCTTTGAGTCCTTTTATTTTAAAACGTGTCCTTTCACGCCACAGCCTACTATCCCGATGGGATTTCCTTCCGCGGAGCAGGAACCGAGGCTGTGCGCCGTGCAACCTCCCCAGCGTGCAGCCACGCTCAGCTTCCCACCAGAAGCAGCCGTGTTTTTAGAGTCAACAAAAGGCAACGCGTGACTGCCAGCCCCCGGAGCTGCTCCACCGCCGTGCCAGCCGCGACCTGCCCGGCACAGGCAGCCCCCAGGCCTGCCAAACCTGGCCGGGACAGAGCACCTCCTGTCGTGACCCACGGCAGCAGCTCGGTGCTCAGGGATGAGCTCTCAGGAAGGCAGCCTCATCTCCGTCTCAGCCTCTGTTTAAACCCGGCCCTCTGAGCATGCCAAGAAGGTATTGAACCAGATTTGACCCTAACTTAACCAGTTCAGCGCAGAGAAAGGCTTACTAATGGAAGATAAAACACTCCAGGTCAAAGATTGATACTGCAGCCACAAATACTGTGGTGGTCATTGCTTCAAAGAGCCCGAGGAGCCTTAAAGCACAAGGGTGTACGCTGGCTGTGAGCTGTGACTGCGCTGCCTACTCGGCTGTGCAATTCACACACCAAACAGAACATCCCCAGCGCTCTTTGTCAGGTCACTTACGTCCTTATTTACTGCAATTTCTGCCGATTTCTACGGGACGCGGGAAAACCCGAGTATTTGTTAGTTCCCAAAAACGGGCAAAGGAGTTCATTTAAAAGGCAAATGGAAGAGGAAGGGAGGATCAGCACCTCCTCCCCCCTCCCCCTTCTCCAAGACCTCTTCTTCTGGGAACACCCCCCCCCCCAGGAGTGTTCCCACCGCCCCGAAGTGGAGGGATGCTGCGCAGGGCGAAGCAGCCGGCCCCGGCAGCCCCTGCCCGCAGCCGCTCCCCCCGCGCTCCTGCTGTTCAGCGGGGAGGTGCTGAACGCGGGGGCCGCCGGGACGGGGGACCCGACCCGACCCGGTCCGTCCGTCCGTCCGTCCGTCCCCGGTGCCCCGCACCCGCCTGCCCAGCACCTGAACTTGCTGCCAGCCGGGCAGGCGTCTGCCGTTCCACGCGAGGCGGGGATGGTGTCTTGAGACCCATAAACCGCACTTTGCTCTTCCACCAGCACCGGGAAGCGGGTGCTGGGGGGGGGGGGGGGCTGGCGTTGGGGGAGGGGGCCGAGCGGAGCAGCACCGCGG
>JANXJC010000009.1:32201051-32223858 GCA_027564655.1 Leptodon cayanensis
CCCGGAGGAAGAGACAATGTCCAGGGCCGGGCGCCTGCTGGAGAGCCGCGAGAATGCACGGCCGGCGGCACGGCGCGGCACGGCTCGGTACGGCACGGCAGGGGTACTGGGGGGGGGGACGGGACGGGGACGGGGCTGCAACCCGCCCGGGCATCCTCCGCTCGGCACGGCCCGGGGGGACACCCGGCTCGGCGGCGGCCCGGTGACCCGCAGCCCGCCCGGGGACGCCCGCCCGGCTCAGCCCGGCGCCGGGAGCTCCGGGTTCGGCCGTGCCGCGGGGCGCAAGTGACGGGACCCCGGCAGCGAGTCCCCCCCGGGGAGCAGGGCGGGCGCCCCGCTGCCCCCCTTCCCCTGCGCTCGGTGGGTGCAGCGGTGCCCGGCCCCCGCGCTGCCTGCTCTGCTGAATCCTTTTGTTTCAGATGATTCTCCCTATCGCACCGTGGGAGCAGAAGAGGACCCTACTCCGCCAAGCAGCAGCATCCCTCGACGCTGCAGCCTCTTGTCTGAACGTTGCATCTCGGCTGTTGTTAAATCAGCCGCTCTTCAGGGCAGATCCCTGACAGCGAGGCTGCCCACCGAGCTCGCCCGTGCCCCCCAGCACGGCCCTGTGCAGGGACACCGTGCCGCCAGGTCCCCGCGAGGGCTGGGGATGCTGTGCCCCGGCTCCGGGCGGGCAGCGCGTGGTGTCCTGGCATCCCCCAGGACGGTACCCGCTCCCAGGCAGGGCCCCGAGAGCCGCGGGTCGGTGACCTCCCGCCCGGTTGGGGATCACCGCGATGGGCGCCGGCGTCTTGGCATCCCCCTCCCCAGCCCGTCTCACGTCTCTCGCTGTTTAATGGTTATGAAGGAAATTTTTACCAAATAAACCAAGTGTAACGGATTCAGCGGCGGAGCCTGCGGTAGGCCGGTGCCAGAGCCGAGGATGGGAACTGCCACATTCATGTTTATGGCTTGTTAGTGCGGATGTCCAATTATGATGTTTTCTACTCTGGTGTTAACCACTGCACTGCCAGGGAAAGCGTGCAAGGGAGGAGGGCTGGCTCGGGAAGATCCGAGGCCGGAGGTGAAAATGGGTATCGCTCGGTGTTGCATTTCCATCTCCTCCAGGCTGATGTGTGGAGCCAGAGGCTGAAGGGCGAGAGTGGAGCCCCAGGGGCCTCCCACGCTCCCGCAGGAAGCAGCGGCCGGCCGGGAGGGCAGCGGGCTACAAACCCCCAGCTGTGGGGGCCTGCTCTGCGCTCACTTCCAGCTCAATGGCTGCTGCTCCTCCCTGAAGCTAAAATAAAATCCTGACCATTTAAGGTGAACAGCAGACTTGCCATGGACCTCAGTGGAGCGGGCTTTAACCCATTCCCATTGCCGGGCTTTGTTTACTCCCTGGGCTCCTTCTCCTTCCAGCTAGACTGGCTTAAGGCCATTTAGGAGAGCAAGACCCCCAGGGACCAAGGCGCCTGCCCCTCTGTTTGGAGAGCTCGCAGGGGACCAAAGCCAGCCAGGGTGCGAGTTTGAAGCACTATTCTGTGCTGCCTCACCATGTGGACACTCTTATTTTATACTAAGTGCCTTTGTGTGGGTTAGGTTAATCCACTTTGGAAATGGATTAACCTAAATTTCACATCGGCAAACTTAGTGCTGAACAGCCGCGTCCACACAGGGAGCGAGGGAGGAACGGCAATTCAGCAATAGCTGCTGGGCAGGAGCTTTTCCCCGTGCAGGGGAGGGGTCCTGACCCCAAGGGGGGTCACCGCCGTTACAAGTGGGGTCATGAGCCTGACAGAAATGCAATTGTTTGTGCCAGCGTTCGGGGTCACGAGGCTGGCAGAAGTGGGGCTCACCGGCGGAAGAGGGGCTGCCTCCAGAAACGGCTAGGGAAGCTTTGGGAAACGGCACGCCAAGCTCCGTTCTAGTGGGTATTTTTGGGATTCAAATTATCTAGGGGGAAGTAACTGGCAATTAGATACAGAATTGGTAATAATAATTTATCAAGTTGTCAGGAACAGGGGTAAGTGCCTTAGGAGATTACATTTTTAAAAAAACACACCATAGTAAACCAGTGCTACTGTTATTATACATATATAATACACATCAAATATATTATTTATAAGTCGCTTCCTTCCCTCTCTCCTCGCAACGTGTTCATTACTTCTGGTCCCTGCAAACCCCTTCACACGGACACAGACCTGCCCATGCAGGAAACCTGGGGCTCCCTGTCAGGCTGTGCTTGCCCAGACAGGGTCCCGTCGGATGCCAGCAGAGCCTGAGCTGCAGGTCCTGAGAAGAGCCATGCCCTGGCTGTTAACGGCCCTGCGCCGCGCAGCCTGCCCGCGTACCAGGCGGTGACGCTTCCAAGGGCATCGCTAACGATGCCCTGACCTCATCTGTCGTAATTTCCTAAGGCAAGGCTCCGCAAGAATAAGAGGGCTGCTGTCAAACCCAGGAATAAACTACGTTTACGGCACTTTGTAGGAGCTTAATTGCACAGTTACATTGTTGACGAGTGTGGGTGCAGTGATCTAGTGGTGAGAGCAGGGGACTGCAGGACAGCAGGATCTGGCCATCATGCCAGAGGAGTCACTGACTCATGGGCGACCTTGTGCGAGTCACTTGATGTTCTTGTGCCTCTGAAAAGTAGGTTAAATAACAAATGGGACCTCCTGCATTGGGTCCTTCGTGACCATCAAACCCTACTGGGTAATAAGCATTAAAATGCGAATCTCTCAGGGGCAAGGCCAGTAAGAAAAGGGGGGCAAGAGGGGTGGCGCTGCAGAAGAGCTGACGAAGGAGGGCCCCAGTCGCATGGCACGAGGGCAATACGCAGCTTTTATCAACAACGTAGTTTAACTTATCTGCCATCCAGAGCAGAGTGAGGAAAAAAAGGAGAGTAAAGATTTGGGAAATTTTATTATAGACCAGATTTGTTGTGGGCTGAGGGCTGTATTCCCACTACATCTTGGTTGCTCCTTCTGCAAAAGTCGCAGTTGTTAGCATCTGGCATATGCATGAGTAAAAGGGTTGTTTTTTTTTCCCAGGAGCCAAGACCAAGAGATGGAAAGGAAATACAGCTCTGTACCTCACAGGGTACACCAGTCACTGCCAAGTAAAGGAGCAGGAAAGGAGTTGTTTCTGTGGATGGAATTTGCCTTCCTCTGGAGTACAGGGAATGGGTGTTTGAAGGGATGGGTCAATCGCAGTCAAATATCCCCTAACATTTCTTGCCAAAGCCTGAACCCACAGCACTGGCAGGAATGTCTGCATTGTGTTACGTGTCAAGGACGAGCCTCACAGCTTATCTCTTGGCCACCCAAATCAGAATCGAGTCAACATAAACAGAACGACCACTAAACCCATTTTTGGCCGTTCTCAAGCCATACCACATGTTTCAGAATCCATCTTTGCGAATAAAACTGACTCCGCAGAGATACACACACCTGTTTTGCGCACACAAGGCTCACGATGTGGGTCCTAGGAGTCTGTGCAACCAGGCAAGGTGCAAGCCTGCCTGCGCAGGTTTAACAGCAGCGGAAACAAAAGCAAGTACATGATTCAAGGTTAAAAAGCTGAACCACACAGCTTCATCTTCTATAATAACGGAAATCATTAATAATAGTTCGCACTCTCCAAGTAGTTGCCATCCAAGCTCTTGAAGAGCTTTATTAGTGAGCGAGACCTCAGAAGTCTCTCTAAGGTATTATCCCCTTTTTAAAGGGAGAAGGCAATTAAGAAACAGCCATTTGTGTAACTTGATCAAAGTCAACATACAGCATGTCAGCACCCGAGCTTGGGAGACAATGCAGAAAACCTCACTGTGCAAAGCTTTCCATGGGTACAGGACAAATTTAAGTGAATCCATGAAACTGTCCTATGGATGTTAAATGTTTTCATCAACGTGCAAGTACAGGTGTTTACATTTTCCCCAGGAACATTTCCTAGCCCCACTTTACAGGACCTGAACCAAAACTTTGTTTCCTGTTCTACTGGGAGCAGCTGCCTCTGATGCTGGTTACGCACAGGGAATGGGCAGCATCTCTCCTCACCAAATAGGGGAGGTACTTGGAAGAAAGGATGAATTAAAGACAGATAATGTGGTTTCTGGCCCTACTCAGTGTTCCCAGAAACAGGCTCAAGCAGCTCGGCTTTAGTAGGCTACTCGGACTGCACCGCTGGAGAACGTGCACTGGGGGGTAGGTGCGCATGGTGGAGGGCAATCAGTCCTAATTACCCACGGGTGGATCAGCCCCAGTGCAGAAGAGCCTTGCTGCAGAGCAAGCCGGGACCCCCCACAGGGTCTGCATGGGCCAGCCTGTGAGGGACCCGATGGCCACATCTGTGCAGCTCTGAGCTCCGTGGAGTCACTGTCACCAGCCTAGGGGACTCCGTGCTCCCCAGCCAAGTGTCACCGACCCGTTCCTTCCTCCCGGGCACTCCCGCCGCAGGTTCCTACTGCCCGGTTCACACCTGGTCTGCCATGCCCTGCTCCTGCTTGATCTGACCCAGCCCTCCGCTAGCATGACAACCACAGCTCCACGGAGAGTGAGAGAAACTTCTAAACATCCCCCAGCCACTTCTCCAGCACCTTAGTTAAGCTGCACAACATCACAGGGAAGGGAACAGAGAGTGGGAAAGGGACCAGCTTCTCTCCACTGATGCACAGGACCAGTGAGGAAAATCGACCGGACCAGTTGCACACAGCAACTAAATACACCCAAGCCGTTCAGGAGGACGAACTGTGCCTAGCATCACCAGAATCAGGCAATGCCACCTCCTTTCTTACAGAAAATGAAGTTATTTTCCCCCAAACTGCAAAAAGTCAGGACCTTGGCATCACACCTCATTTGAAGATAAAAGCTGTGGTGGCAGGATTTATCCCAGCCAGCCCAAGTCGAGGTCTCAAATTGTTTGCTTGCATTGAGCATTGCAATGAACACCTGTAATGCAGCTACACTGGGAAAAATACTGAAAGATCTACACAATGGGAAATAAAAGCTTTTAAGTTTTTACTCGCTGGGAACTTCAGAGTTAATTCCAATAACAAAAATGAGTTGACCTTCACTGAAAGCAAGCCATTCACAGGAGTCTGAAACCAGGCTAAATTGTTTGATCATCTGACCTCCTGCATCTCATGAGCCATTAAGGCCAAGGATGAAAGTTTTGCTAAACTATCTTTGCCAGATAGTTAACAGAACGTTGTTATGAAGGCCGGACTTGCCTCCCTGGCTTTGCCTGGACAAAGTCTGTCATTTAGGGCAGAATTTAAATTTACCAGCCAAAGCCCACTTCTGCCAGCAGAAGCTGTGTCTCCACCAGAGGGCTTTGCTGATGCAGATCTATGAGCAAGCCTTTATCGCATAGATTAAATCTGTATTTCAAACAGCTATGGTCACAGTGCCTCACTGTGTGTACGGCCAATATTCCCTTTTCTTCTGTGGGTAGGGGAGCATTTAGGGAACCTCTCTAGTGCTCAAAAATGTCTTAAAAATTAACATCAGGGAACAAAGATCTTTTCAAGTCAAGGAAAAGCCTCTTGAATGAGTTATCTTGTCAAGTTGATTTAGAGGTATTTATTCCTGGAGATGTTTCACACCCTCTTTAATGGACTGGGAAGTACCTTATCATCCTCATGTGATGCAAACGCATCATCCCACTTCCTTCCAAATACTGACTGCATGCTTCTGCCTTCTCTGCCCATCTATGAACACATAGAGCGTTTCTTTGGGAACCCTTTGCTAAGCACTCGAACAGATAAATCCAGGTCCTGGATCTCGCACAGCAGCTGCCAGCTCTGCCAGATTTGGTTCTGGTTTCTGGACTATGTGAAATGAGATATCTGCAATTCTCACTAGTGAACTTACAGACTGAAAATGAAAACCTGGCGTGCCCTCTTCTCCAGCCGCTCACTCCCCTCCCTGCCTCTGCTGCCTCCCCTGTGCCAGTTCTGCACCCCCAGGATTAGCCTGGAGATGGATCCACAGCAGAAGGAAGCAAGCGAGCTGCCAGGGGAAGATGCATCTTAGCTGTTCTGGTAATTCCAGAGCCTTCTGAGACACTGAAGCGAGCAAGCACAATAAGGGGTGGACCAGGGAGAAAGGAGAGTGGGAGGAGGAGGACTTAACATTGCAAACCAGCCTCTCTGGTCACGAGGCTCTGTGAGCTCCCAAATCCTGCAGAGGAGGCTTGATCCTCACCTGCATTAGATGAAGCCAGCTAGCTCCCTGTACATCTGTGGGATCTGAACCCCTCTGCCTGCTCTTGCAGGACTACCCTCCTGTTTGGGTTAAAACATTGCTTGAAATAATCTTTTGAAAACCACTTCACATCCAGGCACCGTCACACACTCCAGGTTTACAGGGAAATTACTGGATGGATGGAGCATGTGACGGTACAGGACAAGGCTCTGTCCCTCTCAAACACTTAGAAGTCAGTGTAGCAAAGCCATAGCAACAAGAAAAACGCTTGTATTATTTCCCATCCAAGAGCAGCTCCTGCCATTCACCGATTGCATGACCTTCTGTCAGCAATCATTGAAGCAACCTTTGAAAATGTTTCTGTATCATTTAAACCTAGTTACCCAACCCTGGACTGTATCTGCCAAGGTAGCAGGAACATCTCCACAGCGGAGAGTGAGCCTGGCATTTCAGTGCTGGGATTTGTTCTTTTAAAATCTTCATATTCCACCAGCCACCAGTGGAAATCATGCCCAACAGTGTGGCGTGAAAAATAAATCCAAGGCTGAGTTTGAATAAGAAAAGATTGTCTGGAAAATGACTGCTATAAACTCGAATAACCAATCATTTTAAAATGCTAATATTTAGTGTTTGAAAATGAGGTGGAAGGATCATTACAGATAAATATCAAATATCTTCCTTTCATTCCTTTTTGCTGCTAGATTGGGAAGGCCAGAAGTTCAGAGATGCTTTAATGCCTCAGTAGATACCCAGAAATGTGGCTAATCCAGTCTCTGGAAAGGGTAAGGGGCCTGATTTTTCTCACACATGTGAGAATTGGTATAAAATGGGAATGAAGGAAGACTCACACACCAGAAGCTCCTGCATGTTCTGGTGAACCCAATTTAAGCAACATGGGTCACAGTTGTTTTCTGTCATGCCAAAATAAATGTACTGACTCCAAGAAATACATTGAAATATATTCTGCAGGAACTCTTCATTTTGTGATCAACCACGTAAAGAGCTCCCCTCCTGACTGTTTTTTGTCCCTAAGCAGAGATAAAAAGCTTTCTCTAAGGTTCTTCTGGCTGTGCTTCCTTCTGGAGACACTGTTGCCCTAATACTAATGTGCTTAGCAGAACTAATAAATTACAGTTACATGCACACTTTTTTTTCCTGAATAATGAAGTTAAAAGGCCACTTTGGCATAAATTCATTCATTGTTACCCCAAGTGAAGCAAGTTCCTCCTGGTGCTGCTGCATACAAGTAATTGCTTTTGGCAAAAGCCAAGTCGAACACAAGTCCGTTGCTTAATTTATTTCTATTATCACCATCAAATGTTAGTGAGTGCAAGCCCATAAGGTGGCATGGCAGCAAAGCTGAGCTAAAGAGGGACCAGTATCATTTTGTAAATGTTGATATACAAAAACCATGCGGTGTATATTTGTGTAGTCCAAACTTTAAAGGCAGGTTGTATTTTCTTCCTGTTTTGCCTTTGTAGCAAAGTCAGAATTATTTCTATCACCTTTAGAGGACTTTTGCAGTTTGTAAACACCTGGAACCCCAACAGCTGCAAGTCCCTAACCCTAAAGCTCCCTCCCTGGGGAGAGGGAGAGCAGCAGTCCATGTTTCACAGCCCATGCTCCACAAAGACTGCCAGGACTGTCCAGAAAAAAGGATGGTACTGTCATGTTTCCACTGCAAAGTATGAAGAAGGAAAAAAGTAGCAGGGAAATGCGTGGTGGAGGGAATTGAAGCCTGGTATTGATATTATTACACATATTTTCTTCACACAGACTTCAGCGTTAGCAGCTCAGGTACAGCCACAGCTGCCTTAGGAGCATGGCACTTGTTTCCCCAGGGAAAGCTGGGGAGTGTCCCATATCTCGGAATGGATGGCACCCAACTCCCACTGGATTTTCTCCACCAGGTCCAACCACCTGTATCCTCTCCAGACTGTCGTCACCTCCAGATCTGATGGAAAGTTTTAATGCTTCAGAAGTCTGAGCAATAAGACTGATCTTTCGTTATTTTGCTCTCAGGAATCAGTTTCAGTTACACACTGAACGGCAAATTTTACTTCTTCCAAATAGGTTTTTCCCTTGGCTGCTACAGCTTGAAAAGCTTAGAAAGCTGCACCACATCATACCGATGAGAGCTCAGGAAAAGAAAAACTTTAGAGGCAGGGAATAACATCAAGCCGTTTGATTTATGATCTAAACCAACAACTACTGGTTGCCTCAGCTGGTCCCTTTTTTGTTCCCATATGAGATATGCTTCTATTTGGATCCTAGCGAGCTTCAAGAGCATTCATGTTAGCAGCACTTTGTATCTATCTATCTAGTGATAGCTCTAGTGCAAACTGCTATACCAAAATTCAGGGTATAAACTTCTCAAATCTCTAAATTACCAACCAAAGTTCTCAAAACAAGCATCCCTAAGCATGCAGCTTCAGAACTCAAGATTCGGTACTAAAGCCTGCCAGCTTCTGGGTGTTTTTTATTATGGAAATAAAATCAAACTGCAAGTCCAGTTTTCTACCTGTAGTAACTGGGTACAGGAGTTTAATCAAGCTTCATAGCACACTTCTCTTGAACAGAGCCTTGGAGCCAAGAGGAATTGGTAGAAAACGCATAAATGGTAACTAGACAAACCTCTCAGACCGTCCTTTTGTATACATCAAACTTAACTTGAAAGAACCGCCCCAAATGCTTAAAAGCACAGCTAGCCTTCACGGCCCACTGAGTCCTTAACCTGGGTGAAGAGCAGGCTGGTAGTCAATGGTATGGACAACGGTAGGGTCTGCAATCTCAACGCCTCTCTGCTAGGAGTTGCACCAAGACCCAGCAAACACTTTGCACAAGCCAAAGGCGGTTGGAATATGTCAGCTTTTGATCCCATTTATCCAAAAGTGGTCCTGAAGCAGACACCAGATGCCACGAAGCGGCGCATTCATCCACTCCATGTCCCCAGCTCAGCCCAGCCTAGCCTACCCCAGCCCAGCCCAGTCCAGCCCAGCTCAACCCAGCCCAGCCCAGATCAGCCCAGCTCAGCTCAGCCCAACCCAGCCCAGATCAGCCCAGCTCAGCTCAGCTCAGCCCAACCCAGCCCAACCCAGCCCAGCCCAGCCCAGCCCAGTCCAGTCCACCTCAGCCCAGCCCAGCCACCCCACAGAACTGTCCATAGTTCTACTGCCCGCCCAGCCCAAGTGCAAAACCTGGCACATGGCAGCCCTTCACGTTTCAAAAGCTGTGACATAACCTATTGCATACAAAACCTTAAACCCACTCAAACGTCCAACGTGCACAAAGGAAAAAAGCTCCAAAACACAGAAGTGCTTCCCATCGGATGCCATTTTGTCCTCCAGCAAGAAGGTTTCACTGCTGAAGCAGTGGAAGAGCTCGGTATCTCTCCAGCTCCTGACAGCAAACCCACATCTGACATTTCACACCCTGGCAATGGATGCTCTAACCAATGTCCCTTTAGGGTGTCACTAAATAAAAGTACCCATTGGGCGCAACTTCACAGTTCAAGCTATCAGCAATGTTTTCCACCACTGCACAACGCAAAGTCTTTCACTTCTTGCAACTAGCAGTAATGTAGGAAATCAGATTCAGGTTTCAGTGTGCTGGAAAGAAAATCCAGCACTGGCTTCCAGTGCAGATTGTGGGGAGCAAGTAAAACATACTTTTCTTTTTATAGACTGTTTCCATGGTGCACAGAGGTTCCCATAGCTAATTCTGCAGCTGCAGAACTTCAGAAAATTGCACAGCCTGGGTATTATCCTGTGGCAGTCTGCCCCATCCATTCCCAAATAAAAATCCAGTGGCTTAACAGTCTCATCAAACAACTGAGCCTTCTCCCACTTTGACACGAGAGCGGAGTGGCTGCAGTTGAACTTCCTCAAGTTGCCAACCACTTTAAGAGAGCATCGGAGCAACTGAAGCAAGGTCTGGGTTTCAGACCCCATCTGCTAAAGCTCCCAGGCACTTAGGAGGAGGTAAAGAAACAAATCCCTATTCGCCATCTTCATTTTTAAGATAATTTCTTAGAAGAATTGTGCATCTAAAGAACAAGCAGACTGTTCTAAGGAATAAACTGCATCAACTCCATCTCCACTCCTCTCCACTGACACAATTCTGAAGTAGCCCTATTTGCTTTCTCTGAGCCAGAAGATCAGAGGCATGTTGCCCTCCCAACTTTCATGCACCAATACTCGCTGTACTTGGTCAGAGCCTGACCCGCCTGGACAAACCAGCCATTTCCAAAAGCATCCTCCAAAAATCAATGTGCCGAGCACCAGTCACTCCCTTCACCGCTTCAGCATGGGCAGAAACCCGCTCTGCACCTCGCACTGCCCTGCGCCCGGAGCGTGACTCACCTGTTCCTGTGAATTCATCACCCGCAGCTTCATTTGCTTCAGATAAGTAGAGGTGAGGGGCATGTTGTAGTCAATGATCCCAGAAACCAAAGAGGAAGGTGGTTCGCTCTCTGAAGAACAGAGGAAAAACTTTATTTAGATACAGGGATGTGGAAGCACAAACCTACGATGTGTTCTCATAATCGTTAAACATATGTATTTAGAAGCACTTCAAATCCCTAGTGAGAGCTGGTGCCTGCTGAGCTAAGGTTCCTATAAGAACACGACCCCACCAAGAACATAATTACAGAACAGATGTTGTTTTGCAAAAAAAATAGCATTGCTGTCACCTGCAGAAAAGACTACACATAATATATAATTTTTCAGTCTACCAAACTAGAATGTAGCAGAGGAAGAAACCAAGTCTTGCTGATGCCTCAGAAGCACTTCTATGCAAATGGGATTTATGCAGAGGTTGACGAACAAGAATATATTTGCAGCTTGCTTTAGCATTGCAAAATCTTGCCAATTTTGCTGGGATTCCCTCAGGTAGGAGTTAACATTAAGGCAACTTATTAAGTATCTCTATCTGGTGATGAAGACTATTTTTAACACCCTCATTAAAACACAAACTTAATTTTAAAGATCTTTAATTTAAATTGTTCCTGTTGATTCCTCTGGCTGCATCATATTGAGCTCTAGAGATCAGTCTAGATTCAGACCACTCCTGCAGATCGTTCTATCTAGCCAGACCAGAAGAGTCCCCATAAAGCAAATTCTCAATGATTTTGTCAGCTCTGCCATCAGCACTGTGGAGCTTGTGCGCTCTCCACATAGGACACGAAGATGGCTACAATTATCTATTCTAACATTGAATTTACAGGCTCAGGCAATGGGTTTGTTCAAGAGGAAAGTTGCCGTTTCCCACAGGGATGGCTGCTGGCTAAAAGGAAGATTTCTTTGCCCTCAGCAGAGGCAGATGCAAGTGTGGAGAATTAATCCGGCCTTCCAGCACACTCTGAAGGATGTGTGGTGTCCATTGGAAAGGGAGCTTAAGCAAAAATGGATGAGGAAGAAGGATTTCCAGCAGCTGAAGGTGAATCGATGGTGGGAGGTTTCCATTCCTGTCTCTGAATCTCCCTGGCTGGCTTGCATTTTCTGGGGTCACTGGTTTCACAGGCACTTCTGACACAGCCCCTTGAAAAAGAGCCTTCACAAAATGTTTTACAGCACCTTAGAAAACCCATCAACCCAAACACAATGGGCCTGCTTTTCAGAAATGCTGAATATCCAAAAAATCCCAGTGAAACTCAGCAGACCTGAAGATGCTTCACACCTCTGGAAATACCAGATCTATCATGTCTGATTAAGAAGTGACCTGACCCAAAAACTGTCTGTAACTGACTTAAACATCACACAGGTTTTTGCAAATCTTCTGTATCAAGACGCTAACTGCACCATGGAAATACAATGCTTTCTTTCCAGGTCCATCTAATTCATCCCTGGGCAGCTGAAGCATCCCTGGCTGTGGATGCAGGAAAGGGTAGCCAGAGCTACTCAGGCCACCAGCTTGCTCAAATACGAAAGTGCAAAGCTTTTAGGAACCTTGTAAACTAATTCCTCCCTTCTTTTCTCATGGCTGCATGTCAGTGGTCTCTGTCATGCTTCAAACTACAGATTAAGAGCACTTCTACATCTCTATACATTAAGCACCCAAAATAACCCATTATTCTACTGTGCAAGGAAGCTATTTTGTGATGAAGAGATGGTAAAATCCCAGTGCAAGGGGTGCTTCTCGCAATCTGGTTCTGCGGTGAAAGGGGAAACAGCTCCCAGGAACAAAATCCGACACCTACCCAGGCTGGCTGGGGTCATCAATATTTGAGTCTTTAAGAAGAGTTTAGGAAAGCATTTGCCAGGAGTAGCAAAGATAGAGCTGCTCCTTCCTTGAAGCACGGGCGTGGATGAGGTGAGCCTTTCAGATCTCTGAAGATGGTACGTTGCTCTCCTGCCATCCCATACTTAATAATTCAGTGCTGCAGAAATTAATGAGGCTCAACAGAAGCACCTCAGCATCCTCACATGGGGAGGAAGCAGGAGGTGGATGATCTTTGGTGCTTACATTCTGCCTGAAACCATCCTATGTAAATCTGGAATAATGCCATTAGCAGCCACAAATTTACTGTGAATTTGTGCAACTGCAACAGACAAGAGCTTGAGCCTAAGAAACCAAAACCTTTTTTCTTTCTTAAGCTAATTGGAAAAGAAAGAAAACCTTTGTTTTAAAAGGCCTGGGGGACTCCGCAGGAACAATCCTCATATCTTACGTCACAAGGGGGGGCTACTGGAATCCTTTAGCTCATTTTTCAACAAGTTATCTATATCACATGCCCCCTGTGTCAGACATACAGATGGAACAGGCAGAATCGTTTAAAGTAAAATGGTTTCAATCCTAATTCCATACTTGTATAACTCTACTGGAATTAGTCCTAATTTAATAACAGTGTAAAGAGATCACAGTGAAGTCCAGTGATGTTCAAAGTTTCCCATGAGCAAGACAATTTGCTTTTATGAATTATGTGGGTGCCCTGCAGGCTTTGATGTCAGATATGTTTAATTAAGGATTTTTGTGATCACAAATGAAACATTTTAAAATTTGTTTAATGGACAAAAGAAGTACGAAGAGATGGGAATGACTCAAATTTTTTTATCTTACTGAGTTAAACTTTACCTATAGATGCTTGTATTTGTGTATGCATGGGCATACACCTATGTAATTCTTCTATGACCCCAATGTTTTTTCAGGTGATTTACTCCTGATAAATTCCTGAATTAGTGAAATCAGACACTCCTCCCCAGTAAAAGTTACCTTATCTTATCTACTCTATGCATTTTCACAGGTACTTAGTCACTCTTTAGGTACTATTCACAGCAGAAAGGCACTTCTGTCCCTCCATTCCTGGTGGGTAAGAAGCAGGACTTTTTATGTGAGGATTCCTTTGTTTTCCTGTCTGATTTATTTTTAAGAGAACCGCTAAGGGGGAAAGCTTTATGAAAATAATTGGTATTCACCTATAAATTTGCTCAGGGCAGCCAGATCTCAGCCCTGACCATGGTTTTCACAGCTACGACCACTCTGGGGAGGATACTCAGCACCTGGTCTTCTCTGAGCTGCTTCTGAGCTGGGATAGTTACCCTGTCTCTCGGAGAGGCATGGGAGACACGGGGATGGTGGGTGGGCAGGAGGGAGACCCTGAAGGAACAATGACCCTTTTCATCCCTCCTGAAAAGGGATCCCAAGCTCCAGGACAGACAGCTCGGCTAGTGCCAGGCATTTAGAAAAGTGTCCTGGTTTGGGTCAAGCCAACAGGCGACATCCTTGTTGGTCTGACTCATCCCATCGCCTTTCCCATCCACTGAGCTGACTGCTGCAGCCGCAGTGCTTGGAATGTCACCCGTGATGGATGCGGTGCAATCAGTGTAAAGGTCAGGTTTGCTCCTAGTGAGGCTGAAGGCCAAAACTTCTCTTGACCTAATTGGAAAGAGGGATCGGGCCCTTAGCCAGCAGAGTGGGAAGTGCTGTGGTAATGGAGCTTAGGCTATTAAATGTCACATAGGATTATTTGGGAGAGTTTCTAAAAAATATAACAAGTACAAAGCATTTCAGTCACTAGCTTCGGATAGCTGGCACACATAATCCACTTAAACGGAACCTCTGGGCTGTCCGTAGCTCTGCTCCTAGCAGTAAAAAGTTGGAAATCAGTATTTAATACTAGAAATTTTCTATTGTTGGGTCCTTTGTTCATTTAATTCTACTTCTCTGCTTGATAAGAGCTGCCAAATGAGCCTGTTTGCCTTAACAGTTTTGAAACAGACTAACTCTCTGCAGTTTGCTTAGGTTTTTTTAAAGAAGCAATTTTGTTGGGTGAAACCTCTCAGAGTCAGTTTGATGCTTTTTGCACTGGATCATGAAAACAAGTTTGTAATTCAGAAAAAAACACACAAACATCAACTGTAACCATTTACTCTGGAAGAAAACCCGGTCCCATCTTGTGTGCCACTTGTATCTTTTAGGTCTAGGAGCTGCAGATTGGTTCTGTTTACAAAAGAACCTTAATGAGCCAACCACCACAATGGCCACACTAATTGGTTGTACACATAGGCATAATATAACTTTGATTACCAAAATACTTTCCATTATCAAAAATAGGATCATGACATGCATATCTATTAATTACTGCAAATTACTTCTTTATCAGAAACTTCAGTTATTCAGACATACTCAGTGTCTTTCATTACAAAATTAATACTTTAAAGGAAAAACTTTAGGTCACATTTTTTCAGAAATCAAAGTTTCCACCCACATATGATTATGGGTTGATTGCAGACATATCTGCAATATTTCTGACCCACGCTTTGTATGGTTGCACTGGGGAAGCTCGGAAAGAAATCCAGACTGCTTCTGCTAAGCTGAAAACAGTGACAGACAAACCGGATTTAAGCAATTCTTTCAACTTGGCTATAAAAGTGCATGAAAAATAACACAGGTTAGGAAAATCATTAGGGTAAGAAGTATCTCATCGATGGGGCAGTATCCTGACAGCTATCTGTAATACCATGCTGGTACAAAATGCCGTGTCAGCTCTGCTGGCAGAAGTCATTTGCCTTTACCTTTGGGCTCCAGTCCGTTGGAGTTGAAATGCATCCTCTTCTGGCACTCGGTGCAACTCATCAGGAACCTGGTCACAGCTTCTCTCGGGAGAAAAGCATAGGTCTCTGCAATCTGGGAAAACAACAAGACGGCTGTATGTCCTGGGCAAGTGAGAATGACTAGCGGAGAGCCAGGTGGAGGGCGCAGGAGACCACAGGCACCCTCCCACCTCGCCTGCTCAGCCTAGCCAAGAACATCAATGACTCACAGCAACACACCATTCCCTTCAGCCCGGTCCTGGGATCCCTGTATCCCTCCCTCCGGAGCAACTGTTGATGGAGGAACATTATGGGAGGGTAACTGGTGTGTCAGAGAGGCACCTGAGATGTAAAAGAACAGACCTTTGGACTCCCCGCGTAGCCATACCTTCCCAGAAACTCCTTTCCATTCCTCCTCGGAGTCTGGGAAGAGCGAAGCTACAAACGTGTAAGAATCAAATGAGAAAGTAAGGTCTCCGTCAGCTCTGTTTGCATTGTTAATTACCATCACACCAGTAACCTGAAGAATCCATTAATCTTTTGTAAGGGCAGGTCACTTTTTCCCACAATGACAATCAATTACTGTTAATAATACTTTGCACTTCTGTGACATATTTTATCTAGGGAATTGAAAACATTTTTACAAACAGTAATGAATTAAGTCTCCTGAACCTTTGTGCGATATTTGTATTTTACAGATCAGGAAAAGCTGAGGATAAATATTTAAAACTTGGATGCTTGAAGTTAAACACTATATCCAGAGCTAAGCACCCACAGAAGGTGCCTGGCTATCACAAACTCCTATTATTCCAATTAATCCCTGCCAGCAGCAATTTTACAGTACTTCTAAAGATCAAGACTAGGTTATTTGGAGAAGGAATGAGGCAATTTTAATGTAGATTTCTTTAAGGCCATAAGAGACCATCAAATTACGGAGTCTGACCTGTGTAGCACAAGTCAGGGAACTTCACCCAGGTTCTCCTGCAGCCCAGTAGCCTGTGGTTTGCCTAAAACATCTTCCAGGAAGACATCTGGTCTTAATTGGAAGGCATTAAGAGGTGGAGAGCCCACCTCTTACTTTGGGGTTGGTTCCTACGGTTAATCACCCATCCTGTTTGGTCTAAGTGACTTGTCCTAGCACGGCGGTTCCCAAACCAGGGGCCGTGACCCCAGCAGGGGTCACAGCACTTACAAGTGGGGTCATAAAGCAGACAGAAATTCAATTGTTTGTGCCAGTCCTCAGGGCTGCGAGCCCGGCAGAAGTGGGGCTCAGAACGGGAAGCAGGGCTGCAACCAGACACCTCGCGAGCAACGGCTGGTGGCGGGGGCCGAGCCAGGAGGGCAGCCCAGGACATCCTGATCCCCCTCCTCCGGCCAGTGGGCATCATCCTCCCGCCTTATTTTGTTGACAAATATTAAAAATACCTAAATTCCAAGCATTTTTCTACCCTACAGGAAAGGGTGATGCTTAAGCTTAGAATAAAATAACGTTATAGAAGAAGGGCAATGGGGCAGAGGGCAGAGGGTTTGCTTGATGATGGCTAAAGCAGCGCCATGACCCAACGCTGCGGTGGGTGGGAGAGACATTTATCTCCACTGAGCGGCAGCAGAGCCCGAGGTTTTACATACACGCTAATGCCAGATGGGTGGAAAGTTCAGGCAGGGACCTTGTCCCAGCCCTTCAAATGGAGGATGCAGCACTGCCTGGTCCTCACGGGATTCTCCTTCTATCTACCTGCAGCCCCACCGAGCTCAGTTGTGACTGAGCGGCTGCCCGGCTCAGCCCTTGCCTCTGTGCGATATTTATCCACGCACAAGCTCTAGGGACTCCCACAGAAACACCGAAATTAGGGGCCTGAAAATTGCCAGTGGCAGACGTGGTACTGTGGCGCAGGCAGGGAACTGTCCCTTTGTGCTGCCCGTGGGGCTGAGCCCAGTTTCCCTGCCTCTTTTGCTCCAGCAAGCCCACAGTCTCCGCTGCAAATGTTCAGCTAATTTTAGTGATACAGTTGTTATTTCTCAGCTGATTTGATGCTCTGCAGAGCAGACAGCTTCCTTGATGAGTTATCTCCCATCCAAACTCCTTTTCTGATTGCCTCCCTCCGGAGGTCACGGACAAGGGCAAACTCTCCAGTGCCTCTAATCAGAAACGGTGGGGAAAGGGAGAGGGAGAGAAACGGCAGGGGACACCAAAGCCTCCCGAGCTGACCGCCCAGCAGCGTCCCTTTGTGCAGCCGAGCCATGGCGCGGGGTGTGCTATGCAGCATTTCACCTTCCGGACCCGGCTGCAAAGGCGCTCCAGGGAGACAGGGCATGAGCGAGGCCAGCCAGCCCAGCCAGCAGCGTCCTGCCAGGTCAGGAGGGGATACACGCTGCTAATGTGATGATCTCAGCTCAAGAGGGAGACGGAGGGGTGGAGCGTGAAGCTCTCTGACTGCTGCGAGCAGGCCTGGGAAAACAGACGGATCCAGCCTGCTCCCCCGGGGCTGTGCAGGGCACAGATTAGTCCTCCAGAGAGCTGAATTGAAGGAATTAGGGGAGGGTCAGAGTGGTCTGCTGGGGAAATGAGGGGGAAGTTTTTGAATTGTGGTTGTGCTGGTGGGGCTGCCTGCCCCCCCGCCTATAAAGAGGTCACCTGCTCCTGGCCGGGAAGGGTCAGCGTGTGCCCCGGCCCCTGGCCCCTCGCTCTGCCGCAGGGGCAGGAGTCGAGTGTGCAGGGTGCCGAGCGGTGCCACGAGCTGTGAGCACTGAGCCCGGCTCCCCGGAGGGTCCTGTCGCACACAGGGGGCTGCAGGGCACTGGGCTGCCCCTCCGGCACCGCCAGCACGAACAGCCATGGATGGATCCAGCGACATACGCAGGCAGGACAGGCAGGACAGACTCCACCCCTGAGCCGGCTCCGGCAGCACACCAAGCCCTGCATAATCTCAAGCATCATCGCAGAGAGCAGGGCAGCCCGCACAGACCTCTCCAGGATGATGTATACACCAGAGACACGAGCTGCCAGCCAGCCACTTCTGTCTCTAAGCGACCTGGTCCTTAGGGCTGTGGGATTCAAGGGAGTAGCTTGGTTTTGGACAGTAAATTCAGCTCTTCTTGTAAAAGGAGAGCCCAAATGTTTGCATTGAAGGGCTGTGCAGAGTCAGGAGAAACAGCAAGCTCCCTGGAGAAGCACACTTCAAGCTAAATTATTCCTGACCTAACTAGAGTGGTTTCAGGATGGATAGAGCTGGTTCTCAGCATTCATGGAGCACCTGACGAGACTTAGCTCCGTGCCTGCCTCCATTTTGTAACGGAACAAACCCAGCGCTGGTGGCGAGAGCATCCACTCAGCTGGGAAAGAGAGGCGGGCTCTGGCCGTGCCCCAGTCCCCCCTTTCTGGCTGCTCCTGCCCTTCAAGGCCCACACGAGACATTTCCCTCTGGCTGAGGGAGACAGGGAGGCAGATGGCACAGAGCAGAGCATGCAGGGGAGGGGGCAAACATCTCCTTGCCCATCAGTAATACCGAGCATTTCTCTTTTTCTTTTTTCCCCCCAGACATGTACAGTTGTCTTTGTATGATTCACTTGGCCTCTCCTCTCCAAGCAGCCGTACCGTTGTGCTGCCACTGCAGCCCTGTTTCCCATCTCCCGAGCACAGCTGCTCTGCCTTTAAACGACTCCTTTCTCACGCCTCCCCGCACAGGCAAACAGGAGTCTCCTTCGCCTCTGCCTCCCACCAGCGGCTCTGCTTCTACCTGCCCTCCCATCCCCGTCCCCATCCATGTGGGATGCCCACTCCCACAGCCCCTCTGCCCCTTCGCTCCCATCCCCTCGCTGCCCGGGGCACGCGAAGGGGGAGTCTCACCGCTCGGTAGGTTTTCTTCTGCCCGGCATGTTTGGGTGCTTTGCCCGGCTCCGATGAGCTCTCCACATGCATCGAGTATATGATGTCAAAGAAATCTTCCACCACAGCCACGCGTTTCAGAGAGATGCCCTCGGGCTCCGACAGTCCATCTGCCCCCTACAACAGTGCAGGCAAGTTGAGTTAGTGTCAGCGATGGGTGACAGGGGTGACGAGATCAGCCCGGGGCTAATGTGGTTGGAGGGGGCAGAGTCGTGGTGCTCCAGCCCCGGGCTGCCTTGGGCACGGGGGATGTGGGGGATAAATTAAACAGTGCTCCAGGGAGGATCCTGCTGTAGCCAGGGCAGTGGCGGCTGCTGCTGTTGTGCTGCTTGCTAAAGCTGCCAGTGAAATTGGGCCAGGAACAAAAACCAGGGAAGAGTCCAGAGTGGAGTCACAACCAATCAAGAAATTCAATTCTCACAATTTGGGATGATTTTGCTAGGCGGGGAACAGGCAAGGGAAGCTCTTTGGACCTGCACATGGTACTAAACCATCCTGGGAAGCCCTACGACATCGGGCACCCTCGCCGGCTGCAGTCCCCGTGGATATAGATCAGCCGGCAGGACAAGGTTTCACTGTGATGCCAGGATACGGCCCCTAAAGGAAGGAGACAGAATCGCCCTTCTTCCCTGCAGTGACCTTTCCAAGGCACCCTCCCTCTCTCGCATACGCAGAGCAGCTGAGCGCTGGCAGCAGCAGCACAGCTCTTTGTGTGTTAGGATGTGCTGGAGAGCAGGAGGCAGTAATTCTGCCACACGGCAGTGGTGACAGACTGGTGGGAGTGGGAAGTGTGGGGAGCAGTGCTCCTCCAAGCTGACTGGCACCAACGGTGTCAGCTCACACTGGCAGGGTGTGCCGCGGCAAGGGGAGGCAGCCTTTGGTACCCGGCAGCTGCTAACGGTGCTCCGGCACAAAGCACCAGAGCGGGGAGTGCTAATGGGAGGTAGTCGGTGGCTACTGTAATGGCAGGGAGTACCGAAAAAGGGCCAGGCTTCAGGAGGTCACTTAGCTTGCTCCTCAAAAAAATGCCATTGTTGCATAGACAGCGGTATGTATACAAATATATATATTACGTATACATATACATACATATACCTCCCTTTGAGGCCTGCTTTCCAAAAAGGTATGCATAGGTACTGTCCAGCTGGTACACACCAGGCTGGTGAGCAGCAACCTGCACATCTAAATGACCTGCAAACTATCTTTTTCACTTGCGTTCACGCATCTGTGAGTGCGGGCGGAGGCTGGCAGAGGTCTGCATGCAAAGGGAACACCCAATCTCGTAACTTGTACTTTTTGTTGTTACTGGTGATTGGGATCTGTGTATCTTATACGGTCTATAGATTGAATAAATGCTGCTCTTAAGCCACCAGTCAAGGGACTCTCAAAAATCAATCATTTAGAAGGACCACCTTCTGCTAAAGACTACCCAACATCTTGGGGAAGCAGTCTTTTAATGTAAAGTGCTACCTATTAAAGTTGGCTCCTCACCCCAATTTTGGAACAGAGACTGCCTGTGCTGGGCACAGACTGCAGTGGGATGGGGTTGGTGTGCTCACCCGGGACACGGGCATGAGGATTTTCCAATACGAACCACCTCCGCCTTCCCCGGGGAGCCCTGAGCCGTATATAAAGGTGGCTGTAACAAAGAGAATATTGAGAACGAACACAAGGGGCAGGGTGGCAGTGCTGCCGTGGTGGGGGTCGGGAAACTTCGCCCGAGGGAGTGTCTTTGAGGAATATAGATCTAATGTCTTCTGTCACCATTCGGGGAGTTTCACTTTAATCGAGGGCATGGGTATTCCCCTGCCAAGGAGGAGCGGGCATTAGGAGGCTTCCTACTGACCAATAATCCTCAGAGCAGGGTTGACATGAGGATAATTACAGAAACAGGACAAAGGAAAATGTATCAGGAGAAACGCAGAGTCAGATGCAACAAGCAGAGCCTTCAAAATTAAGGTTGTAACCAACCCTCTACGCAAATCACTATTTCCAGGGCCATCCCAACCAACTAATACCCTCCTCCCTGCACGGCCAGCAGTTCTCGATTTCCTCCTTGGTTTCAGAATGAATGCAGTTACGGTAACCTCAGGGTCTGGGCATCGCTACAGCCTCTCTGCTCATCCAGCACTGCCTTCCTCTCCACCCCGGCTGGATGCCGGAGCTGCCTCCTCGACACCCTATTCCCTGCAGCGACCCTCCCCTGACTCCTCGCGTCTCTCCAGCCCCTCAACAGCCTTGTGACTTCTTTCCCTGTGATGATTATTTAGCACTGGGAAGCAGGTGAGATGCAAGCGGTATCAAAGCCACTGGATATAAGAAGCTGTATCAAGTCAGTGCTTCTAGGATTACAGAGGTTTATACCTGGCAATATAACAAACACTGACCTAGGTTTTAAGAGGACACACGTGCTATAGACTACCTCTCAGAGGGCCCACGCCCCTCTGGTTCCTCCTTCCACACCCAGTATTGCTCAGAGTATTCAAGGCATGAGTCAGAGCCCATAATATCTCAGAACGGCTTAAAACCCCTTAGGTTTAAAAAGCAATAAAAATTCAGTTGGGAAGAAGGATGGGAATAAGGGATGCTGGTGTTGGGGCTTTATTGGAAGTCACCTGCCCCCAAAATGAGTAAAAGATTTCAGGAGCAAAGCTCAGTCTTGACATTAAGTGCTTGGAAGCAGGCAGCACTTCAGGTGCTGAGGAAGGGAAGTCCCTTTGCCACCTTACAGGCATCCTCTTCTTCCCTACATTTGCCCAGCATTAGTTTCTCGCTCCCCCTTCCCGGTCTCTCCTCCCTTTCCGCCCCTGCGTACCCCGTCCCGCAGGTCTCGCCCCCCTTTCTCCCACCTCCTCACCTTCCCAGCCGTCATTAACACTCTCTCTCCTCTCCTCCAGGTTTCCCATCAGGTCTCTTTCCTTGCCAGTGTCCTTTGTTTTCCCTATCTCCTCTAGGCCCACATTTCTTTGCTTGCCTCCTCCCCACGAGCCCCTGTAGCCCCGCGTCCCCCTGCCCTCCGCGTCAGCCACCCCCTCCGGCCTCTTGCACGGCCCCAGCGCCTCGGTCCCCCCTGCACCTCCTCTGTCCCCCGCGTCCCCCTGCTCCACCTCGCCACCCCCCCGGCGTCCTCGGCTCCCGCACTCCCGCGCAGCCGTCCCGCTGCGCATCGCGACCACCTCCTGCTATCGGGCAACCGGGCTCTATTTCTAGCCGAGAGCAGTGCTGGGGGGTGGCTGTTTTGGGCCGGGGTGGCCTCACCGCCCCGTGCCCCGGGGAGCAGTGGCCATCGTCCCCGAGGCCGGCGTGGCCAGTAAAGAGCAACGGGAGGCGACAGCCATTTCAGGCAGATAAGACGTCCTGGGGTGAGGGAAGAGGATGGGCAACGCGTGGGGAGCGGCCGTGGCGCTGGCAGCGTTCCCTCGCCGCCCGCCGAGCCCCTGCCCCGGCACCTTTGTTCTCGGCAGCCGCCCTCGCCCTGCCCTCCCTCCCGCCTGCCGCTCCCGCCGCCGAGGGGCACGCTCGACCGCCGGCCCCCGGGGCCCGCTCGCACCGCCCGGTCCGCCGCGGGCTGCCCCTTCCCACCCTCTGCCCTCAGTCCTCCGCAGGCGGCCCCGCCGCTGCCCGGGGCCGGGCCCTTCGCCCTCCGCCTCAGGGTGGGGGCGGCCGGCTCGGCGTGAGGGGACGGGGAGAGGCGGCGAAGAGCGGCGGGG
>JANXJC010000009.1:32223876-32236679 GCA_027564655.1 Leptodon cayanensis
GGCGGAGGTGACATCTGCCGCGGCGGCGGGGAGGGAGGGAGGGCGGGCGGCCGCCCGGCCCGGGCTGAGGCCCGCCGGCAGGTAGCGGGGTAACCATGGCAACCGGCGGGGCCGCGCGCTGCCGGCGGTAATCCGCTCCCCCGGGCCGGGCCGGGCTCGCCGCCGGCTCCTCCTCACGCCCGCCCCGGTGCCCCCGCACCCGCAGGGCCCCAGCCGGCACGGTCCGGCTACCGGGCAGGGCCCCCCCCCCCACCACCACGGGCTACGCCTGGGCCTCAGGCTGCGGGCAGGGCCCCGACACGCCCGGCCCCTGGCTGCCGGCTGCCTCCCGGGCCGCAGGCACCTTGACGGAGCCTGGGTGCGGGCAGGCCCCGGGTACAGGGCGGGCTCCTGCCGCCCTCAGGCCCCAGCCATCCTGGCCGCTCCCTGCTGCTCTCCGAGCCCCTCACGGCAGCCCTGCCGTGTCTCCCGCACGGACCTGCCCTGCCTTCGAGCCCGACAGCGGCACCCGCACAGGCGTCCGTGGCCAGCCTCCTCCACCCGGCCGGCTCCTTCGGCTCCCGGTGACCCGCTGGGTCTCCACAGGCCCCTGCGGCCATTCCTCAGCTACCCGGCACACGCGTGAGAACTGTCACCGTCGGAGGGATTCACAGCTAAACGGCAGCACTGAGGAGCAAACCGGGTTTTCGGCGGGGCAGCAGGTCTAAGGCCGGCAGCTGCCACCCGATCCCCTCCGCGCTGCCCCGCGGTGACCTCCACCCCGTGCGAAACCAGACTCCCAGCCCAGGGCAGCTCTACAGAAAGATGAGCAGCGGGCTCCCTGCAAAGGGCTCCCTGTCCCTGCAAGCCCTTCCCCACCTCGGGCTCTGATTCGGGAGAATCTGGGAGGATTTAATCCGAGCTGCAAGCCAGGGAGCCGGCTCTCCAAAGCCTGGGTGCTTCCAGCTCCTCTTCAGACCCACTGGGTCTGCTGGAGGACCCGGTACCTGCCCGGGCTGGGGCCAACAGCCTGGAGGGTCCTGGCTCTGCCCTGGCACCGGCTGGCGGGGGGAATCTCTGCCTCCTCCAGCGCGGCTGGCAGCTCTCCCGGGGCCTGCGAAGCTGCCCCCACTTCGCTGCTCCACAGGGAAGCATCCCTTTTCAGAGGGGGGGATGCTGGAGGGCCATCGGGCAGGGGGTGCTGGAGCAGGAGAGGGATGGCAGGGAGTGCCGACTGCTTCCCCATCTGCTGTGCTCCACAGCAGATAAAATGCTGCCCTGGCCTTCGCACGAGGGGCCGATACCAGCCGAATTTGGCTTCCTGTGAGTCAAAAGCCGCTTCCTGCCAGCAGAGCCCTGCCTGATAATGGCTGCGCTCTGTTCTCGGGCTGAGGAGCAGACCCTCTGCCCTCGCCTCTTCTCGCACTTCCCACATGAAAGCGTTCATCTCTACCTCCCAACCACAGCATCTCCCCCCCCCCGCCCCACTACAGAGTCTCTCGGCACGTTAAACTCATCTCCCTGCTGCTGTCTGGAAGGGCTGCCGTCACTCTCATCCCCGGGACACCCGTACGGGAGGTCTGGGGCCAGCTGTATCGAGCTGCCCCTCAAGGTCACCTCCCTTGTACGCAGGAGAGAGGCAGCGTCGTTCGCTCTGCCTGCGTTCCTGCTGCCCGCTGGCAGTGGGGCACGGCTGCTGTCCCCCAGCTGGGTCAGGATCAGGGTTTCCCCATCCAGCGCTGCAGCGAGCAGCCCCGCGGTGTGACCGCGGTTTCCCCAGCCCACGCCTGGCAGCGCTATCTCTGCGGCAATCAGACGTCCCTCGCCCTTACTGTAAGCCCTTGGTGGTTCCCTCTGCTGCATGCGCAAAGGTGCCGTGACATACCTGTTTTGAGATTAGCAAACCTGGGTTTGTGTTTTATCTGAGCACTCTGCTGCTCTTTTCTCTCTCTTTAAGGTGCCATTCTAATTTCCTACAAGTTATGTTTTGTTCTAAGGAAATTTTTGTTCTTCTGAAAAAAATTATTAGCTGTAACGAGGAGCGGACGTGCACAGGAAAAAGCGGTTGGACAGAAACTGCAACATACAGCAAGGGATGAAATCCTGCCCTGCCGTCAGAGACATCCCCGTCAGGTCCTTCAGAGATGATACCTCGAGTCCACCTCCCTGGGCAGCCCACCGCCTCCCCGGCTGCCTCCCGCGCCCGGCACCGCGGGTACCACCGGCAGACGGAGCGGTGAGCGAGCGGAGCACAGCCCACCTCTGCAATTACTCCTTCTGCACAGGCTTCCGTACCGAAACAGACGTTTTATTTCAATATGGACTCTTACAACTTTTGATCAAGAAACTGTTCTTGGTACTTCTCATCTCTGGGAAGTCAGCCCTTGATTGGCTTCTATATTTAGACTTCTCCAGGGCTTTAGGAAGTTCACTCCTCATGGTATTTAGGTGTAGGATGAAAGCAGCTTTTGCGGGGGATATGTTAAACCACAGCAGGCTCCCTCTGCTAATGCTGTGAGGAGAATGAAGAGCTAGATTCCTCGAACTTCCCTCTTCCTCTTGTCCCTCATGCCACGGGCACAGTGCGTGCCTTAGAAATAGGCACTGGGGAAATGCTAGGCTGAGAACAATATCAGCTGTATTGCTCATAATAAAAAGAACCCACCAGAAGAATATGGGAAATGCTCTCACTTACAGATTTTGATCTTTTTTCTCCTGGAAATATTTTGCTGGGAAATTTTTCTGATAATTTCTGGTTGAAAAATGGGGGGAAAGCGGTTGCTAAAATGCCGATGATGTTTCTCCGAGCTAAGCATTTACATGTCATTTTGCACGAACCACCAAGCAAACGTGAAGCCCCATCCTGTACTTACAGCCTCAGTCCTACTTACTGCAGTAAAAACAGCCCCGGCTCTGCTGATCAGCTGAGCGTCACTCCGACCCAGGAGAGTTCATTTCTCCAGGGGAAACCAAGGCACAGAAGAATAAGTCATTTTCCCGAAGCTATGCGTTGACTCAGGCCAGAAGCCGGCGGACTGGCGTGTCCGAGGCGGCCGCCAGCCTGCGCTGGGTGCATTCACATTGTTTCTCTACCCAGAACTGTACACAATACTTTTTTTTTTTTTTGCAAAGTAAATACTTCCTTGTAAGGGGGAGCCGGGCACATTATTTTTAGACGGCAAACAAAGCTGAGGTGTATGTCTTATAGCGGGGGACAGGCGCCCCTTACAAGCAAGCTGCTCCTTCGGCAGCCACAGCTGAGCCGTCGAGATGGGTCCAGGCCTTTGCTCTGACCTCGGCTTATTCCTCTCCCAGCTCCCAGGCCTGGGAACGAAAACACAGCAGGCTGGGAGGGGCGAGCCTGGAAATGGCAGCCCTGCCTCCAGCTGCCGAGAGAGCCCAGGTGGGCTGCAGCCTTTGCTACGGGACTCCTCGCCAGCCGGTGCCAAAGGGAGATGGGTGGGCGCAGGGTCTGGTGGGTGGCTGCTCCCCTGGGGAACAGGGCTGCCCTCCATGGCGGGCCTGCCGAGGAGAAGCCCAGCAGGCAGAGAGGCTCGCTCGGATGGCTGCTCTGCCTGGGCGGCAGAGGACATTTTGCACGGCACGGGAGAACAGAGCTGCCTCCCTGCGAGCGCCGGGCTGCGCGCCGGCCAGGGAAGCCGGAGGAGAAGCTGAATCTGGCACGCAGAGGTAAGCACAGCGCTCCCCAAAAAACGTGACCCCGTGCCCGCCTGCCAGGAATGAGCAGGGAGCTGGCACTGCCCTGCCTGCGCCGTGCTGCCTGCGGGCAGGGTTACGGGGCAGGCGAGCAGGCTGTTGCAAAGGTAACAAAATACCGGTGCCCTGCAGCAGCCTAAGCTGCCGTTGGAGCACCGTTTCTCTTGGGTTTGCTGAAAAAAGCTGCTGCAACCTCGTGAGCAGAGCACCCGACTGACCTGCCCGGGAAATCGCTGCTCCGGGGCCGTGGTCTTCCCCACCCGTCAACTGGGGACCATTGCACTGCTCGGTTCTGCGGCGTGCCGTGACCTTTGCGGGAGAAGTGCCGCGCCGTGGCTCGCTAACAGGGAAGGTATCACAGACATTATTATTTGGGAATTATTATAATGTTGGAGTATTTCTGACTATTTTGAAATAGGCAGAGTTAAAATGTGAGTATGAGAGGGGGTTTTAATAAATCTGCAAAGATGGGTAGCAATTTCCTAATGTCATAATGATCTTGGTTTAGGTGATTTGGGGGGGGGGCATGCTACCGGGGTGGAAAAAAGGGGGGAAAATGGTAAACTGCATTTATAATTAGAAGAGCGTTTGTATTCCATAGCATCATGTAAGAAATCTAAAACTAGAAGTCTAAAAAATACTGAAAATATATAGCTGTACTACAAACTCAGAACACGTTTAGAGCTGACTCTTCCTTGAAGTAACTTATCACTGTGAGCAATCTCCACTGCGCTGAGGCACTAATCTAATAAAGATCACCACCAAAGCAAAATCTTTCAAGTTGGAGGGGGACAAGGCACTGTAACAAGGGATGAGGTTACCTGTCACAGCAAGGTGACCCCTCTCTTCCTGGGAATAGACCCAGCAGTGTTGGGGCAGCTGGGCGACATCATCGTACCTACAGAGAGGACACGGTGATGTCAAAATGAAACTAAGTAGGAGGAGGCACAGAGCCACAGCAGCAGTTCAGCTCGTCAGTGGCAAGCAAAATTATGTAAAATAAGTTACAAATGATGCTACAGTGAATCAAGGTCAGGCCGGGCTGAAACGCTGAGCCCTGGATGCATGGCATCCTGGTGTCAGCTCCCTGTTCCCTGGCAATTCAGAGTATGTGGGCCACAGTCGGAGACTTCCACAGGAACAGCGAGATGTGCCTCTAGGAAAATGCTAACAGCTCAGCAGCCGTTTGAAGGGGGGCAAAACGCTTGCACACCCTCCCCTCCCAAAACCCAGCCTCCTCGCCAGGTAAGGGCACTGCAGGACTCGAGCCGTGCTGTGCCGCAGTAGCTTCAGCACAGCCCGTCCCTGATGCCGGAGCCTGGAAATGCCGATCTCCCACTTTACACCCGAGCACCACCACATCGCTTGCTGCCGCTCCCTGTGAGCGCACGCTGGGGTCAAGAATACTGCGCCTTAAACGCGGACGGTGCCAAACCACGATGGTCACGTCAGACTCCATCACCCCCTTTCCCAACACAGGAACCCAGCAAAACGCACGACAGCTATCCTCGGTGAGAGCAGGCATCCCTATTTATTCTGGGCTGCACACGTGGCTCTGCAAGGGTGGGGGGGTCCTATACTGGGAGTCGGGCAGGGGGGCACAGGAGATAGACATCGATGGGCATCTATCAGGTCTCTCCCTGCACTCAGGTAAACCCTCTCTGTATTCTGGCTTCTTTCCGTCATAACCACACTAGGTGGACCCCAACTCTTCCAAAAGCCGAGCTCTGACTTATAAATAACACCCAGGAAGGATTCCCTATTAACCTGGGACAACCAAATGGATTTTTCTGAGCTCTTGACTGAGACTACACAGGGGGGAGCAGAAGTCAAGCATGTTCTTTAATGCTCTGTCATGGTAATCCATCCACAGAAACCTCTCTCCCAGGTCTGACACAAGCCAGCAACATCCCATCACACCTGGTCTAATGCCACATCACTGCAGGTTGGACATACGGAGCGGCCTCGCATCTGGGTCCCCCTGGTTTTCTGTGGATCTGTGTCTCCAAACAGGGATGCTACTGGGAGCAGAAGAAAGGGAGGGCAAACTAAACGGGGCAGGGAAGCCAGACAATTAATATAACCTGCCCTCTGCCTGAGGAATAAATTGGCAGCTGACAGGTTATAATCTGTGCAGGCAGGATCTTCACAGGAGAGGTGAAGGCTCCATCGGGGGCCAATTGGATGGTTAATTAGGAGGACAAAGCAGAGGATTCGTGAAAATGTTTATGAAACAGTGCTTGGCAAGGGAGCCTCTGAGAAACGCTCACCAGAGAGGAGTTGCTTTTGGTTAGGAGGAGGAAACACGAGGGTGAAACAGCAGAACCGAGCACCGCGAGAGAAAATAGCAATGCAAATGTCCGTAAGAGGGGCAGGGGATTCCCAAGCGCAGTGCAGAGCGGTTGAGGGAAGGACCCTGTGACATCTACTTTTTCTAGAAATACACGGGCCATGTCCTCCCTCCCTGGTCCCCACCCCTGTGACCAAAAAAGCCGGGGCAGTGCGGAGCAGCCTCTGGAGGTGGCTGGCAGGCGGCCGCCGCAGCCAGCCAATCGCCGCTGCCTTCGCCGTGCAGAGAAGGGCACGAGGAAAGCAATTAAACCGAAGCTTTGATTAGGACTCACAGATGACTGCTTGTGTTAGAAATGCCTGAGCTTCTTTAAGCGTCTTGGTGGTGGCTGGAGCCGGCCTGATCCCCCATCCCCTCCTCGGCGCGTTGCTGCTGCAGCGGGAGCGTGACTGATGCTCTCTGTCCCACACACGGCTCCGAGAGCTCGGAGGTAGGAACCAGTTGCTAAGAGACAGGACTGTACTTTCCAGCCCACATCCAGACCTTTGTCACCAGCTCAAGGGCTTTCTGCTGGATCCCAACGCCCAACGCAGGTGAGCGGGAGCAGGCAGGCCTCCTCCCAGCCCGGCACACGCGCCTGGTCCCGGCTCGGGGAGCCGCACGACCGGCATCCGAACTGATGATGGGAAATGACAGACCCGAAAGCATCCCCAAGGGACCAGCTCCCCTGGGCTGGCTGCTTGTCCCAGTGCCGGGAGACTGCAAACTGGAACGCCCTGTCGGTACCTGGGCACCAGGGCAGATGGTGCTCGCAGCGCTGAAACCCAGGTTTTGGATGTCTCAGCAACGTGGGTGAGTGGATGACTCAGGGTTTGCTTTGAGATCACTCCTTCAAACACAAGCCAAGCCAGGAGTCCCAAACTGTATCCTTTTTTTGGGGGGTGAGGGGTGCCTGATGAGTCTGAATCCATTTTTAGCCCAGAGACTCCCATAACACTGACCCATCACCATGCCTGGCAAGCGGAAAGCCCAAACTCTGAGCCAGAGACTGAGTTACCCCACCTTCCCCAGAACAACCCTTCCCTCTCGGCACGAAAGGGGTCCATCTGAGCCGCTAGCATTGCCTCTGCCGGCGTGTCCAAAGCGAAACGCATCCTCCTGGGCTGCCGAGCCGAAGCAGAGCGAGGACAGAGAGAAACCATTCGTGCAGTGTCTCGGTTTCCCGCCTGTCATTCCATGAAAGGCCCTGTACCGCACTGGTAAGACACAACCAGCCTCCGCTTAACTTTCAGTGACTGCTGCCTTAATCTCAGGCAAGCAGGAAAGAAACCGTTGCGCCAAACCTCTGCTCTTACTGTCTGCTGCCATATACACGCACATACAGTCTGCAGCTATTTCTCCTCAAATAAACCGCTACTCTTTGGCATCAGCCATAAAAGTGGCAGTCAGCAGCATTCCAAAAAAGACGACGATTTTGGCCAACAGGTACCTGCCCTCGCTACAATCAGCTAATTAAATCAGACACTGAAACTCAGTGGTGGCTTTGGCCCATCTCGATGCAATTCTTTAGAGGTGGGCACAGCTAATGTGACATCAGGGAAGGTAATTGCTAATTTGCACTAAAGAAAGAGGTATGAATATGCATTCCTCTGTCACGGCGAGGCAGACAAGGTTTTGTGAAGCCAGAGCATCCGCGTGGGCCGGGTGAATGGACACCCCATCGATGCTCCTCCACGCCTCTGCGGTTTCCCCGCCATTTGATCGTCCACAACGTACGTTCACAGACTGCTCATATCAGGCCTAATGTAACAGCAAAAACAAAACTGAAGAACTGATATTAGCAGGAGATTATTGCCGAGAACGGTTTGGACAAAGAGATTCTTGAGAAAGTTCTCACTGAAAGGAGTGTGGCCACCTTCCCAGGGCTGTGCTGCTGTCCTTAGTCAGTGACCAAACTCCCCTGCCTGCTCGTGGTCAGAGCAAGCCCCTCTGAGTCACAGCCTGCGAGGAGAGGTGAGAACAGCCTACATATCGCTCTTACAGACAGTCCTCTCAGCTCCTCCTTAATTCAGGGCCCTGAGCCCTCGGACCCCTCTTCCTTTGCAAAGGTGGGACGTAACCTGAGGAGCTGGAACAACGGCGCCTCATCAGACCTGGATTTCTTTCCATTCCATTTTACCTTCATTTAACAAGGCCTTGCAGAGCTGTGCTTGCTTTGTTTGCTTTTTTACCTTTTTCAGAGCAATACCCACCAAGGACACAAATCTGAAAGCAATTGCGGGGTGAGGGAGACAACTTTCGGGTGAAAGTTATCCAAAAAATGCTGTTCCTCTCGGATCAGCAATGCCGTCGATGTTTCTGGAATCACGTAGAATGTACAGTGTAGATGGTAGAGAGATTATTCTTTTAGAAACTGTTCAGTCAGACATCTATCAGGGGACTGGGACTGGGAAGAGTGGTGGGATGCGGGACCTTTGCTGATGCAACTCCAGGTCTGATGAGCGCCGGTGACCAAAGCCAGTCCCCGAGGCTGGAGCTGTCTGGGGATGGTGATATCTCCCGCCGGAGCTGCGCCACGTGTGCCGTACCGCAATACTAACGACCACGGTGGGGCTGCCTTATAATCAGGCTTGCAGTCTTGGCAGAAAAAAAGCAAGGACTGAATTAGATGCTCGTTTCCCCCCTTATCCCCAGAAGCAGCTTCGGCAGGCTGTCCCGGCGGGGTGGGAGTGGGCAGGAGCTGGAAACGGGCTGTGCTGCCAGATCTCCTGCTCCCAGCTCGGCGAGGAACTTCCATTCTGCCAGTCTGTGTAACTGCAGATCGTCAGAGCTCTTTAAATTCACTGTGCAAAGGTAGTGGAGGCTTTTGTTGCTGCCTGGTGAGCTTAAGCCAGCTCTCGGGCCCAGAGGACTAGGTATCACTGCTGTGACTCTTACCACGCACGAGCAGCTTCAGAAGTAAAAACTGCAACTCATGTTGTACAAACTTGGAGCCGAATCTGGAAGGGATGTTGATGTAGGAGATTTTCTCTAGACTGGGTTGGCTGGGACCACGTACCTGGGCCAGCATCATGCTGGTCTCCTAAGTGCACATTTAAATGTAAACCTGCCACCGGTTCAGCTCCTTGACAAAGCCAGCGCTGCCCCGCACACTCAGGGGTAGGCTGTTTCATAGCAGGTGAAGGGTCTGCATGCTCTAAGTAAGGCTTGTGCTGTAGAAGTAATAGAGAATTTCTCAGATAATACCCTCAGGCCCATTTGCCTTGTCTAAAGCTCTTCTGAATGGTCTTGATTTATTTTTTTTTATCACTTGAAGCCCACAGAAAGTCTAAGTGGTTATTCACATAGTGAAAACCTTCTGTTGACTAATGTTCTTAGAGGTTATAGATGTGCAGCTTTTTGGGGCACTGAATATGGGCATTGAAGGGTACTTGTACCAGGGAAAATGTAGCCTCTATTAGCTGTTGGAGCAGCATCTTTCCAACATGCCCGGCTTCTCAGCTCAAGCGTTCTGCCACTGCGCCGTGCTGTCCCAAGGCTTGGCACCACGGCTTTCACATCACAACGCTCCCTGTCTCCAGAGCTAAAGCGTATTTAGGGATAGGCTGTACTGTCAGATTTATCTGGTGTCCCGTGTGATGTTTTTCCTGCTGCCGGTGAAAGGCCTCCACCCATTTTGCTTTTTGGTCTCTTTGATTCTCTTTATAGCGCTCGCCCAGCTATGGTACCTTTCCTCGGCTTGAGTTTCACCAGGCACGACTGTGAAATAATTTCGAACATCTGGCTCCAGGGGAGCCAGCACAGGTGAACCATACTTGTACCACAACAGCAACCCACCCGCAGAGATGCCCTCAGCCTTTTAGCAGTGCCCACAGGAACCCCAGAACCTCATGTCAGCTCTGCAGGGGACAGGGAGAGAGCAGGAAAGCAAAATCAAATGCGGGCAGCGCTGCAGAACCTACCCAATCCCCGAGCCTCCGCACGGTCCCCAAAGGGCCGGCGTGACGCCAGGCTTCCCCCCTGCCTCATCCCGCAGTCCTCCAGCCTGCATCATGGGCTGCCAGGATGAATCTGTCCTGCGAGGCCGGCCACCGCTCCGGAGTTGTGACAAGCTCCCCACCACGTACGGCAAAGTACGGCATTGATTTAGAGAGTGTGCGTAACCGCTCCCGCAGCAACTGCCTGAACCGAAGTCTGAGGCTAACCCTCCCCTGCACACCCTGCTGCCAGAGCCAAACCCATCTGCATCGCTGGTTGTCACCAAAGCGCTGTCCCTTCCCCTGCGCCGAGTCTCCATCTCACTCTACCTTTGTATGAGAAAGACTGTCTAAATGATGCTAAATGCTCAGGACAAGAGGGACACGAGGTTATAATGAATTGCATCTTAGCACCTTGCCACGAACAAATTCTCCCACAGTTCTCAGCAAATCTGGGGAGAAGGGAGAGTGCTGTGCGTCCGGTACCGTCCGGTACCGGGGTTCAGTCCACTCTGCGGATAATGAGGTGTTTTACACCTTAGCGCGCGTTAGCCACGTGAAAGGAGGGCAGAGCTGGGCACTTTGGGCTGTATCCATTGTCTGTGCTGCAGTAGCACACAAAGATACCCTCCTCCTCCTCCTCCTCAGTGCAGCCTAAACGCGGTTTTTTTCTGACTCCCTGACCTGAAGGATGCAGCATCCAGCCCGTACGTGGATAGGGCTGTCAGACAACAACATCCTACACTGCTAAACCTCATGTGTTTATCTGCGTAGGGTTTTTTTAATTGTATGTGTTAAATGTCCAGCATCTTTGGGACGTTCATCTGGGAAAAAGAAATCTGAACAGTCTCTGTGCCAGACATCCGTCCGCACTGCTGTTCCTATTCCCAGTGCATTCTTTGAGAAGACCACCATCTGCTCTGACCACCACCTAAGGCAGATGCCCCCTTCTCAGTGCACAGTCCCCAGCTCTCAAGCCACCCAAATCTGATTAGGCCTGTTCTGATGAGAGGCCTGGAGGAGGGCAAGGGAAAGTTACTCAGGAGAGAAAATAATAACCACATGTTAATTATGTTTTCGCTACGGATGCACAGAAAATACACGAACCAGCTCAGGATGCGTAAGCCAAAAGGAACAGCTCTAGCGGGTTGCTTCTGGGGGGTTTATTATTTTTTGGGGTTGGGATTTTTTTTTTTTTTTCCCCAGAGGAGGAGTGGCCCCAGCCCTGTCAGGGGAGGGAAAGATCTTATCCCCACTGCTGCCCTCTACACACTCTTTACCACCTCTCTTCTGGCTTTCACTCCCGGTACCTCGGATTTCCTGTAGCGACCTGCAGATACAGCAGAGCGGCGCGCACCCCCCCGCCTCCCCCTCGGCTGCACCCGGGCTGTGTGTGTTTTGCCTGTCTCTTCAGCCGTGGGACAGTCCCGAGCACAGAGCTTCGCTCCGAGAGGGACGAGCGGACAGGATGAGCCGTATCAGGTTGCTGAGGAGCACGGCCAGGAGAAAGCGACCGAAACGCCGCTCCAGAAGTATTTGGGAGAAGCGGCTGAACAGGCATTAAACCAGAATACACGCTTTACTGTCGAGCAAAAGGCTCGTATCAGCTTCATGAATTATTTGACTGCATGCACGAGAGAAATGAAATAGACCCACAAGCCCAGCCCAAACCACGGAGGATGAGGAGAGCACCGAATTATCAGGAGCTGAAGAAAATCCCTGTCAAGTTATCTCTAAATTTGAGAGCCACTTCAGGCAAAACCAAAAGGCAGCAACCGCATCCGTCCGAAACGGTCCACGGGTTTCCCGGCAGAGAGGGGCACGGTGGGGCTGGGGAGGGCCGGGACAGGGGGGCCGGGAGGCAACAACTTCTACAGACCCGGCACCAGAGGATTTGGGGGAGCGCGATGACTGGTCTTCCCGACAGCCCGGGGCTCCGTAAAGCGCTCCCAGCCCTAACGTCCGGCAGGCAGGCAGCGCGGGCGCTGGGAAATAAGCGGTATTGCCCCGTGGAAAATTCAGTTGTCCCCCGAGGGCATGCCTGCTTTTTTGTTAGTCGGTTTACGGGAGCCTGGGTGTATCTCCTATCTGTAGCCTGCAGGGACTCTGCCACGGAAGATGTGGGGGCCTAGACGCGCTCCTCGCTGAAACTTCATCTGTGCAGAAGCCCTTTGGGAATACGCGGGCTTGCGCCGGCCTGGTTGAGCTGCTGACCCTGGGGACTCCCTCACGGACAAAGGGGAGGGGGCGTCTAGCTAGCAGCAGGGTCGAGGGAGTCTGGCTCGGCCTCTCTGGGGTACCATGACTCTGCAGCATTTGGAAGATCTGGGATAGAGTCGCCGGCTAGATGGAGAGGACCCGGGGGAAGTGCTGTATCTGCGCAAGGGGGTACCGCTCCTAATCCGCCCTCGGCAGGGGCTCTTTGGGGGGGGGGCGAGCGGGAGAGGAGGGCCGCGAAGAGGTCTCAAAAAAAAATTGCAAAGAATTTTTTTGGGGCATGGCATGGGGGAGGGGGGCTGCAAGGGGAGAAAGAAAGGCGCCTCTGAGCACCACGAAGGGAAAGGGAGAAATAATGACCCTTCCCCCTCCCCCCAATAATAAGGCAGACCAGATGGGAGGTAAATAGTGCGTTTAGAAGCATTTGCCACAGATGGGCTGCCCTCAATGGAAGCATCCTCCAGCCACATCAATGCTGGAGTCTGTGTGTGCACAGAAAACACTGCACCCTTTACAGCAGCGGCAGCAGCAGCAGCAGCGGGGAGAGGAGGGGAGGGACGGGGAGGGGAGGGGAAAAAAAAAAAAAAAAAAAAAAAAAAGAAAAAACCCACCCGGGGCCCTTC
>JANXJC010000009.1:32239413-32251955 GCA_027564655.1 Leptodon cayanensis
AGGCGGGCACCTGCCGAGCTGCCGCCGCCGCCGCAGAACCGGGGAGGAGCCGCGGGGGCAGCGGTAGCGACGAGGTCCGCCACCCGCCGGTACGGCCTGGAACGAAAATGGGACGAAGCCGGGAAGAGCGGGATCGTCGTCCCGCAGCGCCCTCGATCGGGGGGAAGGGGGGGGGGGGAGGTTGATGGGTTTGTCCCACCGGAGCGGGAGAACCGCATCCCGCTTTCCAGCTCGGCCCCGGGGGCGGTCGAGATTCTACCAGCCCCGGAGCGGGAGACAAAGGCCGGACCCCGGCCCCGGTGCCTCGCTCCGCTCCCCCGCAGCCGCCCCCGCCCTCCGCGCCCGGTCCCCGGGCAGGAGCCGGGAGAGCATCCTCCCGCCGGCGGCGGGGGGGCAGGGGGGGCTGCGGCCGGGCAGCTGTCCCGCGGCGTGACCGAGCCCCGCCGCTGCGGCGTGGGGGGGGGGGGGCTCGGGCCACGGTCCCGTTCCTCCGTCTCCGAGGGGTCCTCGGCGGTGGGCGGTCACAGCTGGCCCGGGGGGGGGCGGCGAGACGGGGCCGCGCGTCCCAGTCGGCAGCTGGTGGGTGCGCGTCCCTCCGGCGGTCACACGCGTGTGCCGTGTTTCTGGTGGTGCCGCCGGCGTGCGCTGCCGGTTTGTCTGAGGGTGCCGTGAGTGTGCTCCCTGCCCACGGGTGCCGTGCGTGCTCCCGGTCTGTCCACTGGTGTCATACATGTGCTCCCTGCCTGTCCATCCGTGTCACGTGTGTGCTCCCGGTCTGTCTGTCAGTGCCACATGCGTGCTCCGTGCCCACCCGGCAGTGCCGTGTGTGTGCTCCTGGTCTGTCTGTGGGTACCACACGTGCTCCCGGTCTCTCCATCAATGACAGGCATGTGCTCCCAGTCTGTCCATGGGTGCCATGCGTGTGCTCCGTGCCCACCCGGCAGTGCCACGCGTGTGCTCCCAGTCTGTCCATCGGTGCCACATGTGTGCTCCCGGTCTCTCCATCCATGACACGCATGTGCTCCCGGTCTGTCCGTCGGTGCCTTGCGTGTTCTCCGTGCCTGCCCGGCGGTGCCACGCATGTGCTCCGTGCCCATCCGGCAGGGCCACGTACCCGCTCCGTGCTGGTTGGGGGCACGGCAGTGGTGCGTACCGAGGGGCTTCCTGCGTTGTCAGCAGCAGTAGGGCCGGCGTGAGGATGTAGGAGCAGGAGCTGGGAGCCTGTGGGAACCTGGAAAAGGAATTTGATGTGTCAGGGAGTTGTCTGAGGCCGGTGCTGGAGGTGCAGGGCGCGGTGGTGGCAGAGCCAGCCAGTGCACGGCGGCCGCCGTGCCGCACGCCCGGGGCTGGAGGTGGGGGGGGGGAAGGTGAGGGCACTTCACCGGCCGAAGGGCACTTTTCTTCCCTGCCCCTTGCCCCGTGCCAGCCACGCTGTGCCCATCCAACAGATCCCCGAGGTGGGAATCGAATGCTGCGGGAGCTGAGCCACGGGTTAGCCATGCCAGAGGGAGTACGTTGCAGAGAGGGTATGTCTGTGACACGGGAGCATTGAAATTAGTTATTGAAATATGCCATTGTAAGTCATGTTGACCCTCTCTACCCCACTGGATGTCTGGACACCTCTCAAAAAATTCCCAGTGTCACCATCCAGTTTGCACTGGGCCCAGCACGACACCGTTGGAGAGGGACTTGAGGAGCGCGGGTGGTCTTCCCCATTTTGGGTTTTCCACCCAAAGGCACGTAATACAGGATGCCTACAGGAACTTGCTAGTGCACTGCAGTATTTTTGCTGACCACTAAAAATAAGATGGACACCCTTTCAAGCCTCAGTCAGCCATGGAAGCACAGCTTTCTCGGGGGACTGCTGCGAGGAGCAGTTGGGGGGATGGAAATGGCAGAAAAGAGAAGGATATTCTGCACAGTTGGGGCTCGGCGGGCAACTTTCTCCCAAAAGCTTTGGGGATGAAGTCAGGCTCGGCTCTTAGCCTGCTACAGCACCTGGGCATCCCGCCTGCATGGCATGAAGCAGTGACCAGCTGAACTCGGTGTCCAGAACCGGCTGGCACACGCGGTGGCCATAGGGGTGGGATTTCCCAGGAGAACTCCATGAATAGGCTTTGTAGGAGGCGTGGTGGCAGTTGGCTGTCCAGGAGTGCCAGGGAAGCACTCGGCACTGGAATCCAGCTGCTCCGCAGGAGATGTTGAGAGAGGAAGAGAGTAAAAGGACACTTTGCTTTTGCTGAGGACTTGCTCTAGCGGGGGGTGCTGCTGCCACCTTCACCGTGATCAGACCTCCTGGCTGAGGTAATCGCTGAATTCCCCACCTTGCAGTCCAAGCGCTCAGGGGTCGAGGGAAAAGGGAATGTCCTCTCGCACCACCGTAGGCGTGGACAAAAGTCTTCTCCTACCTCAGCCCACCCATTTGAAGCTGAGGTAGGAGATTGCATCTCCATTGAACCTGGATATTTTCACATGAACAGCACCAATTGGAGTTTTATCACTGCCGAATCATGATGACCATCAATGGTTAGCTCCATCGGCGTGAAGCAGAGTGATAAGCGTTGCATTTTCTGTAATGATTAATAGACACCCCTCCTTGGCTTGGACGACACTTTGCAGAGCAAGACGTCGGCTGAGGGGCCTGAGTCTGTCCCAGAAACGGGGAAGGAACCAGTGGAGGGGGGCTCAGGGAGGAGTGAGGGGCCACGCGTGGTTGTCAGTCGGTCACAGACTCCCTGAGCCTGCTCGCAGGCGGCAGTTTGTTTGGGTGGACACGTACTGGGCATGGGCTGAGCCACGTGCTCCAGCCACATGGCAGGCATGGCTGATGGAAGGGAAGGACTTCAGCGCTCTTCTCGCCAGTAGTGACTGTCCTCTGTAGAAAATTGCTGGAAACGGCAGTATTTCTGGTGAATAGAATAGTCTGGTGTACAGCACTCACTGGGCTTGATGTCTTTGCTTCCTGGTCCTCTAGATGAGGCGACCTATGTCCTGCTAGCCGTTCCTTTGACTAGGTCTCTCGCCTGTCTTCCACCTGGTTTGGTTTGTTAGTAGTTGCAGTTAAATGTCTCGTCTGCTCTTTGATGGGAGTAGCTGAATCTGTGTAAGGTTTCTGTTAAGAAGGTGTGGGTGTCCACCTAGAAAGCCATACAGAGGGTCACTCTCTGGAGAGCATGGATGGGAGTTTCCCCAGTTTGGGAAGGCAAGGCCAGCTAAACCAAGAACTGTTTTCCTCTGAATGAGGATTTTGGGAAGACCACGCACACAGGGGCTCAGTGTTCAGATCAGTATTTTAGGTCCCAATCTAGCACAGACTGAACAAAGGTTTAGCTTGCACTACATGAGCAATCTCATGACATGCCAGATTATAATGGGTGATGCTGAAGCCACTCTTGTCCTTAAAGATAGAAAAAAAAAAAGTGGAAGTGTTTGATGGCACTGGACCTTAAACTGTTGGTTCTGGATGACAGATACTGGGTGGTGTTCAGCACAGGGTGTCAGCTGCAGGCTTCTTCATAGACGAACACGTGATAACTCCAGGTCCATTGTTATTTATACCACATAAATAAAAGTTGTTCTTAGAAACTTCCAGCAAATATAAACTAGACATTAGTTCTCTTTGTAACATTTTTTCAGGTAGGGGTACCCCAGACCCTGGACTATTGTATTGGCTTGTGATTATTCTCTCATGTACATAAAACCGAGGAAATCAGGAATTAGCGATCGTAATATCTAGAAAATGCTTAATTAGAAATATCAGGGCAGCTTAGCTGAGATGGGAGCTGAAGAGGGAAGGCTGCAGTGCCTCTATAGCATGGTGAGTATCTGGAGAAGGTACGTGGTGCGTGCGTAGAGGTCCCTTCTCAAGGTACAAGAAAAAGGGATGATCAACAGAAGTATGAGTCATCCAGACTGATAAAACCAGATAATTTTTACCCCTCTGATGGCTAGCTGGTGGAATTTATCACTGCAGAGAGTGTTTGTATATGCGAAAGGACCGGGTGCCTGTTGGGAGGAGAAACACCTGGGAAGGCACAGGTTTAAGAAAGAGAAGGGTGGGATAAGCACTCGTGCTTTAGAGGTAAGTCTAAAGCTGACGGTGAGGAGTGAGAAAGGTGCTTCCTTTGAGGATACTTCCTTCCCCAGTTTTTCGCTGTAGCACCGAGCCTTCCTTTGAAGTGTCTGATGCTTATCAGGGCAAGGGCAGCACAGCAGTCTGGAGGGACCGATTCAGCTCGGCCATATTCCCGCGGTCCCTGTGTTTCCCACGGCCGTCCTGTTCAGCAGCGACAGCGGTCAATCCTCGCCGTGTGCCCAGCACCACGAGCACAGCGAGCCCGCCGTCTCTGCTCCCAGCCCCTGCTCCGGGCTCCCGCTCCTTCTGCGAGAGCCTGGCTCGTGCCTCGGTGGGGCAGAGCGGTGGGAGAGCCGGGTCTGGGCCGAGCGGGAGCGGTGACCCCCGCCAGCCGTGCCGGGGACTCTCCCACCCACCCTGACAGCGGCTGCCTGCTGACGATGGGGTGGCGGTGGGGGACACTTCCCAGCCCTCACCCCGGACACCCCCACAGTTACGTTTACAGCTTACATGGGAAAGCGATAACTGGAAGGTACCCTTCTCCTCGAAGCTGTTTTAAAAGCAATCTATCAGCTGGAAACGAGGGCAAATACCATGCACAAAGTTGTGTACGGCAGGCCGGCAGCAAGTGCCCCACAGATCCCAGCTGGAGAAGGTGCCGTGCCAGCGGGTGCCCTGCCCTGTCCCCAGCTATGCTGGTTTTATTGGTAAGCATCTGGATTCACACTTGAGTGGGACCCAAACTGCAACCATTTACCAATTACCCCTGCGTGCTGCAGGGTGGGATCAGAGAGGCAGGCAGCGGGGTGGGTACGGGGGGAACGGAACCCATCAGTGGACGTAGTCTGGTACCGAGCAGCGCAAAGTGAGCCTGCGAGTTAATAACCATCACTTCTGCTGGCAGCTGGCAGTGCTTCGTTAGGGAAGGATAAAGAAATATTGAGGTACTTATGGGATCACTATGGATGAGTGTTTGGCTCTTGTAACTTCAGTCATTCAAAGCCGGACAGCCAGTGTTACCATTACCTGGGTGTCTCAGCTGCCTCTACGGTCAATGCGCGATGATGAGCACCTTCAGAAGCCATTCATCCCGGTGCTTTAAATGCTTATCGTGGAATGGGATGAATCGCTCGCTGGAGCTGCCTTATTCTTTCCATCAAACGCAAAGGGAGCCCGCGTGTCTCTCACAGTCCGCGTCTGAGACGTTCGCCTACCCAAGGCTAGGTGGGAGATCTGTGATCCACCAACAGTACAGCTGTGATCCACCAGTGGTACAGCTGTGATGCACCAATGGGATGCAGTCAAGAAAAGGGGAAGCGATCCCGAGTTGTCTCAGGAGAGTCATTTTGAGAGAGGTACGGAGAAGTATAAAGGCTCTGGTGAAGCTTTGGACTGCTGTCTGGTTCTGGTTAGCCAGACCGAGAGAATTTAGCCTGAAACTAGTACAGAGGGAGTTTGCTGGATTGTTCAGGAGAAAGGAGAGTGTCTTACAGAGATGACTTGGCTCACTGATCTCAGCAAAACGAACGCTGAGAGAAGACACGTTTGTGGACAATCAAGAGACAGACACCAGGGAGGGACCCGAACTAAACCCCAGCACTCCCTTGGCACAAGAACGAATAGGAATAAGTGTACCCTGGGTAAACCCACACTGGAAATGAGGAGATGCTGACCAAGCATCGGAGCCATCAGTCTCTACAGGAGCGATCTCAGAGGAGAATTGGGGAGAGAACCTGGCCGCTGTGAAAACGGAGCTTGCTCAGGTTATGAGTGACATGGCACACTGTGGCTGCCTCTCGCAGCAGGGGACTGGGCGCTCTCTAAGGTCCCTTGGGGGTCTCTGTCCCCAAAGTGAGAAATGAGTTTTAATTCTCCTGTTGTTTTTGCTAACTCTGAACCTAAACAGTGCGATTTTTCCAAGTAGAATTATTCTTGACTTTAATCAAAACCTAATTTAGATCCGGGTCAGATAATAAGTCAAAGCAGCTAAGGGTAGTCAGCAAAGAGCATGAATTCCTTCTGGAGCCTATTGGATTTCTGTCCATGTCACAGCACCAGAACATTATTTGGTGTGGCTTTCACTCGGGAGAGGCCTGGGACCGACACAAGCAGAGGAGCTGGAGTTACAAATTGAATGGGGATTTGAGGAAATAATAGACATTTTTCCCCACCTTCTTATTCTATCTGCAGCGCGGCTTCAGAGGGCTGGGAATCAAACCACGTGGACGCTCAACTGATGTGCTTGGGGGAAAAACCACAGAAGGAGTGCAGTAGCCCGAGCGCTGTGGCGAGGACCGAAATACCCACCAGCTGCCGGGGCTGTGTGGGAGCCCGGGACAGAACAGCCAGGGAGCTGCAGATCAGGACTGAGCTACATTTCCAGAGCTGCGTGGGGAAGTCTGATGGCACCTGCCCACATCCTCTGCGACTGCACATGATGCCACATCTCCCTCGGTTTCAAGATCAGCAAATTTACCCTTCTCTGCTTTTTTTCTTCAGGAGAAAGAAGAAAAAAATCCAACCGGGAGACCACAGATTTCCAGGATAGGCTGTGCTAAGGCGGCACAAGCTGTCGCCAGGCAAGCCTGGAGGAGACGGGATGCCCTCTGCAAGCTGGAGTTCTCATTGTCTGTGTGGCAGAGGACAAGAAGGGAAGTAACATGAACCAAAAATAGTCTTACAGTTTGGGAAGTGAAACTGTGTTCCTGTGACCTCTCACACTTTTGCTTATGCGCAGGGCAGTGGGTTGTCTTGCTCTGCCAGCCGAGCAGAGGGTTCCCTCCTTCCCTCCAGGTGTAATCCATCCCTCCAGGCCCATCTGCTGGGGCTGTCCTCCCCAGCTCCCATCGTTGCTGTGGGGGCACTCCAGCAGCATCTGCAGCTGCAAACATCTCATGGGGCTTTCTCATGAGCCCATTTACGCTGCTCTGAGGTCAGGGGATTGTTCTGGGCTCTGAGGAATCCCCACTGCCTGTGCGGGACCTCTGGGCACAGCTGGCATGGGAGGGAAGAGGCGAGCCCTGGCCCAGGTGGGCAGCTCCGATCCTTTCGGAAGGGAACTGTGAGGTGAGGGTCTGGCCTTTAGCTTAAAACATTTAAATGCTGGTGCTTAAAGGCATCGCTGGCTGGTGGGGAAGGGAGGAGGCAGCGGAGACCTTGTGCCTGGGGAGGGCTGCCTGCTCATCAGGGTCCCCAGGAGAAGCTGGGTTTAAGTTCTTGGTGTGCTGGTGGGCACAAGGGCCCTTGTGATGGTATTTCTGGGTGGGATTTAATGGACTCGGGCTGAATCCTGGAAACCCGTGCAGCAGCGGGATAACGAAATGTCGGCAGTTCTTTGGTCTGGCTGCATCCCACCTCCGAATGCTTCAACCACTTTGACGCAGCTGTTAACTTAGCAGCGGATGCTCGTCCACGTGGCTCATCCATCCTCCTTCCCTGCCCGGCTGGGTGCCCGCCGTGGTCTATGCTGCGGCTGCTGTGTGGGTGCTGACCGCAGAGAGCGTGCTGCTCGTGGCCATCCCTGAACAGGTTCCCTGGTGCCGTATGTCTCCAAAGGCTCGTTACCACCAGACCTGGAGAGCCTCGCCTGCAGCATCGCCCCCGGGAGACGCCGAGCATGAGCAGGGCTCGTTCCCTGTAGCGGGACGAGAGGCACTGGGGCACGGGGCAGAGCCGGGCCACCAGCCTGCAGGGTGCTGCTTCTTTCGTTCAACTTTTTGTGTCAGACGGTGGCTGAGCCAGCAGTGGGGCAATTTCTGTTGCTTTTATTTGGGAGGTGTGTGGTTGGGTTTTGGCCTGATTTCCTAGAATTTGCACAGGGATGTTGAAGTCTGGTCTGGTCCCAGAATAAAGCGGATTCTGTGTTGTCCTGGGGCTGAACGGGTTAATTTTTGTGCTTCTCTCCCCAGCTCGCTGCGGACTCTGGCTGGGACAGAACATCTGTCTGTTGCTATGGCTGCAGTACACTTGAAGGGGATGACTGGATAATTATTGCAAACATCCATCCTGCCTGATGTGCTCCCGGACCCTCCCTGCCCAAACGCAGGGGCAGCGGCCGCCCTTTCCGGCGCAACTTCAGTCCCAGGGATCCTACCTAGGGATGCCGCGTTGGCAACACCTTTTCATTTGCATAATTAATGAGGCCGAGGCTGCAGGGCTCCTGGGAAATCCGACGCAGAGCAGCAGCGATGAAATGGCACATGGCACGGAGGGCTCCAGCCTTCTCCGTGGCTCCTTAGAGCTCTGCTCGCTGGTAACGCCCCGCTTCGGGGCTACAGGGGGGTTATTCTCCCATTTCCATTCATTTACCACCCTCTTCTAGCTGAACAGATTGCTCTGGGCCCGATCCGTGCCATACCTCCTGCCAGGCGCAGGCCCCAGGCCTGCCTGCTGATGAGCAGGATCCGGCTGGCGCAGCGGTGGGGCGGACGCATCCCCCGCTGCAAAGCCCAGGGACCCTCCGCACCCCTCGGGGGCCTTGGAAGCCGCGAGGTGCTGGGTTGTGGCGTGGACCCAGGGCTTCCCCGGCTTCTTCCCCCCGGGTAGACCGCTGCCTGCAGCCGGGGCTGCTGCCAGCAGCGCTGCCTGGACTCCCTGCCTGTGCCGCCGCTGCCTGCAGCTCGGTGACTTGCTGGATCAAGCTGTGCATGCTGCTCGCCCCTGCAGCGCCCGGGCACCGTCCTGTGCGTGCAACGGCGGTGCCAGCACCGTGACCGGCCGGTACGTCCCCAGGGGACGGGTGCCGCTGGGGAAAGGTGGCTCCTCGCTGGTCCCCAGCGCACGAGCAGCGCCGGCGGAGCCCACTGCCAGCCGCTGCCTGGTGATCCGCCCGGGATCCCTGGCCTCACCTTGCGGCTGCACGTGCTTCCCAGCGGTGCCCATCTCTGGGGACGTGGCAGGCGCTAACCCCATACCTCCCGGCAACTCCTTCCCCTGGTCCTAGGAGCCAGCCTGCCTTTAGCCTGTGCTGCAACACCCACGTCCCCTTTGTTCCTGGTGTTGCTGCTGTCCTTTTGCTTACTGGCATTTAACCCTGCCCTGGTTCTAACTTTGGGGGTGTTCAAAAATCCAGATCCAGACCTCTGTCCTGTGGATTGTCCCTGTTGCAGCAAGTCCCACCTCTGAATCAATCGAGCAAAAAATAATGCAGAAGTTCCCCTTCTGACCAGACACTGCTGTACTCTGCTTAACTATGAACTTCAGTGCATCCATTGTACATTTTTTTTCTGTTTATCAACATGGGCGGGGGGGTAGGAAGTCCAAGTGGAGCTGGGACCACGAAGAGCACAAACCTCCGCAGCTGCCGGCCAACAAACAACATCACAGCCGGGACCCTCCGCCGAGGCTGTGTTCGCTCTGCAAAAGCCTAGGTAGGCTGTGCGGGACAAGGCTGCCCTTTGCTTTTCCCGTTATCTGTAACACTGGCAATAAATAATAAGATTTTCATACAGCACTTCACATCTGCAGAGCGCCCCACGAGCGCTAGTCGGTGCAGGGCATTTCCAGAGGCTGAGTGCCCCGCTGGAGCCCAGGGACAGGTAGGGACCGGGGCCAGGAATGTGGGACTCCCCATCAGGCAGAGCTACCTCTTTAAAAGAGGAAGAAGGATGGCACAGAGACAACTGTGGGCTGCTCCCAGGTCCTGTTTGATCCTTATCATCCCTACATTTTTGTGTATGATTCAATAAACTCCTTTGCTTGCACAACTTACTTGATTCTCGTCGGCATGACTCAGGTGCAAATGTTCCGCTCACATTAGCAAGTGATAGAGCTGAGCCCCATGGCTACAAAACCTTTGAGAGATCCTAATTTTGATTCAGGTGGCCTGGAGGGCAGAGCCAAGCCCTTCCCTCTCTGAGGCCCTTGCAGGGGCAATGGGGCAAATGAAGATGGCAGGGCGAGGAGGTACCACGCTGGCTCTGCGAAGGGGGACGCCAGGCATGGCCAAGGCTGGCACCTGCTTGCTAAACCTGCAGAAGGTCTGTTAGAGTTTGGGGGGCTCCTGGAGCCCCTCTTCCCCCAGGAGCTCATCACATCCAGCCACCGAGAAAGCTCTGGGATCTGCTGTACCTGGTCGGGCCCTAGCCTCAGGCAGCCAGGGTGGGCTGGGTGCTCGGTGGGATGCGGGATGCGCATCTGCTCCACAGAGCTGGCTGCAGGGGAATTGCAGGTGCTCAGCACCTCTGAAAGCCCAGCCATCGGGATGCCCAGCTCCGCTTGGAGGTATCTCACTTCTAGGTGCCTGTGTTTGGAGGTGACTTGCCTGAAAACACACGGGGCATCTGTGAGCTGCAGGTCTTCAGGAGCATGTCCAGGCAAGAGGATTGCTGTGGCAGGCAGGAAGACAACACCACTTTCTGCTCACAGGAGGGTCCTCTATCCGTGGTGCCCTGGAGCTGTGGGAAAGCTTCTCGTCCAGCCCCAAGGCTGCAGGGGCTTTAGAAGACAAGCTGTCTGCGGCTTCTGCTCCTATTTGTAATTCTGGGGGAAGGGTAGCAGGACGTGCACCATCCCGTGGCAGGGTGCTGGGCGTTATCTCTGACAGTGCCCCAGTGCCGGTCCAGCGGTGACTCCCGTGTCCCCAGCCCAGCCCTTAGAGGAAGAAGGGCTCTTGGGCGCAGCTTTGGTTTCCATGCTCCCCAAGACTGCAGGCAGGGAGGAGGGCAAGTGAGTCACCGCAAAGCCATGGCTGAAATGCAGAGCTGTGCCCGGCAGCCTGAGGAGCGGGGCAGTGGCTGTGGGGGCAGGAGGAGCGGGTTCAGTGCTCCCCCAAGGCCAGTCCTGGCCTGGAGCTCAAGATGGGGACTGGCGTGGGGATGGAGGCTTGCCACCTCCCCTACCTCCTGGGCTTGGCCCTATTTCCAACGTGTCTTGGCACCATATGGCGTTTGCTTTATTTGTTCTGCTGCGACTTAGGAAGGAGGGCAGTGTTTCATTGTCTGGCAGAGGAGGTGGGACGAAGGCACAGGAACATGCCCGTGTCCCGTGGGATCACCGCCTGAGCCAGGCGCTCCGCGTCTCGTCCGAGTCGCAGGTCAGCGTCCTCATCCCTGCGCAGCCCTTGGCTCCAGAGGAGCTTCCCCAGAGAGTCGCTGCCGGAGATTCACCCACCCACGTGGCTCTGGAGCTGAACCGGCACCGTGTGTGCGGGAGCGTCCCGGTGCGGAGCACGACCGACCCACAACGGGACGCTGCGTGGTAGGAGGAAAATGTGGCAGCGCTGTTACTGACTCATCAGAGCACAGGCAGCAATTCTGCGACAGCGATGCCGGGCTTGCCCAGCACCAAAAAGTGACAGCACGCTCCACCCACCCGGGCTTGCGGGGAGCGGGAGCCTTCTCCGCATGCCCGCTGTCTGGAGGAGCTGCTATCCCACGCACGTCTCCCCGTCCTGCTCCGTGGCATCCCAAATCTCAGCCTACAGCCTCCTCCGCCACCCCTGCGCTCCCTCCGGCCCTGCTTTTCCCTTCCCTCTGCTGCCCAGGGCTCAGCTCGCTCCCATCCAGCTACAGAGACGAGGGAGAAAGGCTGCCTTAGAGGCTCAGAGGCCCAGCCCTGCCAGATTTGCATATTTTTTTACTGGGCCCTAAACAAGATATTTCTCAGGGGAAGCGAATGCATCGTCTTCTGTCCCCGAGGGTGCTGCGTGCTGGGACAGCAGCCGCGGCTCGTGGCGGGGCCACGGTCCCAGCACCCACCGCGGGCTGGCCGCAGGCACAGCGCGGTCTGCACGCTCTCCGCGGGAGAAGCTTTTTTTTCTCGGTGGCTTCAGAATTCACGGGCTTTAATGCTGCTGACCCGGGAGCAGGTCCCGTCCCTCTTCGCTCGCAGGAGGAGTCCTGGAGGCGGGCAGGCTGCAGCCGCCCGCACAAACCTGCACGTTTTTATTTTTTCGCTAGAATTTGCAGCACGTCCCTCCTCTCCTGTATAATTGAGTCGCATGAAAAGAAGCCGCGCGAGGAGGGGAAGAGGATGGGGAAACTTGCAAAGTCAGCCATGGCGAGGGAATCTGTGTCAGAAAGCATTACAAAGGGAGCCGGGGGATTGGCTCCAGTTGCTTCCAGTTGCTGTTTGTTTGTGCCAACCCCTTAGGAGATCGCCCAGCGCAACGCGCGGCTCTTTCTTTCCCTGCGTCCCTCTCTCTCCCTTTATTGCACTGCAGACCCGGGCTGGGACAGCCCATCGCCGTTGCTATGGCTGCGGTGTGCGGGGAGGGCTCGGCCGGCTAATACCCGCCGGAGAGCATCCCTCTCCTCCCGGCCGTGCGGCTCCCCGGCCCCTCCGACCGCCGGGGCTGGCAGCCCGGCACCGCTCGGGCTCCGCTCCGGCTCCTCCACGGCAAAAGCCGCAGAATGGATTTTTAGCCCCGTGAGATTAGACAGGGCTGTGCACGCCGCTGCCAGCGCCCGCAGGAGGAGGAGGAGGAGGAGGAGGAGGAGGAGGAGGAGAGCAGGGCAGCTCCGGGCTG
>JANXJC010000009.1:32256340-32275706 GCA_027564655.1 Leptodon cayanensis
AGGGGTGCCCGGGGGCTGGCGGGATGCGGGGAGAGATCCCGGGGGCTGGCGGGCGGGACGCCCCGAGAGCTGGGCGTGGGGAGCGATGCCCGGGGGGCGCGGGGGGGCGGGGCGCGGGGGGGGCGCGGAGCCGCGGGCGCTGCGCGGTGCTTTGGCGCCCTCTGCCGGTCGGCGCTGCGCACCGCGGCGGGGGGGGCGGCTCACTGCCGTGTCGTGAGTTTGCGCGGGCTCAGCAGCGGTGCGAGGCGTGGAGGAGACGGCGGGGGGGGCTGCTCGGGGACCCCCAAACCCTGCCCCGCGGCGCTGCAGAGCCGGGAAAATGGAGCTGCCCCACCTGGTGCTCCCTGGGGAGCGCTGCCTGCGCGCCCCCCCCCTCACCCAGGCCCCACAGCCAGCCCTGCCAGGAGCCATGGGGGGGAATGTGCAGGGACAGTCCCCAGCCCTGGGGGACGGCGGGTCTGGCCAGCCTGGCAGCAGTGTGAAGCAGGGTCCCAGTGAGGGAAGGGCCCTTGACCTTGCTCGCAGCCCCCCCGGATTCTGAGGCAGAAAGGCCAGCAGTGCCGTGGTGCCTGCGGGAAGCAATGCTCCCAGCGGCCTCGGTCAAGCTACGGCTCCTGTCCGCAGGCTGGCTGCGTCCCGCTCATTATTCACCATCCCACCCGCTGGCGTGAAACAAAGCTTAGGGAAGGATCGGGGCTTGGCTGCCGATGGGGACACGGGGACACGCACAGCCCTTCCTAGGGCTGCTGCCCCGAGACCCGGCCCGAGGGCACCCGCCGTGCACAAGGGCCGGCGCTGCCTCGGGGCTCCACGCTGCTCTTATGGATGTCCGAGAGGAGGGATGCTGCGGTGCGGGGAACGGCATGGGGATGGCACGGTGGCTCCTCGCCTGGTGTTTTGCAGCAGCCGAACACCACCGGGACTTGTTAAGAGCACGCCGTCAAACGAAGATATTCCCCAGTGCTGCGAGACGCGTCAGCAGCACAAGGGTTAACCCTGCTTTCCCTCTCTTTCCATGGCAAACTCGGTGGCGTGGTTGGGGATAACCTCGTTAGCGGCTGCGCTGCGGCAGCGATGCCCCTGGGACAGAGCAGCCCTATAAAATGGAGCTGAGCGCTGCGGGGGACCGCTGGGAAATGGTAGCTGAGCTGCCTCGGCGGGTGGCTGGCGGAGTGCTCCCCCCGCCGCGCGCGAGCCCATGGCCTCTCAGGGTGTCACGGAGGGGACCTGCTGGACCAGGCTGTTGGGGACGGTGTGGGGTTGTCACAGCGGGTCCGGGTGCGGGTAACGATGCTGTGCCTGCAAGGGAAGCAGTTGCGGTCAGTCCCGGATAGGGCTGCCCCAAGGGCGCTGGGTGCTGTGAGGGGCCAGCCCAGCCCCGACCCCCCAGCTCGGGGGGCTGCCCTCTGGCCCCCGAGACTCAGATCCTCCTCTGCCACCTGCAGGGCGGGCACTCGGGGCTGGGGTCAGGGCTGGCAGCGCGGCTGCACACAGGGACCTCGGCACCGGGCGTCAGGGCACCTGCGTTGTGCCAACCGCGCAGCCCCCAGCCCCGCGGTGGGCTCTGGGGAAGCCCAGAGATCCCCTCCCGATCTGCCGTTTCTCAGATGGGCTGGTGAGCTCCCACCGTCCTTCTCGGGGCCGGTACTGGCACGGGTGCCTGGGAATTGTTTGCTGCCTGTGCTGTTGTGCCACAGGCCCTGTTTCTGGCGGCCACCTCCCCGTGCTGCGGGAGAAGATGGGTTCCTTATGCCTGAGCATTCATTCGCTCTGCTGATCGACAGCCTGCGGTCTGGCTGAGCAACCCCAATTGTTCCCAGTGTGCCTGGACAAAGGAGTGCCTAGAGAGATGGCAAGGCTTAGGAGAAGAGGACATGCTAGGAATATTTCCACTGCCTTGGACAACACCAGTTTTCCCCCCTCCCCGCCTCCTGCAAGAATGGGAGGCAGCAGCTCCATTTCGCAGGCAGGGTGGGATGCCTCCCTGCCTGTCCCGAGCAGGGTGGGTGCAGGAGAAGCCTGTCCCAAGGCAGGCCGAGGGCTCATTCCTGGGGAGTGTGTCCTCAGCGACGGCACGGTACTGCACCGAGCACAGCGCTCGCCCGTCTGCTCCCAGTAAGGGAGGCAGATGCCCAGAGCCTCTCCCCCGAGCCTGTGCCATGGGAGCCCCAGGTAGCCCCATGCACCCCCTGCGGGTCCCTGTCCCCAGGGACTCGCGTGGCACCACAGGGTGGTGGCACTACCCTGGGGCCTCCTATGTGCTCAGGACTAGCTCTTCCCAGGCAGACAAAGCAATTTTGGGAGCTGCTGTTTGCAGCTGGTGTTTTTGCTGGGTGGCAGCCTGGGTGCTGCATCACCCCAAAACCTGGAGGAACTGGGGAGGGGAACGGCATGGGGCGGGGAGGGTCAGGACTGGCTTCGTCAGCCACGCTGCTCTGTGCGGGATTCACGCCATGGTGGAGGCAATGCCTTTTCCTTTCCCCCAGGGCCGGTGTTCAGTTGGGCCACACGTGACCCTGCACCCTCACTGCAAGCTGTGGGCTTTGCCCGGCGCTGGGCTGAGCTCCGGGCTGCTGTTAGGGCCGTTGCCGGCTGGTTCTTCTCCCCAGCTTGTCTCACCTGCCATGGGTCATCCCCAGCTGTTGGCCAACCCCAGGATCTGTTGCCCTATTTTGCAAACAGGAAAGCTGGGACGGGGATAAAGACCAAGCTTTCAAAGCCCCCAGCACGGGCCGGCTCCTGGTGAGGTCTGCGAAAGCGGGGGGGTTCCCGCAGGATCTCTGCCGGTTCCCACGCGACCTGCTCAAGGTCAGGCAAAGCCGGCAGTGAGCCCCGGTTCCTTCCTTCCCTGCCGGCCCGCGGGCTCGCAGGCGGGAGCGGAAGCGGAGCCTGCGTCTGCTCTGCTACCTCCGAGCAGGGGGAGGGCGGTGGGTGCCGCCGAGGCTTTTGTTCTCCGGGCTCGGAGGGCTCCTTCACACGTGAAGGGAACGGCATCGACGTTTCCAGTGGGGAGAAGATGCTGCGTCCGACAACATCCCGGCTCCCTCGGCCGTTAGCATCTAACATGGTTGAGAATCACAACAGCATCGAACTGGTGCCGGGAAGCGACAGGCCCTGCGAGCGCAGCCCCCGTCTCCCGGCCGCTCTGGTGTGGCTTTGCGGGGGGCTGGCAGGGATGAGCGCGTGGGATGCCTGGGAGCGTGGGACCCGTTGCAGCCTGGCTCCTGGGGACTGCTCTGCCACCTCCCCTGGGCTCGGGAGAGACAGCCCGGGGAGCAATAAGGTGGTCCCTGAGGCGGCAGAGGGTCCCCACTGCGGCGAGCGGGGCTGCACGAGCATCCGAGGGTGCAGGGGGGTGACAGTGCTGCGGCTTCAGTGGGGCCGAGCCCCCCCCAGCCCTGCTGCAGCCCCCACGCTCGGGGCCGTGCTGCAGCCGCGAGGGCCCACGTGTCCCCCCACTACATCCCACCCCCACAGCGGGGACCTGGGCAGGAATGGGGAGGGGGGGGGGAGCTGCGCCACGGTCGCCCCCAGAGGAAATGGACCGAGAAAGCCCTCGGGGAGGCAAGCCGCTGCCGGAGTACAGTTAGCTTCACCCCAGGCTGGCAAGAGGCCCCTGTTTCCCCCGCGCCCGCTGTCCCGCCGAGATTAGCTCTCGGCTGGCTGGGCTTGACGGGCAGCCGGAAGAGGCCGCGTGCGCCCAGCGCCGCGGGGGCACCCAGAAACCTGGGCAAAACGGGCACCGCGGCAGCCCCTTCCCTCCCTCCCTCCCGCCCGCAGCTCCGTGTCCGCTCCCTCAACCCTCCCTGCGGCCGCGCTCGCCGGCCGCCGAGCCCCGGCGCGGGGGGTCCGGGCGTTTGCCGTCGCCCCACGCGCCGGCGGCAAAGCCGGGGCCGTGCCGCGCAAGGCGAGGCACGGCTGTCGTGTCGCGTTTCCCGGCGCCGTGCCCACCCCGGGCCAGCCCGATGGGGAGGGCGACCCGGTTCCCCCGCGGTCGGCGTCACCCCGTGCCGGAGCCGGCTGCCTCCCCGTGCCCCTTCCCTGCCGGGGCTGCCAGCTCGGCTCATGCGCGGCCGAGCGCGCGGGATGAAAGCGGGGTACCGGGGGGCGCCGGCGGCAGCACGAAGGTCACGCCGCGGCGCGGCGGCAGCGCTCTCGAATGCCCCCGATCGGAGATGCCCGTGGGGATTGCGGAGCAGCATGGAGGTGACCCCTGCGCTTGGGGTCAGCGGGCCGCGGCGTGCGTCAGCCCCGAGCGGCTTAATCCCAACCAGGCGGCGGTGGGGGGGGGAGCGGCGGATTCCTGACCCACAACTGAGCCTGGCATCTTCTGCGGCATCGCCGTGGTCCACATCCCGCTGTAACCGGAGAGGGTTGAGCAGTGCCGCCCTGGCGCTGGGGAGGGTGAGGAGAAACAACAGGAACGGGCGGCAGAAAATGTAAAGCAAAAAAAAACCTTTTGTCTTGAGAAAGCAGCCCTTCGGACCTTTTCTTCCTTCCTGAAATAGCTTTTCCTGCCACCCAAAAGGAGATGGAATATTTCGCAGGGCATTACCTCAGATGATTGATTGATTGATTGATTGATTTATAATTTTTACCATAATCACGTGACAAAGCTTGAAATGCTTGTGAATGGCCTGATACATGGGAAAATAAATATGCAAGTACTGTCCCCAGGTTTGCCAGCAGGATTCCCCAGGCTGTTTCCCAAACACATGGTTCAGCCTATACTTGTTACCGGTTCTAGTCACTCGTGCAGGACCGCATGAAATGCAGTGCCGGGTTTTCCGCAAGCTGAAAACCTGCGGGTAGAGCTGTGAGTTGCAGGGAGCTTCGCGACACCTTTCTCACAGAAACTGTCTTTTTGTGCGTGGCTTTAACTGGAAGCAGATGCACGTGCAGGGGGCCGCAGTGCTGCTTGTCCCACAGCAGACTTGCAGGATGTCACAGCACAGTGAATTACTTCAAGTGTAGGCTGGAAACGGAGAGTATCTTACTGGTTTCTTCCCTGCTGCTGCAGTTTATTCCCTCCACAGCAACCGCCAAGTGCATCAGGGACGCGGAGGTGCCTTGGGAAATCCCTGTGCTGTAAGAGGGAGCTTCCTTCAGCTTTTTGCCATGGGAGGAGGCTATAGCGAGCTCGGGCTGCCAAGAGGCACTGGGCAATTAAACGGTCTGGACACGGGAGGAACCTCGGTGAACACAACATCTTCCGCTGCCCCCGTGTCAGGTCAGGGGCACCCCTCTGCTTCCCGATGTTGAGCTAATGGCGCTTCATGGGGTCTGGACATATGTCCAGCAGGAAAAGGGCTGGATCTAACTGTGCAATGTCACACAAACTGCCGATTAAAGAGCTGCTCGCTAGAGTCCAGCACACACAAACTAGATTTATCTAGTCACCCCCTGAGATGTTTTTCCCCCTGTGCATGGAGGCAGATGTTTGGTTGTCTAAGATTTAAAATCATCACCACTGAGATACTTTTCCATAATGAGGCATGATTGGAAAGGATGTAATCAATCCATTTCTCCATACAAGAGAAGCGAGAGGCTTGAAAGTAAGCACTAAGTGATTCACCAGGTTAGATGCTCTCCTTGCTTCCCTTCTCCTCTCTGCTTAATTCTTCCAAGTTTGAAAATGATTGTTTCTGTTTCTCTTTTTCTCACAAAATCAAATTCTGATACAAATGCAGCAGGATGGGAATGGGTTTATTTATTTGCTATTTTAATACAAGTATCCACATTTCTGACCACAATTTCTCATAGTAGTATAAAAAAAGAGATGAGTGGACTTGTAGCTGCTTTGATGCACTTGCCAAAGTTTCAGGTTCTGAAGGATTGATGGGTCCTTCTGGGCCGTGGCACCACTGCCCGTTACACAGCCTTGTCTTCTTTTATCAGGGTGTTAGAGTCAGCTGGGAAAGAGCAGATCTGCAGGCCCACAAGGAGAAATTAAACATCCTGGACAGATGTCGGTTCAGGCCCGTGCAGTTTCAGCTGAAGCTTTCCAGACTGGTTTTGACCCGTTCCATTTCATGCAGAAAACTGTAGAACTGGGGCAAAGTTAACTCTGCAGGAAACAAAAAAGAGAGGTATCAAGTTTTAGACTTCAGGTTACACTTCCAACATCAGAAAAGCCGTTCTGGTGCTACCACAGAGCAACTCGTGTTTGCCTAAGCTAGGCAGGAGTAGGCACTGTGACTCTCGGCAGCTGTTTCTTTACGTTAGCTGGGCTGCGCGAGGTTCCGGGCTAGGATCCTCCTAACAGGAACCGATGCTTGGGAATTGTTTACGTTCTTCGTCTGCCATGCTGCTCTGACTGCTTTTCATGGCTCCATGGCATATCTATATTTACTTATGCAAAGATGCGAAGGCTGCCCAACATTCAGCGTTCCTAAATACTTCCAGAGTGACTGTGGCGGTGGGGGGAGGCCAGGGCAGGAGCAGCTGCAGCATGCCGCAGCATCCCAAAGCGATGCTCTTGCAGTGACCCCTGCTGGGTCTGCACCCAAAGCTCCCCCACCTCCAGCAGCACCCGGGAGCTGCGGATGTTCACACACTCAAATGCTTGCTTCTTCTCCAGAACTGTTAACTCACCTATATATACGTTTTCCATTTGGCTCCCTTTTTTAATCACCAGCTTCAGCTTGGGGGAAGAGAAAGCAGAGGTATTTTAATTCAGAGAGACCTGTATTCTGAGCACCATGAGAAAACAGCAGTAGCGGAGTCTGCTGCGAGTTTGACCCGCAGACTGCTGCAAAGCACACACATCTTTGACAGGGTTTTCGGGAAGTGTCACTGTAGGAATAGATTCCTTAGGCTTTGGGAGGATCTCTGGAAGTCCTTCTAAACGATCACATTTCCCCTCCTTCCCAAAGACAGTGTGACCTTTGCTAGATTGAGCTTTTTGAACAGCTTTTCAGAGTGGGCTACACTTCTGTGATACGTGATGTCTTCAGAAGAGAAACAAATAGCAGTATGTCTGCTATCTGCTGCCAGTCACACTCAGAAGACTGAAGCAGATGCACTGTTGCAGAGCTTGTTCCTATGAGCTCTAGCTTTCCTCTAGTTCCTCTCCGAGCCAGTACTTCCCACATGCCTGGTCGCAGCTTGTTCCTTAACTGCACTACAACCTGAACTCTCCCTGATGTAGGAGATTTACCTGTAAGAAGATACTTCCCACTTTTTCCAGTTCACTGCTCCCAGCAGTCACTGTGAGTCAGAAAGAAAGGAGATAATCTGTTAGCTAAATTGTGAAATTAAAAGTTATTTAGCTGAGAGCTGCTGTTGGGTTTCCCAACCCATTCAGTTTATGTTTTAGCTCTGTTACCTCCAAACCTCCACTCCATATCTATCAGCTGGTTAATCATCAGCGTCTGACCAACAGCAAGGCGTGTTAGGGTGGGGGAATTCACCTTCCACTGCAAGAGCAAAAGACACACGAGCAATCAATTCAGAGAGGCCTCTATTTATGTTACCTGTAATTTCAACACAAGTCAGAAATGAGGCAGACGGATAGCAGAAGCCCAAAGTGGAGGAGTGCAAAGGGGCAAACTAATGCGGTTGGGAGGGTTTTCAAAGATGTTTGAGTCCTGCTAGGATTTCCATCCGCCTTGTCACTTCTGTAAATGAAACTCACTGTTTTTGTTTTAACACTCGTTCAGTGTAACAATATCTGCGCAAAAAGTCATGTGTTCCTGTAACTGCATGACCTCGGGGCTCAAAGCATGCAAAGCAGAAAAACAATCAAATGAAAGCCACACAGAAGTGCAGGAATCACTAAACCGATGAGGTAAAGGCTACAGCAGACCAGAAGTATCATCCGACAAAGTGTTCCTTATCAGTTATCTGAAGATCTTCAGTTCAAAATTCTGAGTTGGTTTTGAAGAAAATACCCAATGCGCTTAGACATCTCAGCGTCACAGCGGGGTTTTACAAGTTCCCACTCAAAGACTGTCATTTTGTTAGCTTAGAAACAAGCAAAAATATATCAATACCTGTTCTGCGAAATAACTGGCTTTCTCTTCACTGAGGCCTGTGGGAGAAAGCATGAGATTACTATATGTGATAAATATTAATTATCTTTTATTTAGGGAAAGTCAGGTGACCTACCTAGAGCAATAAAATCTGCTCTGACTTGTTCAGAAGACAAATTCCTCTTCAGGGCACCTGAATAAACAACGCAAAGCAGAAAAATCACTTTTTACTCGGTCAAACCGATCTTTACCGAGTCAAATAAACGCAGGGACGGAGACCCTGCGAGAGAAAGCCTCTGTTCTTGGACTGTGTTTTGAAACAAACCACAGCTCCTCAAGATAGGAAATACAGTTGTGCCTGCCGGTATCTTTGCAGATGCCCAGTGCTTTAAAAGTCAGGGCTCTGGGAGCGCCTGAGAGAGAGGGAGAGATTTCCTTGCAGGTATCCATGGAAACGGCAGCAGCGGTTGTGTTTTGAAGTTGCTGCTTTCTCTCCTACAGAAGCTTTGCTTGTTAAAGGAGAACTGTTAAGGCTGGCAGGCTACTAATTTGACCTACCTGCTGTGTTTTGGATTATGGGTGTGAACGTGTGCATATAACACTTTCCCCTGCTGTGCCTGCCTCCTTTGTTCTGGGGCACAGGCAGCACATGGAAGTTTACAAGGATTCTGTTCTCTGAAGCCAAGAGCAGGAATCTCATAAATTCAAAGAGTCTGCCAGTCCCACGTGGCTTTCCGTCTGTGTAGCACATAGGCAAAGTTATCTGCTGTAATCTGTTCCGATACTGTCTGTGGCATCCCAGAGCTAACAGAAAGCTAACAGTGGGATTGGAGCCAGCGCACACAAATGGGAACGATGGGACTGAGTGCACCTAGGCCAGAATCGAGAAGGGAGAATAATGCTGATTCCACATGAAATACCCCCAAGACAGTTGTAGGAAAGGAAATTATTCACTGCTACTCCTGGAGAGAAGAAATGGCTTGAGATAGTAGAATGAGCTTAGACCAAATGCAGGAAACGGTTGTGCCTGGCTTCACTGCTGTGAAGAAAGCTATGGGGAACCAGGACTGAAGGATAATAGCAAGGGACTATTAATAACAACAAGGATCAATGGGATGAACGTGCAGTGGAGGTGTTTGATGCATTATCGTGTCAAACGGCAGCCACAACATCAGAGTAATCTCATAAAGTGCTGGAGTCTGGGGTATTCAAGGGGAATCCCCCTGCCCTTCTTCCCCACTATTTATGAATGAGAAACTGCTGGACACATAAGTGTTTTCCTAAATCAAGACTGCAAGGACAGATGTCTCCTTTACGTGGCCTAGAACCACACTGGTTTCCAGCCCATTCACTCTAGAGGGGTGTGCACACTCTCTGACCTGTCTCAAACAGTGCTTGTAGGAATTGCAGTACCGGGTCACGTGGGTGGAAGTTCCTACAAAGACTTAGTGCCAACACAAGGCTGTGCTGGTCTGGATTTACAGGTACAAGTTAAACTGAGCACTGTCACACTGTTGTGCTTGCATTTAATGCATAGATATTTAAGTGAGTTTAGCTAAGCCTGTGAAACGTGTCTGCAGGCAGGGTATAAAGAATACAAAGCCCGAGTCACCAAACAGGGATATTTCAATAGGAGAATTTTTGATTCTTAAATGCTACGCCATTTATTAGCTACCATTAGCACTGATTGTGCAAAGGAAGTGCACCGCATTTCTGAAGACATACTTTAGCAGCATGCAGGAAGGGACCAAATACTTTGGCCTCAGGGCAGCATATGCAAATGTATCACTTACCATTAGGTACCAGAAGAATACTTTTGACAATGTTTTTCAGGGGGCCCAAGCTGATTTTATTCATGGTGGCAAAGTCTGAGAGCTGAGTCAGAAACCTTTCTACCTGCTCAAGAGAAAAAGCAACGACACGATCTTACCTCTGCAGGTTTCTTGCCAGAGAACTGCATTCACACACTTCTCAGTGTTCTGCACATGCCTTACCTCCTTGGGCTCCGTTAGAAAGCGGAAGAGCACTTCAGTCAGCGCCGAGAATTGCTGTGAAGAAACAGGACAGTGTCACGGAGTCTGGCATCAACTCGCTTCACTTCTCAGCACCCTGCCACCCCCATCACCACCACGACTAGGTGGTGATATATCACTTTGAGGCAGCTCCACCTGCCTCCAGTACATTGGTCCCAGAGTTTGACCTCCCGTGCTGGTAAGGTACCCCCGTCCTCGGCATTACAAGACGCCTCTGGATGGGATTTGCTCATAGATGCTTCTCGGAGACTCTCAAAGGGTTTGTGCAGCTGGTAGCTGGCACTGTGCAGGGCTTTTGTGACTCGTGGCTCATCGGAAGCTGCTGTTCTAGCCCGCGTAATCCAACAACCGTGAGTGGGAAAAGATGCAAACATCTCCTCTCGTGTTTCACAAACCCCATGGGGTAACCAGACTAACTCGGGAAAAGAAGAGACCTGGTTAAAGGTCTAGTCGCTGCCTTCAGTTTTCTGCCAGCCCTGGCACCAGCGCTGGCCGTGGCCTTCAGGGTACGGCTGGCCGCTCTGCTGCTGCAGTGGCTCATCCCGTCCTGCCCTCGCCCCGTCAGCCCCGTGACGGAGGCGGCACCGGGCTGCCGCCCACGGCTCCGGCAAGCTGAGCTAGACAAGCCTCGGCTCTTCTGGCAACTTCACCGTGCGCCGAACCGGCTCCCGAGAGGCGCCGGCCGCTGCGCCGGTGACCCGCAGGCAGACAAGACGCGTGCCGCCGGCCGGGAGCACCGCAGGGCGGTGGGGTGGCGATCCCCACCCGTGCGCTGTGCGCTCCCACCGACCAAAACCGGTGCTCGACGGGACCCCGCAGCCCCCACGGGGCGCGACGGGAGCCCCTTCCTCGGGAACGCCCGAAAGCCAGGCCGAGCTCGGGGCCGCGCTCCGTAACCCGCCCTGGCACCGGAGAACGCGGTTCCCCTGGGGAGCGGGCTGAGACCCGGCCGGCAGCCCGGCACCGGGGCCTGGAGGCCTTGACCGGGCCCGGTACCGGGGCCGCTGCGGGGCCTGGAGGCCCGATGGGGCCCCCCCGGTGCCGGGGCTGCTCTGAGGATGCGGGGCCTGCCGCGCCCGGTACCGGGGCCGCTGCGGGGCCTGGAGGCCCGATGGGGCCCCCCCGGTGCCGGGGCCGCTGCGGGGCCGGCCGGGCCCCGCGCCCCGGCCGGCGGCTCTTCCCCGCTCCCCGCCCCGGCCGGCGGCGGCTGCCCCGGAGCCGTCGGCCCCGCGGGATCCCGCCCTCCCCCGGCCCCCACCTGGGCGCTGAGCTGGTTGAGGTTGTGCATGTCGCCGCTCACCGCCTCCGGCACCGGCTCCTGGCTGAAGTTGAGCAGCCCCATGGCGGCGGCCGCGGCTCCGCCCGCCCCGCCCGGCCCCGGCCCCGGCCCCGGCGCCGGCGCCCGCCTCAGCCTGAGCATTGGCGGCCGCACTTTCCGCACCGCCGCCGGCCCCGGCGGCCGCAGCGAGGGGGGGGCCGGCGGGGCCGGTCGCCCAGCCCGGGGGTGGTCCCGAAGCCCCGCGAGTCCCTCGGTTGCAGCTCCGCGGGCGGCGGGGAGCACGGCCGGGCTGACCCCCGCCCCCGGCCCGACCCGGTGTGCCGTTCCCCGGCCCTAGGGAACCGTTCCTTTGGACGGGAAGGTTTGGAACAGGCTTTCGCTTTCCTACCCAAAACCGGGTCGGTGGAAGCCCCGAATCAGAGCTGCGGTACCTGTATACCTGTCTGTGTGCGTTTGTGCCAATAGATGCTTTCGTTCTGCCAAGGTCTCCATCCCAGAGATGTCTAGCCGCGGGTTTAGTTTCGTGCACTTGGATCACGCCCGTGGAAAGTAAAACCTGCGGTTCCTGGTAAGCGTGGCAAAAAGGGAGAGAGCTGCGGGTACCCTCAGTGTGCGGAGGCTAAACTTCACCTGCGGGGTGGGGGTCTGGCTGACAGCGGAATAGTCTAAGTTGGTTTTCTGTACAAAAACCTCTAATAAATGGCTTAAAAAACATAGTTTGTAGGGTGAATGTTTTTTTTCCCCCTGAAAATTCCACGTAGGACCCGAAAGTCGGGTGTGATTTTCCCCCTTCGGCTGCCGCTCCCAGCACTGCCCGCTGCTGCGCCCGGCACAGGCTCACGGTGACGGTGGCCCGGGCAGAGCAGCCCATGTCCCACGGCTGGGCTCCGTGGGATGGACGGGTGTTCGTGGGATGGACAGGTGTCAGGTAAGGAAGAGGCAGCTCGGGGCTGCACCAGCCCGTGGGCAGAATCATGGAATCCTAGAATGGGTTGGGTTGGAAGGGACCTTAAAGACCACCTAGTTACAAGCCCCCTGCCGTGGGCAGGGACACCTTCCACTAGACCAGGTTGCTCAAAGCCCCGTCCAACCTGGCCACGAACACTTCCAGGGAGGGGGTTCCTAGATGTCAAAGGGGTCAGGGTTTCACAGGGAGATTTTGACCCGATTCTCGCCATAACCCATAAGCAGGAGGTCTCCTTGATTCAGAAATGTCTAGGAAAGCAGGTGAGTTGTAAAATGACCTTCTCACCCTCTGTCACCCGCTCTTGTTTCTGTTTGTGCTCGGGAGGAAGGCCTCGATCCAGGAAATATTAAAACTGGATGTATTCCCGCAGAGGACAGTGGAGCTGATCCCATCCTTAAAGACTCCCTTGCCTTAAGCTGCTATCTTGCAGCTTTCCGAGAGCAGGAAAATAAGCTCTCCAGCAGCTATTTCACTATCAGTGTGAATGTGCCTGATCCATTTTATCTGGGAAGGTGTTCACTTGCTGGCGGGCGGACAGTGTATAAAAGCCTTTGTGGAAGGTAAAACTGCAGCAGCCCACAAGGCTTCTGTTTTATTACTGACACTTTCAATTGCAAATGAGAGAGTAGGAAATTTTATAGGGCCTTTCATTGTGAAGATATCCCAGTAGTGGTTTATAAACAAGGAGTTAAGCAGCAAAGTACCACTAATGATGAGGAGTTAGGAGATATTTACTGGTGGTCTGGCTGGAAATAGCACTCACACTTCTTTTCCTTCTCCCTCTACCTCCCAGCCCAGCTGGGAGATTTTCTGTCTCATATAGACAGGGTGGAACTGTGTACCTCGATTGAACAGGATTGTTGAGGTGAAAAAATTGCATGTGGGTGTGCTTGCAGGATTTGACCCTAAATATTTAGGAGACCTTAAAACAAGATCTTTCACACTGGAACAATTTATCAGGTTCTGTGGTGAACTGGCCACATTGGCATTTTTAAACTACAGGATATGCTTGTGTCTCAAAAATGGTGAACTGAAACTCATTCGGGGAGATGTATGGACTGGGTAGCACGGGATGCCAGTGCGTGTGAACGCAACATTCTTCTCTGGCTTTAAAATGTTGCATACAGATTTATGTAAATTTTCCTAAGTGTAAGTTAATAATCGCAGTTAATTATTGGACATTTTCATAACCACCAAAATTCATTCACCTGTACTGTGTGGCCAAAAAACTGAAACAAGGAAAGAGGCAATTTTCTGTCCGGTTTGTATGTCAGAATAAGCCGTGCAGGAGCGGCCTGTGACTGATCTTTACTTCCCTGTGTCTTTCTGGGGTGATGCTCTAGGAACTAATTAAGGATGGTCTCTGCACGCGTGCCTGCTTGTGTGAGCATGCAGGAGGTACGGCAGGAGGGAGAAGCCAAACAATTTCCCAGGCAGCAAACCAAATTCTTGGAGAAAGTTGAGTGACGGGATCGAAGAAGAAGAGTCTAAGTTGAGGTACGTGCTCAAAACATCCTGTTCAAACAATCACCAGGAAATTCGGCAGTCCCAGCTCCTGGGGTGCTGGTTTGGCTGCAGTGTGGCATTGTAAGTGCCACGAACCCTGGTACGGCGCTGGCGGTTCTGCGCTGGCAGGCAGGCTTGGTTCTGCCAGCACTCATTTCTGAAAAGGCTATGCTCAAATAAAAGAGAAGGTTGCAGGGTTAGTTACAGGGATGCCAGGGGGAGGATGGTCCCCAGTGCCCCGGGCAGAGCCCCCAGGGCTGCCCCTGCCTGGTGCAGGTGGCCCGTGTCCCCTGGCAGCCATCAGCCCCGAGGGTGTCCCTGCCAGGCCATTGTCATGCAGAACGTGTCGCTGATCGACTCATCAGAGCTGAGGACGGCAGTTCGGAGTTACAGATATGCGGGCTTGTTCACCACAAATACTGGAGTAAAAGCAGCAGCAAAAAAGCAGTGGAGGGGACACACGGACACACACACACACACAGAAATAGGGTATTAAAAATGGTGCACTCCAAAATGAACCAGAGGGGCAACGTGCCCTACTTCAGATGCATTTTTCAGCTTCATTTCACCTGTGAAACTTGAAAAGCTTCCTCAGCACTTGGAGAGTGTTACCTGGGGAAGGGTCCTTCTTACATCTTCCCAAGAGATCAAATCCTGGGGTGTCACTGTCCTGTTCTCTGATGCCACTTCCTACCCCAAGCTCTCAAAGCCCTTTGCAGTCTCTCCGAGGTCAGCCTTGGAGAACCTTCCTGAAGTGGGGGAGCATTGCCTGCGCTTGCTGGCCTGAGAAAGGCCTGGGAGAGGTAAGAGTGTGTCAATGAGCTGGGGGTAAAACCTGTGATTTCGCCCTGGCTGGTGCTGAGCCCACCCGCTTCTGTGTGTTCTGCCCATCTGCAGTGTCTGCCTTGGGCTGTGTAGACTCGGGAGAACATCTCTCCAGACGGGCCGAAGGATGCTGCAACTCCTCCCGGCTTGCTGGTGCGATGGAGATTGCCCAGCGGAAACTTTGGAGGGGTTAGTTCTGTTCCCAGGGGAGGCTGATATAAATGAGATCTTTGAGACCAGGATTTCAGCTTCTCCTGCAGTTTAATGTCCCTTTCTCTCCCCCATCACACTCTGCACTGTTTGCTCCCAGGCAAACGTTGCTACAGGAGTAAGTTATTGCAAGCATTGCGTGCGAAGGTTGCGGCGGAGCTGGAAGCGCCGTTGCTGGGCTCCGGTACGCTCCTGCCTTGTGACCGCAGGCAAAACCCTTCCTCTGCATCTCCCCTGCCCGGGGACAGAGATGATAATCCCTTACCCTCCTTACCCGCGAGAGAAGGAACGGCTCTGGACCTGGAGTGGAGGGGGGGGTCTGCTGGCAGCCGACCCCAGGAGCAGCGTTTCTCCTGAGAAAAGTGTATATGCTTAGGAGGGCGGTTTGGGGAGGGCGGTTTGGGGAGGCCTCGTCACTTCAGATTAGGCTGTAGCAGGCGTATCCTGTTTTCTAGGAAAAAGAGGATTTTGTGGCCAGCTTTGTTAGAGAGGCATTGAAGATTTTTCTTTGTGTGCCTTTGCGTTTGAAGTTTACACGCTGGTAGCTGCAGACTTTCTAGATGTTCTGGTTACAGGGATGACACTTATTTTTAACCTTATTTTTATTAGAGGTTTGTATCATGCGGTCCTGCCCAGCCCACAGGAAGAGCTAGAAACTTCATGTAGGAGGGATAACACTTCCTATCTCTGTGTAAACAGCAATTGCCCCCAGATGGGAAAAGCCAGCCCAGCTGTAGGGGAGGCTGGAGGCTGTATTCCCACATATGGCAGCAGGATGAGGCTTTCCCACAGCGCGGACCGACCTTGCTTTCAGCAGCCAGAGCCCTGCCACTGCGCTGCTGCGTAGCACAGCTCTCCCCGGGCTCAGGAGAGATGCCGGAGACAGGAGAGCTTCTCCAGGGAGCAATGGTGAGGAGCGGCCAGTCGCTGGGAGCTATGACGGAGTGGAGCTGGTGGAGCTGGTGGAGAGGCAGGCAGGGGCTGGGGCGAGGGCTCAGGACACAGAGCTGCTCGTGGAAGAGGAGGACACATCCCGCAGGACGTGCTCTGATGGGGTCTTGCGGTGAAGAATGCCAGGCAGTGAAAATGATTGTTACTGTGGGCTGGGAAAGAGCTGCTGTGCCATGTGTACACTGACATGGGAAACCCCGAAGCCTGAACTCAGCAGGAGCGTCGCCGCTGGCTTCAGCAAAAGGAAAAGTTCCTCCTGCTCCCTGCCCCAGGGTTGCTAGAGGAGCTCACAACTGTCTGAGGAGATTTAATGGTGCTGGTGCTTCTCCCTACCTGCTAGAAGACTAAAAAAGCACTTAGCTGTTACTGGGGTCTGGGAGTCTGGGACCCACAGATCCAGAGCTGACGAGGTTGTGCTGCTGACGGCTGTAGGTAATGACACACGTTTGCTCAATTGCTTTATTTGTCTAGGATCTCCAGGTACGCTGCTTATGAAACATGGAGCAGGTCCTGACTCAAACCCTTGGATGCAAAGCAAGAGGCAGCAGGTGATCGGAGCCAAAGCAGAGCTCTGGACAGGGAATGGTGTTGGTTTGCCTGGCCAGGGTGCCAAAGGAGAATTTTAGGAAGAAATTTGAAGTGGGAGAATAGCGTGGTCAGTTGGGGGCCTTTGGTGAGGAGGAGGATTCAGGGTCGGGAGTGATGAGTTATGCATGGAAGTGCTGGTGCGGTCACTGGGGAAGCATTCACAGTGGATGAGGATGAGGAGTCACTTTTGATGTGGATGGATGTTGCCAGTCCCGACTCTGTCGTGATGGTGACGGAGCGGCTCTTTCAGCTGGTCGGTCACCAGCTCCATGGATCTGAAATGTTGGCCGAGGGAGGCCAGCCAGGTGTGAAAATGGCTCTTGCTGGAATGATTTTTTGCAGAAGCGCTGGGCAGTCCAGCTGTGCTGCCCATGGGAGTCACTCCGTCACGGGGAGGGACGCGTCCGTGGCACGGTGTGCAGAGGATGTGCAGCCTGCGCCCCGGGGTGGGGAGGGACCCCCCCACCTCTCTCTGGCTGCTGCTCCCTGCTCCCGTAAGCCCTGGCCATGCTTCCCAGCTTCTCGCAGCTGCTCCAGTGATGGAGCGGAGGAGCTGTGCCCCCCAGCCATGTCCCATCTCTTGTCCATGCTGGAGAGCCTGGGGGCTGGCGGGGAGCGGTGGTGGGGTTGCTTTGGTACCTGCCTGGCAGAAGCTGCCAGCTGCACTCCCTTGTTCAGCAGGAATGGCTGAGGGCCTGGCGCAGGGTACCAGAAATGTCTGGCAGGAGCCTAAATAGAAAATCCTCTTTAGAGGTACCTTTGTTCCCTGTGAGATGACATACAAACTCCCTTGACTGTTAAGAAATAAACTCGCAGTATCTCTCTGTGGTTGTGTGTAGCAGAGACAGGGAAAAGGGTCAGGGTTTGGCTCATCATCTGCCCAGAGCTGCTTTGTTTGGTACTGGGCCTTTTTCACAAACAGTACACACAGACATGCTCTCCTGAATTAAATGATAACTGAGGGGAAGAGAGAGAAAGAGGGCGTTTCAGCGGGGCGGGAGATTGATGGCAGGTCAGCGAGGCCAACAGAGGCAGGAAGGTTTCCGTAGAAAGGGAGAGGAGCCCGTGGATGCTTGAAGCAAGGGCTAATTCCACCCTAGCAGTGCCCTAGAAACTCTCATGAGCACAACCCGCAGAAGCATTTTGCTTTCCCAAATTTGGAAAACAAACAGGAGTGAAATGTATTTGCTCGGTTTTAATCTACTCGACAGAGTTGCAAATTAGCTTTAGGTTTATGCGGTGTGTGTTTATTTGAACTGTAATCTCCTGTGTTCCCGAAGGCTTACCCAGACCAGGTTTCTCGGCTCCTCTTGTTCACTCGCAGGGCTTTTTTTGCACGTGCAGCCACATTTTTCATGCTTGTGTTTTGCAGGGACGGAGGGGTGGTCTGGGGGAACCTGCTGTACAGGCCTTGGGCTGATCCAGGCACTTCCCGCAGGGTTCGGATACTTTGGCTAACTAACTCATTTTTCCTCCTGGCTTTGAAAACTTCTATCTGTCACACCAGGATAATCATACTCCTTCTTCTTACTGTTACACAGTTTTCTGCTGCATCTAGAAGTAATAGCAAGTGAACAGAGAAGATTATACCCCACGTGGACTCTGGATGCTTTGTCTTGGGCAGGAGAGGCGCAGGCTGTTTTCCTCATCCCCAGCACAGCCCTCGCAAGTGTCTCGCCTCTGTACGGGAACGGGAAAGAACAAACAAACAAAAACTGACTGTAAAACTTGGGCGGCTTTGTCTGCCCGCACCACGCTGCGCTGCGAGGGGCACAGCGCTGATGGAAAGCCGGTGGACAGAGGGTGGCTTGGCGGGACGAGGGCTCTGCCCAGCCCCGGGGTGCCCCTTCACCTCCGGGGGGGGGTCCTCTGCCGCGGGGGCTGAGGTGCGGGGTCGGGGGGCTCCGAGGGCCGAGCCCCGGGGGGATGCTGAGCCCCGGGCGAACGCCGGGCACTGCGGGTGGCACCGGGGCGCCGGTGGGTACCAGAGGCTGGGGAGCCCCGGGAGGGTGTGAGACATCAGGGGGGCTGTGGAGCCCTGGGAGAGGGATGCTGAGCCCCGGGGAGGGGATGCGGGGCACCGGGGGTGGGGGGGGGGATGCGGGGCACCAGGCCATGCGAGGTGCTGGGCGATGCAGAGCAGCGGGGGGATACCGGGGCGCCGGGCGTGTGGAGCTGCCGTTGGAGGATGCGGAGGCCCGGGGGGTGCCGGGCCGCGGGGGTGCGGGGCACTGGGGGCATGCGGAGCTGCTTGGGGGGGGATACGGGAGCCCCGGGGGTGCGGAGCCGCGGGGCGGGCGTGGTGGTGCGGAGCCCCGGGGGAATGCCGGGCCCCGGGGGAATGCAGGGCCCCGGGGGGGGCCGCGGTGCGGTGCGGGCCCCGCGCTCCCCTCCCCTCCCCCGCCGTGCGGCGGCGGCGGGGGCGGCGGCGGCGGCGGCGGGGCGGCGGGACAGGAGGCGGCGGCGCACCAGCCCGTCTTCATCTCCAAGGTGCACACGTCGGTGGAGGGGCTGCAGGGCATCTACCCGCGGGTGGGCATGGCGCACCCCTACGAGTCCTGGTTCAAGCCCTCGCACCCGGGGCTGGGCGCCGGCGAGGTGGGCTCGGCGGGCGCCTCCAGCTGGTGGGACGTGGGCGCCGGCTGGATCGACGTGCAGAGCCCCAACGGGGCGGCCGCGCTGCCCGGCTCGCTGCACCCGGCGGCCGGCGGGCTCCAGACCTCGCTCCACTCGCCGCTGGGCGGCTACAACTCGGATTACTCGGGCCTGGGCCACTCGGCCTTCAGCAGCGGCGCCTCCTCGCACCTCCTCAGCCCCGCCGGCCAGCACCTCATGGACGGATTTAAGCCGGTGCTGCCCGGCTCCTACCCGGACTCGGCCCCCTCGCCGCTGGCCGGCGCCGGGGGCTCCATGCTGGGCGGCGGCCCCGCCGCGCCGCTGGCCGCCTCGCCGCGCTCCTCCGCCCGCCGCTACTCGGGCCGCGCCACCTGCGACTGCCCCAACTGCCAGGAGGCCGAGCGGCTGGGGCCGGCGG
>JANXJC010000009.1:32275939-32299201 GCA_027564655.1 Leptodon cayanensis
GGGCTGGGGTTACCCTGCCCGTGGCTCGGCGGGCCCCGGGCAGCGCCGCCCCCCGGGCAGGGGGGCCCGGGGAGGGCTTCCGGGAGCCCGGGATGCGGCGGCAGCGCTGCCGGGGCTGAACACCTTTGTTTTCGGTTCAGGGGTCGGGGATCTGTCAGTGCCTCTTGCTTTTTGTCTCTTCGCAGGAAAGCAGCTCCCGGCCGGCGCCTCGGGCGCGAAGTCTCCCCGGGGCTGGGGACCGAGGGGAGGGGGCGGCCGGAGCCGGGGCGCGCTCAGCTGCCAGGCACCGGCCCAGCCGGCAGGTACCGACCCGGGGGGGAGCTCTGCCGGCATCCTCCTCCTCCTCCCGAGCCCGGGGAGAAGCTCCGGTGGAGGGAGAGGCAGGGGAGGGAGAGCATCGCAGAAAGAGAAATGACCTCCGGAGCGGCCCCACCGGGGGGGCAGAAGTCCCGGGAGTCCGGGGGAGAGAAGCAGCAGCGGGTGGACACCGGGGCGAGCGCTGGCCCTGGGGCTCTCGCCGGTGTGCTGCCCCGAAAGGAAGGGGGCAGGAGAAGGAGGCGGGGGGGGGCTGGAACGTGCTGCCCCGCCAGCGGGACTTGCCTTTTCAGCCTCTGTCTCCCGTTTCCTCGTTCGCAACGAGACGAGGGGCAATCAGCCAGGGTGTCCCAGCCGCCGGCTCTGGGGAGGGCTGGAGGCTTGCGCCCCGCTGTACGGGGCCAGGCGGGGGGGGAAGATGGGGACGGCGAGGTGTCAGTCCTCACGGCTTTATGTCCCCTGGCGCAGGGGAAAGATGAAGCTGTAACCGCTCCGGACGGAGGACCCGCCACCGCTGAGCGAGAGCCACCTGCGCGACGGCGGAGCCCCCGCAGCCCCCAGCCCTGCCCGCAGGCAGCACCGGCCCGGCCGCCTGCTCCACGGCGGGCACGTCCCCGGGCAGGGGGCTCGGGAGAGCCGGCGTGGCTCGTCTCAGCGGGACGTGACCGAGATGAGCATGGTAAAGAGCCTAGAGCGGCTGGAGCAGCGGCTGGCTGTGATGGTGGCTGCCCAGGAGACTTCTCAGGCCTGGTCTTCACTGGGAGAGGAGGGGCCGGTTTGTTTTTTGTTTCTTTTCTTTCAACCCAGCTTTGCTGAAAGGCAGCGGGCGACGTGCCGGAGCCTGGGGGTGGCCGCCAAGGGCTGCTGCGGTCCGGCGGGGGAGCGGAGCGGGGCAGGAGAGGAAACGGGGGGAAAATGGAGGGAAGTGCCGGAGCGCGGGAGCGCGGCGAGAGCCGGAGAGGGGCCAGGCACAGGAAACGGGCAGGGGAGGGGAGAGGAGAGCCTGCCCTTCTTAATGAGCCTATCTGCCAAAATGGGGCTCCCTTTCTTACTGAACTGCCAGCCCAGCAACTCCTTTCTTCCCAGGATTAGAGGGAAATGTTCGGTTTGGGGAGAGTTAAAGGCCATTTGTGTGCGCGATAGCCCAGAGCCAGCCTGGAGGGAGCGAGCCCCGGCCATTGGGGTCCTTTATTTCTTTTTGTTATTCAAACAGGGCTTGGGTGATGGCTGCCATCCCAGCCATCGTGTAAAACGCTTCCCTCCAGCCTTTTGATATGCATGCCCCTGTCTGGAGGCAAAGTCCGGCTGTCTCCCCTGCAATCTCTCCACCTACTGGGGAAACGCACCTGATAAGGGCCAGCCTGTTTTCTCAAGAAGGAAAACTGAAACCAGCCCGAGCCAGGCTGGGGGAGCAGCCCCGGGCCCGGGGGCAGCGGGGTCCGGAGGCAGGACCCTGCCGGGACACCTCGCAGGTGAGCGCAGCCGCTCTGCTCTGCTCGCTCCGGGGCAGCCGGCGAGCGCGGCCGGGCAGGGACCGGGAGTCTCTCGAAGCAGTTAAATATTGTGGCATGGTCTTTAAGCAGTTTGGCAAACCTTAAAGAAGCTGGTATTGCAAAACTAGGGCGGGATCCGGAGTCAGCGGGTTCATTGTCTCGGTGGGGTATCGCTGCAGGGCACGTCCTGGTCACCAGGCAGTGTCGGGGCTGCCGCTAGCACCCGGCTCTTGGGGAGCTTTGAGCAGCGGAGCTGGAATCCCGCATTATCTGGTTCTTCGTGGGTTCTTGTACCAAGCGTATGGCTGCAGCGCGCGCCCCTGTGTTTGCAGTGCATTAAGCAATGCAAACACCGCGGTGCTGTTTTTCTCCTCCTCCCGTGAGACAGAACATGTGAGGGGAGTGCTCTGTTTCTTATTATTTTCGTAATGCCCTGCGTGCACATGTTGGTGTGCGTTTCTGCGAGGGGAGGCGAGGACAAAGAGCCGAGCCTTCCTCCCGAGCAGGAGGTGGTGGGGCTTGCGAGGATGGTGGCTCCTGCGAGAGATCCTCGGTGGTCGGAGGGGCGGCGGGCCGGACGGCCCTCTTAGCAGGCAGGACGCTCTCGGGCGTGCGGCCTCATTGTTTGGCGCAAAAGGCAGCGGCTGTAGGAGAAGGGATGCGAATTGCAGTCCCGCTGCCTAGGTGTAGGTTTTTGGGAAAGCGAGACTTTAACTAGCTTTGTAGTTTGGGTCGTGGTGTGATGTTCCCTCTCCTGCTTGCATATCAGAGGATGGTGACGGACGTCCTCGGGTGATCTCGGGTGGTGCAGCTGGAGAAGCGTGTGGAGCAAGCGGTGCGTATGCTCCTGCGTATCCGCTGCTTGCTCCTGCACGTACGCTGCAGGCCCTGCCTGCACCCAGTGAGCTGAAATGCCGTGCTTACGCCAGTGCCTGCGGCCAGGTCCCACGGACCGGCAGAGCTGTGCCGTGTGCTCTCCAGCTCTGCCAGGGAGCAGTTCCTTCCAAAGCGATAACTCTTTTTTCCCACTTTGTAACTGGAACAAAGACGATGTCGGAGCTCCCTGAGCACGTGACAAAGCTGAGTGTGGCACATCGGGTGCTCAGTCCTGGCTGTGTATCCTGGGGAGACCTGGCCGCTGTGTCACCCCCCCCACCGCCTCCCCAGCGCAAGGCTGGCCAGGACACGCTCGCCCGATGGCCTGCTGCGGGCTGGCCGTGCCGGGCATGGGGTAGCCCTGGGGCTGGGAAGGGAAAAGCCATTTTGAAGTGCAAGTTTGAACCTTCTGGGCTCAGGCTCCTCTCTGAGGCTCCCAGACAGGCTCCTGACAAAGGACCGAATGCAAAGGTCCTCTGAAGGTCCTGGCAGGGTTTTGAGGGTGCAGACGTTTTGCAGGGCTGGGAGGTGGCCATGCCTGCTCCTGTTCTCCCTGGATCTTACTAGCCTCACGCTGCCCCATCTCCCTGTCCCCAGCCTCTTCTCTGGGTCACCCTCATGCTAAGAGAGGAGCATATCCTCTCACACCTATGGATTTGCAAGTGAGATTCACTATTTTTTTGGTGAGATTTGCTATTTTTTGTGGCAGCATCGCTGCTGGCTATGATTGCTGCCGTTCTGCAGCATCACAGGCTGGGGAGGGGGAGCAGCCCCTGGAGGAGCTGACCCGGCTGTGCTGCACCGGGGCGCATTGCTGCATCCGAGAGCATCGGGGGCCGGTGTGCGTGGGGCTGGCGTGTGGGACCAGCCGCCCGGGCCGGGGGCAGCCCGGCGAGTCTGGGCAGCTCCCAGGAATTGTTCGCTGGGTCTGGGAGCAGATGTGCTGCAGCAGTGGGATTTCTGCACACAGCTGTAGGGATTTATGCAGCTTTAGACTCCCTCTGGTGCCATTCCTCTCCTTCTCATCCCTTTGTTGAGCAGACATGTCTGGGGGTGGGGGGGGAGGCAGGACGTGCACCCAGGGGCTCTGCCTGTGGAGGTGGGCACTGGACACCTGTTTTCCTTCGTGTTTGGATGTTACCAGGGTTTTAAGGCTGCCCTCGGCATCCGAAACATCAAACCCCGACTGGTCTTTGTTTGTCAGAGGTGCTGACAGATGATCTCAAAGCAGAAATCTCAATTGTTAGGGAAGCAGTTGGAGGCGATGCTGAGCGAGAGCGCCGGGGAGGGGGCGGCGGGGCTGGAGCCCGGGGTCTTTTTGGGGCTGGGGCGGGGGTTGCTTTTGCTTCCTAACAGGGCCTTAGGTGGGTAAAGCCCTGCTTGCTCCTTAGCTCGATGAGCTGAGTTAACGTGCTCCTGAAATGACTGTGCTGGCAAAGGGGCAAGTTGCAGCACAGACCCATAGCCCAGCAATGAGGCAGCTTCGTTAGCGGAGTCCCGGGTGCCTCTGGGAGAGTCTGGGAGCTTCCACTTCCGAAAACAGGATCCAGGGAGGGCACCCGAGGGAAGGCAGAGGCGTCTGGGCGCAGGCAAGGTCTGCCCCACCTCTCCCGGGGGGGACGCCTGGCCGGGCTTTATCTGGGCAGCAGCAGCAGCTCCCGGGGCGGGGGGACGCCGGCATTTGCCTCCTCCGGCCCCCCCGGGGCAGGGGGTGGTGGTGTGTGAGCACTGCCGGCACAGACCCCTGCCCTGCCCCTTCGCCCCGGCGTGGCGGGGGGGAGCCAGGGCTGGGGAGGATGGGGGGAGTGGGGGGCAGGAGGAGTTTTCTCCCTTTGGGAGAGTTAAACTCCCTGCAGGCGCCAGGACTTTGCCCCCCATGGCGAGCTGTCTGCCGTGTCCCGCTGCTGCTGTAACAGCCCACCCACTGCCGGGTGTGCTGGGTGTGCTGGGCAGCCAGAGCACGGTGAGGCTGGTGCTGGGGGTGGGTGGGATGTCCCCTGGTTTCTGCAGGGTGGCTGGGAAGGGCAGGTCCCCTCTGGACAGGCTCTCGAGCCGTGGCCGGGAGCGCGCGGGCAGAGCCAGCCCGGGCTGGGCAGCACCGAGCCCCCGAGCGCTCCACGGCGTACGGATGGCAGGGCTGGGCCAGCGCAGACCTGGAGAAAAAAAAAAGCTCTGGTGCTTCCCTAAGGACAAGCGGGTTGCGTCTGGGGCCTCTTGTTTGCTGGAGCTGGTGGAGTGGATCTTCAGGGCCACCGCGTTTGCGGGGAGGTTTAGTCCAGGTCCCCGGTAGCTCCCAGTACCGCTCCAGATGCGTCTCCAGTCAGACCCCTCTGCTAAGGGCATGAGAAGTTGTGGCTGGCTTGAAGAGCTTACGCTGTCTGCTTTGCCTTCCCTGGGGCTTTCTGCATGGCTAAATTTCCTTTCCACTCTGGTTCCACAGGCAACCATGAAAAAGGACAAGAGCCACGGCCGGGATGAGGCAGACTGCAGGGCAGAGCTGATCCTCATCAACGGGGACTGCACCGATCCTGCTAACGACGAACCCACCCTTCTTCTGGAGCCGAATGGGAAGCCCAGCACTCCAGGTGAGTCTTTCTGCGCCGTGCCCGATGTGCCATGCCCAGGATGCACAGGGCTGCAGGGGGCCAGGGATCTCCCAGCCGCTGGCCCGAGGGCTTGCCGGGGGCTGCAGCATTGTGACCGTGGCCGGGGTCCCTCTGTGACTCCGCTGGGTTTCTGCTTTCCGGTGGCACATCCAGGTCATGGCGATAGAAGCGGTTGTAGAAATGGGTGCCATGCTGGGATACTGGCTCTGCCCCTTGATGGTTTACCCCCCCGGGAAGGAGGGAGGCGGGGAGCTGCCCCGCCACCTGAGGAGTGCCGCCGGCCCGAGGGGCTGCGTCACCGCTCCTGGGATACTCTGGTCGTGGTCCCCAAATCCCAGCTCGGGGGTTCACAAAGTCCTGCTTTAAATGGACTGGTGACAAGCCCTGAATAGCAGGCATATGGTTTCCTTATGCCTCTGTGCTTTCGGGAACGAAAAAGTGCATAAGAAGGTCCCCACACTTGCTATTAAGGGTCCCTCCCAGTTTTGGGGGCAGGTGGATGATCTGGGACTGCCAGTGTCAGCAGTACCGTGATGGGGAGCCTCGGGGACATCGCTTGTCTTCTGCTCTCGGTCACATTTCTCCAAGATAAGGTTTCGGTCTCCTCAAATCACGCCTTGCTGCTGGGAGCAGTCACGGGTGGAGGCGTGCGGGGGCACGGCCAGGACAGCTCACGGAGCCTGAGGCTGCTCTGCCTTGTCCCTGCGCAGATGCCGGGGGCCTGGGGCTGCCGTCCCTGAAGAACAACAAGAAAATGAGCAAGGGAGAGCTCTCCAAGGAGGACCTGTCCTGGCCGCTCGCTCTCACGGGGGCACAGGAGGTAAGTGCTTGCCAAGGCTGCTCTAGCACCTTGCTGCCCAGGGGCTTTGTGGGCTGTCTGCGGGGGGCAGCTGGTGCCCGCGACCCTCGCCTGTTCCCTGCCAGGGCGGCTCTCACACTCGGTGCCGGGGGAACAGTCCAATGGCAGATGCAATATTCATTTGCAAGCGTAATATTTGTTTTCATTTTTAAATTCCTGATTTACATGACGTCGGCAGCAGCAGGAGGGTGTGGTGCGTGATGCAGCAATGCCCACTACGTGTTGCAGCAGTCTAATAATTATTATGCTGCTATTTTCTTTAAAAAGTCTTGGCCATATTGATGAACTGAAGCATCTCGCGTCTCCCACTCTTAGGGTGGCCTGCTTTTAGCTGCTTTGGGGCTGGATCCCAGTTTTGCTCCACGCCCCGCCCCCCCCCCCCCGCCTTTTTTGTTGACTAGGTTGACAAACCTCCAGGATCTGGAAGCATTTTTGGCTTCTGGCTTTATTGTTTTGACTTTGAAATAAAACCCCAAGGTTGGAGATCTGCCTGTGATGAGGCAGCTTCCAAAAAAAAGAGCCATAAATGCAACTGTGGTGAAAATTCTGCTTTCCCACTATGTCTGGTTCAGGGGCTCTTCACTTGCAAAATCTCATTTCGTTTTGAAACTCTGTTATGCCGGATGCAGGAAACATGCCTGGGTTAGACTGTTTGTAAACTGCGGCTGCTGAAACCGCAGGGGAAGAGCTGCCCCGGGTGCCTTCGCAGGGCTGGGCTGTGGGAGGGAGTGCACCCACACCTGTGGGAGAGCACCCACGCATGTGTGAGCGGGGTGCCATGCCTGGGCCGGCGGCTCTCCCGGTGGCCGGCGGCTCTCCCGGTGGCCGGTCCTCCCAGCTGCTGGCTCCCGCTGCTCTCGGTCGCGCCGCTGTGGCTGTAGTTGCGAGGAGGGAGGGTATAGGCGGGTTGGGTATAGTCGAGGATGCACATGACGGCTGGAAACAAAAGTTGGTGTAAGCAGCTGCCGGTGGGCCACTGCGCCTAGTGCAGGGTGCTGGGGGCCGCAGCAGTGGGTGCAGCTGAGCACGGCTGTGCAGCCCAGCAGAGGCGCTGTGAAGAGCATGGTCGCACCAAGGGGCTCAGCCCGAGGTGCTTGCCGCAGCCGTCCGTGCTCCTCGCGCCTTCCCCGTGGCCCCAGCCCCAGGGCTCCGGCGCTGCCCGTGCCCAGCCCTGAGGAGCACGGGCTGTCCCGGTCCCCGCATGCCGCCGGGGTGGGGGAGGCGTCCGTGCCACGGCACCTCTCTGTTCTGGTTGCAGGTGCGGCCCCGGGGCAGCGCTGGTTGGGAGAGCAGCCTCAGGCAGAAGCCCCCCGTCCGCCTCATCTTCCAGGCAGGGCAGACCCGGCACGAGATGAAGATCAAGGAAGCAAACAGCGTGGAGACTCTCAGGGACCTGCCGGCTCCCCCGCGGGTGAGGGTCTGCGCGGGGCCAGGGCTCCCCTGGAGCTCCGGAGATCTGCGCTTCTGCTGTGCCCTGGCCAAGTGGCTTCAGACATGTTGCGGCCTCTCTGTGCCTCAGTTTCCCCTGTGCAGTTGCGGGGGGCGTGTGTGCTGTTGCTTGCCCCTGCTGTGAACTGGGTGCTTTGAACACCCTGGGATGAACTGGGGAGAGCGAAAGGGAAGAGAGCAGGCGCTGCACCGTTTTCTGTGTGTCTTGCAAGTAAAAGCAGAGCACCAGGCGCCCCAGCCCTGGGCCCTCCCCTCCGTTCCCGGCTGCGGCAGTGCCCCTGCTCCCTGGCTGCCCCTCTCCGCTCTCCGATCCCCGGCTGCGGAGCTGGGGGTGACGTGGGGCAGGTCTCTGCTCTCCCCTGCCCCTCTCCCTCTCCCTGCCATGCTAACGCTCCGCTCCCTCTGCTGCGCAGAGCTCCAAGCGGCGCTCGGCCACGTCCATCCCCGTGACCACCATCGACCTGACGGAGGAGGACTCCCGGGACTCGTCCCGCAGCAGCAGCACGCTCTCCGGCAGCAGCTCCCAGGAGGGCCAGAATGGCTCCACCGAGCTGGGGGCCGAGGAGCCGGAGAGCAGAGACGTGGGGATGGCACTGGAGTACCAGGTACGGAGGGGCCAAACTCTCTGCTCCCGCACCAAGATCCTGTGCCCAGGACGCTGCAGGGTGGGGACAAGCCTTCCTGGCTTGTCCCAAGCCTGCAGGCAAGGGGGCATTCTGGAAACCTCACTGCTGCTTCTCCTGCCTCCTCTTCCCTGCCTGCCCTTCCCTGTGTGTCCAGTGTGCGATGGTGCCGGGCTGTCCCCGTCCACCGGGCAGCAGCGGGGTGGGTGCTGTGCAGGGACCAGCCCTGCTGAGCCACCTCCCGTGACACACGTGGGGCTGCAAAGCCTCCCAGGGCCCCCGAGAGACACGTGCGCGGCACACGCCGAGCTGGCAGCCGTGCCATGCCCTGCCGAGACAGGCAGTTGCATGTGCAAAAAATGTTTCTGTCGGGGGATGCTGGAGAGAAACGAAGCTGCTGGAGCTGCAGAGAGTGATTCAGTGCCTGCGGGCGTCAGGGCAGGGCCCGAGACTTGCAGGAACTGGGCAATTGCATCTTGCTGCATAATTGGGTGCCTAATTGCAGAACAAAGCTGGGAAGGAGGGCTCTGCAGGCTGAGGTGACTGCTCCTGCACGAGGTCCCTCCCCAGGTCCCTCCCCAGGCACGGCACCCAGCCGGCATGGCCCCCATCAGGCTGCCTGTTGGTGGCCCTTGGCATGGTCACGCCAAAATTCCCAGCTTTTCTATTTCTTCTCTCTGTTTTCGCTCTGCCCCGTCTCCTGCTCTCCCCTGTGGGAAGAAGAGGAGGGTGGGCACCCTCTCCCTGGGGCGCAGCCAGCCGAGCTGAGCTGTGAGCCCTGCGAAGGTTGTGCCAAGGAGCAACCCCGTCTGCTTGGGGAGCCGGGGGAGCAACCTCGGTGCAAAGTCCTCCCTGTGGCAGGCAGGGCAACGTAGCATCCCCTCCCCGGCTGTGCTTTCCACATCCTTCAGCCTGGGCCGTGCCTCGAGGCTCGGCAGCAGCGTGCAGTGAGCCAAGCTCTCCCAGACAAACGTGGCCGCCATGGGCGAGGGGATCAGGAGAGTCTGCCTGCGCTCCCTGGAGCGGCTGCCCGCCTATCTTGCCCGTTCCCATCCCCGGGACTGCTCCAAGCCCTTCTGCGACAGCTGGAGCTTCCTAGCTGCTGGTTTGCGTGTGTGCAGGAAAAGGCATCCCGGTATTTGCAGAGACCCCGGGAGGGCAGGCAGGAGTGGGCACGCAGGGGGTGCCGGTGCCAGGAGGGCTGTGCAGGACAGAGCACGCACCGCGCCGTGCGTGCCAGGCGCTGGGCTTGGCGTGGGGCTGGCACTGCGCAGACCTTCCCGCCGAGCTCCTGCGTGGTGCAGGGCTGGGAGCCAGCACTGCCGGGGCTGTGTTGTGCCATTTTTTCAAGGGGGGGTGTGTGTGCAGCTTTTGGAGATCATTGCGCGGGGGTCCACGCATGTGACTTGACTCCAGCGGGTGACACACGTGGCGGAGCAGTTCTGCAGGGTGCTCCGTGGCTGTTCCCCCACGCTCCAGGGCTCTCCTGCGTGGCTTCTCGGATAAAATGGGGGCTGTGTGCTTTTGGCTGATCTGCGTTGGCCTCCTTTGCTTTCAGGACGGGAAGGAATTTGGAATTGGGGAGCTCGTCTGGGGAAAGATCAAAGGTTTCTCCTGGTGGCCTGCGATCGTCGTCTCCTACAGAGCCACGGCCAAGCGCCAGGCTGTCTCAGGCATGCGGTGGGTGCAGTGGTTCGGAGACGGGAAGTTCTCCGAGGTAAGCCTGCTGCCTGCCCCTGCCTGCGCCCGGCTTCGCCCAGGCTGGAATCCCCTGCCCTGCACATTTCTGCCGCCTGTCCCATTCCTGGGGCTGCCTCTGGGGTGCGTGTGCGCCCAGCTGCAGCCTCCCTGGGCAGGGACCCCGGTGTTTAGCGCAGTCAGGCTCTGGCACGCTCTCCTGGCTCCCACGTCTGTAACTAATGACTGGTTACCGAAAGTCGGTGACGGGATCCGGCGGGGACGTCTGCCCGGCCCCTTCGCAGGGTTTTGTCCAAGCCCTGGTCTCTAGGGCTGCTCCCGTCGCTCCCTGCCTGGTGAGGGATGCCCTCCCGGAGCCCAATCACCCCTTGGCCGTCCCGTGCCCCCCCCCCGGGCTGCAGGCAAGAGGGAGGGAAGCGCCGTGCTGCGCCGGCTGTGCCAGCAGAGGTGTGGTGCCAGCAGAGGGTGCAAAACGCCCATCGTTGTCATGAGTGCAATGGTTCTAGCCTTGAGTGCAATGGTCCTGGTCATCACCCTCTGCAACGCTGACGCTGGCCTTCCTCGCGCGGCTGCACGGGGCAGACAAAGCCCCGGCTGCGCGACACGGCCGCTGCCCAGCACCCTCGGCTGCCGTGTGAGAGCCGTGCTGGGAGCCGCTGTGCTGCGGGGCCGGGTCTGCGGCGGGGGGTCATGGTGCCGTGGGGGACGCAGCCGAAGTGAGGCATGCCCCTGCCTGCTGGTAAGCTTTTGTCGCTGTCTCCCAGGTTTCTGCAGACAAGCTGGTGGGACTGATGGCCTTCAGGCAGCATTTCAATTCTTCCACGTTTAATAAGCTGGTCTCCTACCGACGAGCCATATACCATGCCCTGGAGGTAACCGTGGAGCAGAGCTGGGGTTGGATGGATAAGGTGCCAAGTGAAGCGGCCGGGCTCTGCGGGGGGCAGTGGGGGGCAGGGAGAGATGAGGGATGCAGCCCAGGTGCCTGCAGAGCTCGGGCAGCCTGTGGGGAGGTGGTTGGGGCCGGGGCTTCGCGGCTCTGCCCCTGCACGTTGCTCTGCTTCGAGTCTGGATAATGCCTGTGAATCGCCTTGAGAGCTATCGGGGAGAGAGCTCCCGCAACAATCCAGAATTAATCTTTCCCCCATCTGCTGGGGTGATGTGGACAGATGTCTGTAGGAAAACCCTCCTTTCTCTGCTGGGACTATTTCCAAGTGCAGCCTTGGGGCCAAACTGCTTATCCCAGGGGATTCAGGAGTAGCTGTTGCTGCTCCAGGGTCTCGCTGCTCCAGAAACCCCTGGGGCCAGGCTCTCTCGGGGGGGCGCTCTGGCGTGCGGCAGCATCGGGGTCGCAAGGCAGTGTCACGCTGGCAGGAGGTGTCCTGGGCTGGTGCCTGATGCCCTTTGCAGTCGGGGCTGGCACTGAGCATCCCGTGGGTCTGATCCCCATCCAGGGGTTGCACCACGCTCTGAGTTGCGGTGCTGCAAACCCACGGGCACCTCTTCTGCCTTTCCTTTGCTTCCTGTTGCTTGCCAGGGAGCCAAATCTGGGCAAGAGCTGGGGCTGGGCTGTCCCTGCTCCCAGCTAGGTTGGGGCTGGTGGAGGACAGGCAGGCTCATTGCAGGGAGGGGAGGCACGGGAGCGTGGCCGAGGGCACACCCAGCGCCGGAATCCGGCAGCTGCCACCGTGCCGGGATGCCGAGCCCTGCCCGCGCCTGTGCATGGTGGGGAGGGGGCCCGGGACCGTGGCCGTGACAGGCACGTGGGCCACGCACGCTGCAGCCGGGCTGCTCCCCGGTCGGGGACCAGCCCCTGTCACCCTGGCCCACGCCGTCCCTTTTTTCTCGGCAGGTTGCCCGGAGCCGGTCGGGGAAGACGTTTGCAGCCGCCCCTGGGGAGTCCCTGGAGGAGCAGCTGAAGCCCATGATCGACTGGGCGCTCACCGGCTTCAAACCCTTGGGCTTCAAGGGACTGAGACCACCCAAAGCCTCAGGTGAGGCGGTGGCGGGAGCTGGACATGGGGCTGGTGTGGGCAGCGGCCACCGGAGCCCAGCCGCTGCGGCCGGCCCTGGCTGAGGCTGCTTGCCCTCTGCCGCAGCCGTGCTGGTCTGGTCCCAAGGTGGCCCTGGGGCTCCTCGCTCCTCACTGGGGTCCCCCCCCGGCAGCATTGCAGACAGCCGGAGTAAAGGACCCTCAAAGCCATTGCTCCTGGAAGTCAATGACCTGGCTGAGCCTCGAGCCATGCGTGGGGAGCCCGGCTGGTCAGGAGGGGCTCTGCTTTTGGCTGGGGCGGGAGCTGGCAGGGCTCAGCAGGAGATGTCCCCCCGTGCCCTGGGGAGCTCCTGGGACCGGAGGCTTGTCCTCAGGGAGCCACCTTTCCCTTGCAGAGAACGGGGCCCTGAGGAACGGGACGGAGGAGGTGCTGTCCCTCGAGCAGTGCCCCCCCACCAAGAGGCTGAAGACCAACCCCTGCAACAGCAGCAAGGAGCAGCGGGTGGAAGAGGACCAGACCCGAGGTAACCGGCAGTGAGAGCCGGGGAGCAGTGTGGCCTGGGCTGTGCATCCTGAAAAGCACCGGGAAACTTCTGGGAAAGGGCTTGGCTCTTCCCCAGGGGCTGTGAGCTTGGTTTCCGAAGGCAAAAGCTTTTGTGGTCTCCTGTTGCTCACTTGTGCCTTACAAGACACCAGCAAACCCAACTGCAAGACATGGTGCCACAAGCTGGGCTCCGTTAATTGCTCAGCTTGGAAGCGATCTGTGTGTTGCTACTTTGAGCTTTAGCTCTAGTAGCTCCAACAGTGAAAGGACATGGGTTTTGCACCAAAATATGCCCATGGCCTGCCCTGCCTGTGCAATGCTCAGCAAAGCTGTAGCAGTTTTAATGCAAGAAATAAGGCATCTGTAAGTAGAGTGCATTTGCAGTTTGTTACATAAGGAATGATAAATCTCTTTTTTTTTTTTTTTTAATTTTATAGAGCAAATGGTTTCCGAAGTTACGAACAACAGTGGGAGTCTCGAAGGTAATCGATTGCCCTATCTCTCTTGGGAAAAGGTGTAGGGCTGATGCAGGTGCTTGCAGGCGGCACTAGGCAAAGATTATGGGTCCCTTTTTAACGGCACCGTGCGGAAAGGGGGAAGGTGCCGGGATTGCAGATTGCTGGGCCTCCCTTTGGGTGAAGGGGGACAGACTGCTGAGCGGATCCTCCCTGCGGGGCCTGTCCCTGGGGGAGCCACAGCTGCATCTGGACCTGCAGGCAGCTCAGACGAGAGGCTCCAGCCTCTGCAGCCCGCGGTGGGGTGGAGGTGCAGGGTCTGCACTCCTGCGTGCAGCTCCCTACCCCGGGGTGAGCGGAGCTCCCTCTGTCACGCAGACAGCTGTTTGTCCTGCGGGAGGAGAAACCCGGCCACCTTTCATCCGCTGTTCGAGGGGGGCCTCTGCCAGACCTGCAGGGTAAGTGCTGCCGTGCCGGGGCTGAGCGGGAGCCTGGGGCCGGAGGATGGGGTGCAGAGTCCAGCCCTGTTGGGACAGGAGGGGGTGACTGGCAGATCCTGGTCATGCTGTATCCTCCACGGGGCTGTCCCTCGGCATGTTCTCTCCACTTGAAGCACTGAGGACGCAAGCCTCCGAGGTCTCGGCATGCACCACGGACGGAGCAAAGCCGTGTTCTCTCTTCACCCTCTGAGCACAGATCCTGATCCTCTGTCCCTCTCTCCTCCCGGCTGTCCTTTTGCTAGGATAGATTCCTGGAGCTCTTCTACATGTACGACGAAGACGGCTACCAGTCTTACTGCACCGTCTGCTGCGAAGGCAAGGAGCTGCTGCTCTGCAGCAACGCCAGCTGCTGCAGGTGGGCCCCGTCTCTGCTCCTCCGGCTGAGCTCACAGCAGAGCTCCTGGGGAGCCGCAAGCAAGCGGGGTTGTGTATGAGCCTGGGCAGGGCACCGCACTGGCACCCGTTTGGCCACCACACAGCACATCCCAGTACAGCCCACCCATCCCTGCTGAGCCACTCTGCACCTGAATAAGCCCTGGGGAGGGTGGCAGGAGCTTTACCTGCGCCTGGGTCACCAGCTTGTGTTAGCAGCCTAAAAAACGAGGATACTGCATAGAAAAACATCCTGCAAAATGGGGTGGGGGCTCCGGTGCACGGCAGGGGAGAGTCCAGGAGAGGCTGGGGTGACCTGGAGGGGTTTCTGGAGGTGACGGGCGTGAGGTGTTGTGGTTTGGGCAGGTGCTTCTGCGTGGAGTGTCTGGAGGTGCTGGTGGGGCGAGGGACGTCGGCCAAGGCAAAAGAGCAGGAGCCCTGGAACTGCTACATGTGCCAGCCCCAGAGGAGTTACGGGGTGCTGCAGCGCCGGCAGGACTGGAACACCCGTCTGCAGGACTTCTTCACCAGTGACAAAGGACAGGAATACGTAAGGGCTGCGGGCAGGCGAGCCCAGCGTGCTGGGCTTTGGAGGAGAGGGCTGCAGAGGGCAGGGTGAACGGCTCAAAATTCCTTGGCCCTCTGCCTTGGTCTTGCTCATCTACCCTCTCCACGGGTGCTGGGCTCTTGGCCCTGCAGATGCTCCCCTAAAGGTGGAGGCGATGCCTGCAGAGCCAAGGTTTGGCCTCATAGAGCATCGCAGCACTGCCCAGAGCTGGGGCTTCATTGCTGTCCTTTCCTTGCAGGCTGAACCCAAAATCTACCCAACGGTCCCACCAGCGAAGAGGAGACCCATTCGAGTGCTCTCTTTATTTGATGGCATAGCAACAGGTGAGGCACTGGAAGAATGCTGCCCTGGCAGCTTGCAGCGCTGGATGTCAGGGATGAATAGTTTCATGGCCTCAAACCTGTCTCTGAAAGCTTGGTGGGGAGAAGGGGATGAGGGGCAGGGGGATCCTGGTCAGAAGGGAATGAGGGCAGGGGCTCCCCTTCCTTCTGGACGGGGCTGTGGAGGACGGAGGTGTGGAGAGATGGAGGGAGGGCATGCTGCGCCAAGTGCCGTCTCGGGTGGCTGCTTTCGCTGAGAAGCAAGAGCTGTGGGAGTGCTGGTAACCTGGCCTCTGGTGGAGAAGTACCTGAAGGCAACTGGTTTGACTCAGTTCACTCAGCTCTGGAGTTCTGCTTTCTGGGAGCAAACCTGCCTGGAGGAATGGGTCAGAAAAATAGTTTGCTCATCCAGAAGTCCTGTGTGACTGCACCCACCTAGGACATGCAAGAGTCGCCACATCGAGCTTCTGTGCTGACGAAGGAGAGTGGGAGACTAAAGAGAGCAGTGCAACCTCAGACCTCTGTCCCTTGGCAGGATACCTGGTGCTGAAGGACTTGGGCATCCAAGTGGAGAAGTACATTGCCTCGGAGATCTGCGAAGACCCCATTGCCGTGGGCACCATGCGGCAGGAGGGCAACATCACCTATGTGCACGACGTCAGGAACATAACCAAGAGAAATGTGAGCACTGCTTCTGTGGGCGGGCTGGGGAATGTGGCACCACGGCCGCATGGGTCTCGCCTCACCAGCTCTGGGATGGGCTTGCCCCCCACCCTGCCAGGGAGGAGAAACCCACTTACGTGGCATCTCCTAACTGGGTCTGTCTGTTCGCTCTAGATTGAGGAGTGGGGTCCTTTTGACCTGGTGATCGGTGGAAGCCCCTGTAACGACCTCTCCCTTGTCAATCCAGCCAGGAAGGGGCTGTATGGTAAGGCTGCTTTGCCTCTGCAGGGCTGGGTACCCCTGGGGTGTTCCTGGGGTGCAGAGCCACCTTAAAGTCCAAGGAAGTGGTTCAGCCCCGGTGTGTGTTGGTTGCAGCTCCCCTCCGAGCTGCAAATCACGCATCTGCAAAGCACAGGCTGTCTCCATGCCATCGTGGTGGGGAGGGCAGCCAGGTCTCCGGACCCATGCCCCCCGTGCCGCAGCTGGTCCCAACCTGTTGCCGGTCCCAACCCGCCGCTCCGGCTTTCTCCCTTGTAGAAGGAACCGGGAGGCTGTTCTTTGAATTTTACCACCTGCTCAACTACGCCCGTCCCAAGGCGGGAGAGGAGCGCCCCTTCTTCTGGATGTTCGAGAACATGGTGGCCATGAGGGTCAATGACAAGAGGGACATTTCTCGGTTTCTGGAGGTAGGGATTGCTGCCGGCTTTGGGAGAGGCATCGGAGCAGGAGACCCTTGCTGGGCTGTGCGAGGTGTGCCGAGGCTGTGAGGGTCTGGCTGTGGTTTTGTATGGCTCCGACACTGGAAAACCCTGGGCCTGATGCACGCGCCAGGGATCGACTTTTTAGTCTTGGCTCTGGAATCCCCCCTGGCTTTCAGCAGGTTAACCCCGAGCACTAGTTCTCCAGGGGAAGGTTTTTGCCAGCCTTGCAGAAAGCATCTGTTCAGAGCAATGCCTGTTATTTCTAGGGAGAGGGAGGTCAGGAACTGGAAAGGATTTTTAACTCTCTGGTAGCCAAGGTGGGCTGTGGGTCAGCAGGGACCCCCGTGTGTAAAAAGTTCCACCAGAGGCTGATGCTCCTGATCCTGGCCCAGAGAAATCAGCACTGAAGCATGCTGTGATTTTCATCAGCTGCTGGCTACAGCTATGGCGTGGGAGTTCACGTGGCCGACCAGACTGTGCTCTGGTGTGGAACAAGGGTTTGTTGGGGCTACACCCTTAAGAGGATTTGCTGAAGACTGAAGTCCCTGCAGTGCAGTGGAGAAGGGCTTTCCACGCAGGAGAGGGCTGAGCCCATACCTCCTCTTAACTTTTATTTTTCCCCCTCTCGTGGCCTGCAGTGTAACCCAGTTATGATTGACGCTATCAAGATATCAGCTGCCCACCGAGCACGCTATTTCTGGGGCAACCTTCCAGGCATGAACAGGTAATCCTTTGCTGTCATTTTGAATCTCTCGCTGTTTGTTCTGGTTTGTGGTGCTTGTGTGGTTCTTCTTTCCTCCTTGGCCCTAAGCCCAGCTCCTGGGAGCTGAAGAGCTGCAGCTCCCATATGGTGCAGTTTCCCCGCGGTGATGTGCACATGATAATGCGCTTGCTAATGAGCAGCGATGAGACTGTGGGAAAAGTGTAGCAGCATCCCCTGCCCCGCACCTGAAGCCTGTGGAGGGAAGAGTGACAGGGCTTGTGCAGGATGCTGTGTGGTGTGTCTAGCTTGGGGATACACATGCACCGGCCTTTGTTTAAGACCAAGGCTGATGTGGGGGTGCTGTATGGCAGCCCCGCGCCCCGGTCAGTGCCGTGTGGGGGTTTGCCGGAGATGAACCTGAGCAGCCGCCTTGGCCGGGGCCGCTCAGCCCGGTGTGGCAGCACAGGGAAGCTCACGCTACAGCAGGCGGCTGCTGTGGCGAAGCACGACTGCTCTCCGCCAAACTTTGTTCACACCTCGTAGCACCCCGAATTCATGGCAAAACACAACGGGAGGACGTGGAGTAGATTAAAATCCAATTACTAGCAGTTCTGCACACCAAATACTCCTAGCAACAAAAACCGGAGTTTTCTCACAGCAAACGCCTCAGCCAGTAAACACAGACTGGGTTTAAATATTTTCGCTTGTTTGTATTTAAATTGCCAGCATTTGTTGGGAGTTAAAACTAATTAAAGCAGAGCTAGAGGCATGTAGGTATTTGAAAGTGAAATAGCAATTGCGGAGGCTTTGTCCTGTCATGCCATTTGAAATGGCACTTGAACTTTCATCTGATTGTAGGGAGGCGGAAGCCCCAGCGCGATGACTCAGCTATCTCCATGAAATAGCCGGGGGCGATGCTTGCAGAGGTGCCTTGCTGAGCAGAGGCAGGCAGGATGGCAGGGGCACAGGGCTCCTCCAAAAGCTTTTTACCAAGAAAAGCTACGGAGGGCACTGGGGAAAGTGGGTTGGCACTGCCTGGCCCTGTTAGGAATGGCTAACGAGTGAGGCCAGCGATACCGTTCCGGCTGTTACAGGGCTCTGACCGTGCCGGGAAGCAGAGTGCCTGTCCTGTAGGAGACTCCTGGAGCTCTCCCTCCTCTCTGGGTGGCTCAGGAGGGCTGCTGCCCTGGGGAGAAGGGCTCCTGTGTCCGCCCTGGGAGGAGCTGCTCTGGTCTGGCATGTGCCGGAGCGGGGCAGAGGTGTGAGTTTATGGTGGACGACCTCTTAATGACTTGGTGATTCCTTGGAGAGTGATCTATTGACCTCAGCCAAGCAGGAGAGGCTGCACGAAGACTTGACACGCAGAGCTGGGAGGAGGAATTTTCTATTGTCTTTAGATATTTAGCATTTGCTTTTTACTCCCCACATTCAGTGCTAGTGCTGATTCCTGGCTGAGGGATTATTGATGGCTCTTCTGTTTTGCTTTTTATTTTCCTAATCCAATTTTGTAATAGAGACAGCATGATGCTAGGGTCTTAACCCCTGCCAGCATCTCCCTTTAACTGGGGAACCTGAGCTCTGCTAGGGTGTGTTCCCAGGGGCATTGGCTGCTGGGTGTGCTGGTGGTGGTGGGCTGGGACCCTGCTGCAGCTCATGGGACAGCAGCGCTTCTGCGCCCTCCAACTACAGTCCGGAGCAGCGATGGTCTGGTATTTGACGCTTCTGCTCCAGCCTTTGAGGCAGGCAATCTGTGGAGGTGACTGGTATTTCAGTAGGAAAGCAGTGGTGGCTGTAGGAGAGGGCAGAGGTGGGATGAACACATCACCGTATACTTCAGGAAAGAAAGCACGGCACACTTGCTGTGTTTCAGTTGATGAGCTACACATTGGAGCGCTTGGGTAAGAAAAGAGCCCTGTACTGCATCCTGGATTTGAGAAAATGTCTCTTAAATTTCAGTAAGGCTCAAAACCTGAGATGATAGTGACCACCCAGGGCTGCTGCTTTCCTGTCAACTTCTCAGGATGTACATCAACATCTCTTGTCCATCTTTTGGCCCACCCCGGGGCACTGGTGTTTCAGTACAGTGTATATCGCTGCAGCTTAGCAGCCTAGTGGACTCCAGAGCCATAACAGAAAATTAGCATTGCTGGTGGTTAATTTTGGCTGCCCTCACTTCAGTATCTGTAAATGCGTTGGTGCTGCGAGCTCCCAGAGCCGGGGCAGCTCGCCGTTCTCTGCCCACAGGCATGTCCGGGGTAAGAGGTGTGTGCACATACTTGCCATGCGTAGACTTCCACGAACCAGCAGGTGCAGCGCAGGGCTCCTTCATTCCTGCCTTCGCTCCCCGGGATGGGTCACATCCTGAGTCCACAGCTGGGTCTGGGCACTTGGTCCCCGTCTGCCAGCAGGTTAAGTCGTATGGTACAGATAAGCTTGCACAGATAACGCGTGGGATGATTTGTCAGGCTACCTGTGTCCGCAGGAACGGGGCCGTGGGAGATGCGGGCGCTGCGCTGCTCTGCTCTGCTGCTGCCCTGGGGCGAGTCTGCCTCTGGCTCTGGGCAGAGCAGGGACGACTGCGTCACTTTTGCCGAACGCTCTGAGGGCTTTGGGTGGAAAGCGATAACGTGGTTCGCTTGCTGCCACTCTGGGAAAGAGCTGGAGGAGAGCACTGACTCTTAGCAGTGAGAAGCTTCTGCTGAGCAAGACTGTAAAACACAGGCTGGGGTTTAGGGGAGCCCCGGGCTGGCCGCGGGGATGGGACAGAGGGACGCTGCGTCCTGGCTGCAGCCGGTGGGTGCCGGGGGAGCGGGGCAGCCACCAAGCCTCACCCACCCCCCTTCTGCCTCTGCTCCGCAGGATCTTCGGCTTCCCCCTCCACTACACAGATGTCTCCAACATCGGCCGCGGGGCTCGCCAGAAGCTGCTGGGGAGATCGTGGAGCGTCCCCGTCATCCGGCACCTCTTTTCCCCGCTCAAGGATTACTTTGCCTGCGAATAGCAAGCCGAGTGTCCCTCGTCTCTCTGGTAAAGATGCACAGCTCTGCTGCCATGGCGGGAGAGGGACGGGCACGGCCGCCAGACTCTGCCACGGCACCATTCCTCCCCGGCCACACGCTGCGGGCAGGCAGCCTGGCCCCGCAGGGAGAGCTGAGGAAATGTCTTTAACCAAAGAACCTGGCAGGGTAACTTTTCTTTAAAGGGACTAACGGCAGTGATACGTAGAAAATGATGGACAAAAGAGCTTTAATTACCCAGCGCAGGAAGCTCTATGCATAACCAATGAGATGGGAAGTCTCCTCCAGAGCATTAAATATTCCGTTTTAGCCTAGAGCTGGAAAGTCACAACTTGCTGAGCAGTAAGTGTGGAGGCAGCTGCCGGGGTGCTGCAGGCAAACTTGAACTATAGCGAATTACTGCTTTTCCTAAACAAACAAAACCTCTCTTGAAGCAACTGCCAAAAATCCCCAAACTGTAGCAGCAGGTGTAAGGGACGCTGGTCAGGTTACATACACTGAACATGCAGGATACAGAAACCAAATCTTTTTTATTTTTAAGACTTTTTTGATGAACTTTAATTTTGTTGTTTAACGTCTATTGCTGCTTTAAGGCATTACATAAGAATGTGGAGATTCCTAGACCTGAATGTAGCTGAAACTGAACTGTGAGGTGATAGAATTACTTTTCTAGCTAGAACTGAAGAAATATTGTTTTATATATGTTTGGCTGTAGTTTACAAATATTCGCTACTTCCTTTTTAAAGCATCTAAAACTTTTCCTTACATTTTAAAATCCTGCTGAGTGGTTTGAAAGCTTACACAGGAATCAGAGCAGGGAGGATTTGGGCTCCAGTGTCCATAAAGGAAAATGTTCTCTGAGCATTCATTTCCCAAATGAATGTGTGTGTCGGCAGGAAGGATAGCATAGTGGTCAATGTCATCTTCAAAATACAGCCCCCCAAATGTCGTGTACGATGTCACAAACCCGAGCAGTATTGCCAGTGCGTTAGCTGTGGTGCAGGGGCTTTCCCTGCAGGGAAAATCCCACCTGGCCCTCAGGGCTGTGGGGTCCAGGAGCGCAGCACTGGCCTCACCCCATGCCCATCCTTCTCCGTGGGCAGGGGGAGCTGACCCTGCAGCAGCAGTGAGGTGGGAAAGCTGCAGTGGCCGGGGGCTGTGCGCATCCCCCTGCTGCAGGCACTGCCTCTGGGGTGGGGGGTGTGTGCCAGGGGCAGGGGCAGGTGCTGGGGGTCTGCAGGCAGGGGCTGTACTGTACCTCTCCTTCCCCTGCATGCCTGTCTCCCCCTGCATGACTGTGCACAGAGGTGGGATGCTGCTGGTGCTCGTTTGCCCAGCGCGACAGCGCCCTGGGGGGCTCCTGGGGCCATACCCTCAAACCAGGAGCTCCTGTGGCCACTACCATGCTCACTTTTGATGGCTCTCCTCCACTCCCTAACTTTTCCAGAGTGATGATCTCGCTGTCCATGAAGTCCTGGGCGTTCTGTTCCCATGGCCAGCGTCCGGGGGGATGCAGGCGTGTGGGCAGCAGAGCCATCCATCTCTGCCAGGCTTTCCATGGCCACGGTGCTGCTGTCCCTGCTGGCGTCTCCTGGGGACTCTTGACTCCAATGCACATTTCAATGCACTGACACAATTCGTGATGTTTCCCCCTCAGTCCCTCTTTCCTCCCCTACCTCTGCTGTTCACTAGAAACTGTTGCCTGGGTCTGGCAGAGTCCTTGGGTGCCATCTCAAAATTAGGCAAGTGCAAGGTGTTTTGTGTTGGGGCAGCCCTTCACTGGAGGCTGGGCTGTCTCACGAGCTGTTGTACAGCATCAGTGGGAAATGAGAGCTTCTCTCCTGGCTCCTTCTACCTCTCTGACACACGGGGACGCCCTTGCACCCCCCTCATGGGCGGTGGAGGACGGCAGCCTCCCCCGAGGAGGGAGCTTCCCATTTTCTACTCTTGTGTGCAGCTTTCCACCCCATGCCCATCCCCAGGCTCTGAGGACCGTCTTCTCTCGGTCTCCAACCCAAGGCCGCACTCGGGAATGGGCAGGAAGGGAAGCCCAGGTGAAGTTTAAAGGCTTTTTGTCCTTGGTTCTGCCCGGAGGTTACTCTTTAAAGTCTTCCCATAGGGGTTTGTTCTCAGTGACGTGTGTTCGAGCCGCATGCCTTAGTTAAGAAAACGCTGGAGAAAGCCAGGCGGTCTCCTCTGTGTTGCTGCTGGCACCTGCAACGCTCGGCAAGTGCTTGGGGACAAGTAGTACCCTCTTGCCACCTTTGTCACCAGCCCCCCAACTGGGAAGATGGCGGCGTGGGTTCTGCGGGTGCTGGAGGGGTTCGGGAAGCCGCGCCGGCTGGCGTCGGACCCCTCGCCAACCTCTGATCCTTATGCCCAGCCTGGAGCCGAATCACAACACTAATTCCTCCACCCAGCTCCAGCCGCAGTCCCTGTTTGGAGCCCGATGTGGGGCCTCGGGGGGTGGTGATAGCCATCCTCTGCCTTGGGATCTTCTGATGGTTTTTATTTTTCCAAACTGGGCTAGCATGTAACCTCCACTCCACGGCATCTCTTAATTTCATACTCCAGATCTCACATCCTTTCCTATCTGATCAAAAGAAAAATAAATAGATGAGAAAAAAGAGGACTCTGGGAAAGTAAACAAAGATAAAAGAGGAATGAGAATTGTCTTGGCATTATGCTTACTTGATAAGAATTGTAGTAGACAAGTCTTCCTTGAAATATTTTTCCCTGTAAGAGCTGCCTTTTACTATGTGTTTATAAAAAGGAGAGGTAGATTTCAGAAATGCCTTTTAAATACTTTTTAAAGGTTTCTAACTCTCCCTGGTGCTATTTTTTTAGGTTAAGGATTTTTGATGTCGAAAGTCTTGCGGGTTTTTATACAATCTTTTAAAAATAAAGAAGTGTATCATTTTGTTGAACACATTTCATATGCTTTTTGTACCGGGAGTGCGAAAACTCACAACTGGGCCTCGTCCAGGCAGTTTTACTGATTTTCGTGCGGGAAATAAAAGGGATCCATGTCAACGGCTTACCATTTATGGCCGTCTAATTAAAAAATAAGTATTTCTGTATGACCGGACAGTGCTTCTTTGGTAAACTCGCCCTGTGAAAGAGAAGGGGGTTCCACAGAGGGGCGACTTGCACAGGAGAGGAGCCGGGCTGCCCCTGGGGGTGACAGGCCCGGCACAGCGGCGCCGGGAGAAACCAGTACGCCTGGCACCACGGCGGCTGGGCCGTGTGGCGGGGGGATGGCGGGGGGACGGCGGGCACCGGGCCCGGCGTGGCCTGAGGCGGCCCCGTCCGGTCGTCGGCCCCGAGCCCTGAGAGACGCCGGCGGCACGCGGGATGCCACGAATGTGGGCGGGGCTAGCGGCCCCGCCAATCGCAGGCGAGGCCCGCGGGGCGGGGTGGGCGGAGCCGCGCCGTAGCAACGCGGCGGGTCCCCCCCCGCCCCCTAGCAACCGCCCAGCCGCCTCTCCCCGGCGCCGCCCGCCCAGTCCC
>JANXJC010000009.1:32299665-32326326 GCA_027564655.1 Leptodon cayanensis
GCCCGCGGCGGGGGCGTGCGGCGCGGCCGGCCCGGCCCGTGGGCCGCTGCACCGGAGCTCTGCGGCCGGGCCCCGAGCGCGGCGGCGGCGGCTCCGCTTTGTGCCGGCGGGGCTGGGCGGGGACCGGCCGCTGGTATTTCTCCTTGGAGAGAGATACCGTGGTCGACCAGGAAGTATTCCTGCCGTGCTGGGTGGTTGGCGTGGATGAGAGGGACGAAAAACTTGCCGCAGCCGTGATTCCTTTCATCAGAGTTTCCGCGTGAGTGCCTTGGTGTTAATTTTTCCTCAGAAAGCACGAACCCGTGTCCTTTACAGTTGTGATGAAATAAGGTCCTCCCAGCTGTTAGCAGGAGACAGCTTCATCGCGTTTAGCCTTGCATCATGTTATGCTCGTCTGTTGTGTCGTGAAGGCTTAAAAGGAAGCGCCTCCGCTGCAGCCTAGTGAGCGTGCCTTAACACAAGTGATGAAAACGTGCAGCGTTAACATTTGTGGTGCTTACGCCTTTGGTTCTGTCTTTCAGAAAATGGCAGTTAATGTGTATTCTACTTCAGTGACCAGCGATAACTTGAGTCGACATGACATGCTCGCATGGATCAATGAGTCTCTGCAACTGACCCTGACAAAGATCGAACAGCTGTGCTCAGGTAAGGGGGCTCAGCGTGAGGGGAATTCCAAATCTGATGTGTACCCTAGTTCTGCAGAGGTACGGCTGCACCGTGTGAACCGTGTGTGCTGGCCTTCTATAACCCTGCTGTTGGCTTAATTCCTGGTATGAAGAGATTCATGGTCAGTGTTATGATCTGGTTATGGTTAGAGGTTTATTGAAATGGTTGTTAATAACGTAAGCATAATGAAAAGGCATATTCTTCTGACTCACTGCAGCATAGATGCAATAAGAAGAAATGGGGGTTAATGTGAAAAAAAGACTCTTAGGAGAACGTGTTTTCCGATGAGGGATTAAGCATTTAGTCTTGATGGATAGAGTAAGTCTTACAAGTGTAGTAAGTAGCATAAACAAATGTGATTTCTTATGGAAGAAAGCTACGAGGAGATTTGAGAGGTTGGGCAGAAGGAGCGGTGTGAGGAAGGCATACTGGTGACTCTTGGGTTCACCTTCAGGACTTCACAGCTCCTTATGGTAAAGGAGCATGTCAGCCTGTGTCCCCCCGGCTTGCTCTGGCTTGGGCTGACTTTAGCACAGCTGAATCTTGAGTAGAGTTGTAGGCAGAAAAGGGGAAGTGATTGTGGTACCAAAATGGAGTCAAGTGTCATCACAGGGAGGAGTGTGTGTGTGTGGGAGGAGGCTTGTAGAAACGATTAAAAGATAGTCTATGGAGTAAGAGCTGAAAGAAACCCAGGGCTAAAAATGCAGGCTAGGTAAAAGATGGTGATTTGGTTAACTGCAACAGGCAGGTGAAAGGGACTTGGTGAAAAGTGGAAGCGCAGCTCGTACAGTGAGTTTGAGATAAGGTGTTGCTCACAGAATGAGAGATGTGGAAATTGGAGGTGGAATAAATGCAGGAGTAAATTTAAAATAAGTTTGGGACTGTGAATATAGCCAGTGGCTGGGTCCGTGGAAGAAACATTCACGAAGATTACAGAGAAGCAGGGGACTTAGAGTAGACATCTGACAGGTATTCGTAGTGGCTTTTGTCTAGTGAGATGGTGGAGAAAAACTGTAAGGGTGAAGGAACTAAAGATCTACAACCACAGAAGTAAGGGAAATGGTAAGCATTGTCTGCTTTCGGATGGGCAGGTTAAAAAAACCTGTCGTGTGCAGCGTTGATTTATACGGCTGAGAAGTTTTGCTTAGAATTGGCGTGAGTCTTGAATGCTGTGAGAGCTCTGTCTCGAGAAGTAAGGATAATGAATGCTGGCTCTGCAGAATTTCAGCCCACCTGTTTTCAGGAAAAGACTGAGAGCTGTTGATGTGGCATGCGCTGAGTAATGTCCCTTTCCTGTGTCTGCAAAAATGCTTCATGCCTCTGCAGGTATGGAAGTGGCTTTCACTGTCTGTCATAGTCATGTGAAAACAGGAGTTTCCAAGCTTGCTTTGTTACCTTTGGCAAGGGCGGTAGTGACAGCAGCAATTTGAGGTAGCATAAATGCACAAAAGATGACCTTTGGCTTATGCTATGATCTCTCTCTCTCTCTCTCTCTCTCATTGGGCTTATCGCTTAGACTACCATTAGTTAGTAAAACCCTGATTTCTGGCAAGTCATCTGTTTTTGAGTTGGGCATTGGAATTCTTCAGCAAGTGAACTGAAAGACAGTGAATATCAAATGGCAAGAATTTTTTTTTTTATTTGCACCAGTGGATGAGCAGTAATCATCTAGTAGCAGGTGAAAGTGGGAGCCCCAAAAGACCTGCAGAGTATCTTGATAGAAAGTGAACAACAGGACTTTCTGTTACATGTGATTGAGATGAATAGACTAGTTTAGGGCAACACCATGGCGGATTATTTCTTGGCCTTTAGGTAACTCACAAAAGCTTGTCACATAGCTGTTTGGTGTTTTAGGTTAAGGTTCCCATTCCTCTCTGTGTGCACTTAATTCGTTGATACTGGTGGGGGGAATAATGCTCAGAATGTTTCACTTGTATTTTCAATGGCACACAGTTGCATATCATCACTGCAGAGTGAGGATACAGTTTAAAAATATCTTTTTTTTTTTAATTGGGTGTGTATATTCTGCAAAAGCTAGGGGGTTTTTGAGGTGATTGTCTGCTCTTTGTGGCTGAACTGAATCTCTCTTTTGCTGTTATTACAGTGAGAGCTGAATTGAGGGACATGAAGGATTTAAAATTAATAGAAAGAAACACTATCTTATTTCAGTTCTTTGATTAAGGCTTGATTTAAATATAATCCAGCTTAATTTGACCTCTTACCTTTGAGGGCACCTTGATTGTGTATAGGTTCTGTTTGTAGTAAGTAAATGTATCACTTCTAATAATGATTAAATATAATTTTTAGAATAATTATTTTTCTAGTTAAGTTCTATTAATGTTGATAAGAGGAGATTACATGTCTGTTAGACACATGTAACATCTCAGATCTGTACTGATATCCATGAAGAAAGGAAAGTCAAATTACTCACTGGATTTTTTCTTTTCTCTTGGACCTGTGGAGGCAGGATTGCTCTTCATTGTAAGGGTTCAAATCATGAGACCAAAAGTTTGGTTCTGCAGCTCGCTTAAGCTTACTTGTGGCCATGCTGCACCAATAAAGGAGACTGAAGGTTCCTATTTTCTTGCTTTTGTTGCCTTTAAGGGATTGTGTACCTGAGGAATGAGTCACTTTGCTGAATGAATAGTTTGCTGACCTGACTGAAAAGTTACTTACGTAGGCTTGTGAGTTGACTTGATTCATCATAGGATTTGTGTTCTTTTTCTTTTGGCAGGTGCTGCATACTGTCAGTTTATGGATATGCTCTTCCCAGGTTCTGTAGCGCTCAAGAAAGTGAAGTTTCAGGCAAAATTGGAACATGAGTACATTCAAAACTTCAAGGTTCTACAAGCAGGTTTCAAACGAATGGGTGTTGACAAAGTAAGCTGGGTTGTAACTGATTCTCTGTGCTCTTAGTATTAAAGTAGATGGAATGTACTTTCAAATTTAGAGCTGGAAAAATCTGGGAACAGTTTGCTTCTGGCTTGTAAATCTCAAAACTTTTGGTTTTGGTTTGCATTGGAGTCCTCATTTGATTTAGGAGACTATCTGCTTTACTCCAGCTAAGGTTAGGTTTCCAGTTCTTAATGATGAGATGAATTTTTCCATTTTAATTTTGTGCAACTTATGTAGCACAGACTAATATTGAAATTTCTGAGCTAAGGTTTATTTGAGCTTCCTGTTTGAACCATCTTTGTACCAGGTATGTTCCCATAACCTACTGGTATGATAGTCCTAAGGATTTCAAATTCCTTTTTACAAGCATATAGAGTCGTTTAGGTTGGAAAAGACCTTTAAGAAGATCATTGAGTCCAACCGTTAACCTAGCACTGCCAAGTCCACCACTAAACCATGTCCCTAAGTGCCACATCGACATGTCTTTTGAATACCTCCAGGTATTAGAATATGTAATTTTAAGCTAGCGAAAATGAGATCCCTGAAAAAACTTTTCCAGATCGAATGATAGTTATGCTTGTGGAAGGGTGATTTATCTAGGTAATAGTTAGTGACAGCATGTTTGGTATGATGCAGAACATTTCTGTGTTAAAGCTCTTTCTATCTTTAAGAAGGCTTCTCATTCTGTGTTGGCTAGCAGCTTCAACACACGCTTAATCGGAACGGTCTTCTGCTTGGGGGAAGTAGCTTGTGCAGTATGTCCAGAACTGGACAGCCAGTCGTGCTTTCAAATATTGAATGACCACATTTGGTAATGGCTCCCGGCCCCTGCCAGGTCATGGACTCTCAGCTCGTGGCCTACAGACAAGACTTCACAATTTGCTGCATCTTCTTAATAATCTTCAGTTATACTCCTCATTCCAGAGAAACTGAAATTGTAATCTACTAAAAAGGTGATGTTCAGATCTTGAAGCAGTTGTGTGTGCTAGCAGTCTATAAGATTGGTCAGCAGTTCAGATTCATGAAAGCTAGCACTGGATGAGCCTTTTTACAGAAAGAAGTTTTGCGTAGCAGAAAACTTGCTGCAGAATTATTTAAAATTACAGTGAAAGCATGATTTGTTTTTAATTCCAATTATTAGAAAAAAATCCTACTATTTCACATACAGTTATGTTCAAGGAAGATTTTATCTAGACCAGACAAAGAATTACATTTGCATATCTTCTGAGTGGACTAATTTTAAAACTTTATATAAAAAGAGAGAGGGAGGTTCTTTACCCTTAACCCTTAATATGAGTTTGACTTTTTTTTTTTTTTCTCCCCTCCCTCCAGATAATTCCTGTGGACAAACTAGTGAAAGGAAAATTTCAGGACAACTTTGAATTTGTTCAATGGTTCAAAAAATTTTTTGATGCAAACTATGATGGGAAGGAGTATGATCCTGTTGCTGCTCGACAAGGCCAAGAGACAGTAGCACCAAACCTTGTTGCTCCAGTTGTGAACAAACCCAAGAAATCTCTCAGTTCTAGCAGTGCAGGTAGAGAAAATAATTAAAAGATTATAGTGATCATAAAAAATTCTGGGGAAAATAAGACTGGTTGCTATTTAAAATCAGTGTATGAAATTATAGTATTTTGCATCTTGTTTCAGAGATGCTAGGCTTCAAACATCGAGTCATCCTGTAGTACCCAGTTATCTGGGAGCTACAGAAAGAACAATCTTCTCTAAAAGAGAAAATGGCAAGGATTGGTGCCAGCACATGCCAAAAAAAAAAAAAAAAATGGACATGTCACATGGAGTCAAGAAGAAGGAAGGAACATATCTTCAAACTCTTACATGCCTAAGCATGTTTGGAAGGGGGTTAGTACCTTTATAGGAGGAAGAAAGATGCTCTGAGAGGAACTAACGCTGAATTAATCTTGCAGCCCCCCAGAGGCCCATTGTTACACAGAGGACTGCAGCAACTCCAAAAACTGGTAGTGGAATGGTCAAAAAGTCTGCAGGAGATGATGAATCAGCAGGATTGATTGAGCAGGTGTGTTGACCAAAATGGCCCTGTGTACTGACCTCTGCTTTATAGATTTATGTACGGATTTTTTTTTTTTTAATAGCATGAAATGGCTGGGTCAGGCAGATGGAAGAAAATGATCTGAATCTAGTAAGCTCATTTAAAATCACTTAATTGGAAGCTTTCATTATAATAGTCTTGCTCTCCTGATAGGAGCAAAACCCCTTCTGCAGTACATGAGTACCCAGACATTTAAACCTAGTATGTGCCATATCACACATAGCATTGTTTTTAAGTATTTCCACAGCTGTGTTTCAGCTATCACAGCATTCCAACTGAGCTATGAGCAGCTGCTACTTCACTGAAATACTGAATGTAATACAACTAAAACTGTCATCAGTGTGAGAGTTGTCTTGAAAGAATGTGTAAGCAAAGAAAACTGCAGGCGGTTAGTGTTTTACCTATTTCATGTAATAAGCCTTTAGAATTTCCAAGTGGTATTGCATGTGTTGGACTGGGTGTTTGTTGTGACAATAATATCGCAATCTGAGAAATAGACGTTTTCCTTCTCTCACAGTCCCCCTTCCCTGCCCCCATCTTGGTTACTTCTGAAGTGCTTTGCTTATTAACACCCTTCTGAGAACTTTAGGGACCCTGCCTTTTGAATAGATAATACTGAATTCTCTCTTTGGTGGATATATTATTATTGATGCCCTTTGGCAGATCAATGTATTGAAACTTACTGTTGAAGATCTGGAGAAGGAGAGAGACTTCTACTTTGGCAAATTGAGGAACATTGAATTGATCTGTCAGGAAAATGAAGGGGAGAATGATCCAGTGTTGCAGAGGATTGTGGAAATTCTTTATGCCACAGATGTAAGTAATCTGGTATAAATTGTATTGCATAGTTCCTCCTGCCCCTTGTAACTGGAAGCTGGTTTGCTTTCCAGGACTCCCTCTCTTTCTACTTGGTTGTTTTTTTGTGGTTTTGGGGAGTTTGTCCCTGCCCCCCCCTTTAGGTTTATGGCCTAGCTTTTTCCTGTAGTAAAGAAACAGATAACATAATTATAGTCAGGCAACAAACAAGGTTAGCCTTTAATGAAGAGTGTGTAACAAATAGATCAAAGATGAGGAAAATAACTCCTCTGGTAATATATCTTGAGACTGTAAATGGTGACTTAAGGGTATCTATCCTAAGTAAAAGGAAAAAAAACCAAACATACAGAGTAGCCAGGAACTGGTTTGACATCAGATTTTCATTAAAGCACTTGTTTTATTCCCCTTCAGGAAGGCTTTGTGATACCTGACGAAGGAGCACCGCAGGAGGAACAAGAAGAGTATTAACAGACCACATACTGTACCAGCAGAGCAGCAACATCAGAATTCTTTGCCCCAGATCATGTGCTTAACTGTAAAATACTCCACTTTATTCTTAGAGGACTCACTGGTTTCTTTTCATAAGCAAAAAAGTACCTCTTCTTAAAGTGCACTTTGCGGAAGTTTCACTTTTTACAGTGGGTTTGAGTTAGGAGCTCTTTCTCACTTTGTAGCAGAGCAGTATTCACATCTAGGTGGTATATTTAGGGAGCAAGAGGCTGAATATTTGGAACTTGTTGCAGAATGGTTTGCTGGTAAAACACTGGTTTGTGGGAAGACTCTTTTTGTATCTAAGGTGGTGTGTAGTAGAGAAATTAAAGACTCTGACTCACAGAAAGATTGAGTTAATGTGAAATTGCAGCACAGAAATTATAATAAAATGCCTTAAGAGTATTTAAAATATGCTTCCATATGCCAAATTGAAGTAATGTGACAGGAGATTTTATGTGCTTCATATTGGGGTAGACGTTTGTTTAACTCCATTCACTGCTGTCTGAGAGGCCTTGCATGGCAATCTCACTTTGTCAGCAAGTGCTCAAAAGGGGCTATTAAAACAAAACTCCATTCCTATGTAAAGCTGCTTACTAAGTGATTAGTTCTCGATGAAATAGGCCTTAACGTTGCCTGTCACAAGATTAGAGGGAGTATGAACAGCTGAGACACATAAATTACCTTGAAGAGTGCTAAAGCCTTTTTCTATGGCATTGTGGCTAATGACTTTGCCAAAATGTACTGTGTTTTCTGTAAGAAAAACAACAACAAAAAAAGCAAAGGGCCTCCAGTCTTACTGCCTGAAATGTTCTTCAGAAGTAATTTTCCTTCCTGGCTCTTGTTTCTATTTGTCCCGTTTCTTTTTATTTTTGTTGGTATACTTTTTGGTCTCTCTCTTGTTCTTTTTTCTTTCCCATCCCGAGGAGTGCTGATCGAATCCGACAGTTGTAACAGGACTTGCACTGTGCAACTATCTTAGAATGGAAGTGAATCGAGCACACGAGGATGATAATTTTTCTGTCTTTTTTTTTCCATTTTTTTTTCCCTTTCAAACCAGGCCATATCTAATAATAATACTTGCCAGTTCAGTAGTCTTCTGGGGTAAAAACTAAAAGATGCTGGCTAACAGAGCTAATGTTATTGCAGAAAATACAGTACTGAAACTAACTTAAATATTAATATTTAAAGTACTTTCCTTAACTGTCCTTTTTTGCTATCATGCCCCTCATTACTGTTGTGTTTGGCAAGATCCTGCAAGACTTCTGATCCCCCTTCACTACTGAGATTGATCAGTCCTGTTGTGCTTGTATTCATTTGTTTCTGGTGGTAGCTTGTCCTAAAATGTGTGTAGGAGAGCATTTTATGGTAATTGTTGTGTAGTGCATGAATCTTTGTGAAATTCAGAGAAAAACCCAAATTCAGTGAATGCCAAAAATGCAAGTATCTAGCCATTGTTTAAAATTGCAGTGGTGCTATTTCTCTTGTGGCCTTTTAGACTTTTGTTGCCCTAAAACTCCATTTTACTGAGAAACCATATTTGACTTGGATTTTTCTTGACAGGGTTTTTCTATTTTAAGCAGTTTCTAAATAAAGTTCTGTATTTCAAGAGTGTCATGTCTACTGGAGTCTCTCATGCTTTCAGATATGATTAGGCAAAGCTGAAGTTCGTGATAGTTTTCATGATGAAGCTTGCAGGACCTGGAATATCAGCTTTCATTCTCCAGTCCTAGCTATAGTCATTGCTAACTTGGGTAGCAGTAATGTTGAAACTTTCCTTGGAGTGTGCTGGGGGAAACCATTGCTTGAGTTTTGTTCCCCCCCAAGCGGATGAAATGTGAGTGTATTGTTGGTTTCCCCCTTCTAAGGGTGTGAAAATGGGGCTGTGTATGAGGAATGCTGTCATATGACTTTAAGTGTGTTTAAGGTGTTTTAAAACTGTGAAAATGCTGGTTATTAGTTATAAACAAATGTTAACTGCATCTGTCACCAGTCTCTATGGGCAGATCGACTGTAAACTTAGTTGATTTGTTTCATTTGAAGTGTGTTTCATAGAAGAGCTTAAATGTTACTGTCACAGATGTGTGCACAGACCAGCGTCTTCAGAGAAGTACTTATGTGACATATCTAACCTTGAAATTGGAAGTGTTCCCTGCAGGGCTTCTCTAACGTGCTGGAGAATGCACTCCCTGCCCCCGAAGTGCTCTATGGATGCCTTATTCTAAAGAATAGGCATTGCTGGCATTGCCTACTGTATTGCAAAACTGGTGTTGGACTACAGAAGTGCAGACATAGAACGGGGGTTTTGATGCACATAAAATCTTCTTTACCGTTACTTACTTGCTTTGAGGTTGGAAGCATATATTTTCGACTCTAAATATTCCATTATTCCAGCAACTCAAAGCAAAAGATGGCAATAGCATGTGGCTGAATTTGAAGAGGACTTCTTGCACATCTGCTCTTTGCCGTCCAGTTGCGCACTGAGACCTGATTGCATCAAGTCTCTTTTTAACAGGGTTGCACATGTGGAACTGTGAAGCACCCAAGTCTTCAGATGGGTTATGTTAGGTTGATTTTGATCTCTGCTAGCAAAGCAAGTAAATATCCTTTTATGCTAAGAGAGTGATGAGTCAGAAATACTGCTAGTGCGCCTTGTGAGACTGTTGAATGTGTGGACCTATTGGACGTGCATTATAAAACTAAATTGAAACTGCAGTCCTGTAAGTCAAATGCTGCTAAGGTTTCCAATTGCTTACGTCACTTCTTTGCTACCAAGATGAGTTATAAATAGAATGAGGACAAACTCATGTAGTCAACTTATGACTACATTATAGATATCTTGGCATAATCTGTTTTTTAATGTCCTTTTTGAGAAGAAAATAACAACAATAAGCCCAACTCAAACCCATAGACTTAACATAGCTACTCTGTTACACTGGTACAGTATATGCTGTTAAATATTAAATGCTTACCTGCCAGAACAATTCTGATAGCATCCAACCTTTCTTAGTATCCTAGTTCTATCAGATATTTGAAAAATGAACAGAATGGAAGAAGCAAAAGCTCACATCTCCTTTCTGTACCAACATGTCTTACTTGCAGGTGGACTTGTGATGTTTTTTTAACTTTTATTGTTCAATTTTTTTAAAAATTCCTGGTTTGCAATGACAATTCTTACTGTAACTGTTAAAAGCCTTCAAATAAAGGCCAAAAACTTACTTGCTGTCATATCATATCACTATTTAATGTGGCTGCTTGAGCACTCAGTCATCTTGTTGTCTGTCTAGTTGAATGTCCATCCACAGGAATGTGCGTGTCCTTTGGGAGGGGAAAATGCAAACTGTGGTTTTCCTGAAAGGAGGCCTGAATAAACTCTGTGGTAAGTAAGATCTCCTGGGATGAGATTTTGTGTCTGTGACTGTCGGTTCCTCACAGAAATTGTGTTTCGATAGTTAATAGGCCTTGAATCAGAGGAAGGAAGGGTGTTAAACAGATGTAACTAGAGAACATGAAAGGTATATACAGAAGTAGAAATTAGAGAAGGTTGCAGTTATAAAGGAACCAGGTAAAGGCATAGGAATAAAATCATGTCATGAAATAGTACAGATGACACTTGAAAGGAATCTGATGTGAGAGAACACCTTTAAGGAAAGGAAGGAAGAGTGCAATGTTCTGTGGCTCGAGAGGAACAATGGGTGCATAAATACTGGACAGGGAATATGTGGTTAGGTAGGAGCACTGCAGAAAAGGGGCAAAGTCCATCCAAAGAAATGGAAAAGAAATGGGTTTTCTTTTTTGAGTAATACATGTTAAATTGAAGGATCAGACTATCTGGAAGAAAACGGTTTGAGGACATGCTTGCTTACGCTGTCATTAATACAGACAATCTATATCTTCCAAGAAAATGTTTGGTTTTCTTTTCCCTTTAATAGAGAAAGAACGAAGTTAAACTTAACTCCTGAAACTTTCAAAGACCAAAAAGAAAGTTTCCATAAGGTAATCCCAGCTTTGAAGAGGCAACGGCCACTTTCTGTAAAAATTACTCCTCTCTCTTTTTCAACACAGCTGGCTGGCTTTTTGAACTGTGGCCTTTAAATAATATATATATTTAACATATTGATATATATTATTATATGTATAAATACTTATTAAAACAATATATAAATATTGAAATAACATGATAGTAAGCATATAATATTAAAATATTACATACATATATGTATTTTATATAGATATAAAAAAATACCTTTGGCTGACTGGTCAGAACTGTAGGAGACACAAACTGGCGTTGTTTTCGTTTTTAAATCTGAGAGATGTTTTGCAGACATTTTCCTCTTGAAAATAATTTCATAAAATGGTTGTCTGTCAATCTTCCCATAGTGCTCTGACTCTGATTTTGTCCCCAGGGGATGCACAAGCATGAGTGGACATTCAGGAGGCATTACATCTCATGGGACAGCATGGATATAAATCTCAACATATTCAAAGCTCCGCAGATTGGTATTTGTGAGGTGATGAGCAAATGAGGTTAAAATAAGGGGACAGTAGAGGTGGGTCCATTTTCATGACCTGAATACAAAACCATATTTAATCTTGGCTTTTCTCTCAAAGAGGGGCTTTCTGGGAGAATGAGGAGGAAAACGGACAGAGAGGTTTGTGAGTGGCTGTCAAGATGATGGTAAGCTCCACAGGAGCCCCATGTAAAGCTAGGGAGGTGGAGCAGTCACCCCTGGGAGCTGTCTCCCTGTGACCAGTGGGTGCACAGGGGAGGTGGGAACAGATGAAACGTGTTGCTACAAGGGCGAGTAGCACCGCAAGAAGTGACAACAACCTTACTCTGACACAGTGCTGAAAGGCGGGATGCATAGAGGTCCTGGGGACAACTGGTTTCCTTCCTTTTTCAGCCAAGGCTGCTCTTTCTGAACCTCACTAGCAATCTCAATCACAGTAGATCCTTACTGAGTACTTGGATGGATACGAAGAGCTTTAAGAGCTCTCGGTTTCCTCATATGTAATAAAGGAATGAGAGATCTTCCTTCTTACTGCTGTGTTATTAAGGTTAGTTCAAGTCATGTGGGCCTGGGAGGTTAAGCCCATGGGCGATTAGCACACCTAGGGCTTGGTACTGCCACGGCTGCCCGGATAGTATTAAGTGAGCTGGCTAATCTTAAACTAGCTCGGGTGTGAGCTGCAGTCAAGGCGTTGTTGTGGTGGGCATGTTCACAAGGTTACTTCCATTCATTTGAAATTTCAGGGTAGACATGGGCTGCTCTTATTAATGATGTGTCTTCAAAAAGAGCAGAAGGGGAATGAGCAGCCATGGTGCAAGTGAATAGAAAGAAAAAAAATGAATCTGCATTCTCTAGCTCTGTTAAAACATAATTTGGATGGGCTCAGTGAAACAGCTGCAATAGGCCACTCATTGCTTTGAAGATTCTTTGAAACGCTTGATCACTGCTTTGGGTGTTTTATATTGCTTTGTTTTCTTAATGGATGAATAAATAGTTATACATTCACATAAATATATTGAAATGAGTAGATGGTGTAAGGCCTGCCAGCCAAATGTACTGGATGGGGGAATGCTCTTGGGGCCCTTAGAGATGAGGAGAAAAGTTTTCTTCTCTACTAGAAGCTTCCTAAAATGCTCTTTGATCAGAAGTCCGTGTGTGCAGTTATCCCTACCTTTGAGACTGCTCTGAGCAGGAAACATCCATGTTTACATAACTCTTCTGCAGGGGAAGTTTTGTTTTCAGTGCTGAGCGAACTGTTTGGAGGCTTTGCTGGTTTCACCCTGTTGCTCTCGAAGCAAATGAGCCCACGAGTCCGCTGTGCTTTAGCTGCTGTAGCAGGGGGGCTGGAGAGCCAGCTAGCTCAGCTGTGTTCACAGGGGCCGATGCCCTCTCTATCCAGATAATTCCCTGTTAGCTCCACCCCAGCTATGAGTTGAAACCTGTACTACTAAGGCTGGGTTGAAATTTGTCATAAAGCATTATCAAAATTGGGGTTTAACACTTGAATTATCCTAAATTTCTCTCAGCTAGCTCTGATCTCACGGCACTATTCTCTTTAAAGTGTGTTTACACTGGCAGGAGATGTTAGCTTGGTTACCTTGGATGGTAAAGCTTTTCAAACAGAGGCCATTTCTTACGGCTATAGATAGTGTGTCAGAAATAGTAACCTTGTAAGAGTCTTCCAGGGTATTTGCTGTACTGCAACTCCTCCTCCGTTTCTGCAGGACGTAATTATGAGATTCTGTGTGCCATAAAAGCTCCACACAGTCCATTCTTGAATCAGACTGTTTTTCATCCTAGGAGATTTTCAGACAGAGGTCAAAGACTGCCATTCAGAGATGTCTCCCGTGCCCAACAAGTGGAAGATATTATTTCTGATCACTTATAGTAACCAACAAACTGGCTGGGAAACATCTCAAAATATTTGATGAAAAGAGTTTCCTCACCTCCTAATTTATGATATGCTTTCTATGAAAACTGTACCTTCACTTCCTCCTTCAAATATTCAATATTTAAAGGCAGTAACATTCATGCTAGAGATTTCTAATAGTAAGGCAAGATAACAGCTGCAACCTGTGATTCCCTTTTGATCCATTTAACAAAGTTTTGATTACTGAGTGGTGTTCACAACACAATTTTAATACTTTGGAGTTACGTAGTGGTTTGTTCTGTGTGCAAAATCATTGCAGATACATGTGCAAACTGGAAAGCAGCATGTATAAATGGCCCATTTTAAAATAAATGCATACTGTACCTGTCCGGGTGCATAATGGCTATGAACTGCACCATTTAGGCTTCCAATAAATGCATTCGCTGATTTGGAAGCTGTAGAAATGTGCTGCAGGGTTCTTTTTGGGCTCACCTTTGATACAACACTATTACAGCGTGCCATCTTTATGATCTTTTTTCTCAGTTATGAATTATCTGGTTGAGTCTAGATCTCAATTTGCAATGCTTGTTTTCACAGGTTTGAATGGGTTCTGCGTGGCAATGAAAGAAATTACAGATAATACTAACCATAACGTGACATCAATGTCTTTATTAAGACTGACATTGACTGTGATGCTTCATAGCCTGGGTGATGACGCTGTCCTCTGTGATAAAAGATGAAGGCTAAGGAGTAGCAGTTGCAAAAGTAATTTCCTGATTTATTAAAAAAGAAAAAAAGAAATCGAACATCATTTGTTACTGGTGGTAGGGCAGTGTTTATTTTCATAGCTATCTTCCATAATTCTTGCTCTGTCAACACCACAGAACCTCGGATAATTAATTCTACTTCAATTAATTCATTTGGTACTGTGCAAATGAAATCACTGTCTGTCTTGCAGGAAGAGTATCTGGACTATGTGCTACCCAAATTCAGAAGCAAGGATACCACGCTGGAAAGCAAATCACACCTGCTCTCCAAAATGCCCAAGAAAGTAATCTGACCGTAAGGTATTTCTGAGGCACAATCCTGCGTTAAGAGCTGCTTGTATTTGTCTTCCACTTAAATGATTCTCTTGTGTGCCATGAAAAATGGCTACTACTCAAGCATTCATTTTTTCATCAGGGAGAAAACATGAGCATCCTCCCTGATGAAATTGGCTTAATAAACCAGTCCCTTATTTAAGAACAATGTCTACTATAAAGTAATAGATTTAGTGATAAATGACTTCTTTAAACGGGTTCTCTTTTGGGTTTAATCAGTCTGGTTTGGCTATTGTATGTAAAACCATGAATTTAGTAGATTGTGCCTGTTACAAAGGCAAACCAGGCTATAAGATATGGCAGCTATTCTCCTTCACAGGTTTTAGGTTTGCAAAAGTAAAATGGCCTATTTAGGAAGATTAAAAGAACTGAGGTTAGTCTAACCTAGAGAGAGAAGACTACACTGAGGCTGGAGGAAGAGACTTAAGTCTTTGTATGCATAAGAGGCTGTTGCAAAAAAAAAGAGTCTGGCCATGTCCATGGTGAAACAAACTCATGGAATTAAATTCCATATTAGACAAATAATTTTTTTCCTTTCTAATACTAATGGCAGGGCAGTAGTAGAGCATGACTTTCTAAGGAGAGTGCAAAAGTTTGGCAAACATTTAGCGGAAAGATAAAGATTCTGGCTCCACTGGAGGCAGGCATTGGATTAGATCCCCCCTGCTCTGAGGTCCCTTCTGCTTCCGTTCTTGATTCTGTGGTTCAAAAAACAAGTGGTTCTGATTGTTTTGGGATTACAGAGATCTTCACTGAGGTGAAATATGATGAACTTCTTGCATGTGCTTGCCTCTTCATCAAAGCACAATGTCCCCTCTCCTACTTTATCCTACTCGCATCTTTTTCCTTTGCTTTGCAACTCTTTCTTTTCCATTCAGAGAGAGCCCATGGAGTGAAACCCTTCCAGATGACTTCAAAGTTAGCAAATCTGGGTGCTGAGAAAGCGAAGACAGGAGCAGCGTCACAAGGTGGTGAAAGTGTGCATGAATTTATGGTTGAAGATGTCTGCAAGAAATGCTTTTCCTTTGTATTGCTGCTGCTCTCCTGAAGACTTTTTAGGAAGTGTAAGAGGGAAAACAAACAATTTTTCACATAAGGAATATTTTTCATTAATTTCCCAGGAGGGTCTGTTTAAACAGAAGCGTCTAGTCTCAGCTCAAGTTACTGCCTGCTAAGTCAACTGTTCTAGACTGAGCACAAGGTAATGAATTGAGGTTGAATTCTGGAGAGGTCCAATTAGACCTTTGATTGCTGTTTCTTTCCATTTTGTCATTAGTGAGCTTCAAGCTAACATTGTAGAGTTTTTCTTGAACTTTTTGTTTTTCTCTAAAGGTTATTGTGGACGAAAAGCATTTGACTTGCAGCTCTTCTGGGGCGGAGTTCATCCAAGAGCAGAGGCACAAGGAAGCCTATTTGTTACAATGAAGTTTAGAGGGGCAGATGGTAGCACCCTTTTGCCTGAATTCTGAAAACAACCCATTTCTTCTCTGCAGCTTGGCTAGATTAATCAAGAACTAAATCAAAAGATGTGGGTCTGAGCAATGTCAGCTTGCTGGAGATAGGATCTGCTGATGAACCTATCGGCAGATATTTACAAAAAATTATTACCTGTTCCAGGGGTGTGCACAGTGTCTTTTCCTTGGAAGTCAAAGGAACTTTGCCTTTGTCAGTTAGCTTGTGATTTTTGTATTTGAGGATATTACCAGCACATCTAATGCTGTGCATGCTTGTGAATCACTGTCAAAATGGCTGTGGATGCCTGAGGTCAAAAGCGTGTGAAGCCACAGTGCCATCAGTGTGTCATTAGTCCTGTGTCATGGGATCTCTCTCTGCAGACCTGGCACCAAATTCTTTGATATCGGTGACAACAAATGTGACGGGATCTTTTGCCTCGTTGAATGGGACAGCTGTGACATGGCCTTGGATTACTGGTGGGATGCTTCTCCAAAAGGGTAAATGACTTCTTTACAACAGGACTTTGGATCAGGCGTCTGTGTCTCCCTTCTGTGAAAGGGGTCCTGGAGAGGCGGGGAAAAAAACAGTGCTCATGAGCTCTGATTGCATTCCCTGGGGTGTAAAATGATGCTTGCTGTTTCTAGGCTCTGTACTCCTAACACTTAGAGACGATTCTGCTCAGCGCTGGGAGTGGGAACTTTTGCTTTCAGTTCATGGGGACTGAGCTCCGCACTGACCATGTTGCAATGTCCAGGGTGGCTGCTGTGTGCAGCATAGTCACAGTGGCAAATTCCAGGTAATCACTAATTTGTTACTCATGGATTAGTTCAGGTTCCCACTTGTTGCTCATTTGTGTTTTGCAAGTAGTAAGGCTTTTTTATGTTTTATTTAATTTTTTACTTCTCACTACTAAATGGTATGGGGACAATTAAACATCACTTTTACTTCTGCCATTTTAGATATATTTTCCAACCATTTGTAACTCTCTTCCAGGTCTTCAAGCAATGCATTTGTCTCCTGCCAGGAGACCTGACACATCTCTTCAAGAACTCTGTACTTTACAGAGAAGACCTCAGAGCCTTTTCTTGTAGGGCACTGCAGCAAACTGTTGTTGTGGCTGTGTAGCTCAAATAGGCAGTGAATCTTGTGTGTACAATTGTTTTTTGATATTTTTATTGCTCATAAGCTACTGGCATAATGTAAATACTAATAACAGCGGATCAGTGGCACTCCTACTTTTCTCCTTGCTTGTACCTTCCTATATCAAAATCGTACTTTGCTCCTGATGCTCCTGCACCTTCTGGGTCACCAGGACATGGTGACTGCACTCTGTGAGCAGCTCTGCTGTCTGCACCCCCCTAGGGCCAGCTCTCCAAAGAGCAGTGACTTTGGTGTGATCCTTCTCTAGCACTTGGCTGTACACAGCACTTGCGCTGCCCCAGAAGTCTAATGCATCTTCACATAACCTTTGCTTACTGGATTGCAGAGAGGAGTCCCTCTGGGGGAATGTTACTGCTCTTGTTGCAGTTAAGACTCTTATGGCCTTTATTCAGTGCAAATGATGCATGGTTAGTCTTCTGTTTATCCTGAACCACTGTTATGCGCAGAAATGCTGTATCTCCTCTATTCTCCTTCAGCTTTCTAGTGTTTCTCTTTTCTCCAACTTCTGTGGCCAGTCCCCTCACTCCCTCCTGTTTTCTCTTTCTCCTCAGACTCACATTTCACCGTCTATGTTCCACTAGACTCTTTCTTTTCTGAAGAAGCAGAAACAGTGGACTAGACTAAATTGACCCCCTAGCCCATGTCCTCCCCTGAAAGCAAGGCGTTTGCAGTAAAACATATTGAGGCTCAAACCACAATGTCATTAAGTGAAATCATTCCTCTCTTGCAGGCACTCCTTGGGAACTGGTGCCACCAGATAAAGTTCATTCCTGAGCTCAAGCTTGTTGCCTCCTGCTCAGCAGCTGATAAGAGCCATGATGCTTACTTTGTTTCCATTAAAATAACACCGGCAAACTCTGGTAAGACAGGTCTCTGCCTCTGTTCTGTAATTTATCCGTTGCACAATGGTATCAGGCAGTGCTGCTGGTATTTTAACATTCTCTTCCTTCTGGGTAGAACATACTGGTACCAAACTTTCAGGTGCTGGGAAACATGAGATGGGGAGAAAATGTGGAAGTGTCTCACTTTTTATTATTTATGTGGTTGTGGTGTTTTTTTTTTTTTTTTTTTTTTTTTTTCTCCCCACCTGTAAATAAATTAAGCTTTTGGAAGTTTAGACTGTATGAGGACAGCTCCAGCAGAGTGAGAGAATGATTGGGTATGACAGAATCAGATTCTGTAGGAAAACTGTAGGAAGCATTGCCCCTTTGAAGCATCCCTTTGGGTTGGAAAGGGATCTGAAGGCATTCTCCTTTCTGGCTTAGGAACCCGAGTGAAGTGCATCGGGTCAGGGCTTTATGGCCCAGGGAAAACTTGTGGTCTTCTGCCAGCAGACAAGTGTTGTGTTTGGCAGAATTGGCAGTCAAGGTGCAGGGGGGATGATGTGAGAGTGGAGCAGTGACTTGGGGAGTAGGTTGTGGCAGAGAGGCTCAGGCTGAGCTGCTGCTGACCGGAGGCTCGTGGTGAGTTTGGGCGTGCTGTTGAGGAGGAAGCCTGCCTCGAGAGGGTGAGCCTGGGGAGGTGTAGATGTTTGCAGGGAGACGGCGTAAGGTGGTGGAGGAAGCTGGGTATCTTCCTGGTCAATCACCTCCTTCAACTTTAAGACCTATTTCGCTGCCTTTTCTTGCAAATATTACTCAACTTTCCTACCATTGAATTCCCTTTTTCTTCCCATCTCTTTCTTTTTTTTTGTTCACACTCCGTGATTGTGTCTCTTCTTTATATGCATCTCATTCCCCTTTCATTCTTTTTTTCTCACTTTTCCCCCTCTCGTGGCTCTGCATTCTCCCATCCCCCTTCTCTGCTTTCATAATGCATTTAGTCTGGCAGCAATCCACAATCTCCTGAAAGCTAATGGGGTACAAGAGAAAGCCCCATAGTTGCTATTTAGCATGCTGGCAATTGTCCAAACGTGTTTCTGTATCTGGTCTGCTATAAAGTTGGGAGACATCTGACAATTTTTTTTTATCTACAGCTGTATTGTTTGTGCTGTTTTCTTCAGCCCCAGTAATCACCGTTTCCTCTCTGTTTTACCTATTTGGGCTATGCTCTGCTCTTTAGCAATGTAGGCTGAATAATGTCTGCCTGGAAATTGTGGGTCTCTGCAACTGCGGTTTTGCCTGTCCAGACAATTCTGCGATAACAAAAGATGTGAATGTTGAATTACCACTTCCAAGAGTCTAAAATCCTGGCACCTGGACTCCTGAACTTCTCTGGTTTTGGTGCTGGTGGATAGGATACTGTTGAGTCTTCTGTGGCTGTCATAATTTATCAATCTGTAAATTTTGTCTTATCTTACTAAAAAAATCTTCCTCATGCATCTTCTCTTGCATCTGGATAGATGCAGGTGAAGGAAATGATGTGGTGATTTGGAAGCTATTCTGCCTGTGGGCAATGCTGCCTTTCTCCCTAAGAAAGTCGTTTCTCTGTGCTTGTGACAAACTTGTGGTTTTTAAACCAATAGCTTCTGGTGGCCCCTCTCGGTATACGGGAGTGAACTCTGATGGTGGTGTAATGGTCTGCCACCGCTTGAAACCGGCTTGTTTTAATACGCTGAATGAATATACTGATTTTTCTGCTTCGGGCTGTAGCAGAGGAGGATCACCACCAGGTGGTAATGTTGGGCTTTCGTTTGTGCTGTAAACAGCCTGGGTTTCTGTGTACGGTTTTCAGGGAAGGATTTATATGGTGGGATTAACCAGGGTCATCTCTGCGGATTTTTTTTGTTTTGTTTTGTTATTTGCACATAAGCTTTGTATAAGAAGGAATTTCAGCCCGTGAGCAGCTTGCAAATTCTTGTCTACTCCCCAGATATTCAGAATTTGGCATTTGAGGTGTGCTTGTTGCTTGTCGGTTGTTTAAATTGTTTCTTTGGGGGCCCATTGCTGCTGTTAATCTATACATCTGCATCCTTTCAAACGATGGTGGTTTGGTTTTTGTTTGTTGTTGGTTTGTTGGGGTTTTTTTGTTGTTGTTTGTTTGTTTGGTTGGTTTTTTTTTTTTTAGCAACTGAGCAGACCTGGGATCATGCTGCAGGGCCAGAACTGCTCCTCAGAGCCATCCCTCATGTATGCTTCATGGCAAGGGGATGGAGAAGGCCAGTTCAAAAGAGGTTCCTTTTAGAAATGCCTTTTGTGTTTGCAAAGCAGTTTTCTCTAGTGTAAGGAGGTACTAATTTCCAGGCATCTTGGTACATGACTTAGGTGGGAGCTTCTTGTTCGGGTCCCTTTTTAAAGCCAAAATTTGATGTTGGTTTTTAATCAGTTGGCCCTGTGCTTCCTCCTTCACCTGTGCTCACAGTGTTTGCCTCCTTTTTTGCCAGTGTTCTAGTTTTTAGCAGCAACTGTGGTTCTTCCATTAGAGTACCAGGTGCTACTGATCTGGAAAGTGCCTGTCGGGTGTCTGAGCCTCCTGCCCGGGGGGATGTCCAGGGCTTGTAAACGAGAGAAACCAACCCTCCCCAAAGAAAACAGGAGCCCCCTTGGCCCTCCCTCCCGAAGAGCCCATTGCCCAGGCTGCTCATTCCTTTTCCTTGACAGCCGCTGCTGTAAGCGGCTGCTCCAAGAGGCTGGCAGGCCTCTGCAAGCACCATCACTTACACTGACAGGCTGTTATTTTTCTATTAGGACTCTCTGATTTTAGGTTGTAAATCACTGAGTATATTACTTGCCAGAGCCCTGTCCTGGCTGTTGTGCTATCCAAGGGATTGTATGAAGAGTGGTCGCACTTGACTTCTGCTTCCTAGCTGTTCCTGCTTGCAGGAAGACTGCGTGCTGGATCCCTCTGCCAAGCTGCTCTGTCCACATCTTGTTTCTCTGCTGCCTTTTCTGCACAGATTGTAGTATCATGCATCTTTGTCTTTCCTTCTCCTTGCAGTCTTTAACAGCTTCCAAAATCCTACTGCTAGCCCACTGCAAAAGGAGATTTTCTCTTCCTCTCTTAGTCCTCAAAAAGGAGTGAAGGGACAACTGTGTGCTGGGTTTCTCTGGTTTTCCTTCTAGGAACAGAGTTAAGAATTTGCATAGCATTTGCATGTAGCGTTGGCTATGCATGAAATGAAGGCCAGCAATGGCCCCTGCTCTTCTGTAATGTGTTTTTTGTACCTGGATATGGATCTAATCAACTGAGTTTCACTGCCTGCATGGAGGCTTTTTTCTAAATCTGTTTAGGTCAGAGTTTTTGTCTGTGACCACTACAGCGGTTCAAAGTTTGGATACTTTTGTAAATGTCTCTCCTTTGTTCCTTTCTTTGCCTTGCCTTCTTTTTATCCAATCTCTCCTCTTTAAAATTCTCTGATTTTGTATAACTTTCCCTTTTATGTTCTCTTTACTTACCCTGGAATTCCTCTCCTTCACGTAGGCTCTTTCAGACCCACAGATCTGTCCTACACAGCCTTAACTGAGAATCAGCAATGTGTTTCAAATGACCTGGTGTCATTTTCATGCATAGCTGTATATTTTCTTTGCTCGTAGGCCATCAGTGATTGCTTTAGAGAAAGGCATCCTCTGTTTTGATGGTTCCCCAGAGATGAATTTCTTGGCAAGACACCATAAAAGTTCTTTTTTTTTTTGTCTCCATTCTGCAGCTGAAATCATACATACCTATAATGGCTATTATTTCTGACACTTGCTGTTTTATTAGTAATATTGAGATTTGTATCTTAATCAGCCAGTTGATGCTGGTCAGCATTAATGGCAGTACTGTTCTTGTAGTAGGGCAGAATTACAATAAGTTTGGTACACGTTTCTGCAAAGGCTGCTATATAAAGCCTATATTCTGTCAGGGTTCTCTTGTAACCTTAAAAATAATTAAATAGCATTCATGCAATTGGAATTTTTCTCCCTCCTGATTCCCTGTCTTTTTGGCCTCACAATGTTTGCTGCATGTTAATGGATTTTACTGTGTTGTACTTGATGGATCACTTTTGTCTGCAAACCGTTTCTGGCAGGAATATATTGAGGGACCATTGTCCAGTTGCTGATGCCTGTTGCAGTACAGTAAGCAACTTCTTCATATGCACCCCTTTCCTGGTGAAAGAGGGGCATGGATGAGAGTAGAGAAATCCTTCTCAATGTACCTGCAAGGAGATAATGATTTAGACAGACTCTGCATGGCAGAGTATTTTGGTATATGCTAGGCTTTAATGGCACTCTCACTACTAGCGCAAGACTGCAGATGTCCTTAAGGCATTGTTTCCTTTCTCCTTTAAAATTGTTACAGAGCCTCCAAGTCCAACAAGCTACGTTTACAGATCTCCTAATCCAGTTATCGTGCTGCTACATTTGTCTGATAGTTATGATGTCCCATCTCCATCAAGAGCGAGTAATAAGTTTGTTTTTCATTCTCATTTATAAATTTGTATAATAAATAGTTCTGAAGTTATACGTAATAAAGAGCTGGTGAATAACTGATGCAGATCTTCATGATCTCTCTCCTCTTGGGGACAGCTTGTGCGAGCCCTAGCCACACAATCCCTCAGGGATACAAAGGCATCCTTTTGTAACACTGGGTGAAACTATGCAAAAGTCATGTCTTTTGGTGTTGGAAATGTGAGCTGATCTCCTGATGCAACCAGGGCTGTAGCAAAATCATCCCATTTCTAATGGCATAGGCGTATCTGAGACCTGGGTGTGCACAGGTAGCTGCTCTCCCTCACTCTCTGGGCTATGACATTACCAGTTCTTCTGATGAATGCTTTGTTTGGTTCATGCAGGCACTCAAATTATACATTGTTCAGCTCATCAAATTACACTTATGCTTACTTAAGAGATTTTTTTTAAAAGTTAAATTTGTTTCTCATCAGTTCTAATTAACACATGGAGATGGTCTTTGTTACATTATGCTTTATCACTGTTCTGCAGTCCTGCCTGTCTTTAGCCTTTCCTGGTCTGGGACCATGGTGAATATTTGTAGAGGTATTATGGTTTTGGAGAAGTGCCCAATAGAAACTAGTTGAAGAATGATGGAGAAGTTATCCAAATAAAAGCAATATGCATATTAATAGTACTCCAGTAGTAAAAAACAAGTAAAATTAAATGGACTGTGTTTCTGAGACATGTCTTGGCCTCTAACAGACTGAAACATGTGCTAAATCTACTCACTTGCAATCACAATGTAAACAGCTTGATGTGGAACAAATCTTCTGCCACATCAATGGAACAAATTTAGATTAAAACTCTGATCATGACTCACTCAGTGCTCTGTTGATGCTCAGAATCTCTTCTGGCTTCCAGATGGCACTGCTAGCACCTGAGCAGGATTATTGTACGCTTTGCAAATGCATCATGCTCTTTACCTTAAGTTTCCCAAAGCAGTTGATTTTGTAGTGGGGGGAATTTAATCTTCTTGGTATTCTAATGAATATTGTTTGGACGTGGAGCTTATACTGTGCTGAGCTGATGGCTCTGTTCTATTCCCAGTGGAGCCATTATAAGTTGACTCTAGTGGAAAGCGCTGTAGCCATCCTGCCACGTGTGTGTCTAAACAAGTGATTCAACTTTTCCAAGTGCTTCTAGTAGTGGATACTGTTTTGCTCTTAGTGCTCTTGGAGTCAATGAATGGTATTAAATGCAGCATGATGAAAGAAAGATAGTAGAAAACATCAATAGAGGCTTTCGTGATGAAACATGACTCATTTCCAGTGGTTAGACATTTACTGAGAGTCAAGAGGAATCCATGAAAAGTATACAAAAGAAACAAAGTTTTTGTGCAAGCTACAGGTGAGGCTGATGAGAGGAAAGCATGCTGGGTGGGCTCATCCAGCCAGTCTGCAACGATGCCTCAAGGTGCTAAAGAGATTTCTGTTTCCCGTTTTTGCTTTTGCAGAGATTTGGGATCTCTTTCACTTGTCATGAAACAGCCTGAAGGAGAAGAGACTGCTCAAGCAAAAGGACATCAGCAAGTGTGGTTCTGTACTTTAGGTAAGAGCTGGAGCAAAGTCGGGCTTGATCCAAACTGTGCTGCTCAGTGTGTAAGCACTGTTGCTTCTTCTCTGTGAATCCTGCTCCCAAGCAACAGATTTTTTTAGAAATGAGGAAGCATCACTTTCTAGCACTCTTGCTTCTCTCTCTGCCTTGTCTTGGTCACAGCATAGCTTTCTAATTCTGGCTATTTTATATCTCAGTAAAGTTGCTGCAGAATCTGTCTTTACAAGACATTCTCTTATGCTTAATCTTGAAAAGAAATAATGCCCTTCAAAAAGTACCGTCACAGACTTCAAACATGTAGAATGTACTTCAGATAAAAGCAGGACTCTAATGGTCTGTGGGGTATGATTTGAAGTGTAGGAGCTTTGGGCATGTGATGATGCTTCTGACATTTGCAGAAAACCCAACCAGCAGAAGGTGAAAATGTCAAGATATGTGTCGATTCTTTCAAGAACCAGAAAGCTGCTGCTAGAACTTAAGTTTTAGCAAAAATAAAATGAGCAAAACTGGCAGAAAGATCTAAGGAGTGAAGCAGCAGCTGTACAAAAGGTTGGAAGTGTTGGTCCTGCTCTGCAGCCTACCCACTGGTCACAGAAGAAGGAGAGCAGACAATGCTTGAGTCACTCTGTGTCCTTCCTTCTAGGTGATTTTACAACAGAAATGTGAGAAGAATCCTGACACAACTATCCTAATCACCAGTTTTGAGGATGGCTGCATTTATGCTTCATTAATAGGTAAGAAAAGAGGGATGCTGGGCAAATTCTGAGCAGAGCACTGTAAAGGTGAGTGCAGTTGACCAGACCACGTCTATAGAAGCTAATGACTGGATCTTCCTGACTGGGCATTAGAGTATCTTCAGGAGGAAACTAAACTAAAATACCCATACTGAATGCAGAAATATGGTCCAGCAGGGTGCTGACTTTACATCAGGCAAATCTCTAAACAAGACTCTGCTCAACTGATCCATGCTGTGTCTGAGAGTCATAGATTTTGGTCTAATATTTGCTGTGAACCACTGAACCCTACAAGTTGTTCATGTTATTGCTGCCCATATCCCTGAAGGGATGAAAGTCCCCCTTTTTCTTCCTTTTTTTTTTTTTTTTTTTCAGATAACTTTCTTCCAGTTTCTTAAAGTCACAGTGACAATTCCTGCAGAAATAATTTAGATAGTGGAGAATATGTAAAGGTTAAACTGACAAGAACCTCCATAAATTGTTGAGCTTGTCCTTAGTGAGAATCTTCATGAATTAATTTTATTTTATCTGTTCAGCACATTGTGAATGGTTGGATCTCATCCCTGGTCCCTTCAGAGCTCCTGAGCTCTTGGAGGGTCATTTGAAGAACATATCTTACATTTTGTATATAAAAAGTCTCAGGCTTATCGTTACTTCAGCAGTAACTGCAATGTCAGACTGTGGAAGCTGTCAGGGAGATACGTAGGTACAACCACATGGAATACTCACCCATTAATATAGGCTACCCTCTTGTGAAGTGGGACCCTGGCCCTGTGCAGAATAATCTCATCAGAGCAGGTATTTACCTCCCAGTGTTTTATTAGCTGCTATGACTGGTTTTATAATTAACATGTGATTTGTTTATACTCTGTGTATTCTTACTTGAAAGTGTGGGAGGATGCCCGGTTCCTATCTAAAGGGTTTCATTCTTAGAAATACATTTAATCTTCGGTCAGTTGTTGTAGGAGATCAGGGAGCAGGATTTGGTTCCAGCTGAAGTGCCAGCAGGTTTCCAGAGCTTGTGCTGTGCAGACGCTGAAAGGGCTGAAACGAAGCAAGTGCAGGAACAGTCCATGGGTCTGAAGGGTCCCTGACAGCCCTTACAGTAGGTTCCTACTTATGTATAGATTTTTAAAAAGAAAAGAAATACATAAATATTTATCTCTGTTTATTTTTAATTGCCTTGTCCCCAAAGTGTTAGTTATTTTGGCTTCTAGCTTTTAAACTCCAAAGGTATTTTAAGATTTGTTGCTCTTGAGCAAACAAATCTGGGTTCAGCCACATTATAGGAGCAGACACTTGAATTTTAGAGTTATGGCAAGTAAAAATTAATTTCAGCCTGACCAAAATATGAATAAAAATGGTGGGAAATGCTGCAATTCTTGTTACCTCACATTGTCATTTTTGATCAGCAATATTTACAGCCAATCTTCAAGTTTACAATAATCGCAACTACTAGCGAATATACCCTGAACTAACTCTTGAGCCCCAGCGTGCAGGCGGGGCAGGTTTTGCGGAGCTCCCATCACCAGCAGACCGTTCCCGAGAGGGTGTGCAGGTTGCAGGATGCCAGCATCGTCAGGCAGGAGCCACTGCAGCCTTGCCCTGTCTTGGCTGGGTTTTCAGGTGCCTGGGTGTGCCAGCCTCCCAGAATCCTGTGAAAGCAGGGATGTTCCTTGAAATAGATTATTTAAAAACACAGATGATGAAAACCAAGCTCACTGAGAACTGGCTGAGCAGGTTGCTCAGAGCTGACAAACAGTGCAGACATGCCGCTGCCTCTTTTCCGAGAGTGAAATCTCTTGGGGGCAGGTACAGGATTACTGGAAAGAGCAGGGATGTGAAAGCAAGTGTCCTGGTTTCAGCTGGGATAGAGTTAATTGTCTTCCTAGGAGCTGGTACGGTGCTGTGTTTTGAGTTCAGTATGAGAAGAATGTTGATAACACTGATGTTTTCAGTTGCTGCTAAGT
>JANXJC010000009.1:32326426-32347539 GCA_027564655.1 Leptodon cayanensis
CTAACTGGGTGTCGATCGGTGGGTGGTGAGCAATTGCACTGCGCATCATTTGTACATTCCAATCCTTTTATTATTACCGTTGTCATTTCATTAGTGTTATCATTATTAGTTTCTTCTTTCCTGTTCTATTAAACGGTTCTTCTTTTACTTCTTTACTTCTTTTTTTCCCGATTTTCTCCCCCATCCCCCAGGGCGGGGGAAGTGAGTGAGCGGCTGCGTGATGCTTAGTTGCTGGCTGGGGGTTAAACCACGACAGCAAGAAAAGGACTTGTGAGCTTTATTATTTTTATCGATGGCTAAAATGTCTCCTTTGCAGTCCTCTCTCTGGCCTTGTGATCCTGCTTTTTGGTCCCTGTGGCATTGCAGGCATTGAGGGTGGTTGTCTGTCACATGTGGCTCCATCCCATGGCACTACCTCTGGAGCAGAATGGGGCCACAGGCACTGAGGGATGAGACCCACAGGTGAGACTCAGTGCAGTGGGGAAGAGACCTGGCCATACGGATTTATACAGGGAAGCAGCTGGCGTGAAGTGCAAATACACCGTTGGTGCAGGCTCATAATCCTTCCTCTGAACAATTGCTCCTTAAAACACTGATAGTTTGTTGTTTTTATTGCCTAAAATCCTGAGCAGCAACCTGTCAGCAGCTTTGGTTAGGGGAAGGTGGAGTGCTGTGTGGTGTTCTGCGAACACATGCAAGATGATGAGGTGGTGTGATAATGGCGGCTGGCCAGAGACCCTCAGCAAGAGAGACAGCTGAGTGGCTGGCATCCCTTCCGTGGCGGCACCCTAATTGCCAAGGACGCATTCATGTTCGCCCACATTATTTGGTAATTATACTTAGTAGACCGTAGGGGACAGTTAGGAAAACTTAAACATGTGGCGGCTTCCACTACATCACCACCGTAAGCACCAGCAAGGTTGGATCGCAACCTTAAAAAGGGTTAGTGCAAAGCAATGGGAAGCAGCTTCCCCCAGCAAAGCGCAGAGGAGCAGCTTTGGAGGGCAGGTGTCACACAGGGAGTCCGAGTCATCTTTCGGTTGTAGGGAAAGAAAGGGATGCCTGTAAATTCTTTTAACAGGTAATGTTGCTTTTTTCTAATCTAAGCCTGAGCCTTACTGCACATATGTTGAATACGAAGGTAAACCTAAGTGGTGGAACGATGCTTTGTACTGTAGAGTGTGCCTTGTTATTTTATTAATTCATAATTAGCCCTTTTCTAGAAAAATATCATTGTTTCTGAAATGACTTGAAGCTTGGGAGCTAAGTGGAGCCTTGACGATGGTGCTGACAACATCACTGCCACCAGCCCCCCCGAGTCTGCCAGAGAGCAGCCGACGTCCAGAGCATGTCGTCTCCCTCGTGTCAGCTTGGCTTCTGCCTTTGTTCACGTGCTGGGAGCGGGCTGCACCTGATGGGAAGCCGTCACCCCCCCGAGTGGGGAAACGGGGCAAGAGAGAACAAACCTAGCGAGCGGTGTATGATTCCAGAAGAGCTGTCTATTGAATCTTTTGGAGCGATTTTGGCAGGCGTGAAGGAGATCTGCGTGCAAAATGTGTATTTGTACATGAGCTGTGTGAAGCTTGTATTTGAGCAAGAAAGGAGACTGTAGGAGCACTAATGTGGGCAGTTGCTGGCTTTGCCATCACAGATTGTGATATACTTGTCCAGCCCAGGCAGAACGGCGCTGCAGCGGAGCAGGCTGCAGCTCAGCAACGGGCACTGCCAGTGTGGAAATTCAGTGGTTAAAGCTCCAGCCTGGGTGGGCACCTGTCAAACAAAACTGGCCGTAACAGACCGCTGATTACCGCTGATGTGCAAACCTTCTAATGCTTGGTGAGACAAATAGCAACTCAGGGTTTAAGCTTACACAAGTCGGGTGGCACCTTTAACTGTGCGTAGGGCTTTGCTGTGGCAGGTGAAAGTGTCCCCTCGAGTGGCTTTTATGCTGGCTGCCTCCAAAACTGCTGCAGGTTGTGCGCGGAAGGCAAGGGGGCAGAGCAAAAAAGAGACCATCAGTGACAGACAGGTTTGAGAGCAGAGCTTTTCAAAGCAGGGATTCTGGTCAAGTGGACTGGTAAGACAGAGCTCCAGGGTCACCCAGGATGGCAAAAAAAAAAAAAGGAGTGGTGCTCAAACCCAGGTGATGTCCATCCGTGCCTGAAAGGCTGTTGGAGGTTTTTTGTGCTTCTGTTTGCCTGAAGTTGTTGACCTGCAGTTGACAGAAATGCTAGGTATTGACATTTCATCTGTAAATCTTATTTAAAATATAGCTTTATATTTTGGGGGTGTATCCCCTGGGACTATAGCCAAGCGTGTGGCATTACTGTGCACTGGCAGATGAGCAATTAGCAGATCTCTGCAGGAGCCTTTTGCTGTGCAGAGCTCTCGGAGGTGTCATTAGCATGCAATTATGGGACTGCCTTGAAGTGTGGTATTGTCTCTGAAGTAGCTTTGAACGGAGTGGAGCCTGGACAACGGCTGCTGGTAATATCACAGCCACCAGCAGCTTGGGGGCAGAGCGTGTTGCCCCCCTGGCGGCAGATTGGCAGGGGTGTGCGTTCACCTCCCCGTGGGCAATGTGAAGATGTGCTGCGCAGCGTGGGTGGTGGGAGAGGAGGGAGGATGCCCTGGGCTCAAGGAAGAAGGTCCCATCCTGCTCTTGGTGTCGGCAGGCTTGGCCTTTCCTCTCTCACCCCTTCAGTGACCAATGTGGCCCGAGAGGTTAGTGTGACCTGTGCTCGGGACCATCGCCAGCCTGGTCACTGCTCAGGTGCCTGGAGCAGAATGGTCTCTATTTGAGGGGGTTCCCTGTGGCGCTGGGTACCTGCTGGAGCTGGCAGGGAGGAGGAAGGGCTGCAGGATGTGTTCTTGGTACGCTGGCTGCAACTGGAGGAGTGCACCTTTGCTTCGTGCTATTGACTGAGTACGTTTATTTGCTCATTTTACTTGGGAGGGGGAAGGACTTTGGTTTGGTGGTGCAGCCAGAAAGATCTGCAGATGAGCTCAGCAAGGGTATGTTTGCCTAGAGGGACGAGTGCCTGAGAAGTCAGCGATGAGGCTGCCTCTGTGTTGTAGCGTGGAGAAGGTGCATTAATTCATCGGCTTTGTATTCTACTTTTCCTAAGATTTTAGGGCATTTTCCTGATCTTTTGTATTCCTAAGCTTTTGTGCTGTGGGGCTATTTGGTATCCAGATCTCATCACTCAGCTTCTCAGAACTAAGCACGTTTTTCTCATCATTAGAGGTAAGAGTAAAGCAACAGAGCAAGGTCCTTATTACTTTTTAATGTTAGCTGTATTTATTATGAATGTTTTTTGTACAAAATGATCTTTGCTTCATGATTTGGGGAATTGAGAGTCATAACAGCACACGATGAAACACTTGCACAGATGAGCTTTGTGGATTGGGTTTTCCGAGGCACACCCAGGGCAGTTTGTCGGATGGCTGCCATGTGAACAGCTATTGCCAGAGCTGGATTTTGTAGTAGTTGTCTGGGGGAAGGACCTCTGGCTGCCACCCTGTGTAAGGGAGCATTCCCTGCGCAGACCAGAGTGTGTTAAGTAAAAATAGAGATTCACACTACTGAAAAGTATGCTTCAAATAGCAACTCAGAATTGCCTTGCAAACTATCTCAGACCCTGAAATCGCTGATGTTGGGTGGACTATTCTAGAGAAAAAAGTAAAAAGAGAAGTTACAGCATCTTAAATATTTGTAGGGTATTCTACTCGCTTAACTGAATTGTTGGGTATGGCTGTCTGTCTGTCTGAATTATTAGTGGGAAAGGCAGCAAAGGGAGAATTCTCTTTGTTGTACTGACAGGAGTGTCACTGGCAGGTTATTAAGACTGAAGATGATGGTTTGAGTCTGTCTTCTGTGTGGTCTGCTGATGTCACTGCAAGGTTCAAATGCAGAAAGCACCATTGTCTCTCAAGAAGCGTAAGAGAAAGGTGAGTAAAACCTCTCCAGTTTCATCCCAGCCGTTCTGCACATTGTATAAGCGTTTCTCCATGTCTGTTTCCTCACTGCTCTGTTTGTTTATATGTCCTGTTAAAGTCCCCAGTTGTTTGAAATGTCCTCTCTTTTAGGAAACTAAGCTAGTCTTGTTTTGTAAGCCCCTTCCTCCTGAGCCTGACTGAGTTTTGAAGAACTCCGTTTTTTCCATCTATCCTGCAGCATCAGCTATTTTTGAGCTGCAATCCACTTGAATTAAAACCACAAATGTCTCCCCTGCCCCTAATAAACCAAGCAAGCTCTTTGCTTCCTTGGGTGCGACCGCATGCATCTGGATATCTGACTTCTGTTGTGTGCAGCTTCAGCTGACTGAAAACACAGAGCCTGCACTGCGCTTCCTTTGAGCGTTGCCTCCCACAAGAGGAGAAGTGAGAAGATGACAGCTTAGATGCTCTTCCATGGTTACAGGTCAGCATCCTGAGCCTTACTCCTGATGGCAGTGCTTTTCTTCACAGTTTGTGAAGATGCAATGAATATCCTTTTTGAGTCTGAAATGAACAAATTCACATTCCCAGAATTAAAGGTGGGTTCAGTAGCCATCAATGGGTGAGTGGCAAACAGAATAAAGGATTCTACATGATTCTTTGTCCTCCGACAACGTCTCGAGGCCCAGCTGTAGACGAAGGTGTCTCTGCAGTGAGTGTTGTATGCATCAGGGCGAAACTGGTGGCTGCAGGAGGAACCTACATGATAAGTAAAGGTGTGCTGAGTACATCCATTACAGCCTGCCTGCAGGATCAACAAGCTAATTGAAGGGAGAGGCTTTTGCAAACAACTTGAAGCCAAGACCCCATTTAACAGGGATTATCTGGAGAGAAATGACAAGGCAAAATAAAACCAAAAAAACATTTTATTGAATAAACATGTCTGTTGTTTGGCAAGAAAAGATGCAGCCTTGGACACTTGCCTTGCAAAAGCCAGTCTCGTTTCTCTCCATCCTCTCTCTGCAGTTTGCTTCCTGACAGGGCTGTTTAGAGACAGTTCCTTCTGCTATTCTGCATCTTTAACTGTGTGGGTGTTTGTTGTTGGGTTTGTTTGTTTGTTTGTTTGTTTTGTTTGTGTGTTGTTGATGATGTTTCAAAAGCAAATAAAGGGCCCTTCAGGAGCTGCTTTGCTGGATGCTCTGAGACTAAATACCTTTGCTTATGTTTTCTTGCCTCATTTCACAGTTTGCACATCATGAATGTTACAATTCTTCCAATCAAGGCCAGGTGTATCCTTGGAGTTGGGATCAAGGTGGGTTTTTTCTGCTCTTCTCGGTATCTTTGGTACTTGGTGAGTTTGGGCTGTGAAGGCTCTTGTGACGTTTGCATTTCTTTCAGCAGCATAAGAAAAGTATAACGAAGGCTTCTGCAAGGCCAAGAGGAGGAAGAAGAAATGAAATTTTTCGTGAAGAAACTTTGCAGAAATGAAACACTATACCTAGGTCCCTTCTTGTTAAAATACGTGCAGAGTCCCAAAAGACTGTAGATGATGAAGAGCCAAGAAGGTTTCCCATGGATACTGGATACTGTTATCACCATACATGTTTGTGTCAATCCCTCAACAGCTCCCCAGCTCCTGGTGTCTGTGCCCTAGTGAGGGGGCGGTGAGATACCAGCTAAGATGCTGCCTCTTCTGGTCAAGAGTAGCCATAGCATGTTGGGGTTGAATGGTGTTGGCAGCAGATTGAGAGCTTTGGGATACAGCAATCACCTGAGAAGCCTGCATCTTCCCCTGCAGAAGTGTCAGTGTATCCATCCACTTGTGCTGAGCAGTGTTTACTGGAAACTGAGGCTCCTTTGCAGGGCTGTGCAGAACGCAGGCTCTGGGAAGGGCAGCAATGGTGGTCGCTCTTGAGGGAAGCGGGTTTTAATCCTGCCTTTTCCTATCGAGAGCAGCTGTCAGGAGCTGTGATGGTGCATGGGAGATACCCAGCGTGGCTTTGCCTCTGCAGTGGAAATGCCCTCGTCCCTGTCAGGTTGGACCGCAGCACGCTGGTCCCGCTGGCAGACCACTCGCCAGATAGCGCGGTCAGTGTCGGGGACTACACGCATGGTGCAAGTCTGATAGATGTCAAAATAAGCCTGAGGTGAGTGCTGCTGATTTTTCACACGCAGAAAAGTCTGTGTGGGCCAGAACCCTGTGCTAAAGCCTGTCAACAGCTCTTATTTTCTATTACCACCTTTGTTTTGGATTTATTTCCAGCAGAATAGCTGTTTGTTCAAGTTCCTGGAGAAGGGTTTCCTCCATGTCTCTGTGTATCCCATTGTCACCCATCGAGAATATTTTGATCTTAAATTCTTCTTGGCAGGTTCGCTTCTGCCTCTGTGCCCAGGCAGTGACTTGCACAGATGCCAGCTCACCACAATACTGTCCTACTCTTTGCTTCTCCACAGCCTTTCATGAGGTGTGAACGATTTTATATTTTAGACTTACTTACAGGCGTGTATTTTGTTAAGAGGCTTCGACCCTACCCCTGGACAGGGCGAAAATGCTCTTATTTTTAGGTAAATACAGAATTCCCACCACTTTGTGTGAACTGTGTGGCCCTGTAGATGTGAAGGCTGGGATGCAGCTGCCGCCGTCTGTGCTGCTGCACGGGGAGCTCGGAGGAACGCGCGCCGGTGGGGCAAGCCCGAGCTGACTGGTGGGGCTTGTCAGCTGCGGTCTCCCGGGGTGCAGACCTCGCTGTGGCAGGCTCTCGGCGATGAGCCTTTTGAGCCAGCCTCTTGGTTGTGGGCTTGACTGGCCTGGAGACAGCTGTGAAATGAAGCCTGCTGTGGTTTGTTTGCTCCCTGCTCACGGGAGAGGAATGGAGTTCATCCGCTTGCTAAGACTGCCCTCTCTTGAGGCAGCAGCCTGGAGGCAGCACTTAAAAACATTAAATTGGGTTAAAATCATCTGATGATCAGCTCTCTTATTTCTCCCAGTTGCTTTTGTCTGATAATGGCTTGGGTTTTTTTCATAATAGTTTCATTTTGTCTGCAGCAATATTGATGCAAGCACGGAAGCCACATTAAGAAACATCCTGTTTGGGTTAAAAACCAAGGTACATATAATTTCTGATTATGTTCCCTAGAGCCATGAGGAAGAGAAGAGGAATCATTCTCACTCGGCTCCTCCGGGTGTAGACATGGAGCATGTGCTTCGTGAGACCCCCTTCTGCAAACCCCCACTGCTGAAACGGGGCAGAACCTTGGTTTATCTTCCTGGCCATGAGCATGTTGCCTCTCCAGGGCTGCAGCAGATAGGTGCCTGCTGGGAGCAGAGTGAACTGTAGTTTTGTTATACCTTAAACCCTTCTGAGCAGCGTGCATTATCCTTCTGTGCCCCATCTCTAGAGGAGGAGGAGATCTTTGCTCAGTCCTGCAGTGCTAATGAATAACAACATCTCGGAAACAATGTGTGACAGCACGGGTGAGATTCTGCCACTGCTAAAGGGAAAACCAATCCAGGCCTAGTTTCCCCCCCCCGACTTAAGCTTAAATCTCCGGGCCTGGAATGGAATAACATTCTCATGTTTCAGATGCCTAAAATACTTTCAAGCTGCTTTTCCATTGGGCATAGGAGGTTGCTGCACCACAAAAATTATAAGTGATGCTCCTTTCCAATTTCTTTGTGCACCTGATAATGCTGGTGGGGACATGCCCTCATGCTTTCCTCGTTCTGTCCAGGTGTTTACAGTGGGCTGTGACACCGTGGGCACCCCGAACACAATGTGCCTCTTCCAGCTGCAAACACATCGATCTGTCACCGGCTTCAGATTGGAGTGTACCACGGGAGCGCTTGCTAATTGTTTAGAAAGGCTACTCTAAATGCTGCCTTAAGTGTATGGAAGGTGAAAAATGCGTGGAAAAGAGAAATAAGAAGGGCAGGGATGTATTTATATATATATATGTATATCTAAAAAAATTAAAAAATTCAATGTCTTCTGATGTGGCTGTTTCCATCCAGATCTGTGAAGAGCTAATTGCAGCTGTACTGAGGGCTTATAGGAAGTTTAGGCATGTAAAGGCTAGCTTCCATCCAAAATTGTCTCCCTATTTTCTCTTGAATCAGTTTTTTGACTGATATTGCTGATTTGTTTTTTTGCCTGTAAATTGCTGAATATTGACATCCCTGTTATCTATATATAAACAAGAAAACTTTTGCAGTGATGGCTGGTATCTCAAGGTATATGCAGTTTTTAAAAGTTTATTGGAGGAGCTATGTTGATTGGGAGCTGGGCCTGCTTTTTTAAACTAGACTGAGTTTTTTTAAAAAACAAATCTCTCATATATCCAGCAGACTTGTTTTGACACCCAATTAAGTTAATTTAGGAGGTTTAATATAGTTCAGTAGCAGCTCAAAATCATGGTCTTCCATCTGATCTGATATATTGATTCTACTGGTGTTTCATTCATAAATCTTTTTCTGTTTCTGTGCAGCTCTAATTGCGTTTGAGAGAGGGAAAATCATATGTGCTCAAGCCACGCAAAGTGCATAATTACTCCATCGAAATACCTCTAGAGGTAAGTGCGAGCTGAGTGTCATTTGTGAGTCTGAAATTTTACAAGAGTTTTCTTGATAGTTTCTGCAAGAAGCTGTGTACAAACAGCTTACGGAGCGGTAGCGAACAGCCCAGCAGCAGGTTAGGGGCAGGAGTGGGGGACAAACCCGTGACAATGCCATGCCATGCCAAAACAGCTTTCACTCTGGCTCCTGCTAACATGGCAACAACGTGCAAAGCCTTTCTAGCAGAAATCCACTTCCTACTAGATGATATGGGGTAGGATTTCAGCAATGCGTTCTTCTGACTGTCTTATGAGGTCGTCTTTTGTTTTTCAGATCAACCTTCTTCAAGACCCTTTGGGAGCTTTTGTTCTGGGAATCAACTGTAAGTCCATAGGGATGTTTTCTTCCCTAATTTCTCATTAGTCAAAATCCAAATTATACAACCCGAGAGGGGTTTTGGTGGGGTTTTTTTTTGTTTGTTTGTATGTTTTCCTTTTTGGAGCAGTTCAAGTGTCTGCTCTCTGCTGCAGCAATTGCACATTCTACCTGTGTTTAATTCTTAAAAGGCAAGCTGGGTATTAGGAATCTTCCATATACACAACCATCGGTTTGGTTCTTCGACTGTGCTGTTTATGTGCTAAAGCAATGGATATATATTGTATGAAGATGTGGTTGTCTGGGGGACTGAACAGTAAAATTCAAAAGCCCTGGTGCATGTTTCTGCATACACCTGACTTAGGTTTGTTTATCTCCAGATGCGTGCACCAAATCCATCTGTTCCTTCCCGTTGTAATAAGATAATTTTACTAAGAACTAAGTAAAGGCAGCATGTTGTCACTGGAGCAATATTCCTGTACTGTAAATGCACATGAGCTTTTTGCAGATACAAAAGAAATTTGTTAAATATCTGCACTGAACCTTTCTGGTACTTCCCTTTGTCCCCCATCCTGGTTCTAGTCAAACCTTAATAGGGAGACTGGGCAGGCCAAGGGTGTTGAGATCTTTGTTTATTCAGCATATGTCAGAGCCAGAAAAATCCCCAAACTCCAGATCCCAGGACTGCACACAAAGATGTTTACTGCTCTCCTGCCCAGGTAACCCTCTGGGAAACAGGGTGAGTCTCCTCTCCCCCTTCCCTGCAGTGTCTTGATGTGTAGCAGCTTTTCTTAACACCGCGTTTTTTAAAATATCGTGTCCAGCAGAATACCTCTGAGGAGGCATCTCCTGTGCCTAAACGGTAGCTGGCCCATTGTGCTTGCTGCCAGACGGATTTATGAACAGGCGGTCATTGTCCTCGGAAACATGTCCTGTGCATTGCAGCCAGGTTGTGGCTTAAACGACACCTCTCCCCTCTGTCGCGTGTGCCGGTGCCTTTTGTCTGTGCCTCTCTGCTCGGTGCATTTGCTCCGCCTGTGAATTCTACCACTTGTCCAAGGACGTAGCATTAAACAGAATCGTGCCCCTGCAATACTGGAAACAGTGCTCTGGAAATACTAATTTCCTAAGGGCTTTAAATCAAACGTTGGGTAGATGGAGCTGCCGTGATTTAAGTGCTTTCTGCCTCCTGGAGCGGCAGCGCAGGTATGTCTGCAGAAGGCAGGTCCAGCTGGATGTGGTCCTGTGCAGCTGTGTGCCCAGGCTAGTACAGGACCAGCTAGGCTCAGAAGTGTTTACTTGCGTTTATGTGGGTCTTGAAAGGCTTCTTAAATTGTATGAAGTTAATACAATGGAAAATGGATTTTTCCTGCCCACCTAAGCAAGCTTTTAGTGATTAATGCTGTAAAGTAAACACAACAGCAACAAATTCAGTTTTATAATGTGCTGTGGATTCCAGGTCTATGAAAAATGAGTGCTTCGTAAAAGAAATTTTTCCTCCTCCTAGTACTCTTCTGAAAAATATCTTATCTCTGTAAAATCCTCTTGTCTCCATAGCTGCATTTTGATGCTAATGGGATTCATAGCTTCATAATTCTTTGTCTCTCTTCTTGCATTGGTACAAGGCTAAACTCTATTGCAGAGTAGATATGTTCTACTAGAGAAAAACTTAGCAGAAGAGAGGATTCGCTCTTTGGTTGTGAAATTAGTTGGGCTTTTTTCATCTGTTGTTCTCCTAGAGATGTATTGTGTGCTGTAACTACCGCAAGAAAAAGGAAGTCTTGAGGTACAGGATGAGTTGCTTGCTGTTGTGTCTCTGACACTGACCAGTAAAGAGAAATACAGTCATGAGTTGAAGATATTTTAATTCACGTAATTCTTTATTTGAAAACTTTGATTACTTTATTTTAATGGTGAGAAAAACTCCTGCGTCTGCTTCTGGGTTACAGCTAAGGAAGTGCAGAGGATCTAAACAAACAGTCTCCTTGTTAAAAAAACCATTTTGCTCGAAGTGCTGCTTTCCAAACCAGTGTCATACTTGGTTATGTGCTTCAAGGGAAAGTGTTGGGACATGGACTATTGCTCCTGCTTTCTTTTGGTTGCTTTACATAAATGGCCGTACTTTGCCAGCACCTTCCTTGTGATCTTTTCCCCCATAACAGCAATTTGTTATTCTCCAGGGAGGGAGTGAGCGGCTGCACTTCGCATGCAGCCCACGAGAAACAGGGTGCATGGAGAGCAGCAGATGCACTGCAGGGTAGCAGAAGGGTTTCCTCCCACCTCTTCACGCAGCAGAGCTGCGCAGATACCCCCGCGAATTGGCTGTGCTCAACCTCTTCTTGGCGTGAGATCGAGCCCAACAAGTGTGTGTCAAAACGTGACGGTAGGCTGCCGGAATTCTGCCTGGGCAGCGGGTGGTATTGCAGGGCTAGCGGTGGCCTCCACACCTCTCTTCCTTTCCTGTGGACAGGTGATAGCTGCAAAACCTGCCTTCCATCTTTCGCAAAGTAAATGAGATCCACTTTCTACAGACACAGGGTAGGTCCTTCCAAGAGGCTGGTCCGTAACTTCCCTGCGAGAGAGGACTCGGTGATGTGAAGCTGCTGCCTGCAGCTCTGCTCACCCAGTGCCCGGGTGAGACCTCGCGCGGCCGGGCTCTAGGTGTGGGGGGCGAGCAGGGGGGGAAGGCAGCGAGTGCCTCAGCCAGCGTCCTTGCCGCTGCCAAGCACCGCGGACAAAATCTCTGTAGGTAACATCCATCCTCGTCAAAACCTGCAGGAGGCAGTCGTGCCGTTTGCCGTTCCCTCGGAGCACGGCATGAGCGGGGGTCTCTGCCGGCCTGAGCCCGCTGCAGGAGTGAGCAGCGAGGATGGCTTTGTGGCTCGCTCAGTGGGAAGGAAAACTGCCTGCTCGGTCCCTGCCCTGCTCTCGTATGGCTCGTGTCAGCGCTGGTCCTCGCTGGCATGCTTGACCCAGCCTTCCAGGATTTTATCCCTAGTCCGCTGGGCTGAATGTAAAGCGAAGGGTTTTCTTTGAATGAGAGGTTTCAGAGGCTCCGTTCCCGACTACAGCACAGCACACTGCTCCTCAGAAATAAAGGCACACTGTGAGTCAGGATATTCTTCCTGCTCATGAAGCTATCCAGAAATTGCAGATACAGATTATACGACTTGAATGCTGTGCTATTTATGGTGTGTGTTCAGTCACCTAAATCACGTTGGCAGTGTTTGAGCTTTGCCTGGATAATTGATTCAAATGTAAATTGAATGAATAAATCCTTTACAGCTGAAATATGCCCTCTTTTTATCTTGATTCTTTTTCTTCTTTTTGTTGAATGGCATAGAAAATAGGTAGTTATAATCTCATAAATAGTTATTTGACTACCTTTGTAGGAGGGCAGGTAAAATGGGGTTTGTATGGTCTGTTTTGAAATGCTTTACTGTTTTGTTTATTGAATTACTAACCCGTTTATAACTTGGCTTCTGTACTTCTGGTCAATAATCTGCTTGTGGAAATGTTTGTGCCACCCTTCAATGGCAAGGCCAGGTGGTTAGTTATTTCTTTAAGTACACATTAGTCAAGGGCAAAGTATCAAAGATTTTTTTTTTTTTTTAATAGCCGTGGAATGAAATATTGTGGTGAACGTGCACCCCGCTGGCATCAAAGGTTTCTTTGGTTTGGAAATCGGCACAGAGGGACTCGAACTGGCATCAGGACAAGCCTTTGTGAGCATTTTGTGAATGTTTTAAGCTATTTTTTCCTTAAAGCTTCCCTGAAGTTTCATTAGAGACAGGGCTAACATGCTAACTACAAGCCAACAAAAGAATGCTGTTTGAGCTTCCCTCCCAGCCTGGTTATGTTTTATCAGCAGTTCCACAGATGGCAATTCTTGGAGCCGGTGTCTCTTGGGCGCAGCGCAGCGGGCCCCTCGCTCCCCTATCCCCGGCAGTTCAGGGATGGCATTTCTACTCCCGGAGCAAACGTTCAGCCAGTGCCTGGAACCGGGCGCTTGGCATTCCTCGGGCTATAAATATTTGGGCATTTTTCACATCTCAGGGCAGGAATACCAGTGTTGCATACGCCGGGCACTCGCTGCCTTGTCAGGAATTTGATCTGCCCTTGTCAGCTTTTCTCTTTGCTCTGGCATTAAAATAATTGAAATACCCTGAATGGATCATCTCTGTCCGTTCGGGACTGTCGCTTCTCGCTGACAGCTATCGCTTTCAGCCCTTCAGAGGGAGGTGCCAGCACGCTGCAGCACATGTGAAACCACCCGTCTGCCTCTCCTGGCGGCTTTGGTCTCAGAGTCTCTGGGAGTAGGCGTTGGAGCCCACCAAAGTGTAATATCCTTGAAATGTGTTACCGGTCACTGTGATGCTTCCCTGTGTCCTCAGTGCCTGCGTAAATGTCCAGACCTCTTTTGAATCTAATTAACTTCTTGGCTTCGGAGATGTCTTTTGGCAGAATATCCCATATTTGAATCACCAATGTGAAAATACACTTCCTCCTGCCAGTTCTCGAGAAGCCAAAAATCCCTGCTTCAGCTGCTTATGCCACAGTCCTGTTTGCTGGAAGTCCTGTGCTTATGCGATTTCTTTATTTTACTGTTTCCGCTTACCTCACCACAGTGCCAGGGGTTGGCTCTTCTGGGGCAACTGGTACAGCAATCCAGCGTACTGGGTACGTGACGGTATTGTACCGCAGTGTGACCACAGTGCTGGGAGGTGCTGCCTGTACCACTTCCAAAAACATATCAAGGTCCGTATTTCCTTGCCACCCCCCACCCTTTCCTGACCCTCCATCCAGCAGTCTCCTGGAGGCACTCTATGTGCCTTCGGACACCCAATGTTCCCTTGACTTCTTGCTGGACTGAAAGGGGCTGGATTGCTTCTGCATTTGTATAACAAGAAGCTTGTTTGTGCCCTGTATTGTTGCTGCCAGCTGTTGAGCATCAATATTTATAGATTTTGTTATACAGCTTCTTGCATGTGTGTTGTTGTTTATAGGGGAAAAAATTGCAAATAAAATGGTTCATGCCCAAAGCTGCCACTATCCAGAAGCTGAATTTCTCTCTCCCTATCTCTGTGCTGGGCTGTTACGAATAGGAGATTTTGTGACTGGCTTCAGAGCCCGACTTTGGCTATTTAGAAAACATCCATTCAATAAATCATATGGGGAGCAGCTGCCGCTCTCTGCTGAGCCAAGGCACATCAGATAAAATATTGCTCATTTATTTGGTTTGGTAGAAATAAAGTTGCTGTAGTGGAACATCATTACAGGCTGTTCTTAATTCACCTCAGGGCTATTTCTAATAGCAGCACACAATTCTCCTGTGACAGTCTGAGTGAATGAGATGGGTGTTTTGATGTCAAGCTGAATGTAAGAAAGGTTTTAGGAATCAAAGCTTTGAAAGAGAAATAACTACTGTTTGTGCTCTGATACTGGAAGAGGTCCCTGTTTTATTATTAACACTATAGCTATTGAAAGTCCTGACACTTGTTCCTTGGGGATCTGAAGCAATTCAAGCCATGAAATACTGCTTCAGCTCAGCCTTTTACAAGTCACTGCATGTTAGCAAAGCCGAAGGTGGCCTTGATAGCTAGTGGAGGCACCCAGGGCTGGCATTAAGTTAATAATATTTGTTTGATTTTTCAGCTGTGTGGCAACTGGGAATCCTGCTTCTGCCCAGCTCTTGGCTTACAGCAGGTAGCTGCTTTTGTCCAAGCAGAATGGTTTATGAAAAGCTGTCCAAAGTATTTGAATTTAGACTTGCTGCTTTGCACAAATGTCATCAGCATAATATTCAGCAATGGGGCCATGGCATCTGGAGGTGTGTTGCCTGCTGGTCTGAAAAGATGCTAGAGGCTATTACTTTAAAAAAATAAAAAAGAAAAAAAGGTGAAGGGGTAAGAAGACAGAGTATTGTTGCAATGTAGGACTGGGTGCACGCTTTCTTTGACAAGGAACAGGCATCTAATCAGGAATCCTGCTTTTCTCCTTAGAAAATTAAGTCTCAGAATGTCTTATCTCCTCCTTGCATCATGGCTTGGCGAAAACAAGTGAGAGAATCGTGTAGATCTGAAGCCGTTACCATATCGCAAGCAAGGCAGACAACTGCTGTGATTTTGTTTTCTGTGAGTTATGTCTTTAAATGTCCAATCACCTGTGTGAGGCAGCAGGCATTTCACACTCGTTTGGGGTGTGGAGTGCTGCAGAAGGGAGCCATGTATCCTGCTCTGCCACAGTGGCATTTCTCTGCCCTTGCTCTTCTTAATTATTCTCTATAAAACAGAGGTAACTGGCGGAAAACATACAGTTGCTCCAGCTTCCAGAAAAGCAGCTTGTGTTGCTGAGAGCAATAAAGCTAACGATGCAACAGCAGCGCCTGGATTCCTCCGTGCTGAATTGCATTTTGGTTGACAAAACAGATGCTCTTTGTTGCAGCTGAGGTACAGGCGCTGCCCTCGCTGCTGGCGTGATTTAGCGAAGGCAGCGCCGTGACCCTGAAGTCCTGGGTAGTTGATCACAAGCCTCTTCACTGCCGGTTCTGAAGGGCGCGGTGTTGCAGGCACGCAGAGAATTCGGTGCGAGTGACAAGATGCTCGTGGTTCCTGGGAAGAAATGAACAACAGGAGAAAATGATTTACAAGTCACCGGTCTTATCAGAGTCCAAGTCTGAACAGCACGGCTGTGTTTCCCGAGCAGCAATATTGCTGATGCCCGTGGTCATATTAAACACGGTCCCTCTCCTGAGAGCCCAGGTAGCCCCTGATTAGCAATAACTTCTGCTATAAAAAAACCAAAAGAATTGTGTCCTGAAATAGCAAAGATCAGAGAGCAGAGCTCTCTTGCTAACTGCTAAAGATGACCTTGATTCCATGTGTGAAAGCTGTGAAGTATCATAATTCAATAAGAATATTTATTCTGAGCTGCACGGCACAAGCTCAAAGAATCTCAAGACCTCATTTTCATCTGAGTAATTTTATATGGCAAATAGGGAAGTCAATTTTTTTTCTTCAGACTCTCTGCTCCAGATAAACCTCCAGAGTGCTCATCTCCTGTACATAAAAGTTTCTCAAAATACTAGTGATGAAGCTGTTTAGTTCAGCTCTATTTCCGTGCTATCGGTGACTCTGTTAAACAGCAGTTCCCCGCAGATGGCTGTGGCTTTGATGCTAGTTGGTGTATGGCACATTAAAAATCCTTAACTTGGTTTCTAAAGTCTCACTAAAAACCCTACTGGGACTTTGATGTTGAGAAGATTCCACTCAAAGTACCCAAACTCTCTGAAGCTCTCCCGGCCTTATCTCGGAGGCAGACCAGCGAGTGGTTGCCTCAGGCGATAAAATATCAGTGGCAGCAAAAATGTGTAGTGATTATTTATGGTCTGAGCATCTGCAGTCAGGAGAGGCTGCTGGAAATTACCAGAGCCTGGTGATGCCTTGAAGAATCCAGTTCTTCATTTCGGAGACAATATTAACGGCTGCGTGCTGTGGTTCAGCCATTTCGTTATCTGTGGTGATCCAGCTGAAACGTCTCAGCAGAGCGCTTGGTAATTTCACGCACAAATTCCAGTTGTAAGCATCTGTGCCCCCAAATGTTTACAAAAGGTCTCTCTTGCTAAACGATAGGATGTGAAAAGCAACCGTGGAACCTTATTTAGGTTTTAATTAGATGGCAGTGAGTTTTTAACCATGACACCTTTTTTGCTGCTATGCAGCCGAGTAACGTACTGTGCTTTCCCGCAGTGCCGTGGGGCTGCTTGCTCGCAGATGGTGGGTACCTTCGGCATGCCTGTGTAGGTGAGTATGTTGCCATTGTGTACGTAAGGAGCTCTGGCTGTGGAGCTTGTTAGTGGATGTTGTTAATGGATCAATCTGTGCTGTTCCAACATTAACAAAGTCTTGTTTTTACTGTGTGAGTGAGTGAAATTGGCCTTGAACCAATTTTTTTTTTCTTAACTTCACTCTATAGCGTGAAATACTAGGGCCTGGTGTGTGACTCGCTCCACTGTGCTATATTTGTTTTCTAGGTTGATACTTAGTTGTTTGGAACGTGTCAGAGACGCATCAAATTGTTTTTCAGAGTTAAAGGGGAATTAAATGATCTCTCCCTTTTTTTGTCCCTATTGCATTTTTGTGCACAGGAATCAATTTGACCCTACTGTGAGTTGCTTTAGAAGACTGTTATCCCGTGCGTGTCTTTGAAATAATTTTCTGCATAACGTGCCCAACCGCTTTACATTCAGTTCCAGCTCTAACAGTAAACGCCAGTGCTTCAGCCAGGCGTTAAATGGCATCGGGCTTCAGCAGAACTCTTCCGCTGCTGCTCGGCACCGAGCCCGTGCACCCTTCCCGATCCCCGGGTGGTGCAGCGCTCACAAGGTTGGGAGGGAGCCGGGGGGGGCCCTGTCCCCGGCCGCGGGGGGGGCCGTGTCCCCGGGCGGGCCCTGCCCCGCGGAGCCGCCTGCGCCGCCGCCCGCCGCCAGCAGGGGGCGGTACAACCCAAGCTGCGCCGCACCCCGCAGCGCGCCGGGCCGGAGCGGAGCCGCCCTGAGCCGCCCCGGGTCCCTCCGCGCCGCAGGTTCGAGCCTGGCCCCGGCTGCTCCGGCCGCGTCGGCCCCGCGCTGGGTCTTCACGGGGCCGCTTCCCTCCTCCCTGTGCCCGGCGTGTCCGCGGGGGCTTCTCCCTCGTGCTCCTGCTTGCTGCCGTGCGTGGGCGTGTTCCACCCGGGGAGGCCTCGCCAGGCCGAGGGCAGCTGGCTTCCCTGTCGGTACGCGGTGCGGGCAGCGCCGGCCCCGGCCCCGGCCCCGCGTTACCTGCGGGGTCCCGGCCCCGCCCGCAGCACGGAAACGCGGCGGTTTCTCGCTGCCGTTCCCTCGTTTCCCTCTCTGAGGCCTGAGGTGCTCGCCCGTGTTTTTGCGTCAGAATTGCTCTTCAGGTTGGAAGCAGGGGAAGCGAGGGAAGACGCGCCCGAGATCTGTAACGTCCCCCCGGTGCGTAGGAGCTGGACGGGGGGTGGGTGCTCAAAGTCATCCGCGCCAGTTGTAGGCGTGAACTGGGATGCTGAGCCACAGAGGGTCAGAGGCAGGACAGCCGCCCGCCCTGCCGGCGTGCCCCAATTCTTCACCCTCTCCAGCCTGCTCCGGGTTTTATCTCCTCTGACGCCTCTTTGTTGCCTCCTTTCAGTGTCACGCTGGTGTTTCGAGGCTGCTGCCCTGAGGCAGGGTCCGTGTACCAACCAACACTGGACTGACCGTGGAGGGAAAATAGCATATGGGTGAGTTAGACCTCAGTCCTACTCATCAGGATAATTAACTCGTTAGCAAGGTTTGTTTAACGGGAGCTCGCTCTCTTGTTTCAGCTGCGGTTTCTTTAGAGCAGTTGGTATCTTCCTAGAAATAAGCATTTATTTACATAATGCTGACTCAAAACCCCTGACTGCTTGTAGGGGCTGTAATTTATCTCCCAAGGAATGTCTGGACAAAGCACGGCACTAATTCTGCCACCTGTGCTGATGATGTATCCAAAGAGACCATGTCGAGTCTCTATTAAAAGCTGAGAATAAGACAGAAAGCCTAAAATCTTTACTTACAGAAGATGTATGTGTGTAATATAAGGCTGCTGCTAATTCTTCTCAGGGATTAATAGAGACGATCAAGGACAATTTCACTCAATATTGCTTTTCTTTGTGTAAAGCGAAGCTTCCCCAAACCTGAGGCAAGACAGAAACAGGGCTTTGAGCCTGTGTTGCTCTCCTTCAGTCAAATGGAAATAGCTGTCTTTATTTAAAAAGTCTCTGTTGGCACCACGGTGCTGACACTTTCTGAGGCAATGAAATGGACAGAAATCCATTTTCCAGACTGGAAGGAAGGCAAAAAATAAATTGGAAGAATGAAGAGTGAGGAGGAATTGAGGCGTTCACAGCGCTCACAGCACAAGTGATTGGAAGTGATGGGAAGAAGGCAGGAAAGGGATTCATTTGTTTAAAATATAGGACTAGATTTGACTTTAAGGTGCACGTTGCATCACTGAGAAGTCCGTGCTGCCGTGTCTCTGCTGGGGCGTGCGCCAGGCAGCACACGTGCTGGTATGTCAGTGCAGGTTGGCTGCCTGCAGATACATGGGGGTTCTTCTGGCCGTGCGCCCCAAACGGGGGGCACTGAGCCTGTGCGTGCCCCGTGGTCTTTCGCTGGGGGCTCCTGGCAGTCCCATAGGAAGGTTACAGCCTCCTCTGCTGGCCTGACTAGGCCTTTGAACATCAGGTGAGTTGTGGCAAGTGGCCAAGCTTGCCTTGTGGGGGCCCAGGTGAAAAAGGATGCCCTGGGGAAACCTGGAATGTGCCAGACCTGAAAAAGTCAAGATGCAAGATGGGCCCCCAGAAAAATGCTCAGGGTGGCACTTCGACTTCAACTCTGTCTCTGCAGGCCAACAACAGACAGACACCGACAAAATACTGAAAAACTCGGTGAAACCAATGCCTGCCCGAAGCAGCCGGGGAAGGATTTGCAGGGCTTCCCAGGCTTTCCTGCCTGGTGGGGCTTGGTTCCCCCTGCGAGTCCTTTGGCCGGTGCTGCTTTCAGCATTGCGTTGTGGAGCTCTGATGTCTTGGTAAGGCCTGAAGACGTGTCCGCAAAGATGCCTCCGTTTTTGCGCTGCAACTCATCATGCCATATCTGGCTAATGAAGTTTGTCCCTTTTCTGTAGCTGATAACATTACGCTCATTCTACTTCAGTTCACATCTTGGAAGCAGAAAGCGTCCTGTCTGTAAAATTCCTAGAGACATTGATTTGTTGTTATCTCACGGTAGCGATTTTTACTCTGCCTTGCTGTTTATGCTCGGCATTGCGGATGCATCCAGAAATCAATGTTGCTGTTCTCACTCCTTTTGACAGGCAGCTCCTTAGAGCTGCTGCCTGTGAGTCCCGTGTTCTTTTCCTTGTTTTCCCTGCCTGGGCTCTCTGCGTGGCCCTTCCCTGAGATCACGTTTCTGTTTCTTGAGTTCCCTATGTAGGAAACTGCATGGGTGAGCGATCAGACACAAGTAAATCTGGAAAGGATGCTTTTGACGTCTGTCCACGCACAACATGCCACAAGTCCCTGGTACGTGCGCTAAGAAGCAGTCCTGGGTCAGTGCAAGCCTCCTATTGATTTGGCAAGGCTCGCTGTTGTTACAAAGAGTGATTGGTATTAATTAAGCTGCTTTGCCCTTGTGGACTGCTGACAATGGAAGCTGCTAAATCAACTGTAAATCTGGCTGTGGGGATTGCGGGTTTCTGACAATCCTGGGCTAAAGTCCAGTCCCCAAACTTGAGGAGGGCTTGATTCCCTCAGTTGTTATCAAAACCCTCCAGGTCCTTTCTAGGAGATTTTAGTTCATGTTTTGACAAATCCTATTGCTAGAAATTAGCTTTTGAGTCTGGCTCTGGGAGGATTCATCCATCCCAAACCAAACAAGAACACGAGTAACTTTACAAAGACAGATGCTTCACTAACGCAGAGTTTCTGGTTAGCATAATTCAGCATATTACACTGGATTGGGGAGTTCAGAGAGAGGTTCCCTCCTCCCACTTCCCTGGGCATAAACAGGATTGGAAAAAAATCTCCCCTGAGCAAGGCTGCTTGCAATGAGGCAGAATGAATACGGCACCAAACGACACTTCTCTGTGTATTTGTTTTCCAGTCTCTGGACTGAATTGCCACTGACCAACATGCTGGCCGAGGGGGCAGACCTACTGCGGTGCAAATCCAACTGTATTGCCGTTGTTGCCATATTCCCCAGTAAAGTGCCAGGTAGGGAAAACAGTTCATAAAGCTGAACTTCAGCTATTTGGAAACCGGGCTGGAGGTTCACAGCCCAGGTGCAGTCAGTGTGTAGAACCGATTTCATTTTTTCCCCTTCCTTTTCCAGTTTTTGTTCTAGCAGCCTAATTTAGTTTGAGGTTTGCTGTGTCATTTTCCTACCTGAGGGCTTTCTCCTTTCTCTTGAGCTGGCTACTTTTTGCTGACATCAGGGAAGTTACTTTCCATCGACATTTGAACTAAGCAGTTTCATTAATGTTCACAGCACCCATCTGGAAGCAGCCACTTACTTCTAGGAAGTGTCCCTGCGAGGGAACAGGCTGCATATTTGTACAAGGCAGCTCCATCACAGGGTGTAATTCATGCTATCAGATTTAGGTTTTTCACCTCAAGAGACAGGATTCAGTTTATGTGTATTCTTCACAGGGAGTTACTATTTGCCCAT
>JANXJC010000009.1:32347562-32376076 GCA_027564655.1 Leptodon cayanensis
TCTGCCCCGCCCCCCCCCCCCGCGCTCCCCCAGCACATAACAGTGAAGAAATTTTGTGTTCCTGTAGCCTGCAAACTTCTGGAATGTCTCAAAACCACCATTTATCTTAAAAATGTGGTCGTGTTCTTGAAACTGTGGTAGAGAAATTCTGATGTGTTTTGTTCTTTAATGTTGCTTAACATATTCGTTTGGGATGTATGTAATTCTCCTAAGTTTTCCCTAGGCTTCTATGGTTCTGAACATTAGAGAAAAAATATCAGTGAATTTAATAATGTTTAATAAATTATAATATTTATTTACTTTAGTATTACTCTTCTGAAGTTCCTGTTGCTGTTTAATCTGCCATCTTTCTGAGCTGCAAGCTCGGGGCAGTTCGGAATGCCAGAGTCTGCTCCGGAGCGTCTTTCCTCTGCGTGTGTTGGTCTTTCCATAAGCCCTTCCACTTTCCAGCATTTGTGTTGTGATAATCTCTTCTAGCATTTCTTGCAATGCTTCATTTTAATATATAGTCCCTTGTCACTGCAGAACTGAATTCAGCCTCCTGGTAAGTGATATCTAAATCACTGCTGCAAGGAGAGAATGAAATATAGGTGCGTGAGAGGGAGGCAAAGGATATGACTGAATAAGAAAAACTTGCACAGCAAGAAGAAATATCTACAGCGGTGTATAAAATGTGCTGCTTTCCTTACAGCTTCTGCTCGCTGCTGTTGGTACAATGCATGTGTGTCAGGTACAAACACAGATGTCTGCCTCTTGTCATTGAGCTGCGAGATTATCTGATTTGAGCGTGCAGTCGTGTTGTGCATATACAACGACTCGGGTGCTTATTGCACACGTGGTGGCATGTCTGAAACCATTTGGAAATCTGCTTTTGTACGTGCTCTGTAGCTGACTTTTGCCAGCAGTGATATTCCTGTAGCGTGTACAAGGCTGGAGCAGAGTCTCCTGAACGCTTCACTGTGGACGTTTACGATAACCGCTCGGCCTTGTGCATTTGGATGAGGCTCTTTGAAAGGGAACAAAAAAGGAGAAACACAGATAGATTGTCCCAGGCAGTAAAAGCGCATTGGGGCAAGCAGCAGAGTCAGCAATAAAAACGGTAAGTGTAAATCACCCTGAGACACCTGGGGAGAAAACGCGGAAAGCAGGACTAGAGCTGGTGGTGGGATGCAGGCACCGGGATGTGCTGGCGAGGGATCCGCTGCGGGGGGGTCAGCTGCAGGAAGGACCCCGCTCGCCTGGCTCTGCACTTTGCACCCCATGAAGGGCCTGGGGGTGGGCTGTAGCGTTGCTCCGTGTCTTTTTCCCTGCTGACCAAGCACCGCAGTCGTGATCTCAGCGGGCAGCTGGGCTGCATCTTCTGAGGGAGATGGTTTTGACTTCGCTCTGCCACTCCAGCCTTCTCAGAGGGGCTAACTTCGTTCCCTGGTTTTGGGACTGGACTGTCACCAGCACACCAAATGCAGTCCAGACTGAGTGTGTGTTAAACAAAACAAGAGCTCGTACAGTGATGGGATGCTTCGTTGAGTCTGAGCCCTTGGAAGCACGTGCTGAAGGACCTTCCTGCTTGGTGAGAGCACTTCGCTGTTACCGCAAGAAAATGCCTTGTGCGGTATTGAAGAGCATCCTAAGACTATTTTTGCTGCCTTCTGTATTCCCATGAGAAAGCTAGCCCAAAACTCGCTGTGGTAGTAGCAGCTTTCTCTTAACTTCAACCTGAACATATTGGCTTGTGTTTGTTCCTGTGCCAACATTGTCCCTGAGCCCGAGCAGCTCTCCTGTCCTCTCCTCTCCCTGTCCTGTGTTTGTGGAGAATGATTGTATCTCTGCTCGTCTTTGTTCCGCGAGGCCGAGCTGGCCACTCTCCGGTTTCCCAGTCATCGCGGCAGCCCTTTGCTGCCCGGTTTCTGTCTGAGTCCGTCCCTCTTGAACATGGGTGACCAGACCTGAACAAAGTCCCCAGATAAGATCTTCCCAGGGCCCTGCACAATGGAAACTTCCGTGAAGCCCAGCCAAGGTGTCCGCTGAGGGATGAGATTTTCCTTTGATATACGCATTTCTGCTGCCCTCAGCTCATTCGGCTAGCATAAGCATTGCTTATTCAAAATTATATTTATTGTTGGCTTTATACATTTCAATACAACTTCATTTTTTACGGCCAATTCATGACACTCTTTACAGATACGACTGAAATAAATTTGAAGCTTGGTCTTAACAAAACCAACATTTATCAGGTTTCTGCAACCTCTCCATGTTGCTTTTTGTCAAGAAAATATTTTTCCAGTGCTGCATTTGAAACAGGGATCAGCATTATAATCTCACAACCCCTCAGGGATTGGGAAAAGCAGATCGTTTCCTACTTATAAGCCTTCTTGAATCCGTGCCCATGTGTTCCGTGCACTGCTTTCCTGTATAGGCAGCCCCATCGGTCTCCTGTCAGATTTAGATGCTTCAGTAATTCTGATGATTTCCTAAGAAGTTGGTTTCCTCAAAGCATGGGGATCCCCACTGGGGCCACCGTTACAGTGCATCTTTTTTGAGATAGACTGCGGGGGGGGAAAGTGGCATCCGAGTGATCCAGGCCGCAAAGGGAAACAGCAACCGGTCAAGTCAGCGGTGACGTTACCTCGTATAAATCAAGGGAAGTGGCAGCTGGGTGTTGCTTGCAAAGAGCAAGAGTATAGAGGGATGCCTGCTCACGAGACGTGGAGGTTGTGAGGAAAAGGTGTGTCTGGTTGGCGGCAGTTTTTATATAAGGGCAACTTCTTCCATCTCAGTTGCAGGAAAAAAAGGGAGGACGACGCTGAGACTTGACGGCTTCCAGAAGAGCCCAAGCAGACCTGAGAGCCCTTCCCAGCTGGCTGCAGCTGATGCAGGTAATAACATCATCTATGCATCAAAGCCTCGGCTGGTGAAGGCTGCGTGGTGGCAGGGAGACTCGCGTGGTAGTAGTGTTATCGCCTTATAGCTCTGGAAGGGCGCGCATAGTGTGCCTAATGCTTGACCTCTTTAGTTTGAGATTTTCCTGTGCACCAAGCTCCTAATTATCTGCCTATGTCTGGCATTTCATAATTAAATTTGTATTAATAATTATTAAATTGCAACTTTATAGCTAGCTTATTTTTATCACTTGAGCTTTAGTTTATTGCTTTTGAAAGTTAGAAAGAACAGGAGTAATCCTCAGATGCTTCCCTTGGCAAAGACCCTTACCAAAACATGTGTAACTTTTTATCTAAGGGACGCAGAAATAATGACTGCTTAAATGTCGGTTCAGGGGAAAAGCAGTTTGGCTTTCTTTTGTGTGAACATGTAGAGTATTTTGGGCCAGTCACAAAGAACCAGGAGAGGGCTTTTATTGATCCACGCTTGGGAGTCTGCCCATGTGTGTGGATGTGAACAAGGTCCTGCTGCCCCAGGCTTGAGCAGTCTTGAGCTCAATAAAGAGTAGAGGAGGGATTTCTCACTTGACCTCTTTCCTCATAAAGACACCAGGATCTCTTCTTAAAGCATTTTCCCCCACTTTTCACTCTGATGTCTCCCTTGCAGCAGGGGAGTCTTCTGGAGATGACGATGTTGAAGCTTTTTGGAATCATCTTTTTCTGTGGCCTCCTCTCGCCCTCTCAAGAAGTCTTGTCCGGTCTGTCCTGTGCTGTCAGTCCAGGGGCAATGCAGAACGGTAACTAGAAAACATGGTTATGTTTGTTTTGAAAGTTATGTGGGACCGTGACATAGAGTAAAACCTCCTGAGTGTCTTCATCTTTATTTTATAGTTCCGTAGGGCTGCAGACTTTGCCCAGAGCTTCTGACAGCCATCACTGGGTTCATGGGTCAGGGAAATCTCTCTGCTCCAGAAATGGGATGTGTTTCAGCACCAAAGAGCCATACAGAATTTCAGGGCTAGATCTGGATTATTACCTCGTTTTGTCTTAGTTTCTGATCTCCATATTGGAGCAGCTGATGTTTGGCAAACAACTGCTGTGAAGTTTAGCAGCCGTGTTTACATTTGCAATGCTCCAGCAAAAAAAAGAGGCTTGTTTCAAGTTGCTCCTATTAAAAACAAAAACAAAAACCCAAACAAAACCCCTCTACAAATGGGAAGCAAGTTGTGAGTTGAAGCACAACCACGGAGTGGGGTTGCTGTCATTTCTGGTAGTGCACAACCGTACTATAATCTTGAAGTCAGAGGTCTGGGATGCTCTCCACTGCTGTCCCTCCGGGTTAATTCACTAACGGCAGCTTTGGTTTAGTGCACATTGTAAAAGATCATCCCTTGTGTTATTTGACTGCCCTGAGACAGCTAATGACTTTAGAAGGAGTTTTGGGGAGTGGTGGGGCTTTGTTGCGTGATGCCTTTGCCAGGACAGATCTGACTGAGTGGAGAGAGGTCACTGCTGCAAGTGCCGGTCCTCACGCAGAGATGTTTTCCAGTTCTCTCGGATGCCATACTTCAGAATGGGCTTCTCCAGCAGCACCTGCAGGGCCTTGTGCTCCCAAACATCATGGGTGATGGGGGTCTGCTGAACTCTCCCACCAGCATCACTGGGTAAGTGGAGAGCAAGGGCTTCTCCATGAGTGCACCTTCACCATCAATTCTGAAGCGATGAAAGCTGAGCTGCAGTTGGCATGATTGGCCCAAGTAGTTATCTCGTTTTATTTTGATACTGAAATTCTGACCCGATAACAGTTTTCTGTGTGGTAGCAAGGTGGATGGTGAAGTGCGCTGCAGGTTGTGCACGCAGATGCAGAATGATGGCTCTGACGCTGTGATATCTGAGATGCTTGGCAGCCCTGAGAGAGGGAGGAAGGGGCCACAGAGAGAAAAAGCCGACTGCTCTGTAAAGTTGGTTTCTACCCTAATCTGATTCTGGTTGCCTTCTTTTGGGTTTCAGCTGTAGACCCTGTCTCTCACCCTGGAGCTGGTATCTCTTGCTTACAATACTTGTGCTTATAATACTCGTGTCTCCAGCTGGAGGTGGCCGTGGTGACGTGGGCGCTCTAGGTTCCTCAGTGGGTACAGCTGCTTTAGAAGATGCTCTTAATTTGCGCCAGCTTTTGCTGTTGTTTGCAGCCTGCACCTTGTCAAGGTTCGGCTCCCCAGGCTGTCGGTGGTGCTGCTGCCAGGAATCGGGGTCCAGCTGACCATCGCTGCAAAGCTGGAGCTCAGTGGCAACTGGTGAGTGGGGTGTTTCATAGTGGCTGTTAAGGGAAACCCCTACCCACAGGCTTCCTATTGTGCAAGGTTTTGCATCTTTTATGGACTTCTAGGTGTTTCTTAGCTATAATAAAGTCACAGAGCAGAACAGGCACCAAAAGATGGCTTGTGGTATTTGTAATGAATTGCAGGAGATGGAGGTGCAGTTTGTTGCTACTGGCTTTGCTGAGTTTCTCTGGTTAGAGGCTGAGAGCTGAAATCTGTTCAATCCCGTTTACTTTTTTCAGCTTGGTTGGCCTTCTTTCAGAACTAATTGATATCTTAGTGGATGTGAACATTACTGCAAACATTAAATGCACTAATTTTGAATCGGGCACAGTCCAGGTCGTCGTTGAAGACTGCCTCTGCATTCTTGGTGCCATAAAGATCAAGCTCCTTTCTGGGTAAGTGCCTGTGGATTTATGTTTTCATTTATGTTTTCCATTGCATGCAATGCTGTTCTCTTTATCCAATGATCTAGACAGTCTGCCAGAACACAGACGGTGCTAAGCTGATACAGAGCCAGGCCTTAGGGAAGTAATTTCTTTCCCGTTGCCAAAGACAGTTGCTTCAGTGGAACTGGCAAAAAATTTGGTTGTTGGAAGGTGAGGGTTAATTTGCCCTGTTTTCCTGTGGAAATTTTAAGATCTGAACTATGAGATTTGGTACTTCTTCCACTGCACTTTCTTTAGACTTAGCTACTGAATTGATACCCAAAGGGTAGGAATAATAGGGCAGGGAGTGTTCTAGGAGAACAGCACCGTTGCTTGCCGTGGTTTTATACTCTGCCTTTGGCTGCTCTCACAGAAAGATGCTGGGCATATGGACTTCTGGTCTGACCACTGTTGGTGTGTGTAATTCCATGCAAATGTCCCATCTCTTGCTCAGCCTTATTAAATTCTTGGCAGAAAGAGTTTACTGACTTTATGTATTGATGAATGCAGCAGTAAACTGATCATGGGAAATATTTTCTTTTATTGCTTTTGAATTACTCACTTTTCGGATTCATTGAATTTCTCCTAATTAATTTTTGCATTATGCATTATATTTCAATCAGTGCAGCAGCTGGTTTGAAAGAGACTCTGTAAGTGAATAGAGGAACACGGCTCACCCACTCTGGGGGTCATATTTTAAGTTTTAGCAGGATTAAAGCGATGGTTTGCAGGAAGTGAGCTCCCTGTGGGGTAAGGGGAAGCGTGGATGTACGTGATTGACTTCATGGCAGTTTCTCAGATGGGTCTATAGGCAGAGCTTGGGCATAAATAATGAGGTGCATTATGCATTCCTGCTGTCTGTGTCTTGCCAAGTGTGCTGCTGCATGTTCTAACCCAATAGTCCAGAAATATATTGATTATCAAAAGTAAATGGCTCTGCGCTGCCTGCAGGCAGCAAGCATCCCAGAGTGATCTATTTAGCAGCAGTGCTGAAATGTTACACAGCAAATTTCTCCTCTTGTTATTCCACGTGTAAATTGCTTCTTTCCCATAACTAACATGGAGGTATTTCATAACAGCTCCACTTTCCCTTAACTACAGCACTGATCTAAATACCAGAGGGAGACAACCAAACTTGGGTTACACTGCGAGAGGCTCACTCCTTTTGTGGAATCGTGTCTGTGCACCCCAAGTGCTGAAGCCTTCAATTCTCAGAAATTAGCCCAATTCTCCCCTTGGTGGAGGCGAGCAGCTCCTTGCCCTCCCTGCCTTCTGCACAGCCCCTGCTCTTGCCAGTAGTAGCTGCAGGAGTGTCCCGGAGGGGTGGCTAAGGGCATGGTAGTGTGTAAAATGAAGGCTGGAGATCCTTTGATCTCCTATCCTGGAGCTGTGTTTGTAGTGATTGGAAATTTTTTTCTTTCCTTTCCAGCTTACTGTCCCTATCAGTAAACGAGATAGTGCTTAAACAGCTGACAGCAACTCTGCCCGGTTTGGTAAGCCTGAAGATTGCCCTCCTTTCATAGCTGAAATGCAGAAATATCGGGAATGACATGTTACAAGGTCACAGCAAGCTGCGTCATCTTTCTGTGTTGCGTTCCCATGTCACTGGCATGCTTGGCGAGGATGCCCGTGGCCAGCCTGGCTGCTGCCTGCTTGTTGCTGCCTGCAGGACGATGCCTGAAATATTCCCCAGATCAAAGCAGTCCCCTTTGGTGCGGTACCACGGCTCCAGGAATGCTCCGCTGCCCCCAGGTCCTTCACAGCATCCCAGCTGCTGCCTGGTGCCATGCAGCACTTTTTCCCTGGGGATTTAGATTAAAAGGAGTGGGTCTGATCAGGCTGTGTAGGGTGACGGCTCCCTGCAGAGGGGTGGCAGGGGGAGTTGACTGGTCACATTTCTGCTTTGTGTTGCAGCTGTGTCCAGTAGTCGATATTGTCGTCAACCTTGTGAACATCCAGCTCCTGGGCACGCTCAACGGTGCGTTTCTTATGGAGGAGGAGGTGCTGCTTTCCCGCATTCCCTGCAGTCCCGCGGTGGGACTTTCCCACGACTAGCCCAGAAGTGCCTCAGGGAGGAGCTGCACTCCTGCAGGATTGTTACTGAACCTTGCATTCACGCCTCAGCAGTCCAAGCGAACTGCCTGCACCTTGGCCCTCCTTCCACCATTTTTATACGTCACCCTTGGATTTAGCTTTTTATCTTTGATGCTCTTTATGGAGATCCCACAAAGCTGAATTTGGGGATGTTTTGGCCATTTTGAGTAGCATCGCACATCCCACAGAAGTGCATGCTCGGGACCTGGTTGTGGGTGTGAGGTCTGGCTGGTGGCCTGCAGGGTCAGGAGAGGAGTTTGTGTTGCTGTTTTCTGATCTTGTAAAAATCTTTTTTCTCCATGAAGCGGTGATCCCAGTCGGTACGGCAGGAACGATTCACTACCAGCTGGCCAGCCTCCCATTTACCTCTGGCTTGTTTCTTGGGTTGGATTTAGATGTAAGTTAACGCTGGGTGACAGGACCCTGTGAGTGTGACTGCGGCGTGGTGCCTTTCAGACTGTTCACGTCACCCCGTGGGAGCCGTTGTCTTCTTCCAGTACAATCACATGGAGGAGCTGGGCTAATCACTTGTTCTGGAAATGCTAGCTAAATATTTAGATCCTAATCCAAATCACTACTAAGTGACTGTGTGTACTTTTCTTCAAGCCCTCTTTTGCTTTGTTTGCAACCTTATCCTGAGACTGCCTGAAACTGCATGTCTGCTGTTTATAACTGTTGGGTCAAGCAGTTTTCATCCCCTCCCTCGCCCTGCCTGCAGGCTGGGTGTTACTGCTTTTTGCCTTCACTATTCAGTGTCTGTGGGGGGTGAATGCTACCAAGCTAATGGATGTATTTTTTACTTCTGTGTCACTGGGAAAAAACCCCAGCAAAACCCAAACAGTACTTTCACACAGGAGAGCTCAAATAAAAGAAAGTGGCTAGTGAGAAGCAATGGGATATAAGCAATAAAGAATAGCAAGGGCTAACGTCAAACACTGCAGTCTGTATGATCAGCGCTGCTGCTCTTGCTTTAGTGCAGATACTTCACCGGGATTAGTCTTTGCCCCCACCACCCCTAGACGGTCAGAGTTAGTCTCCTTAGCAAGTAGATGGTATCAGTGCAAGTTTGTTGTAGAGCCCGAGGATGGCTCACGCCTGGCTGGGCGCTGGAGGGAAGGAAGGCAGGGCTGGGATCGCCGGGCTGGCAGCACCTTCACCGTTCATTTGCTCTTGGAGTGAAATCTCAAGGATGAACTGAACCAGCGAGATGTGATTTGGACAAAGTCTCTTATTAGCTAAGAAGGCCTCAGTTACACACTCTGGCCTTTATCAGCTTCTTTCATCCATTAAATATAGAGGGAATTGCTCTGAGTTCAATGCTTTCCCTAAGCTGCTGCTGAGGGGAGGGCTGTTTCAGCTGGCACAGAGCCTGCACTCTCTGTCTCGAGGATCTGGGCATGCCTCATGGCTTTGGAGGATCAGTTTAACATCCATGTCACCTCTCTTTGCAGGGTGCGGTGAAGCAGGTGGGAGGCAACATCATCCCCCATGACTCGTCCCCCTCTGCTTTGCCTCCGCTGCTGGACAAGCTTCTGGTCTTGGGACTGCGCCAGAGCTTTCTCAATGCAGTCCTGTCCCTCCTGATCCAGATACCGCCGCAGACCTTCACCTGCACGCCAGAAGTCGTGAGTGTAGCAGCACCTGTATTTCATGCCAGGGGAGGTGGGAAGGGACAGGCATCAGCCTGACCTTAGCTCAGCTCAGGGAGCTGCCGTGCGTGGATTCGCGGCACGCACAGCCTCTGCTGGCTCTCGGCACGCAGCCGCTCTGGGGCCTGCGTGTGCATGTGCTCGCTTGCAGATGCTCAAGCCCCAGAGCTGCCTCCTTACTGCTCTTTTTGGAAAGCTATAATAGCACGTGCAACAATCAGCTGTTCTTTTTTCTGTATGGGCACCCCGAGGGATACCTGTTGAAACCAGTTGGGTACTGGTTATGCCATGGACTCCTGGAGGTCTGTAATCCATTTCAAGGAATCTGCAAAACGTCACTGAGAAAAGCAACTTCGTATATGCAATGCAATTCTCTAGGCGTATACATTTTCTGTACCTCCAATCTGTAATTCCACTGGGAAATATTAGCAGTCTACACACTGACAAATGTTGAAAGCCTCTGGGTTACATTTCCTTCTGCTGCTGGTTGCTCCCAGCTTAACGACTGGCTCGGAATTGCCTAGGCAGCTGGGGAGCAATGGAGAAGGCAGAGGGCTCGGGGTGCTGCCGTAATATAGGTCTGCGTGTGACTGAGCTGCCTGGGGCTTCACTGGGGACAGTGAGTGAATGAAGGCTGGGGGACTGGCCCCAGGAGCGCGAACAAGCTGTCTGGGAACAGGGACACAAGTGGGAGAGGGGTAGCCCCGGCAGGGCGGGTGTTGCTGAAATCGGCTGTAGTGCTCATCAGGGCTGCTTGCACTTTTGTTCCAACAGTTCTCCGGTGCCAGCCGTCTGCAAGAAGCCATCACAACCCTCGTTCTTGCTGGGGTGAGTAACTTTTGCTGGCACGAGGGTTTGTGTGAACCTCGCCAGGTCCGAGGCTATCCAAGGGATGCACCTGGATGTGCCAACGTGCTGCTGCCAAAGTCTCCAGTCTTCTGCTCCCCCCCTCTTGGCCCTGCCGAGCACGCACGGCAGCCGAGCCGTGTCAGCATAGCTCGAGGCTGCCCTGCTGCCCGACCGGCTGATGGGAGCGGGCGAAGGGACCGGAGGTTTGTGCCCAGCCCTCGGCAGCCTCTGCACGGTGCCCGCTCTCCTGTGTGCCGCCAGCTGTAGCCGACCTTCTCCCGCTCCCTAAGCAGGGGAACACCTTCTCTCGCAGCTCACAACCATTGACAGAAAGAGCTGATAAATGTCTGGCATCTGCCGTTTCCTGGGCATCGTGGGCACCTTCTTACGGCCACAGCCCCCTTCGCGTCCACCTTTGCTTCCTCAGCCCCTTACTGCCTGCAGCAAGGAGTGCCGACCTGTGCTGCCGGACCTATTTGCTCTGTAAATTTGCCTTGTCCAAGGTCTGCGTGACCTCGGGGGAGGCCCTACAGAATTAAGGGGCTGTGAGAGTCCACCAGTGGACTGCCGGTCCCCTGCCTGGCCAGTGCGTGGGCTGTGGGTAGCCACATCCATGCATCCCCGATTCTCACAGTGCCCCACCTGCCATGGGACCAGTCCGCTGAGCATTAAGCTGACGTTGTTTGGGAACCCGTTCATCCTCTTGGAAGAAAACAAAGCCACCGTCGAGCTTTCGGTCATGATTCAGGTGTCCGTCAAGCGCTTAGATGGACCCATCCTCAACCTCCTGCTGCTGAAGGCCGTAAGTGTGGATGTAAACACCTCAAACCGGTGAAGCGTGCAGCCAGCTGAGTGACTGGCAGCTGGGATGGGGATGTCTCCACGGGCTGATCCCCTCCCTGTCTGCTTGCAGGACCTTGGTCTAAACACCCACGTGTCGATTGCTGGAGGCAGACTGGTGCTGGGGCTGTCCCTGGGCAGGTAGGCTGTCCCCGCAGCGGCTGCGCGGGGGTGCTCGAAGCAAAACCCTCTGCAACGCCCCAGGCTGCTTGCTCCCCTGAGACAGCCCTGGGTCTGCAGCTGTCCTGGGAAACTCCGGCTTTCCCGGGGCTCAGGGTACAGGTTGAGTTTTCTGGGAAGCAGTGGCCAGAAGAGAGCAGGACAGCGGCAAGGGCTGCAATTCATCAGGGATGCTCCGAGTGCTGTAACGGCGTGTGCCTCGGTGACACAGCACTGCTGGAGCTGCTGGAACTACGGCAGATGGGACAGGAGTGTTGCACAAACCCGGCTGTGACAAAGCCGGGCAGTGCTGCCCTTTTGCGGGCTGGTGACGTTCTCTGCATTGCGACGTTAGCTCTGGAGCCGCTGACTTGAAATGTTTTTCAATGTCTGTAAAACAGACATTTCCTTTCCTGAATCGGAGAATTTCGTACCTGGCTGGTGGCACGAGGTAGACAGGTAGTGCTGACTTTCAGGAAACATTACAGCAGGGGGAAAGTTTTAGGATACTGGAAGAAAAGTCTGTGTCAGTTTTATAACAAGGAGAAATGAGGTAACCTGAATAATTGTAAGACTGTCAGCTTGACTTTCATCCAGGGCAGTAGTTTGAAATGTCTGATATTGGACATGAGTGATAAAGGAGTAAAGGAAAGTACTGTCATTAATGCCAGTCAAGGTATGATTAAAGATTGGAAAGCATTCCTTATAGTGTGAGGTTTGAGGATTTCAAGCCATTTAACTTGTCAAAGAGCTAGATTTAGAAGCAACATTGGCATAGCTTGTATGCAGCAATATAGAGAATAGAAATGCATCACAGGGCTTTTAATTCAATAGACAAAGATATAACGAGATTCAATAGAAGTAGAAAAGAGAAATTCAAAGTGGAAATAAAGCATACGTTTTAGCTATGGAGATGTGTGATTGCAATGATAGATTAGGAGCTGTAGCAAATTCTTCAGAGCTCATGATCTTCAAATCCAGACTGGATGCTTTTTCTAGAAGCTCTGCTCTCAGCTAAACAGGAGCTGACTCCTTTTCCTAAGATGAATAACTACCTGGGCACGGGAGAGGGAAAGGGAAGCCAGGAGCTGGTGTGTGCCCTGTTGCAGTGCTGTTTCATTTACAAGCAAATAAAAATTAGGCAAAGCTTTTATTTTCCTATTTTCTTTTCTCTCTTGCAAGTGTGGCGGTGCCTGCTTTTTGTGTTACAATATTGTGATCCCTTTATGGATCCCTCGCAGGGGTCCCTTGCGCATGGGCTGAGTAATGCTGCCCTAGAAGGTGGCAGGGGTCTCACGATAGGGATCCGTGAGCTCCGGCCGGTGCCTTGGCACCTGACGTGCTGTTTGCTTTCCTTTCCCTGCAGCACTTCCCTCTCCTTGGAGTCCTCTGATGTTGGCATCAGTAACGTAAGTCTCTCGTATCAGTCTAGGCTTTCCTAGGTGGGTAGAGTGGCCAAGCACTGTGCCCTGTGGCTTTGGGGAGGGAGGGACACACGCGGTCGCTGTGTGATGCTGTAACGTGTCCTGGCTGTGATGGATTACATCTGCTGATGGTCTTTGCTGTTAGCTGCTCTACTTTGTAGGTCATAGCAATTCTTCTTTCGCTGCTTTTTTCTTTTTTTCTTCTGGCTTTTCTAATAATGCAGATATAAAGCCTGAAGTGTGTTTGTTTATTCACCCCTGCTTGGGCAAAGCTTACACGGAGCTCCAGCAGGAGTTTCACCTGGTAGAAGGTTTCCCAAAGGAAGCACCAAATACAAATTGAGGAAGAAAAGTAGATTCGCTTTAAAGAAAAGAGGGACTGTTTGTTCTTTTTCCGTGTCAGTGGGAAGTGATTTCCAGTCCCAAGGACTGGCTGTCTTCCAGCCACAGCGCTGGGCTGTGCTTGCCTCTGTCATGTGTCTGGCAGCACCGCTTATGCGCTTGTTCCTTCTCTGGTTCAGATCTCGAACTTGAAGCCACACTGCAGCAGTCTACTGGCGGAAACCTTATTGCCTCTTATCAATGGTAAGGTGACCAGGATAGCTGCAATACTGGGAGTGCTTTGACTGAGGAGGGGAGATGGGTATGTGTGCACGATTGAAAGCTGTAGCAGGAGAGTTGGAGCAACTAAAGGTCTGCAGTCCCCATTTTGAGGCTGTAGTTAAAAGTCCCAACCTTATTCTTACACCATCTACCCCAGCTTCAGTCCTAAGGGCCCTGGCAACAGTTAGCGGCAGAGAATGGAAGGAAAGCCAAAAGGCATCGTGGGCGGTGGTGCTGCAGTCCGTGCCTCTTGAGCAGCTCTGCTCCCTTCACCCTCCCGGGAGCAGCTGTGTCGTGGGGTGGGAGCTGGGCTCACCCCTCCGGCGGTGTGTAAGGACCTGTCTGTCCCCTGCAGGTGCTCTGGGCATCGGGATCCCTCTGCCAAACGTGCTGGGCATTCCCTTAATAAAGGTGGATATTCAGATATTAGCGGTAAGTGTTCGGAGAGGCTATTTCCTCCTGCAAGGCACCGGTGCAGGTCACTGGGACTGTTTCTAGCAGCTGGCTCCTGTAACAGGACCCTGCCAGTGGTGGTTTAGTGTGCAAGAGCCATAGATTTTAAGCCTTGAGAGGCCAGAAAGGGTTGCTCTGTCTGACCTCCTTCAGCTCAGAAAATGCTGCCCGAGTACTTCATGCCCATGAGCATTATCGAACGAGGTACGCAGTGAGCAATGTTCAGCCCCTCTGGGGTAGGTCCTGGTTTCCCCATACAGGCTGCCTTTCCTTTCTGGAGACCTCTCGGTGAGCCGCTCCGATGTGGGTCCAGGGGGTCTGGCAAGCACTTTTGAGTGGCACCATTCAAAGTGTCTTGAATCGCACCAAATTCCAGCCCTGTGCATCCTGGAGATGTCCCAGAGGAGCTGGGATATTCTCTGACACTTCCCAAAGGGTACCGTGCCCCCCTTGTTATAAATTTGTCCTAAGGATTTTTGCAAGAGGGTTTTATGTTCACTGTGTGTTGCTGACAAGCTGTTGTGAACCAGCATCCCTCGAAGTCGGGAAATAACGTGGATGTGTCGCTCCTTGCACTTCTTCAGGGCCTGCTGGTGGTTCTGGTGTGAGCTGGGGAGTACAAGGCACGGAGAGGTCTTTCTGGGCAGAGAAAGAGGAAGGAAGACCAGCGGGGATGGAACATCGAGAATGGCATTATCTACTTTTCTTTTCTAAACTCGATTCAAGATTCTTGATAACATTTAAGACACTTTAAAGTTAATTGGCTTGTGTGAGTACTAGGATACTTGCATAAGCCAAAACCCAATAGGCAGCTCTGTGTACAAATATTTATTTAGAGGAATTAGCATGGTTTTGGGGTCGCAGTTATAGCAGTTGCATGTGATGCTGCAGTGGAATTGCTAACTTTGTTCTGAGGGAAGATTGTTCTTGATATAATGAAAAAATTGCATATGGGTTTCTAAGTCGATGTCACCATCCATGTTCAGAAGGGTATGAAGTGCTGCGTGGGAGCTCAGGATACATTTATCATGTAACTCTTTTAATAAAAATTCCTACTTTTTTAGTGCTTGGAATGAGGTTCCGGTTTCTGATGCTTCTCAGGGCAGGTATCTGTCCTGCCTCCAGCTATGGGATCTGGTTCCTTTGTGACAACTGATATTTTGGTTTTCAGTTGGAAAACTTTTTCCACTGAAACCTCCTGAGGAAAAAAACACTTGGATTTTCAGTGGCTGCTCCTGGCCAGGTAACCTACTGGGCAAATGCTAACCCACAAACAGAAATCAGGATGAAATCGAATTTCCAAAGGTCATTAAGCATTTCCTAATAGAACCTGGAGGGAAAACTTCATTACCAGATAACTGAGAAGTATGATAACACTGGAGCACACCCATCTGCCTGCAGTAGTCCACATCTGCTTAAACTGATGTAACAGTCAGTTGGTTTCTGCACGTCACAGGGAAAAGAATTCAGGCGTTTTTTATTTCAGAAAAACAAATGATTCTGGGTAAAAAATAAATAAATCTGAACTCTTAAATGGCCTCTCAAACACCTGTTTTCTCCAGCACTAGATGTTATTACGAGTGTGTTATTTGTTGCTAGTGTCCCCAAAGCTAAAGACAGTATGTCACTGCTAAAGCATGGGTGATGCGTGGAAGTCTAGCACCTATCAGGTAATGGAGAGGGGCAATATCCTGTTCTACATTTCTGCCTAAAGGTAAGAATAGTCCAATATCTGCCAGGCCAAAGCCCTTGGCTGTTGCATTAATTTCCAGCATCACAGTGAGATGTTGCAGAGGAATCACTGAACGCAGCAGAGGACGTGCTGGACCTGTCGGCAGTCCCAGTTCATGCAGACTGCCCAGAGCTCTCCTGTGCTGTGCCAAATGACAAACTGGGTGTTGTGCACTATCGTGGCATGGGCTGGCATGGCTTGTGTCACAGCAGAAGGGCTTCAGGTGGGTCGAAGTACACGGTAACGCTGAAGACCAGTGTTTTGGCAAGTCTGAATGGCTCCTTTGGTTCCCAGCCCTGTGCAGGCTGACGGTGCCAGTGGGACCGTGCTCTCAAAGGCCATTCAGCTGCTGGTAACATGGACCTTGCCCTGTCCCCAGGCAGAAATGATGCCCCTGTGTGGTGATGGGACTCCCCGCTCAAGCAGCGTGCTGTGGCGGGCCCTGGCACCAGCTAAACCACACGGGTGAGGAGTTTCTGCGAAGCGCGGTGTGAACAAGAGGGAACGCCGTGGGCTGTTGGACCGTGCTCGTGAGCTGGGAGCTCCAACCCCTGTCGCTCGTGCTCTCCGACGCCGGTACACCCGCGCTGCTGGCGGAGCGGGGTTTTGGGGGGCTGGGTGGCCCCGCTCCCCGGGGGGCAGGATGAGCAGCCCCCTGACCTGCGCTGGCAGCCGCACAGCCGGAGCGCTCGCAGCTGCTTTGTGCCACCTCGGGATTACTGGACTGATGGGACTTGGCTTCTCCATCCATCCTTTTTGCCCGCAGGTTGGCATAACGGGCTTTGTTTGCACAAGGTTTTGTTCTGGTTCCTCAGCAAACAGCATCTGCACAGTAAGTAAAGTTTAGCACCTTTTTTGCGCACTCTTGGCCAGCATGTCTGTGTGCATTCTGGCTTGCTGGAGGGGATTAATTTTGCTGGCACGCTACAGAGTAATCTGTGATCAGTCACTGTCCCAGGGGTCTGTTTGACTTGAGAACGAAAAGACAGCGGGAAGTGTGTAACTGGGGAGCTCATGGTCTCGCAGAGCCGGGGCAGGGGCTGTGTGAGCCTGGGATTGCAGAAAAATGGAAAAGTCTTCTTGTGCATATGGAAACGGCTTTTCCTCCTGGGGCCTGGCCTCCGTCGTGCCGTTTATTGCACAGGGCTGGGCAGGAAGGAGCCGAGGAACCTTTTCAAAAGGAAAAGGCAGCATCTCCTTGGTGTAACTTGTTACTTCTGCAACTTGTAAATCTGGTGCTCTGAATTGCTGGTGGGCTCAGGAGTAAATCCAGAGCGGTGAACTGCAAATCAGAATTCATAAGAACTGGGACAATCCTGTCCACAGTGGAAAAACCACTATACGGTCATTTTCCAGCATGCCAGCACCCTGACACGCTAGAAAATCTTTTTATGGGTGAGCGGCAGGAGTGGGGTGTGATGGGCTGGCTGCTCTACCCGGGCTGTGCGTGGGACTTTGGGCTGTCCGGCCCTTGTTCCAGCAATGTCCTGGTAAAGCTTCGTTCCTCTGCTGCTCCACGGGGGCTGGTGAAGGGGCTTGTCTCTGTTTCTCCAGTGTTTGAACTGTCCGGCTGTCACGTCCTGCTCCATGTGCCGCCGGCAAGGGAAGCCGTGCGTCACCAGGCGGCTCTTCCTGCGGGACCCTGGGATACTGCCCAGGAAAATGATGGATTTTGTTTATGCCAAAGACGCTAATACAAACACTTTTTTCAGCATTTGTTTTTCCAGGTGAATCCAAAACGACTGCTGGGGACAGCACTGGCTGTCTCCTGTGGATGCAGCAGTGCTGGGGGGGCTCAGTAAATCGGGTGACGGGAGGGAGCAGCAGAAGACCCCAGTTCTCCAGCGTAAGCCAGCTCTGCCTCCGAGCCTGCAGCTGGTCCTAGGTAGGATGTGTGCGGCTGGGAGACGGGGTGTGCAGCTCCTGTCACCCCAGCCCTACGCTGGAGATGCAGAGCCATGCACTAAAACCTAAAGCCAGGATATCCACTGGTGAATAAATACATCTTTTTACTACTGTAGCTTATTCCTTTTGGGAAACTGGTTTAAGATATATTAGTCAAAGAATAATGGTTGCAGCTCTACCAGGAAACTTTTATTAGGAGCAGTTCCCGCTATTGCCAACTTTGGGCATTAAAACCATTAGTCAGGTCCCTGAGCTGGGCATATAAACCTTCAGGGTTTTTTTACTCCTTATAATAAATCAACTTGGCTTGTTTTGTTTGCTTTCCTATTTCTGTGGCTCTGAAATACGAGGTTTTGAAGTGCTTTTCAGCAGCTCTAGAGGCTAGAAATGATGTGTATAGCTGTTGCAAATGAAAGCAGATGTATATATAATTAATATGGTTTCATGGGCATCACCATCGCAGAGCTTACGTGAGAGCTGCACAGTCAGCACTAAGGGTGCTCTTCCTGGGCATCGGCGCAGCGATGCCCTCCCCTGTCCGGAGGCAGCTGCCAAGAGCACCCAGCAATGGAGCGGCTTTTGGAGCTCCGTCACCAGCCCACCCTTCCATTTTGGACACTCAAGTCTGTTGTGGGTTCCCCCCCCCGCCCTTGCAGTTTCCTGAACAAGCTCTCGAGTGCAGAGGTGCGTTTGGTCGGGAGGAAAGAGCGTTCAATATCGACAAACGCAGCCGTTGGCGCCCTTGGGCGGGCGCGTGCTGAGCCGGCGTGTGGCACTGTCTGTAAGTGTGCAGTCACGTTTCATTCAGCATTTTCTCTGTGATGAGCTTTGTCAGAAGGATAGTTTTGAAAATATAACTGCCTTCAAGTCTAAGATTAGAAACCATTGTGCAGACTGCTTTTTTATTTTTTTTTTTTTCTTTTCCCCTTCTTTCTGACCCAGGGAAAACCACCAGCTGTAATGTTCCCATAGTAACACAAGAAATGGAAGAGAAGCAGATGAAAGATCTCTTGTTGGTAGGGGCCATGTCATTCTGCAGCTGAGAGGCATGGGGCTGCTTAGCATCCTTATAAATTAGCGGAATTTTCATGCTCCCTTAATTAAATGTAAGGTCTGAACAACTGTACTGGTACCAGTTCTTAGCAAGACAAAATTCATCTGTCTTTGGGTACAAATTCTTGAGGGGAAAAAAAGTCAATAGTCATACCAGAAAATGCAGTATGAAAGAGAAATGTTTAATTAAAGTATGGAACATTGTTACACTCCATCCTCTTTGTGAAACAAAAGTACCCAGAGCAGGGCTGGAAGAGAAAGGCACTAGTGCAATGATGCTGTTATCCTAAATCTGAGAAAGTGTTGTTTTAGTAGGGCAAGAAAGAAGATTTTCAGCATTTCAAGCAGTGACAAAACACAAAGCATGACTTAAGTCAACAGAACAATTTCGCTGCTGTTTTACTGCGGACGCCACACTTCAGCCCACGGTGGTCTGCTCTCCAGCCCTCGCCTGTAGCTTGAGATTGCAGGGGACCAAGACGTAGTCCTAAGTGAGGGGAGGAACGAGGCTCATGTCAGCCTGCCCAGGGCTCTCCGCCTGCCCATGGCCCCTCCAACGCATCTACTGCTCGTGGCAGTGGGGCTAGAGAGGAACTACGCCTATTTAAAGTGACAAAGCTTGGTTCTGCAGGTTAACAGGGCTAGAGGAGCAGGCTCCGATTTATTGTGGAGCCAGGAGGTAAGCATCGCTCCTGGGTTCCCTTTAAATCAAACATAGCAGGGAGCAGTTTAAATGTCTTATTTCTTACCTTGTGAATCACGACGCTGACGTCAGTGTAGGTAAAGCTGGAGACGTGGGGCAGGAATATGCCTTCGCTCAGGGCCACTAGGAAAAAAAAGAGGGGAAGTTGCCAACTGGGTGCTGCCTTTGTCCTCACTGTGCCTCCGGTGCGGCAGCACCCCTGCAAAACTGCCGGCTCCTCACCGTTCATCTGAGCCGGTACCTCCTCACGGATTGTGGGCAAAAACAACTCCTCCAGTAAGGCAGCCTGCCAAAGGGAAATCCACAGTCAGCTTGCTTATGGTGTGACTCTCAAGCAGAAGGAGCCGGGCAGGGACCAGCAAGAGAGGGGTCCTGATGCTTATTGCACCTCTGCTAATCCCACATAGACCTGCATTTCCCTTCTGCAGGGAGCGGTGAGCACCCAAAGTAAGTATTTCCCTGCTGATAACTGCTGCCTGGGATGGTTTAGGGCAGCCTAAGCTGGCTGGTACCACTGAGGGTGACCAGGCTGTTGGAGGACGGTGCTAAGGCAGGGGCTGTTGCATTCAGCAAGTCACAGCAGCACGGTGCAAGGAGGGGACGTGGCTGTTGGTCGGTCACCTGTGGGGTGCGTGGCTGGGGGCACCTACCGGCACGGGACCCACGTCGGAGGCAGCCAGGCTGAGCTCAATATCCCTGGAAAACAAAGAGCAGCGTAGGAGCTGCTTGTAGTAAGTTGTAATAAGCAGTGACTTTCATGTTCCCCCAAACAGCACGGCTGAGTCCAGGGCCAAGCTGGCAGTGAACTTGATGCCTGGGGACATCTGAGCAGGTGGCTGGAGCCTTAATTCCACCCACCCAGGCGCAGAGCAAGGGCTTGGGGATGTTTTGCCCCCCAGGACCCAGACTGAACAGCTTTCTTGGGACCCTGCTGAAGCGGGCAGGCTGCGCTGGGGTGAGTGGGCTGGGGCACGGGATGCTGCGGGGCCAGGGTCTGCAGCGATGGGCAGCCGCAGGCGCTGCCGTGGCCGGGCACACCGCAGCTCCCCCAGCTGCAGGCTGCGTTTGCAAGTGGGGCAGTTGAGCGTCTGCTTTCCCCGGCAGCGGTGCCGATGGTGCGGCAGGAACGGGCAGAGGCAGTCGGTGTTGGTGCTGGTCGCCTGCATATGGCCGTGCTGGATGCGGAGGGTGGACGGGTGCAATTTCTACTTTCTCCCTAACCACGTCACCAGAGTCTTGCTGTTTCCCTCAGGATAGAGCTACCTCTGCAGTGCCCAAACCATAAAAGCTAAGAAATTCCCCAGACCACTTTGCCTCTCTTTTCCCTGCTATGACTGGGACACATCCCTTTCGAGAGCGCGGAGCATAACTGGGTTCATTACTCTATCGCTGCTGCGGAGATTGTCATCCTTGTGTCGGTGATGCTAAGGAGGAGTCCTGCAGATATATCCTGTAAGGGGAAAAGAGAGGGCAGGATCAGAGCGAGCAAACGGTCCCGTTTCAGCTTTGAATAGTGGGATGCGATGAACCCATCTGTGTGCTGCCACCTGCTACGTGCTCCTCATGCCCTGCTCTATGCAGCAGAGGCAAACGCTGCTCAGGACCAGGAGTGCTGCGACAGGTAAAGGCTAAATCAGCCCCTTGCAATGGCTGCAATTCGGTCGGCTCTCAGAGCAAAGGGCATTGCCCGTGTACAACTCGGGCACGCTTGCAGGGCACGCTCCCCGTGCTCATAGAGCACATTCACAAAACACGCTCGGCACGCTTACGGGACGCACTCACCGCGTTCACGCTCAGGAATCTCTGGAAAGCCGGCGATCCCGCCCCAACGTGGATGGTGAGGAAGAGCTTCAGGGCTGCCTTGCCTTCCTCCAGCACCACCTGAGGTGAGCTCCTCAGCACGGCTTGCAGTAGCACCGGTAGGTCCTCCTGGAAGAGGGAGCCCATCTGCCAAGGGAGGGGGGTTATTTCTGGGCACAGCTGCCGCCCCCTGCACCCTCGGGGTGGTGGGCAGGCGGCTGGGGGGCACTGCCCGAGCTGGGGCCGTGCCTCTCGGAGCGACGGCAACGAACCTGAGTAATCTTCTGTGCTATGGTGGCGGTGGTCAGTGGGCTCTGAAAGACAAAGCGCAGGTTGTGATCTGACTCATAGCTGCTTGGGGCTCGTGTCCAGCACGGCCGTGTGGTCCCTGTGGTGAGCACTGTGCCATGCACAGATACGCGCAGGAGCCTTCCTGCGCACCAGCACGTGCCAGGAACAGCGTTCTGGTTACTTTTTGTGCCAAATTCTCCATGCGTTGCTAGACCAGCAATATTTTGGGGAGCCTGGGGGCGAGGGGCTGTGACGCCCACGGGCGCTCAGAGACACACTCTCATTTCTTTGCAGGGCACACGGCTCCTCCAAACCATTTGTGGGGCAGGGCTGTCCGTCCAAATGCATGTTTTCTACTCCTTCCTTGCTTGCTTGCTCTACTCACCGGGATGGTCATGTTGAAGGCTCCAGCTGTTTCCAGGGCGAAGAAGAGGCTGGCGTAGAAGTGCTCAGAGAAAACCAGGGTGAGGTGGGAAGGGCTGGAGCTCACCGGCTCAGGCATGCTGAACGGCATGGGGCTGACTGGCAGGGGGATTGCCATCCCCGCCACCTGGAAAATTGTCTGCAGGGACACAGGCAAGGAGAAAAAAGTTTGAGGTGTCTTGGTGCACGTAGCACTGGGAGGAAGCAGCTCTCCCAAAGCCTGGAACTGGGCTGTGGGTGCTGGAAAGCAAGGACTTACTTGCAAGGATATGGTGATTCCCTGCTCGGAGAACACAGGTGCAGCCAGGGGCAGGTACTGGACCTGGCAGCTTGGCGTGATGGGGAACTGAGCTGCAAACCGAGCAGAGGGATGCTCAGAAAGAGGAGGGGAGCAGTGACGGTAGGTTGGGGCTGGGGAGAGTCTGGGTTTCCCCGAGTAAAGAGAGAGGGAAAGAGGGAGGGGAGCAGGTCCCCGTGGAGATGACAGCAGTGGAGCCAATGCTGCTGGGTTTCTGCTGCTGGGTGGGAGCCCCGTCCCGTCTCGTGACCTGCTCCAAAATGAGCCCCAAAGCCCTTAGTCTGAAACGGGACCAAAAGCCAAATGCTTACCTGTCAGAGATATCAGCTGTTCATTTGGCAAAAGCAGCAATTTGGAGACTTCCAGGCAAATCTATGGAATAAAGAACAAAAAAGAGAGGTGGTAGATGAACACAGGGGTCTGCTGGCATCGGGTGTCCCCCGAACGCCTCTGACGCGGGTGTCCCCACCGGCCAGCCGCACGGCAGCCAGGAGACACCCACGCTGGGTGACCACAGGGCTGCTGCTCCTTGCCCCACGTGCAGGGCTGCAGGGCAGACCTGGAAAGCACCAGGTTGACTTAAGAAGTGCTCTAATTCTTACACAACTATACAACTTTGCCTTCTGTCTCATGCTTTTACAAACTTTATCTTACCTTATCAATGTTAATCTCCTTGTCAGCATCTGAACTAGAGGACTTGCTGGATGAAAACAACAGAACGGAAGAAGTTAGACGAGAACCAGCTCAACCAAGGGTAGGTGAACATCTTTTATCTGACACAAAAGGCATCCAGAGACAGTATTACCATTATTTTCTATCATCTATTAAGCTATGATTACAATTCAGAATCCTAAAACACTGAAGAATTGCCGTTGGACTTGCAAAAAAAATGTTCCTGCTACACTAAAAGATCTGCTCCCTTATGAGAATGAAACTCTTTTAAAATAGGGGAAAACCAGCACTGCAAGCAGAACAAAGTTCCTCCCATGAAGATAAAGTTTTTGTGTCAACCTTTGTAAGCTTTTAGGGCAGTGAGCAGATTTTAATCATACCACCTTCCTGCCTAGAAACGCTTGTGCCTCAGTTTCTTCTTTTCCCCCATTACCCAGATCCTATAACAAGGAGAATGGTGGGGTCGACCTTTCCACCTCCTCGGTGCTCTGCATCTCCTCCACGGTGGGTTTGCAGGCAGAGGTCACCAGCTCCAGGTTCCCTTCGGGGTTCATTTCCACGTGAAGGTCCGCCAGGATGGACAGTCTCATCACCTTGGTGGTCGAGCTGTGCCAGGGGAGGAGAGGCGGAGGCTGGAGCGTGGGGGGCTGCTCCCACTCCCACTCGCCCCAGCCCCCCCTGCTCCCACAGGCAGACGGCAGGTGCTGGATGCGGCCCCGTCGCTCTGGCTGGGAGCTCGGGCTGCTTCCAGCCCCGCAGCCATGGCACTCACGGGGCGGGCGTCATGCCGAGGTCCACGTCGATGGTCAGCCGCAGCCCGGTGTCGGGGATGAGTGACAGGGACAGCTCGGTGACTTTGACGGAGTTAATCTGGCTCCTGCTGGAGCAGAAATGAAGGTGGAGACCAGCACAGACTGATGTGCAATCCCCGGCTGCTCTCACAGTGGGCAAACCCCCAAAGCCCATGAGATCTGCACAGTGCACGGATGAATCGGTGCCCCGAGGGTGGCACTGGGGCCGCTGCCCTTACACCCCAACGGAGGAGCCAGGAGCTCATTTCTAAACCGCTCTGGCAAACCGCTGTGTTGTCTCCAGGAGGATTTTGCTGGCAAAATGCCTTTTGTGATGGTATTCAAAGCACTCTGGCTAAACACCAGCATGAGCCGGTGGTTCGGTGGCAAAGCCTGGGCAAGGCAGAGCCGCAGACTCACCCGCTGGCCTTTGGGGAGCTGAGAAACAGGTCTGAGACTGTCGGGCCCGTTAGGTCCTGCCTGAGGATTGTCTCCGCGTGTGGCTTTGAAACTTCAGCAACTGTAAAATAGGGCAGATATTTTATGAGACTCTCTGGAACTCGTGGTCTGATGCACAGAGATGGACAGGCTGAAACCCACCCAGGTGACACACTTCCATCCCTTACTAACTGTCCCCGTTACTAGCTATAGAAAGGGGATGATGAAAGCGAGCTGATTAATGGCACCAGTTTCTGGTGACAGTGTTTGGTATTTTGTCACTGGACTGAAAGCTGCTGCTGCCTCCCCTCCCCGCTGACGGCCGGGGAGGTACGGGCTCCAGACTTACCATAGCTCAGTCCTGATGGGGTGAGGATGCCCCCACAGTCGGGTGACCCGGTGGTGTGAGCGGGGACCAGGAGGCTCAGGAGGATGCTCAGGGCGAGGAGCTTCGCCATGCCGACACCTGGAAGAGGGGGGCACCCGCAGCAGCCCGGTCAGAGTGGCCATGGCCCTGGCCCAGCCGCTGAGCCACGGAGCTACGGATCTGCTCCGGGGTCGGGCTCGTGGTCCCGAGCTTGGCAGCTTTCGTGCAATAACAACGCAGAGCTCTCATGCGGTGCCTGGGCATTTAAAAGCGCTAACTAAGGAGGCTCAGCCTTGAAACCCCCCTGCAAGTCTGTAAGCTAGAGTGGTGCTTGCAGCCATGTTATGCCTGCTGAAGAGTAGATAATGGCCTACAACTGGTATAAAACTAGCAAATAAACAGGAGCTAAAATTAACGGAGGAACAAACAGAAGTTATGGAGGAGGCTGAAATAAAATAAAAAGGTGAAAGTGTTACCTACCTCTCTGAAAACCATTTGGGAATTATTTATAAAGTTTGTAATGCTCTTACAATATTGAGAAAACAAGTAATTCAGAAAGTTTAACCTGCAGAAAACATACAGATTTATATCAGATTTTGCAGAGAGTGGACTTCTGATGAGAACTGACCCTTACAGAGACACACCAAAGTAAGTACAAGCAGTGCCTATATCAAGCTATTTAGTTTGCAAATGCATCTTTACCTTTCCTGCCCAGTCTTCCCATTCTTCTAACTCGGTCCGTGTCTTGCTGTGGCCCCACCAAGGATTTGTGCTGGCTTTATATATCCTCACAACCAAAGCTGATGGGGCAGAAGTTGGCAGAGGGCTGGAAACCAGGACATTGTGTGGACACTTTGTTTTATATACCATTTTAATTGTTTCCCCATATACTTGATTACATTGACTGTTGACCTAGCGAGGTGAAATATTGAACAGCAGGTGCTGGGGCAGCTTGCCTTCGTTGTGGTGTTACTGAGGAGCACAAAGAAAGGGCTCTGGGTGGAGGGTGCCAAGAAATCCGACATTGTTAGAAAGCGAACATCGGTTTCTTTGCTCTGCAGCCATGCTTTCTTCTGAACACCCCAGGGACAGCCACCACCATGTCCACACCACCAAGCAGTTGCTTTGGTTTGCGTCGCTCTACCGGCTGGGCAGCTAGGACCGGGAGGGATGAGACCTACATGTATTGCGCTGAAGGAGGTCTTGGCAATTCATCAAGGATGCCCTCCATTTCCATCAGGCCTGGGTGAGTCTGTTGAAGGCAACAGGAGTGTTTCTGTTGGGTTCAGTAACTTTTAGACAAGACAGAAGATCAGGGGGGGGGTTTTAAGTTATCTTCTCTAACCTCCGGAATGGCCCACGTGCAATAATTCCTTCCTCCCTTTAACCCATTCCCAATCAAAAGGCACTGGCAATATTTATTACAACTGGTAGAAAAAATGGTGGGTGATATCCACCCTCTTTGGTAATGTTTCTACAAGCAGTGAAAGCGTTCATGGAAGGAACTCAGAGTCCCTCTCCTTCCTGTGCTTGGGGTCCATCATGTTCTCCTGGCTTCCTTTGGGTCTGGAGGACAGAGCGTGGACTACCTGCAAATGCCATGTAAGTGCATCCTCCATGGTCTCACCCAGCTCTCCTGCGTGCTTCATGTTCTGACTTCCCCCCGCCGATATTTGTGATCCGGGCTTTGAGGCATGATCAGTCTTCCAGAGAGGGTTGCATTGCCCATTTCTGTCTGAATCCCTTGGCAATGGGATAAGGTGTTCAGCGCTTGTTGAAACACCTGCTGCCTGGGGAGGCAACCATTGTCCTTTGTGCGTTGGTGGAGTGAGTTATTGGGCGCTGGTTCCAGGTGCATCTTGACATGTTCAAAGCCTTTGGCTCTCACCAGCGCTGTGTTGCTTTTCTTCTCAGCATGACAGAGAAGTGCCAAGAAAAGCAGACTTTCAGCCACGTTGTGCATTTCCATTGAAGGCATCCAGATAGCAGTGTCAAGAGGCAATATGAAGATATATGCCTAGCAGCCTACTGAGGGAGAGCAGGATTTACACTTCTACGCTGATGTATGCAGCCCATTTAGAGGCAAGAAATGTGTTCAGAGAAGTAAATCCATTGAGAAGGTTGTAACCTGCAGACGAGTCCCCTGGAGCCATGGGAGACGTTTCATGACATCTGACTTTGGTAGGGACAGGGACACAGCCTAGAAAAGTCTCTGAGAAATAAGTCCTTGCTGTGTTTTAGAGCAGCAGTAGGAAAATTCGCCCCCGCTATACCTTGCTCCAGCGTAGGTAATATCGGCAGCTCTTCCCAAAGCAGTACTGGAGATTTATCTGTGGAGTGTTATTATCATTTACAGCAGCGCAAGGGTCTGGGGATAAGCTGCCAGGACGAGATGGCACCGTGGTGCTTAGAAGTGGATTTTCTCCTCCTGAAGAGCTGTTCTGGACCCAATGATCCCTGTGGAGGCTTAATTAGATGTCAACTTATAGCATAATGACTGATCAAGTTACTAGCACAAAAAATGTCTTTCTGACACGATGCGTTCCTTATTGGGAGTTATCTATAAATCTTGCACTCCTGTTAGATAAGATGTAAATCTCCCTGTCTGGGCTTAGCAGAGAGCCACCGAGTACATCACTGAGAGGGAGGTGATGGCAGATTAAACCTCATGACACATTTTATACAGAAATGACAAGAAGAAATAAATTACTTGGTGCTGCAGGATCCCGCCAGGGTGAACTCCCGGGGCTGGATCCTGCTGGGTAGGGTAACTGGGAGGGACCGGGTGAGGACACCGAGGTGGCCGCTAGCCCCAGCTCAGGCAGGGCTGGTGCATGGGCAGCCACAGCGAGAGCGGCAGCGTGGCCAGCCCAGAGGAGAGCTTTGTGCAGTCTGTCTGCTGTCCGGTGGGACGCATGGCTCTCCTGCGGTGGGACGGGGATGGGGTTGGGGCCGAGAAGCCCATTCTCTGAGCAGGTGAGGATTCTCCTCAGCCTCACTCCAACCTGGCTGAATTCGGTAAGAATATTACTGAGATTATCGCAATTTCCACTGGGTTATCCACCAGCTGATCTCATGTCCTCCCCCAGCGTTTGCACAAGCTTCATGCACCTTTAGGGAGCGAGTGCCACTCATCCTGAGAGTCGCAGTTACACGGGTGTCTCCAAAAGCAGAATTTACCATTACACGTCTTAGATTTCTTCTCGCCCCCACTTCTGCCTGTACCATGTAATTAAACAGATCAGGTTTTTCATTCAGAGTTGACGTGCAAGTCTCTGTTGGCTCTTCCTGGGCATTGAGCAAGAGCACTGGTTTCAGCATGCTGGGAGCACTTGCCTGGTGCCTGAGGCTTGAGGGCTTACCTGGACTTCCAAATTTATTAGTGAAATTATTTGTATTGGTGGATGTCAGAAACATTCGGGGATTAGCTTACACCACAGTAATTACCCAGCCCTTTACTTCTTTTGCTTTTCCTCTTTCTCGGTCAGGGTTTATATACAGGCTGTTTCTCGCCTCTCTCCAGAAGATCAGCGCAGACCCTGGACAACCCCTGGGGACTCTCTGGGCGAGGTGACGGCAGGGCCCTTCCCTGCAGGAGTCCCCGTCGTGGTGAGGTGCAGCAGCCTACGGCATTTCTCTCCAGGGCAAGGGAGAAGTAGGATGCCAAGCCGGAGCAGACCAGTGGAGCCACATCGATAGCCCGTGGAAAGGCTCGTCACGCCTCGTGCCACTGCCATGGCCAACAGCCATGAGCTCTCCTGCCACTCCTGCGGCCAGGGCTTGGGCAGCCCTGAGACCCAGCGGGCTGTGTGCTCCGTCAGGCAGCTCCAGCCCTTTCTCTACGGCAGGTTTCAGGCATCGTGAGCAGCTCTGGCACTTGGGGAATTGGAAGGTCTAGTGCCACGCTCGGGTACCGACCACGGGGCGGGTGGTGCAGGACACAGGCATGTCCTGATGGGGCTGCTCTGGGGTGTTCATGGACGTCTGAATTTTGGGGCGTGATTCTTGCAGTCAGGTTGCCTTTTGGCCAGTGTAGCTCTGCCAGACTTGCACAGAGACCTGCTTGCTTTCCTCTAGCACGAGTGCAGCGTTTAGCCCCTGATGTGCGGTTTGGGAACTGTCCCCAGCTCGTTGCCTCTCTCTGTCCGTTGAAGCCCACACAGACCTGTAAGCCTCTGCCGCCTCTGGAGTTCTGTGAGCAGCTGTACCGGATCGGAAGATGTCAAGGGTTTGGTGCATTTTATTCCTTGGCGGCTGGCTGGCGCGGTCAGGAGGAGCTGCTGGCCCGGGAGCTGTCATCAGGATCGATCTTGGAACGACTGACCACAGTGAGTGCTCAGCCACG
>JANXJC010000009.1:32376176-32386359 GCA_027564655.1 Leptodon cayanensis
CAGGAGGAGCTGCTGGCCCGGGAGCTGTCATCAGGATCGATCTTGGAACGACTGACCACAGTGAGTGCTCAGCCACGTTAACGTCCGCGCGCGGGCACGAGACTGCGCGTCCGTGCAGACCGGCGGGCAGCGGTGCGCCGGCCGTGTCGCAGCGAGGAAGCCGCCTTTCGCTGCACAGCCGGCATCACGGCCCCGAGCACGTCCCCGAGCACGTCCCCGGCCGCCGAGTGCCGCCGGGCAGGCGGGCTCTGGGCAAAGCCCTTAATCCGCAGCAGGAGCCGCTTCCTCACGGTCTGCACGTCCCATGTGGGACGCTGCAAGCGTGACCCCGTGGCTGTGACCCCCGACGTGGGCACGCGGGTTGTCTCACTGGTGCGCGGTACGTTAAGGTGGGAACCTGAAAACGCACCCCGTGTCTCGTGTCTAAAATGGCAGTGTGGGCGCAGGGAGCGCCCGCCGAGCTCCAGCCGTTATCCAGGGACAGCAGAGATCGCTGGTAATCCGAATTTACAGCACGCGAAGAGCCCTGATGGTGCCTGCGTGTGCTGGAAGGGGAATATGTTAATAACGATGTTTTGTAGGGTACGGTGGGGAGTGCTGAGTGCCCCCACCCTCTGGCACAGGCTCCTCCCTGGGGGTTTTTGTGCTAAACTCCTCATCCTGTGCAAATCTTCCAGCAGTCTCCACTGCTCTGAATGAGAGTGATGTTCTGCAGAAACTGGCAGAGGAAGCCGCAAAAAAAAAGCCAAACGCCAAACCCATCAAAGGCATCTTGGGGTGAGTGATGATCAGCAGCCTTACACCACGAGCCTGAGCCTGGGAATGAGAAAATAAAAGCAGAAGGTTGGGAAGTGTCAGCCTGGAGGCAGAAACGAATCACTCCCCGCTAACAAGTGTGATATTAAAGCCAGTGATTTTCTGCATGGTTGTGTCTACAAATACATGGAGAAACTATAACTTAAAGGCAACGAAGCTCGTCGGCTCCTGCTTCAGCGTCGGCTGGGGACTGCTGCAGTGGCTCTGCAGCGCCGGGTGGGGTTTGCTCTTGAAGCTGGGGGTGCCCAGCTTTTGTCAATAATATCCTGAGGGAACCCCAGAATTTCTGGGGGTATTAGAGCTGGCCGTCCATCCCCCAGATTCGTGCTGGGTGACAGCAGGGAGACATTTTTAACACCAAAACATTTTTTTTCTTTTCCAAATATTTTCAGAATTGAACTGTGCAATCTTTTTGTTAGGAAGAGCATGTTTCTAAATTTACAAGTGATTTTAGATGGAAAGTTTAAACAGGAAGTGGAAGAATAAAGATGGTGATGGCAACATCAGTAATAAGCGACTTTGATGGAAGCAGCCCAACCTGGCTGCTCTTCAGGCTCCTCTTTCCCAGATCTTTTCCTCTGTTTTTTTCCACAGGCTGAAAGATCTCTGTCCCCCAGCGATATCGCTGATGTTCTCGCCGGCCTCGGGGCTCTTCATGGCAGCCTTAGTCCAAACGACCATAGCTGCAAAAAGGTGAGCAGGAGCCGGCGCCTGCAGGGGAGAGCCGCTGCCGGGGCTGGGGTGGGCTGGCTCGCTCCCGGGGGTTTGCTCTGCGGTGACCGAGCTTTGCTCTGAGCAGCTTCATAGGAGGAAACATGGAAATCGCTCTGGCCGCAAACCTGACGGCCAGCAGCCGGCTGCGGCAGGACGCTGCGGGCATCCCCAGTTTCAGCTCCAGGAACTGCCACGTCGCTCTCGTTAGCGTTTGCTTTGACTCTGCACAGATTTCCAAGGTGCTGCCTCCATCACAGCTGGTGGTGATTGAAATGCGAGAAGCAAAAGCACCAGCGGTGACCATAACCCCAGACAAAAGCCTTGTGCAGCTCTTCAGCACCACCGAGTTTTGGGTTTCCCCTTCAGACTCTGCTCCCGAATCCCTCTTTGTCCTGGATATTGTGAGTTGAAGCCTTTTGCAGTTGGCGAGGGCTGAATGTGGTCGCCCCTGCCCCGAGCCAGCAAACCCGCACCAACACGGGAGTGAGAGATGCGGGACAGCGGGCAGGGACGTCTGTCAGGAAGGTGCCTGGCTGGGGGGTCCGCTGGAACTGGAGCGGTCGGGAGGGACCAGTGTCCCGGTGGGGACTCCCTTTCCTTTCTTTTCCCCTTGCAGCACAGCAACCTGGAGGTGCAGTTTGCCGTTGCAGAAGAAAAGCTGCGGCTCTCCCTCGCTCTGCAAAGGTAACGCTGCTGCCGGTCCCCAGTGCCAGCACCAGCAGGGTGACAGTCCCTGGGCTGCTGGGGAAGTCACACGCTGCATCTCACCATGCATTTTCAGAAGGAACCTTTGCTGTCTCTGGATGATGTTTTTGTAGTTTATACTAACAGCTATTTAAAATTAGATGAGGGACAACATGACATAATCCAGCTGACCTAAAACCTGTTTGAGTTTTTTTGCTTTCTAAGTTTGAAGAGCTGAAGTTGGTTCAGGGTGGAGAAAATGGTCTCGGTGGGAAGCCCCCCATTCCTGGAAGGAGGCTGGCAGAGCCATGGCGCCGCTGGTGCGAGGGGGAGGTTTGCTGGAGACCAAGATCTGGGTGAGGAGTTGGCTGAGGGCAACAGGGCAGCTTGCCTGGGGGCTGCGGGAGGCGAATGACGCCGTGCCTTTCCTCTCCCTGCAGTCTGTCTCGGGTGGCCTTGGCTTCCTCCTCCCTTGGGACGTTTGACGTGAGTTGGGTGGTCTGTGCTGTTGCGTGGGGCTGGGGTTGCCGCTGTGAATCTCCGCGCTGGCAGTTTCTGTAATGTGGTTCCAGGAATTCAGTCCCTGGAGCTCCATCTTGCTGCTTTCATTATCAATAACAGATTTGTTAAAAAAAACCACACACACAAGAAAACCAAAGTGAATGCTGAAGATTGAAATGTTATTTCAAGGAATAACATTTCAAGGAATTACAAATGGCAAACCAACTGCCAAAGCCATTTGCCCACAGGCATGAATGCTCTGGAAGGGGGCCCTGCTCATAACGCACCATGTTCATTTGTGGGAGAGTTTCGGCCACAAGTAACTCTCCCTGGTGCGGCACCGGCTGGATGGGAACGTGGCCTGGGCTGGGCTGAGGTGGTGAGGGCTGGATGTCCGATCTCCTCATCCCCCTCTAATCCTGATGCTGAGATAGAGACGCTTGGGAGGGTGAGCGCCAACAAGGTCTGTCTTGCCGCAGGGCTTTGGGCTGCGAGGAGCGTGCCTGGGTGCCCGGCACCAACTGCAGGGCAGAGAGCAGAGTGCTGCTGGGGCTGGGGACAGTCTCATGTGGGCCAGTTTTCATGGAAATTTAGAATTTTTCAGATGTTCCCATTCAGCTCAGGGGGACCTTAGTTTTCCCGCGATTGGAGAGGGCGCTGGGTGAGTTGATGGGGTGAGCCCGGCAGACGCAGCTGCTGGCACACGGAGCGATGGGCGGTTTACACCACTTCTCTGTCTTTCAGGAGCTTCCGCTGAAAGGAATTTTGGCAGATATTATTCACGTGGCTTATGTGCCATTGATCAACACTAAGCACAGCTATGGCTTCATCTGAGGATTCACTATCTGAACGGGGGAAATAGTTCTCATTTCTTTTCCTACAGGCTGTTGCTATCTTTTTTTTGGAAATGGCATTGCCTGGCTGACCTTGCATGCTTTTCCTGCCCTCAAGGCTGTGAGTGGCTCTGCCAGGAAAATCGCTTGCCGGCTGTTTTGCACCCGCGGGTTTTGCAGTAGGTGCTGGAGGAGGGCAATGCCTCCTGGTCGGGGCTCTGGCATGCCCACTCCTTCAGAGGCAGGAGACGGCTGCCCGCCCACAGCAGATCCACTGCAAAAGATGCAGGCTTCTCCTCTGAAGCCTCTTTGAATGTTGTTCCTGTTCTCAAAATCAAAACCACTTGCCATGAACAAGTGGTAACAGTTTTCCTAAGATCTTTGTGTTTCTGAAGTCTCCAGAAATGGACACATCCCTCTTTACCATGCCTGAAAACAGCCAAAGTGTCAGTAAAAATACTCCACCCCGGAACATCCATCTATCTGCTTAACTCATATGGAAAGCATGCCAAAAGCAGAGATTTTATTCATGCTAAGATACAAAACCTGGCAACTCCGACCTTGCTGATTTTCCTTCTGAAAAGGAAAGCTTTTCATGATGCTGTGGCCGGAGCACCTCTGACAGCATCTCCTGCTCATTCCAGGGGTGCTGTGCAGAGGGATCCCCCTGCCCGACCTGCTGGGCATCACCTACCAGCGGGCAAACATCAGCGGGTTTGAGGTAGGCACCCAGAGGCTACTCATGGGGTGCTTTTGCTGTATCATCATCCCTGGAGTTAGTGCCATTAGTCCGTCACATCTGAGCTCAGAAGCAACTGTTAAATCCTGCCCGTGTGCTTTTGATTTTTAAATCTGCAGAATGCTCTAGTGCTGGATGTGCCTGTCACAGAGACCTGAGGTATGGCTGCAACGTGCCGCTGCTGCAAGGACCCAGCAGGACCAGGTGGGAGAGGAGCAGCGAGGGTGCTGGTGTTCCTGGGGCATTTCTTCCTCTTTCCTTCACTTTTCAGTAGTTTGACTCCACAAGCCGAAATAAAAAGACCCCACCACCCCACAGCGAGACTCTGGCCTGTTGTGCATCTAGTGGAGCCAGCTGGGCATGTCTGGGCAGAGGTGGTATTTCTTGAAAGGACTGGTCCCTAAATAAATCACATTTGCAACAGGAATAGCACGTGCGTTAGTGTGCTGCAAGCAGCAGCGTGGGCTGCTGTCGGGGTGCAGCACCCACATCTCCTGCAGGGGGGGTGCCAGAAGGGGACCCCCCAGCTCCTGGGGAGCCTGTGCTGCAAGAGGAGGGGAGTGTGTCTGCAGTCACGTGTGGGGATTAGGACTGCTTGGAATGAGTTAGAGATGGGCATTTAGACATCTCCACGTGTTTTTTAATATTTCAGAAGCGCCTAGCATCGTGGTTTATGGGCTGCATTGCAGATATTGATCCCAAGCGTATAGTTCACTGATTGCTGGATAATTATCAGTCATTAGTAAGTCAATAAGCAGCTTCGATCCTGATTTCATTGAGGTGACATGATTTGAACATTTTTTCCTGGTGACAGGTAGCTGGTGCAGAACTAAGGATATGTTTGAAAAGATCATTGTGTTTTTAAGAAATTGTCCCCAAGAAAAACTTGCTGTGAGGCAGGCTCTGAGAACTCCATTTGTTTTCTTGTGTGTGCTGCCAGACCCAGCAGGCATTTGTTCTGCAACGCTTGTAAGGAATTGTCCTCGTCAGGAGTCCTAAGCAATGAGGGAAGCAGCCATAAAACCAGCTCCCCGTGAGGACTGGTGTTTATGGTGCCTTCTCTCTTCATTTCACTGCAAACATTGTCAATGCCAAACACAGTTTTTAAGAGATTTCCCTTATTGTTCTTGCATTAGCTAATAAGCAATAGAACAGTTTGAGTCTGAATTCCCTTAAGAACAACAAAAGCAGAATCAAAATATCTGCATGCAGCCCTCCTAGGAGAAATCAAGGCTGGAAATGTCAGGGGGCACCTAGTTAATTTTTTGTGAAGCACTAAACTGTGCTGTCAAGCCGCACTGTCGCATAACTGGTATTTGATGCCCTGGGGCACTTGGTGGAGGTGCAGCCTTCGGACATGTGCAGGCACCAGCCTTGTCCCCCGGAGCTGTACGCGGACCCCAGCAGCCCTGATCCCCCCGGCAGAGGGAGATGCACCGAAGTCTCACGGTTAACGGTCCCAGAGGAATGAAAGAGCAAACCAAGACTGCCCTGGCTCAGGGGTTCCTGCAGAGACAGTTTCCTCGGGCAGAAAAGCCTCGGCTGGATGGTGCCATCAACAGCAGGGCAGAGCAGAACTGTCTCCATTTTCAGCCAGGGCTGATACGTTTCACGTTGCCTGCACTGGCCAAAGCCTACTGCCCTCTTGCTAATGTCAAGCTCTCTAACGCTTCTTGGGGCTGTGTCCCTCTGACTGCCTGCCCTTACGTCTTAGTTTCCAGGTGATCTGAGCGTCAAAGCAGCGCCTGTTCACATCAGTCCGATTCTTCTCCCTTTGACTGAGTCCATTCTGGTTCACTCTGTGTTTCTGTCCTCACACAGTGATTTGGCTTTGTGTTCTTGGGGCTTTGAAAGTCGCTTTAGCGAGACCTGGACATTGCGATGTCATTCTCTTTATGGGAATCTGCTTCGGTTTATCCAAAATATTTAATTGTCAGAGACCTCACCATTCAGCAACAGCTGGTGGACGGCCAAGTTACTGTCATGCCTGAAAGGTCACTGCTCAGAAGCTATTCTCTGCAGTGCCAAAGTGCCCCTTTACTGTGTGCTGACCATTATCAGGTCTGTCTTTATGGTAATTCAAGTTTCATACAGTGATTGCCCAAAGTATAAAGTGATTCAGGAGGGATGATAACATAATACCATCTTGTTAACACTCTCTTCCACCTTATCAAATGTCATGATCTAGCCATGACAGCAAGGCTTTGTGCTCCCAAGGTGCCTGGCTGATCAGGTTGCAAGGAGAGGGACAACTCCTTAAGTATTTTGGCACCTTTGCCATTCCTTCCTTGGCCTTTAGCTAAGATATTTTTTTTAAAGCTGGAATTAATGTGTGACACAAGCTGGCTAATCTGCTAGAAATACTTATTTCCAAGTTTGCAGAAAGTATTAACTCTGAGCAAGCATTTTTCTGGATGATTTTTCTTCAGAGCTGAGGAGCAGCCCATCCACCCTGGTCATTAATGAGCACATTGGGGAGTGAATAGTTCACTGCTGTCCCCTTGGCCAACGCATCCTCCCCTCTGCCACGGACAGCCTTCGCTCTGCGCATCGGGACATGATCTGCACACAGGGATCACGTTTGCTCTGTGGTCCCCAAAGGAGGGTTTTCTTTTTCCTACCCCAAAGAGCTACTGCTCTGGTGCAGCTTTTGAGGCAGCAGCTCCATGTATCCGTGCAGTGCCTGTGATTGGGACCAGGACGGGCTGAAAGGGAGAAAGCCAGCATGGCTGTGGGTGCACATGACATGTTGGCTCAGGAGAAATTTTTCTCTTTTTCTCCTGCCTGTAGCAGTAAATTATCTGGCAGTAAATAAGCAATGATGGACCACGTGGGACACAAGTTTTCAGCATGGAAAAAAACTGGCCAGAAATCTGAGAGGATTAGGGCCTGGACAGAGCTGACCCTGGGCAGTTGCATGGCTGTTCTCTCCTGCAGCACATTTGTTGCATGGGGTGGTGTGGCAGGGAGGCCACCTCTCTTGATATGCCCACACTGGGATCAACAGTGCCTCTAAGGCTTCAAAATGATCCAGAGCCGACAGGCTCTAGCCTGGGAGCTCCCTGGCTTCATTGTCAATGGCATCACACTCTCAACAACATCTCCCCATGACAGCGCATCTCTCTAGTCCTCCTGGAGCGCTCTGAGGCAGAGGTGATGGACCTGGAAATAATGCCATGCCAGTTAGACCAGTGCAGCATTTCTGAATCAGATGGTGTCTCTCCGAAGAGTCTGTCAGCTCAGGGTATCCGTAAAGCCATGGCATTCAACTGATATGCCTTATCACGGTGTCACTATTCCTTCCCAATTCAATACCTGCTTTTCCTCAATTATCAAATAGATTATGAGCCGTTCAAGTCACTGGACAGGTGCTGTTGGCTTTGATAAATGTTGGGTAAGGTCACAGTCTGTAGGAAAGTCAGGATGGGAATGCTGGGCATGTCCTGCTGGCCTGGTACGTGAATACCTGGCTCTGTTGCTATCATCTCCACAGTCTGTCTTTACACTGAGAAAGGTGCTGCCTGGTCCTTCATTTATCACCTGTAATGTGTGGCACATCCCCACTGCACGGGCTTACTGCAAGGGTAATGTGCTCAGTACTGCAGCACTGAGAACTGTACAAGTACGTAACAGTGAGGGGTGGCCAGTGTTTTGACACATTTTTCAGTCAAAACCTCAATTTTATTTGAAAACAAAAAAGTATTTTATCAGGTCATGACTTTTCAACCATGTCCGCATCTTGACAGGAGAGCAAGCCTGAAAGGATGATGTACCAAACCAGGCAGCGGTGTGCGGAGTGGCACTCAGAGCTGGCCAAGTCTGCCTCTGCACCTATGGGTCATTACTCAATGATTTACCTAACTCCTAACATCTCTAAGGAAATATTTGCAGTGGAAGTCACCAGAAACCACAGATTGTTTGTCTTGCTCCCCACCAGTTATTCGGGATGTCCTCAATGACATCGCTTGCCTCTTTCCTGCTGTAAAGCTCTATATATGAAGATGCTTGATGCAGGTCATCTTCAGAAGACAGGGACATTGGCTGGAGAGAGCCTCGCACTCAAGAGCTTTGTCAGGTAAAAACAAACTTATTCCTCAGAAAGTGTGCTCTTAGCTTCTACTTCTGCAAACCTGAATGCTTCCCAAAGGAGAACCCTTGATGTTCATTTGGGAGTATTGGCTTTTTAACAAAAATTGTTATTCTTGCCTGCTGTCTGCCTGAATTATGCTCTGACAAGTAAAATGTGCAGCGGCTTTCACTATGAGTTTCTTAAGAACAGACAGGCATGTTCATTGTATTTGCAGTCCTTGAAGAAGAAAGGGTATTTCATGGTTTTCATAAACAATTATCACTTAAATTATTTTTGGTAAAACTCTGTTATCTGTGATAGACTTTTAGCTAAGGTGAATTAGACCTCTCACACTTGTTTTGATCCCTTTTTGATGTGCTATTTACATTTAAATAGATTTGGGGCAATGAAGTTCCTTATGGTTCTTCAGAAAAAAAACTACTCCAAGTTGTAGGTCCCACAGAAATATTTCAATGTCACTGAAACTTTGAAAACTATTTTCTCCTTCTTACAATTCTAGCAAAAAGTGCTTTTATGCAGAGGGAAGCTTCAGATGCTTGATGTTTGTGGAGAGATCATGACATTCAAACAAGGAGATGCTCTCCTTACTAGATATGTTGGTGCATTTGCCCTGTGTAGATGCCGTTGTTTTTCTTTCCGTGACTAGAGATGATCATGTTGTCAGAAACGTCCTGTGTTCCCATCGTGTGGGATACAGGATCTTGTTTCTTGGAGAAATTCCCGCCCAGAACAGATGTGCCCCAGATCGTCCAGATCAGTCACCAACATTCCTCACCGGCACTGAGGGATTAAAATAGGCAACAACCGAACAACCGCTTGCTTTTCACTTGGCTGCTGTGACGGTCGGTCTTTGGAGCAACCGTTGTTGAAGTTCTGGTTCCTCCTGCAGGAAAGTGCCATCAGGAGTTTTACTGTGCCCACCAGTGTGGTGAGGAGGTGGGAGAGATGCCAGCAGCTTCCTCTCTGATTTTATCTCCCCGACAGTCATTCCTCCTTTTTCTTTCCTCCATCCTCCTCTTTCCTCCCTCCACTGGCTTGTGCTCTCTGTCCCAGCATTGCACTGATGGCAATCACTTTCTACAGTTATCAGGACCAAGGATGTCTGCGTTCTGGGCTGTTTTCCTTCTCTGCAGCCTGCTAACCCCTTCACAAGGACTTGGAATAATGTCCTCGGTTGGCAAAGTGGATGTAGATGGTAAGTGTATAGAAGAAACAGGATTTATCTTTTGAGACCAGTTCTGCTCTTTCTGTCTCTTGACCATGCTCAGGAAATCAGAAACTGTCCAGATCCATTCAGCAGTAGTGGCAATGCTGGAAATTTGCATTTATAAAGCACTTTGGAGATGGCACTTCAGATACTTTGCAGTGGCTGGTGCCACCACCTCTGTTGTATAAAGAGGGAGATAGAGGGACAGTGGACGGGAAGGAACAGCCAGGCTGACACAGCATGCTTGTATGCTGAGTCCACATAGTTCACAGTGACCTCTTATCTTTTTTTTCAGATATTAAACATTCACTAGCCAAACGAGACCTCCAGAAGCTTCAGGGTGGTCTCCTTGGCGGCAAGCTGCTCAGTGGTCTCCTTGAAAAAGATAGTCCTCTTGGCAGAGTCCTTGGTGAAGATGGTGCTGTTGGCAGTCTCCTTGGCAGAGAAGGTGCTGTTGGCAGTCTCCTCGGTGGAGATGGTGTCCTTGGTGGTCTCCTCGAAAGAGATGGTGTCCTTGGTGGTCTCCTCGGTGGAGATGGTGTCCTTGGTGGTCTCCTTGACAGAGATGGTGTCACTGGCAAAATCCTTGGCGGAGATGG
>JANXJC010000009.1:32398487-32418690 GCA_027564655.1 Leptodon cayanensis
CCCCCCACTTCACCCCACGGACCCCAGGTCTGCCCCATACCTGTAGCGGGGGCCCCCGGCAGCTCCCTGCCCAGACCCCGTCGGCCCCGGGCAGCAGCCAGGGAGCAGTGCCCCAGCACGCTGCGGGATGCGCTCCCCTCCCCACCTCTCGCCTTTCTCTGTCTCTAACGATGGACAGAAGGTCCCCTGGGTGCATAAAGGTGGCATCGACAGGGGCTGTGAGCTGTCCCCTGCATTTGCAGCAGTGGCATGCACTGCTCGTTAGGGAAATGACGTCTCCTGCTGCATTACTGCTCAGCACAGAGCGCTCGGAGCCGGGGCCAAGTGGCTGCCCTGAGTCCACCTGCAAGCCAGGGCTCTTCTGGAAGAAAAAGAGCTGCCAGGCAGGGGAGGGGGCATTTGCACCCGAGCCCAGCAGGGAATCGCTGACTCCCTTCCTCTCCCCCCAGCACTGGTGCCCCTGGGTTTGCTGGGCAGTATCCAGTACACCGTGTCCAGCCTTCCCCTGGTAACTGGCCAGTTCCTTGAGGTAGACTTGAATGTAAGTCCTGCATCTTCTCCTTCCATCTCTGTACAAGGGTTGGGATATTTCACTTGCGTTTGGGAAAGTCTCCTTGGGCAGCCTACACCTGAGCAGTGGGCTCCAAGGAGGCTGTGGAAAGTTCCGGGAGGTCCCGGCTTGGTGCCCTGCTGTTGCTGCTGCCACTGTCATGGGAGAGTGCAGCGGGGTTTGCATTTCATGAACTTCTGGAGAAGGAAGTGTCACGGGGCCTGACTTGGCGTGGTCGTGCGTGCAGCAATTTCACACTGAAAGAACATGAGGTTAACCATAAAGGCAAATATTGCAAACATTTTGGCCTGTGCTTCCTTCCCCTGTAACTCCAGACTGTCGTCAGGAGAGCAGCAGGAGGCTTGGTGGACTACCCGCTGGGAAAGCCAGAAAACGTCCCCACACCACCACGGGTCCCCATGCCACCCCTGCCACCCATGGCAGACACCAGCTCCTCACAGCTGGGCCTTTCTGTGAACTTCCTCGGCTCGGTGCTCTCTGTGCTGCAGAAGGAGGGTGCCCTGGACCTGGACATCTCCACCGGCACGGTGAGTGGGGAGCACTGCCTAGCTCTGGGTTTGGAAGGACTCGGGGCTGTTGGCCATGCAGCGTGCAGGCTGGTCCCACCGTGCGATGCTTTAGCACCTCTGTACCATCTGCCAGGGTCTCTGCTATCTTAGGGGAAAAAATGTGAGTGAGAGACCATGTGGTAAAAGGCTCATTAGTGGCGAAAGCAGATTCTGCTGAAAACCACCACACACGGAGGCAGCATTTCTCTCTTCTCTGTCACAGTTTCCTGAACTCCCGCCGCTAACAACCTCGACCCTTGGAGCCCTGGTTCCTGCGGTGAGTCCTGGTTCCCCCTTGCACTGCAAGGAACCCGGTCAGAGAAGCAGCGTCCAGAGGTGGGGGAGGTCTCCCTGTCCCTTCCTCCTCAGAGGCACCGTCCCAGACATCCCAGGGAGGTGAACGAGCTCTGACTTGGGTCCAAAACTGGAAACTGCAGCCAGGCCAGAGCCCGGTTTGTCACCCCATCCTCTGCAGCTTCCTCGGGTCACAGAGGAGCCTTGCAGCTGCCCCGTCTGCCTGGATGCGGGGCTGTCTGTGCTCCTCCAGCCAGGACCAGATGCTCTCAGTGGGACTCGGCGTCCACGGGGCTGAGCTCAGGGCTAGCTTGACTTCATTTCAGCTAGTTGAGATATAAACTCATTGGGCTGGAGCAATTCAGGACCAGATCTGCCCCCTGAGAGCAGCACTGTGCAAATGCTGCCCGAGTAGACAGCCTGCTCTGTGGTTCCTGGTTACGGCCAGCAGAAACTTTCCATTTTTGGATATTGACAGATTTTCAAGGCATACCCCGAGTCACGTGAACTGCTGCTGAAAATTGCAGTCCCTGAAGCACCGGTGGTGACCTTGAAGAAAAACAAAGGTGTGATCCAGCTCACAGCTACAGCAGAGGTGCTGGTAATCCACCCAGATGATGTCCAGAAGTCTCTCTGCCTTCTGAATATCGTACGTATGAAGGAACAGCCTGTGCAGAAATTCCTCCTGCAGTTTCCCCCTCCCAGCACGGCAGGCGTGGGGGTGCCGGTAGATGGGACCTGCACCCAACGTGACATGGCTGGGCAAGGGCTGGAGGAGCCACCCCTGCCCTGACCTCTCTGTCTGACCGCAGGACACCTCCTTGCTGGCCTGGTTTTCAGTCAAGGACAACAAACTGAACATTGGCGTCAGCCTGGAGAAGTAGGACGCTGGTCTTCATCTGGGGGGGGTGGCCAGTGGTGGCCATACATGTGGGACCTCCTGGGCTGTGCAACAATGAAGGCACTGACAGGACTGGGTCATCTGAGGGACTGCTTGGATTTCACCCACCTCTGCTTCCTCCTGCAGGGCTGATCTCTCCTTGGTGTCTTCATCCATTGGTGGTTTTGATGTAAGAACACCAGCAGCCTCAGCAATACACGAAATCCATTGCAGAAAGCAATGTGCTGACAGATATTGGCTCAGGAGAAATAAGGGCCAATTACAGTGTAACAGTTGTGTTGTATTTTGAATAGCACCTTTCTTTCACCTCTGGAGATGGATTTTTTTCCATGGATGATCCATGAGCAATTTTCAGAAAAAATCCTCACTGAGAGAGAGAGGTTTTGGGTCAGCAGGACATCCCGCACGTGTCCACAACGTCCCCTTGGGATGCGCCTGGGGAGGCTCATCCCCATGCCTCGTAGGGAATGACGGCAAAAGTTGGGAGGAATCCTGGGCTCCCCTGTCACAAGATACCTGCAGATAGAGCACATTTGGTTTCCAGAGGTGGTTACTGCAGGCAGCTTTAACGCCAGTGGAAAGGGGCCTGTGGAATGGCATTATCTGGGGACTAAAAATTGACCATAGAATGCTTAAAGTCCAATTTCTGTGGAATTGGGAGTTTGCATTAGACAGGTGTGGAGCTGGAGCACCAAGGGTTCAGGTCAGGTTTAGCTGGTGTGAGCGGAGCATCCCCGTGTGCCTGAGGACAGGGTGAGGCCAGGCTGGCCACGGGACCAGGACCATCGATGGCACTAAGCACCCCCCCTCCCTGTTGCAGGTCTCGCGCCTGGAGACGCTCGTTGGCCAGATTTTCGATGTTGCCTTCCTGCCTGCAATGAACAGTAAGGAAGCTGTTATGCCTTGTCCACATATTGATGTGTGCCAGACTGTACGCTATATGACAAGTTTATGCAGGTATAACTTACCTCGCCGTATAGGATAGGAGCCAGTGGGACTGACCTGCACTGACGGGGGGGCTCGTTTCAGATGGCAGCATTTTGCCGGGAGGCGAACCCGCATATCATGAAGCAGGGGCCCCGCAGCCCGCCCTGCGGGGCTGCTTGCTGCCTGCTGCTTTTGCTTGCACGGGCAGGAGAAAATGACAATATGTTTTGCCGACACGCTAAGTCCCATGACACAAAGCCTTTCTGGAGAGCCTTGCACTCGTGGAGGGAGGGTTTGCACACAGGGAGGATGATGGAGCTGGGGACCAAGCCCCGGGCAGAAGCTCGGCAGGGACCCCCCCTCCCGCGGCGCTGAGCTGGGCTGGCTTGTGACCTACAGGTGTGCTGGGAGCAGGGGTTCCCCTCCCCAGGCTGCTGAACGTCGACTTCACCAACGCGGACGTTGACGTCATTGAAGTAAGTGCTTCAGCTGTGCCCCAAGGTTCTCCCGACGGCACCTCAGCTCCGCGCCGGAGCAAAGGCAGCGCCTGTCACTTGCGCGGAGGATGTTCAGAGGGAAGGTAACCCATCTGCTTCACCAGGACCTCATCGTGCTGTCCGCGTGAGCCAGGGACACCGGCTTGGGAAGGGACCCCTGGTTTTCCCCATCCACCCCCGGAGGGATGGGAACCCAGCCTGCCTGAAGGATCCCTACTGCATTTCTCTTAGTACCTAACACAGCAAAACAGCAGCTTGGTCTTTTCCGTGCAAATGTTGCATCCTGCCTGCATTGCTTGGAACAGAAGGAACACAGGTGGTTTTTGCCTCTGAACGTTGTGTTTTGGACTCTTTTGTGGGTGCTCGGAAGGATGTGGGTGTATTTTGTATTCTCGTGCTCAGGTTTAATAAAGTCCAGCCCTCCGTGCAGCCACAGCGGGTGCTCGAGTCTGTGGGGCTGGCCAGCTCCGGTGAACCCCAGGGGCTCAGGACAGACCCCACAGTGCTGGTGACGCCGGCTGCTGTGGGTGGGAGGGCTGCAGCCCCCTGCCCAGTTGCCAAGCCCCGGCTGTGCCCACCCAACACCCAGCTCAGGGTGGGCAGAGAGCTGTCTGCCAGCAACCGCTGCCTTAGACCCAGGCATGTCGGCCTCTTTTCAGGGCCTGGATCCAAAGCCGTGGGGTCTCTTGGTCATCTTGAGGACCCCTCAACACCATCACCTGCCCTGGGCTTTACTGGGACTTTGTCCTGGGAGCTCTCAGGGACACGGGTGTAATTCACCCATTGATGCCTGTGAACTCTGCATGAACTGCACAGTTTATTTATGCACGAGCTCTTTCCCGCGGTTCAGCTGCCTGTTGAAGCAATGAAGCCTTTGCTAATTTAAGGCTCTAAAGCCGCTTCCTGCTCCTGGGGTGAAAGGGAGTAGCTGGGATGGCTGTAATATTGCTGCCTTTGAGACTGTCCTGCCCCTGTCTATTCCAGATCCACCCTGAAAACCATCTGGAATGTCAAACTTGGGTTCTTCTGTCATCTTTCATGTTCCTTTTCCTTCTCCTCTGTATTTATTTCCCCATTTTCTTTTATTTGTTGTCTCTCAAGCCCCCTTTAAATTGCCAAGATCTTTCCTGGAGGCAAAGCCATCTCCTGCTTACCTCTGGGTGACAGGCAGTTTTCACGGCGCATCTGGTATGCCATAAATCCACATGCTCTTTGGTTTGTGGTAGCTTTTTTTTTTTTTAATATCAGCCTTGTGCTGTTTCTGTATGTAATTAACTTGTTGGGAGGTAATTGCTCACCTCTCACTGTCCTCAGACTCTCGTGCTCTGCTGGATATGATGGAGCATCCCCTGGAGCGGAGCTGCCCCGAACCATCCCGGGGATCCTCTGCTCGGGCAGAGACCTGGGAGCACCCCAGCCCCCCGTGGCATCCTCCTTCGCCCGGCTGCTCTGAGGTTGTCCCATAGTAACCGCAATGCTCGCGGGGTGCTCTGGGGTCTGCATGTCCTGTGGAGATTTGGAGATGCAGAGGAGAAGGGGGGAGAACGAGGGATCACAGATTTCCACCTCTCTGCCTCGGCAGTGAGAGCCGCCCTGGGCTGGACACGGCTGCCGCCGCAGCTGCGAGCTGGTACCCGCTGCTGTCTGCGAAGCACGGCACCGTCCGCACCACGGCCACGCCGGGCACCCACGGCACACGTGGGTCTGGCGACCGCTCTGGCGGTGGGGTCTGGGGCTTTCAGCGGGGCTGGGTGTGCGGGGAGGGTTTGCAGCCGGGGGCTGTTGGACGCTAGCACCCTCCTGCTCCGCTCTGGGCCGCTTTGGGAGAGCAAAGCGAGAGAGATGCTGAGTAGCTGCGAGCAGCAGCAGCCGCCTGCGCCACGGCCCGCGTCCCTGCCGTGGCCAGCCACCATGGGACACGTGCAGGGAGCTGCGTGGCGCTGGGCTGGATGGGGTCCGATCCAGAGCATCCCTTGCCCGGGGACGTGAGCCCCTGCCCCGGCACCCAGGGGCTGTGGGCGTCTGGCCCTGCTGGACCCTCGGACTTTGCTGCCCCAGACATGCGTTGTCTTGAGAGGCAAAGGGGGCAGGAGGGGACAAGCCCTGGGGAGCGGGGTGGCAGCGTGCCCCGGCCTGGCACCGGCACCGCACCCAGCCCGAAGGGACGGGGGTGAGCCGCTGGGCTTGCTGGGTGCCGCTGGCCACGGTCCGGCACTGCTACGTGCGGCGTTCGGGGTCAGGCCGGTGCAGGGTTCACACTTGAGAGCCAGCGAAGAGGAACTATCCCTGCTTCATCTTTCCCTGGACTTTCCTTGTTCCTGCAGTTCGGGTGTATAAGAGCTGCTCCTGCCAGCTGCCGCCGCAATGCCATGGGCAGCGGCACCGCAACTTCAAAGGGCTCAGGTAAGTGGCATTAAGGTACCGTGGCCACGGAGCTCCTGCTCCCATTAGACGACCTACAGCAAAGTGTAACTTGCCTTTAAAAGCAAGAATTTTAATGATGTTTTCCTTTGATTTCTGTAGCAGCATTTAATCTTTTATGAAAATTAATTTTTAAAGCTAGTAGAGCTCTTGCTTGTCAAATTCCATGTTTATTTTTGTTGTCGTTAAGTTTGTTATAATGACTAAGCTAGCAGAAATGACTAGGATTTTTTTTCATGATCTTGGTGTCCAATTCAGGTCAATTTTCAGCTTATCAGATCTCATCTCAGCTGGTATAAAACAAAAGTGTTTATCTGCAAAGCCATACGTGGATTTTGCATGTGAAAATGTTGAGCTTGCTTAAATGCATGTGACCAAGGAGGTAGCGACCAAATAGATATTGTTAATAACTGCGGAGATAGTTGTCTACTTTGTCACGTATTCTCTCTAAGAGCTCTTCTAAAAGACCTGACAACCATTTTAGTATCCTTTTACAATGCTATGCACGTCTTGCAGAGACCCTCCAACAAATCCCACTGATTTTATTTGACACGATTTTCAATAGAAGCTGCTCAAGCCTCTATCTTTCTCTCCTGTTCAATAATCACAGCTACAGTAGCTGTGCATCATTACATGCTGATCAAAGGGAAAATGTAAAAGACAGTCTAGTGAATTAAAGTCTAATTTAATTGTGCTGAGAACTGTCATAGAGGGATTTTTTTAAAGTATCTGGAACAGATAAAGAAGTTGTTCAGTCTGACCTAAATAATGTTATTTCTCAGTGTTGAACCTTTGCAATCCGCAGCCCATACATTGTTTTTCTCAGAAGAGACAAGGTGGGGTGTCTGGCTCAGGACTGGGCTGTGCAGGCGGGTGCTCCTTTAAACTGGGGCCTACGGCAGTGCTTCAGCGGATGCCTCTTTTTACTTCTTTGCAAATACCTGCCTGTGCATAAACAAACACTCCACAGCATTGGTTGCAACCCCAAGAAGTCCAGCTTGTGCGGGAACATGAGGTCCTTGAAGGTGTTTTCTTTTGACTAGAAGCAGATCAAATACAGGGAAAAATGGGCTCTTTTCATAGCCTGAATGGAGCAAGATGAGAAAAACAAACAACCTGCCCACGGAAAAGTGAGTCTGATTTTGGCTGCGCTTTGAGCTTTAATAACACAAGGTGTTCTTCATAACAGGGAGGAGGACACAACTTTGACACACGCCATTTTTTATTCGGCTGTGCCCCTTTGAGTGTTCTTCTTTCAGGGCCATTTCGGAGTGGTCGGAAGCCATTCGTCTCTCTCACTATGAGGTTCTCCTGCTTCATCTCCATCTCTCTTGCTCTCTTTAAAATGGTATTTCCTCTCTCCAAGCTTCCCTGTGATGTCAGGCACCCAGCACTGGAGCAGGGTAGCCCAGCGGGGCACGGAGACATCCATGGCTCTGGAACAGCACGTCACCGTGCTTCAGTTGCTTCCTGATACCCAGAAGCGGTTTGACCTTTCTGGGTGGGAAAAAAAGTGCTGCGGGTCTGGGCTGGTCCCCCGGAACTGGGGGGATGGTGTGTGGGGGCTGTATGTCCAGGGGGAGCCTGCCCCACCACCCCCGGGCGGCACACATGAAAGATGGAGAGTCGGACTGGTGCCCAGGCTGCTGATTCCCATGTCGTGGGATCGGTGCTTGGGCTGATGTGGGTCTCCCCACAGGTGCCGGGTCAGGAGATGCTGCCCTTCTGGTGTCTCGTCCTTCTCGGGGGCCTCCTGCCCCCCTCCCAGGGCCTCGTCAACCTGGGCAGTGTCCTTGGGCTGAGTCCAGCGCAACCCAAAGACGGTGAGCTCGGAGGTTTTCTGCATTTCCCAGGGGAGCATCGTGGCACAGGCAGCTGCACGCCCACCTCAGTCCCGGTGTGTCCTGTGCCACATCGGGCTCGTGGAGCATCCCCCTGCTCCTCGGGGACCTGCCTCCCGGCAGCCTCAGCTCCATGGGGAACCCAACTTCGCTCAAGGGTGCTCGGGGGTCCCTGTGAGACCTCACGAGCCGGTCAACCTAACGTAGCTGAACCAACCTTTCTTGTCAATGAAATCTGTCCCACGGTGGAAGTCTGAGGAGTAACTGGGACTCCCTTGGTGCAGGTCTGCTTGGTACTGGTCTTCTTGGCAGTGAAGGTCTCATCAGCCAAAAAGGTGGATTGCTTGACACAGGCCTTCTTGGTAAAGGTGGGCTACTTGGTACCGGCCTCCTTGGGAGAGGAAGTCTGAGTGGAGAAGAAAGTGGAGGTCCCCTTGGTGCGGGAAATTCATCCAGCAGATCTGGGGTCCTTGGCACAGGCCTCCTAGGTGAGGAAGGACTACTTGGCACGGGTGTGCTTGGGAGAGGAGGGCTTCTGGGCAGTCAAAGCCAGAACAGTAACGGAGGTCTAACTGTTGCAGGAGGACAACCTGGCAGCAGTGGTCTGCTCGGCACAGGCATCCTTGGTGGAGAAGGCCTTGGCAGTGCTCTCCTTGGCAGTGGCCTCCCCAGCAACAGCCTCCTTGGCAATAAAAGCCTTCTTGGAGAGACGGGTCTGCTTGGCACAGGGCTGCTTGGAAAAGGAGGTCTCCTAGGCAATGGAAATCTGCTTGGTCTCGATGGTCTTCTGGGTGAAGGAGGACTGCTGGGTGAAGTTGAACTGCTGGGTGATGGAGACCCTCGCAAGTCAACACGCTTCGCCTGGTAAGTCAGAGCAGAAGCACAGCAGTGGTGCTCACTGCAGGGTAAGCAAATAACGTCCAGAGGATGGGTTCCCCCAAAGGGGTGCTCCAGGGGACCAGATCCTCCCTGTCACACAAACCACCAGTCCTGCGCTTGTGAGGAGCTGCGATGGGGGAAATTCCAACCAGAGACAGGAAAAGTCTTCTCCACGGGATGATGTGATACTGCGATGGGCAACCCAGGAGGTGGAGGAATCTCCATCCTTGGAGATGGTCGAGACTCAGCAGGACACAGTCCTGAGCAACCTGATCCTGCTTTGAAGTTGGCTCTTCTTGGAGCGGGGGTTGGCCCTTCCCCACCTTCATTTTTAACTGGGAATATCCACATAGGTAACAGGTCAAACGATGAGCAGGAGGAGGTGGGACTGTAGGGTCTGGTCCTGCTAATCCTGCCATCTCAAGTGGGTTTGCTTCTGTGTCAACCCCCAGGTTGAAGGTGCTGAACTTTGAGAACATCAGAGTATCGTGGAAGGTCCTTCGCGGTGGCGAGCTCGTGCTGAACCTGTACTCGAAGCTGATGCTCCGCTTGCCAGGGTGAGCAGGGCTGGTGAGCGAGACAGTGGAGCAAGGCCATGGGGGCCTGAAGGTGCTGGGGAAGATGGGACGTTCCCAGGTGCTGGAGAAACGTCCCCAGATGCTGAATGAGGGGCTGGTGAGGAAAGCTCTGCGCTGTGCTGCTGTCTCTCCCTGGGGACATTTCCAGCTGTCCTCACTCCAGAGGCATGGTCTCAGTCTTTGGTGGCTGGCAGAGGCAGCAACCCTCCTGTGGACAGGGTGTTGGAAGGAAAGTGCCAAGAAGGCTCCATGCTCCTTCGTGTCGACTTGTCCTTCCTACCCTGAAGTCACAACTGTCCTGAAAAACCCTCCATGCCTGTTTGCACACTGAGACTTCAACGATCTGCTCACAGGACCAGGAGCCTGGTGGAAGTCCTGAGACTAAAACATTGCCCCAGCCGAGCCCAAGCTTGCACTTAGCCACAGATAACTGCTCTTCTGTGCTGATTTGGTTTCCTCCATAACCCTCCAAGCTACTTCCTTATTTTTCAGGATTTTTCGCTTTCTGAGCGGATCCTCGGTAGAAACAAACATCACGTCACACATCGCACTGACCCAAGACACCCCCGGTGACCTCAAGTTAGTGATTAAGGATTGCAGCAACATGCTCCGTGGCTTCAACGTCAACCTGCGGAAGGGGTGAGTGTGGGAGCGTTCACCACCACCGGGCTCGTGTCATGCACCGAGCAGTTGCTCACAGAAGTCCTGAGGAGATCTGCAAGGACAGATCCATCATACACAGGAGCTGAGCCTGACCTCCCTGGGCTTACCTGGGGCTCAACTGTGGCCCCTGGCATAGGGCTGCACTTCGTGCTGGAGGCAGGTTTCTCCATCCCTCACCTCCAAGCTCCCCAGCCGGGCTCTAGCTGCCAGATTTGAGACCACCCAGTACTTCACAGAGAAGGTTAATTCAGCGAAAATCTCAGAGGCAGCATGCAGGGTAAATGGCAGCTCCATTATCCAGCCATGAGGAAACCATGGGATTTTCTCATAGAAAAGCCAATTTATTTTGAGAAACCTGCAAGGGGATGGGATATTGGTATGTGCATGGGGAAATAGTTAAAATAATGGGCAGGACTAGCCGTGGGTTAGCTCTTTCTTTGCAAATTTGCAGTGGGGCAAAATTTCAGTCTCAAATCTGGGCACAGATTTACACTTTAACAATCAGTTTTTGAGAACCAGATAACAAAGTCCTGAGCATCTATAATTCCTGCCAAAGCCTGGGGGAGCTGTGGGCCTGCAGCATCTTTTAACATCAGCGATAGATAAGAGAAGACAACGGGCACGGCGCTCACAGCGCTGCAGCCCAGCAGAGGAGTTCAGATTTGTCTTGATGCTGAGCCTTGGGTTTTGACAACTTCCCTGGTAATTTTTGTCTGTCTTTTTCCCTTTCCAGCTTCTTCACCAATCTGGTGAGCAGTTTGCTGAACTCTTCTCTTCAGTCTCTCGTACCTGCGCTGGTGAGTGCCTGAAAGTCCTTCGCTGTAAGAAGCTGCACTTCAGCTGAAATTAGTGCTCTTGCCATAATTGTCTAGCAGATTTATGCACACATACATATATATATATATGTGCATGCCCAGACGTATGCTCACATCCCATAAGTGAATTCCGCAAACTTCCTTGATCTTTCTTACAATCAGAATTTTTTTGTTAGAAGTAGTTCAAATTCCATCATGCAATGTTACGGGATAATTTGTAACCAATTGCTTTCTGAAACGCCTTCTGGTATCGAGACGGTGTGGTAAGCAGAAGTGACAGTCTCACTTAGAGAAAAGGTGCTTGTTAGAAAATCTTTTATTCTGCTAAATGGAATCTGTGCCATTTTGAGAAGAGGGCTGAACAATTTATATTGCTCTTTTTCCTTGGAGGAAACTATGCTCTAGGAGCTGATGGTTCCATCTTGATTTAAAGTCTGTGAAACTCAAACGATGTTAGGGAAACGCATTGCTACACCCATGATATTCTCACCAAGGTTGTGCCACTTGTTACCGTTGCAGCTTTGCCCATTAATGAATATTTGGGTCAGCATCATCAATATTAAGCTACAATTCCTCAACCGTAAGTTGTTAAATTTTTCCTTTCTATATTAATTTTTAGAGTGACACTTGAGTCTTGCGTGTCTAGCCATCTCCACAGGCAGCGGGTGTCCTCAGAAGAGCTGGAGCCATGAGAGAAGCAGTTGCTCTGCACTGAGCAGGAGCAGCTCCGCTCCGCTGGCAAAGCTGCTGTGGATGGCACAGTCCTGGCTCACCTCCCTGCTGCCTGACATCATGAAAGCATCACGATCCTGATGTGTTTGTGGTTGTTTTTCTAACTGGGGACAGACCCAAGCTGCTGCCAAGAGAGGTGGCTCTGCCGGACCCCCAGTTTGCAGCCCTGCAGAGCCGGGAGGTTTTCCCTCCCCAGCTCTGTTCACTTTGAATCCTGCACAGACGCAATTGCTGCTTCATTGCAAGCAACCTTGTCCCCATGTACCCAAAACATTTCCCATGTGATGAGAGGTGCACCAGGCAGCTCCAGGACAGTGGCTTTCATGGGAGCCTTTGAATCCCGGGAGGTTTGAGACCTGCAGGAAGGGTGAGGGGTTTTTCCTCCTCTGGTGCTGGGGACATCGCCAGGTGAGGACTACGCTCTCCCAGCCTCTGCCAGATGCTCCACTTGCCGGCGCGGATCCAGGCAGGCAGAGCACTCCGGCAGGCTCCTGGCAGGCAGCCGGCTCTGCCCAGCCCTGACGGCCTCTCCCTCTCCTCAGGTGTCGTCTCCTTTGGGCTCCTGGGGAAAATCCACTCTGCCCTCTCCAATTTGCCGCTGAAGTCCGGGCAGTTCGTGGAGCTGGATTTGCAGGTACGGCCCTGTCCCATCCCTGGTCCCCCTGCCCTCCTGCCTGCCGCAGGGGCTGCAGTCACAGCCTGAATGCTGCCTTGTTTTTCCGCAGAATTCCCCGTTCCCAAGCGCCTTCGTCAACTGGCTCCTTCAGAGTAAGTCCGGCCCCAATGCTGCGATGGGGATCCCCGCTGGTGTCTGCGAGCCACAAAGGGGCAGCAGCCACAGAAGCAAGGCTGCGCGGGGGGATGCAGCCCTGGCGTGGGTAGTGGCCAAGCGCAGGGAATGGGTCCCCATGGCCCTGGGCTGCAGCCGAAGCCGTGGGGTGCTGACGTATCTCAGGGCGGTCCCACAAAGTGCTTGCACCCCACAGCAGTGCTGTGGGGCGGTCAGGGTCCCTGGTCCTCAGAGACATGCCCCAGCTCCGGCACGGGCAGGTTTACCCATGAGCGGTGGCTGCTTTGCCGCGCTTGGTGGCTCCGGGCGTACGGTCGTGAGACACAGTCTGCGCGCTCCTACTTACACCCTGCACAGCCCCGGAAAAGTCACTTCACCTCTCATAAAAGGATTTAATAATATTTACTTAATAGGAGTGAATAATGGTCCTCAGGATGCTGCGAGGATTAATTAATATTTGCAGAGGTGATTGGAAGAGCTTTCAGCTTCATATGTATGCAAAGTTAATATATAGAGGAGGGCAGGAAGAGTTGGAAGCCGTCCCAGCTTCCCTGGAGGCGTATTCCTCAGGGCACTAAATCATCTCTGCCCATAAAGCCGGGGGCTCTCAGGCCGCCGGCACATCAGGCACCGCGGAGCCCGGCCCCATGGGTGGGAGCTGCCAGGGCTCAGAAGGGCCGGGGGGGCTGGGGGCCGGACTGCACTGACCTGGGTCTCTCTCCCCCAGTCATAGGCATCGATCCCGGGAGCATCGCGTAGCCGTGGGGCCAGCAGCACTGTGGGGTAAGGACCATTTGCTGACTGGAGACCTGGCTCAGAGCTCTGCTGCCAGATGTGCCGGTGCCGGCGCCTGGGCTGGGTGAGACGAGCCCACCAGGGCTGACCCTGCTGCCTGGTAGCAGGGGGTTGATGGGGGAGCATAGGGCTGCTGCTCCAAGTCCCTGTGCTGCCCAAAACCTCAGCTCCAGCATCCCCCCAGGTGCCCCCATGGGCAATTCCCACCGCTCCGCCCCGAGGAGGAGGAAGGAAGGAAGGAAGATGACTCAATACAGAGAGAACAGATGTGAAAATGAAGAAACCCAACCAAGAAAATACACTATTTCTTCTGCGTTACCTTTCAGCCTTATCAGCCTTTGGTGTCTCCGTCCAGCCCAGGGTTAGCCAAGCTGATGGTTATCTGTGCCGACGGCTAGCCGTGCCAATGGTTATCTGTGCCGACGGCTAGCCGTGCCAATGGTTAGCTGTGCCGACGGCGCTGCTGGCAGTGGAGCCAGAGGTAGGAGCCCTGGATCATGCCCGTGTGCCCTCCCGGCTGTCATGGCCATAAGCCACTCGTTACAGCAATCACTGACAAAGGCATTGCCCTGACCCTCCAGTCCTTCCTCACGCACACCCGAGTTTTGCCTGGACTGGGGCTGTGGTTCGGGCCAGCTCAGTACTGGGCACAGAGGAGCCTTTCCTGGTGCTGGACCAAGACAGCCCGGCTGGCGGCAGCGACTTGGTCCCTGTGCAGCCACCCCATGGGAATTTTGTGAGTTTGCACCAACTGCACCAAATTCCCATGAAGGGAAGAGAGAAAAGGGACAAACGCTGATGAAGTGTAAATGCTTTGTCTTTGCTCTTCTTCTGCTTCTTGATTAGTTTACTATTTCAAAAGGAAATTTTGCTGTTTCCAGTGATTTCATACTGTTAACAAGAAGGCAAAAAAGGCCTGCAGTCTAGTCCAGACGTGTACTTAGCTGATTTGTTCCCAAACAGTTATGCTTTGAACTGATCAGAGTAAATGCTATCCTGTCTTGTAATCTCCAAGTGGATTTGGATGTGTTGCATTGTGGGTGAGGTGGATTCACATCCCTCCTGTTACTCCTTAGAATAAAAAGGATTTTTCTTCATCTGCATTCAGCATGCGATTTGGTTTCTTTCCAAACTGCTGAAGAATTTTTGCATTTGCAAGGGTTTTGTTATTTATCTCTCCTATCAGCTACAGGAGTAACTCACATGCAAAGAATATTTAATAGATAAGTCTGCTGGAAAGGTGGGGAACAACAATGAGCTGCAGCCCCAGAGCCGGGTCTAAGCCCTGCCCAGCCCTGTCAGACCCATGCTTCTTGCGTAATTTAAAGTAGCTACAGAAATGTGGTCAATGTGAGAAATAAATATTCCCCTCATTTGTATTTATGCAGATTTATTCTGCCCTTGTCCCTGAGCTGCTGGTTCGTTTATTCTCTGTTCCCGCTCCCCGCTTGTTGCCAGTGAGCTGGGAGCTGTTTGACATGAACAAACAGGTCCCTCATGCCCTGCTGGGGCAGCGCCCCCCCAGGCTGGGGCCAGGACCCCCAGGACCCTGGGGGTGAGCGGCTGGTGAGGGCCAGCGAGCTCTCGGGCGCAGGAGGAGCTTGCTCCCGGCCACGGCAGCTTGCTGGCTGCTCCTCGCATCGACACACGTCCTGGGGGGGGCTGTGCCACGGCCCCCGCGCAGAACGGCTGCACGGCGAGAGCTGCTGGGGCCAGTGCCAGATCCCCGAGCCCTGCAGCCTCCAGAGCCGCCGGCACGGCGCCGTGTGCCGCCGGCCGCTTCCCAGCGCCCATGTTGGCTCTGCCGGGCATCCCCGATGGAAGCACCAACACCCTCCTCTGCCTCTGCCCACCACGGGTCCCTCTGCTCCTACCCAGAGCCCTGTCCCACGAGCGTGGGGGAGACCCGGTCCCGTGAGCTGTGGGTTTGCAGACAGCATCTTCCCCAGTGCCCCCCCTCCCAGGGTCAGGGCTCCTGCTCCCATCCCGCTGCCTTGGCCGGAGGACGGGACCTGCTTCTCACCTGACATTTACACTTGACTTTGTAGTTTGTCATTCCAGCCGGTAACGTCTGCTGCCGTCCCTGGCCTCTGCAGCTGGCACTGGTGCTGTTCCAAAACTTCACACCTGAACTGGTTTTGACAGAAAGTGTTTTTTTGTATTAAATTGGCTCTGTGCAGAAACCACAGCTCTGCCAAGCAGCAGTGGCTCTGGGGAGGAAAGGCCCAACTGGGGGAGTGAAGAGCTCCTGTGCAGCTGATCCAAGAGTCAAGTGTTTCAGCTCAAGTTCCCCACAGAATTATTTGATTTGTGAGCAAAAGCTTTCAGATTTCTTTCTTTTTTTTTTTTTTCATGAAAGAACATAATTTTCATTGGGGAAAGACCATTTTCCTGTAGCCTAACCTATAGCTCCTGCATACTGTGGCTGACTGCTCAGGAGTCTAAATGTTTCTCTAAACACCTCAGAGTTTCCTGCTGCCATTTTCACAAGCTGATGGGGTGACTGAGGTGCCTCCGATGCCCAGGGACTCGAGCCCAGCCTCTCCTACTGCGCCTCTCTCCTTTTACCTGGCTGCGGCTGCCTGTGAGCGAGTGATACCCTGAGTAGCCCGATCTTGGTGGGGGGCAGGGTGCCGCCCCCCCCCCAGCCAATTAAACACAGAGGTAACGATGCTATTGAGACATGGGCATTAAGCACCACCAGGCTGCAGCCGGCGCATCCCTCCTACCTCTTGCAATGGACACTGACGCGCTGGGGGCTCCGGGAAATTGAACTTTATCCCAATGAACTGCGTGTGCTCAGCAGCACGAAGGTGAAGAGCAGACGGACGGACGGATGTCCTTCGATGGCGGCAGCAGAGCTGCGAGGGGAAGGACAGGGATGGATGGCATTGCCTTGGCCCAAGCTGCCTAATACGTAACACCTCGTTGGGCACGTTCGGTTTCCAATTCCTAAGGAAACAGAAGGAGCGGGATTAAAGAAAGTGCCAGTTCCCAACCCAGGCTCACTGGCTGTGAATAATTGCAAAGACAGGTGTAAAGGTTTCCTCAGTAATCCTAGACCCAAAATGCCAAAAAGCAAATCCTTCCAGGCGGGGTGCTGCCATCGGGGTGGTTCCCACCTCTGCTCCCACAGGCAGCACCCGCCTCGCCAGCCTGCACCAGTCTGACATGCCAAAATTAATGTAAAATGGTGCCACAGGGGATGTCCCTGCCGCTGGCACCGCCTGGCCCCGGTGTGCAAGGGCAAGTGACCCTAGGACGGCTCAGACCCCCCGCGAGCCCTGTTTGCAAGAGCACCGATGAGGTTTTGTGCAGGATTTCCCCCAGCCAGCGCCCAGGGGCATCACAGAGGAGTCGGGGGCACCCAGGGGCTCCTCTTACCCTGCTCGTTCCCCCCGCGGCGGCTGGGACACACGGCCCATCCTTTGCTGCTGGCAGGAAGGGTCGGCGTGTGGCCGGCCGGCAGAGCTGCGCGGCCGGAGCCCGGCCGAGGTCAGCAGTGCCCGGCCGAGCACAGCTCGGAGCCATGCCAGCTCCCCCCGCGCGGCAACACCTCCACCTGTGTTTGCCTTGGCGGGTTTTGCTCTGACGGCACACCAGCCCGCTCTCATCCAGCTTCTGTTTGCACCACAGAAAACCACGAGGTCTGGGACTGCCGGGTGAGGGTTTACTTTGGCCCGTCTAAATGCAAAACCAAAGCCCCGAAGGCAAACAGCAGCCTCCGCTTTCCTCTTTTGTAACCTGCTCCGTTGTACAAGAGCACCCAGCCCTACCTCAAGCGAACACGGGTGGGACAGCGGGACTGGCGGGTCTGAGCATGTCCCAGGCTGTCCCACCGGAGGAGGGGAGGAAAGAGCCCTGGGAGGACGGAGAGAAACCCGTCACCTGCAGCCGGGGCAGGGAAAGGCGCCTGGCGAGGGGAAGCGGCTGGCGAGGACGAGCGCTGCGGATGCCAGCCAGCTGCGGGGGTTCGGTTTGTCCCCCAGCCCCGGCACATCGTCCTGCTGCCTGGAGGATGCCGGGTCTCTGGCAGCTGGTACCGCTGCTCCCGGCGGGCCCGTGCTGTGCTTTCTTCTGAGCGTGGGACGGGGAAAATTTTCCCAGTAGGAGGGCTTTTCAAAATGGAGTTTTGATAAGAAAACATGGGAAGAATCTTTTTTTAAAATGTCAGAACATTTCCCTTTTTTAAGGAGAAACTTTTTTGAAATGCTTACCGTTTTGTTCTGATAGCTTCAAAGAAAACCTCCCGCTATTCTTTTTTAAAGTTCCTGTAAATAAATAACAGAAGGACAACATTAAAAAAAAAAGAAGAAACAGGTTAAAAGATGAGGCTAAACAACCCAAAGAGAATGGAGCAGCTTGTTTAGGCTCAGAAACCCTGTATCAGCTTGACCGAAAGTGAATCTTGTTTTTGTTTCTGTGCTTCAGCCATTACCCTTGGCATCTTCATGGATGCAGAAAGGGGAGGAGGACAATTCTGTCTGGCTTTTCATTTTCACAGCAGTGCGCTGAATATTAATCAGCCTAAACCCAGTGCTGTAGGCACTGCTGCAAATTACTCGTTCTGCAGTTGGCTGTAGTTTGCTGTGTAATTTTTGCATGCAAGCCAACAGCAGGGGCTGGGCAAGCTAATTCTCCTCTGCGACCTGACTTTGCAGATAGCAGACACACCATGAACAGGGGTGTCCCTGAAGCACCCTGATAGCTCTATTAGAAATGCCACTGTACATCAGGCTGTTGTCATACCAGGGTTTCCTTTCACGGAATCGGGCACCTTTCTCCTCCTAGTTAATGCGAGACGTATACGTAGGGAAATGAGGTTTGTTCTTGCATTAATCCTCTCCCCACGCGGCCAACCCGGCCCCGCTTTCCACCCCTACCCTGCCTTGCCCTGTGCAAGCAACTCCTGGGAATGAAGCCCAGGGAATGCATTTTCCTGGTCTTAAGGAGACTTAGGAGATTTGGGTGTTTTCAACACCAATGGGCTTTGCTTTTGACACCGCTGAACGTACAATAAGAAAATCCCTGAAGCCGAAGGCACTCGGCCAGGCTGGCAGCCCTGCCCGTCCCTGTGCTCCCGGGGCAGCAGCAGCTCCCACCAGCCCAACTGCCAGGGAAGGTGGCTCTGACCCAGCAGGAACAGAGATCCCGGTCATGGGCCCCTTGAAATAACGTGAAATAATTCACTTCCAATTTCCTAGAGGAAGTTCTGCTAACAGGGATGAGAACCTGCCAGGCACATGAAGCACTGCACCATCCCCCTGCAGCTGGCACATTACAATATACCACGAGCATCGATTCACTGCACGGTGCTCAGATCAAGGGCTTCTGCTGCCAGGGGAGGAGGGCATCAGCTTTGGCCACGCCAAAAAAAGCTTTCCCCTCTGCAGGTCAGCAGCTGACATTGGCTCAGCCAAATTACCATGTGCAGTGCTGTGCTTCCACTGCACTGTCATCTTTTCCCCAGTGGAAAAACAAGTTCCCGAATTTCCCCGTTAGCAGTTGTATTTGCAGTGCGAAAGAGAAGCCGCGGTATCTCCCACACAGCAAAGGTTTGGGGGGGCAGAAGGGGCCTGGGGGCTCCCTGCGACGCGGGGGGCTTCACACGGGGTGGCTGTGCTGCTTGAGTCCGTCCTGCAGCACGCAGTACACAGCTAAGAGAGGCCATCTCCCAACTGAGGGCTGCTTTGCTCTCCGAAATGCTGACATTTTAGGCAAAAGGCTGTTTTGAATCCTACTTTGTTGTTTGTGAGTTCTCCAGGTAAAACATCAGCATTCCTGTTAATCTCCATACCAAACACTGAAGCGTGGATCACGAGCAGACACTCAGCTCAGCCCATGTCCCCACGGTTTGCTGCTGCTGCTCCAGCTCTCCCCACATCCCGGAGCCACCCTGCCCAGTCCCCGTCCTTGTGCAGGTCGCAGAGCACCCTGGGGTACCGCAGCGAGGATGTCCTGAACACCCAGCACATCCCCCAGGCACGTCCCTGATGAGATTTCCGAAAGCGAAGGAGGACTTGTATGGGAAATAGGAGCTGAGAGGTGCCTCTAGCACTGGGGCTATCGCCCAAGGGCCGGAGCTGCTGCCCGGGCGCAGGAGCGGGCACACCGAGAGCTGGGAGGGGAGGGAGCCTGCGACAGAAAGTCTTTCTCGCTTTTTCCCAGAGACAGTCCGACAGAGCTGTCCAAATGAATTGCACCACCTTTGCCTCACGAGAAGCATTTTACTTACTGTATTGACTCACGCTCTTGAGAGCACCCGGCGTGGCAGAGCTCAGCCTGGGATCAGAGGGGTGCAGAGAGACCGAGCAAGGGGGTGCGTGGCCGTCCCCGCCAGCCCCATCACCAGTCCATCGCCCTTCCCTGCACACACAGCTGGACGGTGGGCACCGGGACACTCCATGGGTGCCTCTGGCCGGCGTCTGACCATCTTCACATCCCTGATCCATGCCTGACTATTAAATAACTCAGCCAGCAGAGGGAAAAAATATCTGGAAGATATAGAGCCGTTAATGAAAAACATCAGAAAATAGATATCAAGTAATGACGCCACGATGAGAGCTTATTAATAGGAAAGTCTGAAGATAAAACTAATTTAAACCTGATGAGACAGGACATCTCATCTTCAGGAGAATGAGAAGTCAATAGTTAGCTGTCAGTAAAGGAAATAAATTGCTCACAAGGGAGGAGGGAAAGCCACAGGACTCCCAAGCCCCAGAGAACAGCAGTTACTGTGACAGACTTGTAAGATACACACTGAATTCACAAAACCCTGAAAAATTGGAGCTGCCATTCACCATCAGCACCTCTGTCATTGACATTCAGTTCACAGCCCAGAAACGCTCCAGGAAGGCGCATTGCCATGGGGGGGGTCTGGAGGCAGACGGAAACCCCAACCCCGGCGCTGCCAGCGGGAGCGGGTGCTGGGTGGGCTGCAGAGCAGTTTGG
>JANXJC010000009.1:32418699-32431651 GCA_027564655.1 Leptodon cayanensis
GGGGCGGGGAGGACACCAGGGGGGGACACGGGGGAGGGGGGTAGGACCCGGCAGCTGCCCGCTGCTGCGATGGAGAGCCTGTTGCGTTTCCAGCACAGCAGAGTTCATCGCCAGCTGCAAAGGAGCCGACATAACCTTCCTGCTGCAACCTGACTGCAGCCAGTTCCAGAAAGGACTGAACTAATGATACAACTAATTTTAGAAATGGAAAACATTTTTAAAAGTTCTTTATGTTGCATTAAATCCCTAAGCTTTATACAAAGAGCTAGCTTCAGCAATGGTGATGAAGAGCCACCAAAGGAAACCTCCATGGACCCCCAGCCCACAGCAGTGCTGCTGGAGGGAGGAGGAGCAGGCCTGGGGGAAAAGAGCTGGCAAGTGCATGAAGCCTGTCTGCTGAAGTGAAAACCCATGAGAAAAGGGAAGGAAAGCATTTCACCCCCGGCGCAGCCCGGCAGGCTGCTTGGCACATTGCTCAGAGGCAACGCGTCTCGTCACCTGCCACCGCTTCAGCAGAGCGGAGGTCTTCGGTTGACCTAAAGCAAACTGTGCTTACAAGCTGCCATCAGGGAAAACGTCAGTCTTTCCCTCCAGCTTCATTGATATGCAGAGGGAAAACAGATTGCGGACCACTGGTGGTTCTGGGGAAGGATGTGACACACCACAGCCGGCTCTGGCACTGGGAAAAGCCCAACTGCTCAGAGAGAAGGGAGTAAGGCTGCGTAGGAGTAGTGTAGACAACGATGGGCATCTATTTTGGAATTGTCCTTAGGCCAATAAACGGCAGTGAGGAGCGGATGAACACTGGCTCAGAGCGCCCGCTGCCGTCTGTCCCTCCTCTCCGTAAGCACAGCCAAGACCCGAGGACAAAGAGGTTCGCTCCTTAGGGCTGTGTGATGGGGGTGCAGAGAACAAACGGGCTCTTGTTCTCTCTGGCAGGGACCTTTCTACCACGTGAAGCTCTTTGTGTGTTTGTGGTGATGTCCGGCCTCACTCAACACACACTGCAAGCAGAAAAGGAAAGCGTGCAGGTTGCGTGTTATGAAATCCCGGTGTCAGGAGGTGCCTCAGGGCACAGCTAGTGCCTGAAAGTAAATAGCATCCCAGCACTTCAGGTCTGTACTCAGAAAACTGATCTCCTAAATGCCTTGATAGGTGTTTTCCCATGGGTGTAACTGGGGCACGACTGGCTAGACGGAGGCAAAAAAAGTTTGTGTGTTCTCCAGAGGGACCCTGGCACAATTCCCTGGGAAGGAGGGAGCTGTTGGAGAGGCGAGGCTGGGCAGGGCTCTGCTCACCTCCGAAAGGACTGGCCGAGCACTCGAGATGCCGACGTCACCACAGCCCGGCACATCGTCCAGCGCGGGAGGCAGGACACCGCATAAGTCCTGGTGCTTCGCAGCAGCAGGACAGGCTGGAGGGACTAACGTGCCTCCTCGCTTGTTGAGGCTGCGTGACAGGGCAGAGCACCAGCGCTGCCGTTACCAGCGTTGTGAGTCGCTGTGTAACACTCGGATGTCTAACGCTTACCTACAAGCCCAGCTCCATCCTGCTGTAAATCAGGAGGCACTCGAGGGAGTCGGCGAGTCAGAGAGGTGTGAAGGAGAATGGGTCCCCAGAGCTGCTTTGTTCTGGCAGCAGAGGTCGCGCTCGGAATGAGACTCTGCTTTAATGAAAAACTAGATTAAAACAAACCGAGTGGCAGAAGTTACAGGGCAGAGGCTGCAGAGCCGTCCTGCGCCCCAGGCAGGAACGCTCCCTGTCGCTGCAGCTGGCTGGCCTGGGCACGGCTGAGAGCACAGCACAGACCTGTTCTCAGCAGCACTAAATCCCAATTTTTATCACTACATACCAGTAATACTGGACAGGGCCGCAGCTGCAGTCACTGGTCAGTGTCCCCAGGTGCCAGTGCTTTACCGGCACAGCTACAGCGGTGACCCGACTCGGGAGGGCTCCCAGGCGATACCGCAGCCTGTGCCCAGCACCGCACAACTCAGCAGGAGCATCCCAAGGGCCGTTTCATGTCTTGCTTAGGCATCCGACTGAAGTCCCTAGAGGCTTGCCCAGGCCGGAGGCTGCCTGCCTTTCTTCTGAGCAGATGGAGTTTAAGCCGTTTTTCTAGCAGGTCGGTTCGTTTGCCGACAGACTGCCGCCTTCCCCTGCAGTGCCCTCAGTGCCCGGCCCTGCAGACGGCAAGTGAGGGTTCACCACCTTGGCCACAGGCTTTTAATGAGCCTGGTCTAGTTTTGCACCTAGCAATTGTGGCTCTTGGGCTCCTCGCCGAAGGCATTTCAAGCTTACGCTCTGTGCGTTTCACATACATCCCGTTAATCCCCTGGCTCTTACCAAAAGAATCTGCCTCAGCAAAGGACCTGGACATAGATCGCTGCTGTGACTTTTTCTGTACCTTTTCCAGGGCGTGACCTCAACACAGCATTTTTGTGGGAATGGTTCAGGGCAGGGTTAAAAGTTGGTTGGTCTCCTTCACCTGGGAAATCCACTCTGCCCAATACCAGGAATATAAACTTGGAACCATAGGAATATAAAGAGCAGAAAGAGCAAGCAGATAACCCCAAACCCACGTGAATAAATACTTCCATTGCTCCCACACACACCCCTTTCTTTTTTTTTAAACTTCCTGAGGCTGGTGACTTCTGGTCTGGTGGTGTTATTGCTAGCAGTTTCCATCCCAAGTGAGTGGATACAGGAAGGCTGAGCACAGAGAACACCACCGGGGCTGCATAGCGAGGAGGGATTTAGAGTTGTGGGTCTGACCTGAGGAAGACTTCTGAGTCATCCCTAGAACAAAACACCACCCAGCATCCAACCAGTAGCGTTTTGCCTCTGAGGAACATCTCCTCCTGTGCCCAGAAGCAGTTGGAGCCTGGCAGGGGCTGCCTGCAGCATTTTTCCAAAAGAACAAGACTAGGATCCAGCTTGCAAACTGTAACAGCGCTGCTGTTTCCTGGGGCTCCTTGGGAACACACCAGAACTTGTTCGAAGAGTTTGGGATACGGGAGGTGAGGACTGAGCTTCATTACAAAATGTATCTCATGAGGACACTTACAAAATTGGTTGAAATTAAGGCTTTTAAACACTGCACTCTGGATAATAAAAACCTTGGAGGTCTCTTTGCTGGTAACAAATCCCAGATAGTCATGTTCCCACCAAGCCTGGGTACTGATTCCTGGATTCATGTTTCTCTACAGAGCAGAGATACAGTGCACGCTTACATTAACCAGTATTTTGGTTTGAACCCACAGCTGTCTTACAACAGCATCAATCCCAGCAAAACAAACCCTTCCACCACTGAGGTATGTCAAAATACCACAACACTTCAGCTTCCAATTGTAGAAGGCACAGGTATGAATCAGCGTGGGAGATTTAAAGTCCTGTGGAGTTCAGGACTCTCGTACCTGCTCAGGCTGGTAAAAGAAATGTACAAGAACGAACACAAGGCAGAATGAACACCAGAGACAAGTTCAGCCTTCCCAACAGCTGAATTCAGGGAGCAAATCTCCTGACAAGCGATACAGAAACCACATCCCACCTCTAGCCCCCGAGAAAAAAACATTCCTGATTTCAGGCAGTGCCAAACGACTAACTCAGCCTCCAAGGTCACTGTAAGCGCTTCCTAATGGATGCTTTGCTGCCTTAAAACCCCAGCCTTCATTCCCGAGGTCTATAAAAACTAAGGAGGCGAGGCAAATGGTAAGCGCTATGGCTCCTTGGGGAGTTTGTGCAGTGAGCATTATCACCTTCTCATCAAAACGTAAACCCCAGCTCTCCTCCTCATTAGTCTCTTGCTCTTAAAATAATGATTGTAAAACGACTGCAGCTGGCCTCAAAACTGGATGGAGTGGGGAGGGACACTGCAGTCTGCATTTCTCACTTGGAATAGGTGCTGCTGGGGAGAAGGTCAACATGAGCAGTGAAAAGTGGGTGTCAGCCCTTTTCAGGGGGTGCTGGCTTGGGCCACAGTTTCAAGATGCATGGGGAAAATGAGCTGAAAGAGATGCTGTGGGGCAGTTAAAACTGGGCCACTTAGCCGGTTGTTTTAATTAGCAAGCACGTGTTGGCTTCAGTGCCTGCCACTTTTGAGGGATGATGCTTATAGACCCTGCTGCTTCCTTTGGTATTTCAAACCAAACAGCTTCTCACTGCCTTGTCCTTAAAAACCCACTGGTCAAAGGCTGACACTCACTAAGCAGCAGAGGTCTAAGACCTGGTTTGTGCATTTGGGCCCAAGACACTTTCCCATTTGGAGGCAGGAGAACAGAACAGCACTGTGTATTTGTCAGCACCTCAGAACTCACACTGATGAGTAGGGATCGTGCAGATTCATTTCTATGAGAAGAGAATCGGCACTGAGATAATAAGAATAATGTGTTTGTTTCTTAAACTAAGGTCTAATGAATATTCAGTGCACCATGCTGTTTTCAAAGAGATATAATTATATCCCAGAAAGAGCTGAGAGAAGACTGTCTAGCAAAACCCCTTTATGTTTATTTAAAAATTCTGCAAATTCATGTCGTGACTGCTCTGTTAAGAGTTGATCAGCTGTTTCTTCAAAATTTGTCACTGGATAGAGCCTTTTACAATGAATTCTTTTACTAACATGATTACCTATATTAAAACGGCTGACTCTCACATCTCGTAAGAGTTTATTTACAAGTTACAGGTACTTGTTTGAATTTAGCAGACCAGGCTGGAATATGACACAGTGCAGCCAGAGTTAGCTGCAGGGTGATAAAAAGAAGGAACTGTAAGATGTACTTAAGGAACTTACTGGCCATTTAAATCAGTACAACTATGTCTCTCTTCTAGCGAGCAAAGGGAAGGACATCCACAGATGTTTGGATCACAAAGCTGCACCTAAAGTTTTAACAGGCTAGAGATAACCCTCAGCTGGCAGCCAGTCCTCACCATGCAGCCCCTTAGGCGGGGACGGGGAAAACCTCTCTAACCTAGATCCAAATATCCCCAGTACAAGGGCAAGGCTGCATTCCCTCGGCCTCAGATTCAATAGATTAAGCATCACTCGTGCATGTTAAACACCATTTTGTATTCCACAGTTCAGTGCCATATTCCATCACACAGACACGGTGCAGGTTCTTATTTGCCCTTTCTAAGCATTTTGCAAATAGGGAAGTTACCAATATTTGGAAAGAATTGATCACGATCTTCTCCTGTTCTCCGAGTTCTTCCTGCCCTTTGGCAGTACTCCTGCCATTCTCCAGCAGTTACTGGAGCTTTATTTTCCAGGCACTACCAGTTTTTGCAACTCCTAAATTCAACTGAGCTAGTAGGAATGACCTGCTCTGCAGACATAAATTTCCCAGGCTGGGCTGCATGAGAGGACATGATCAAAGTCAGAGGACAGACCTGCAGCACTGCAAGGGTGGGCCAAGCCTGAGGGCAAGTGAAAATACAAGATTACAGAGTACCTGGGTTTGGCAAATCCATACAGAGCTTCCATCCCTTTTGCCTACAAACTTGCACAGATCTACGAGGGGTAGGTTGTTGTCAAAACAGAAATATATATTTTTAATTAATATTTCATATACATATTCTAATATACATATATCTCCCTGTTTCTACCCTATCTCCATGTGACCAAACTTCCTGTTTCTTCCTGGGGAAAATGTGCTGCTTCTGTCCACCGGCAGCAGGGATACCTCAATGACAAGCTGCAGAGCGGGAGAGGCTAGTACGACAGAGCGGAACTCCCTTCAAGGTCTGAGAGCTGGCAGAGGTTACCTGAAAGAAACAGCGCAACAGTCCTCAGGAACAGAAAGGCTGAGGAGGATCCATTCTAATTTTAGGCTCTCCTGGCAGCAGCTGCTCTAGAGAACAGCACTGTGGAAGGAAAAGAGCCCAAGGAAACAAGCATTGCAGACAGGTCACCTTCACCAACACATAGTCCCCTGGCTGGGCTCTGACCAGAGCCTTGCAGCCCGCAGCATCCTCTATCTCGGCATCAGGGAAGATCACCTTGATGTTGCCGTCATTCCTCCCACACAACTCCGAGGCAGAGCGCTTGCTGGGCTGAAAGGAGGACAGGGAACATTACCTGCATGGCAATAGCTGATTCACTGCTGAGCTTTATTGCCTCAGGAACTAATTGAGCACTATTGCCAGTGTTAAATCCGCATTCCACACTGTTAAGCATGCCATGTAACAAAGTCCTAGGGCCAGAGCTGCTGTGTTGACACCCACACACCAAAGGCAATGTTTCAAAGCCTGCACTAATTCAGTGCTTGGCCAGAGACATGTCTGGCCTACCCTATCCCCCTGTGCTCAGCTCAGGGCTCTCGAAAAATCAGGCTGTCTGCTTAAGTGTGAAGACATGGTCTTGGAGTCCTAGCATTGTGTGAGGAAAGTGAGAAGGGAAGGCAGAGGTGATGATTGCTGTGTACAGCCTAAGAGCCTCTCGGCCAGCAAAAGGCAAGAAGTACAACTCTGTTCCAGAAGCACAACTCACCCCCTCCACCAACACCAGCTGAGACTGGCCCACCATCACCTCATTTGCTCTTGCAGCCTCCTCTCGAAAGACAGTAATGAGTTCCTCCAGCCGCCTCTTTTTTATGTCTGCAGGCACATCGTCTTGCAGCCGGTGATATGCTCGGGTTTTCTGTAAACAGACAAAGAAAGCGTGGCCCCTGAATAACCAGATAGTCTGAGATCAGAACCTTGTCTGACCCCAGCCAGCTTGGCTGCTTTTCAAGCAACAGCTTTCCACACATTACAGTTTGTATTTACAATCTCAAGGAACATTTTCAGGTGCTAAGCAGCAGCAACACCTTTGATTTCCTCACATTCTTCCTGCACCACCTTTTTGGTAGTAGGTTTGATGTAGGGTGCTGAGTATCGGTGGCTGTGTGAAGCAGAAGTGCTGCATCTCCCACGTGAGATGCATCTCTTGCCTGTCTGTCCACAAAGACAGGCAATGGATTCTACTACGTCTAGTCCCACGTGCTAAAATGTGATCCATACCCCTTTGCTTCCTTATGTTTCCCAACCTTCTGTCCTCTTCCCCGTCAGCATCTTACACTATGGGGAGCATTCTAAAGGAGACTTGTCAACTGTCCACTCTTCTCATGGAAATACCTTCTGAAAACTCACCAGTTCTCACCAGACTCGATTGACAGAGACTCTCTACATCAGCACAATTTCTCATCAACAAAGAAAAATCGACCTGCAGCCAGGTCTCTGCAGACATGACTGCTTCATTGCAATCACTCTGGAACACCTGCAGAACCAGGTCACCCAATCAGTAATCAACCCTGACACTCACAAAAGGGAGCTGGAAGCCTTTCAGGTATAAAGGCAACTCTTGCAGCAACACATACCCTTGAAGGGCTGCATGCCAGCAAAAAAAAAAAAACCACAAAAATCTACCAATATAATGAGTCTTTAGGTATTATTTTCAATAGATTTTTTTTTTAGTGTCTTACTGTGAGAAACAGCACTCAGGAGTTAGGCGAGATGTCCAGAGGTAACAGTCTCCTCCACCAGGTCCTGCACTCACCTGTCTCATGCTGTAGGCAAACAGGAAGCCTACATTGTAGCGAACTTCCCGCAGCAAGGACACAGTCTGCTGGTGGTCTTCTTCTGTCTCTCCACAGAAGCCGGCAATGAAATCACTGCTTAACCTCACTCCTGTAACAGAGACGCTGCTTTATGCTTCCCTCAAGGAAGAGAGGAACACTTCACTCAAGAATGCTGAGCTCATACCAAGCTAAAGGGAGCCCCTACCTGGAATGGACTCACGCACATGGTGTACAAGCTCTAAATATGCTTCTCTTGTGTATCTGTGATGAACAACACATGGATTTGCTAATCAGAAAACCACATTGGTGAGGAGAAAGCAGCACCCTAAATCAGAAGGCAAGGCACAGGACTCCACATGGTGATCACTCACCCTCGTCGCATGGCCTCCAGGACTCGTGTGCTTCCACTCTGGGCTGGGAGGTGAAGCTGTTTGCAGATGTTGTGTCGCTCCTGGATAAGCTGCAGGACCTGTGATGGGCAATCAGGAGACAACGTCATAGACAGCTCAACTCTACCAGGATGCCAAGGGGAAGAGCCTTCCCCAGGTAAAAGCCAGCAAATTGCAAATCTGCTGGCTTTAGCATAGCCATTTCCCCTCCCAGGAGCTGCTGGTCCCCTTCTGTGATTCTGTGTTCCCTTTGGGAAGGAAGCACAGCCCACATCTAGCAGTTCAGAGCTGCCTGCCTGCCTGCAAATAGAGGTCCAGGTGTTTACTTTACACTTGCCTCATCAGGAAAATCCTTGGGGTGTGGCGAGGTGAAACGGATCCTCATTTCTGGATCAATTCTAGAAACCTGGTCTAGAAGATGTGCAAAGCGCAAGCCTCCTGGTTTAGCTTTGTAGACTGTGCTAAAGCCACGACTGAGGACTGGGGCAGCTGCTGATTGAAACTGCACCTCAGACATGTCTCGAAAACTGTTGACGTTCTGACCCAAAAGGGTCACTTCTTTCACTCCCTACAAAGATAAACAGAGGGGAAAAAATATAACCCAGTCAGGATGGCTAAGCTGCAAGGGCAGCCATGGTTTTACTCTTACTTCAAGGAGGAGTCTCCAAGGGAGGCCCTCCCTTCCCTGTCTGTCTCAGAGTATTACAAGGGGAATCAAAAAGCCACTGGTGGAACCCTATGGTAACCTCATCTCCACAGATAAAGGTGATGTCATTGGTCAAAGGCACCACTGAAAACACTTTCACTGAGAACCATCCTTCCTCCCATGGGTGGGGACAGGTGGGAAGGAGGCTCTGCTTCACCTGATCCGAGAGCATCCTCACTTCCTGCAGGATGGACGCGATGGGGCGGCTCCTTTCACGGCCACGGGTGAAGGGCACAATGCAATAGCTACACATGTTGTCACAGCCCCGCATGATAGATCTGTTGAGAGGTGAAGTACAGGTCATACTATGATCACTCTGGAAGAATCATCCGTGTTGCATCCTGCCCTGCTTTGACCTGGCCCAGCACTGCTGCCTACAGCCAATTCCCTTGGCCTGCAGCACACACAGCACCAGCTCCGAACACAGCTCTGCAGCTTCCCCTTATGCATCGTTCCAGCCAGAGCTGGCTTCTGCTTGCCCCTAGCAAATACCTCCTAATTTTTCATGCACATTTCCAAGAGACTTGGAAAGCAACTAATGAGGCACAGACCTGCACTGCAATCTGGCAGTGATGAAAGATCCTTCTGCATCCTATTCCTACAGAGGGTGATACTGTCTTTCTGTACTTTATGGCCATACTGAGCAGAGTCTGATTTCATGTTTGGGAATCTTACTATCAAAAATAAACAAATGGAAACAAAACCAACAGAAGTTACAATGCATGGAGGATTAGCAGAATTAAATAGGAGAACCTGGGGCAGGACATAGCAGAAGGCTGGGGATGAGAGGCACAGACTTTAGAAAGGCACAGGTGTCAGTGGGACAGAAATCACTCGGTGCAGCTTCAGGCTTAGACAATCAACATTCTCAAAGGAGAGTGAGAGAAGCCCACAGACAGCCAGAGCGTGGGGCAGTCTCTCCAGGGCTCAGTCAGACAGCAAAGAAGCAGCAAACACACAGTCTGGTAGACTCATGCCTCTGGGCTGCTGGGAGTGAGTGCAGCCAGGCATTGGATCTCTTGGGTAGCTGCTGTCACTGACACGTCTGTTCTGCACAGCAGTATTTCCAAACCAGGACCACAGAAACATGCACAGGAAAAAAAGGTACTCACACAAATGCTGTTGTGCCACCTGCACTAGTCTGGACAGGCAGAATATCTGCATAAGTCTCATCTAGCGATAGCAGGACATTAGCAGCTTGCTGGCCAGACTCTGCCACGGCCAGCAGCCGGGGAAGGTCACGATATGCATCAGGGCCTGCCACAATATCGACTAGCTTCTCCCTGTGCAGAATCTCCTCCTTAAGCCTCTCAGCCATGCATCCTGCCGCCAAAAGAGAAGGGTCCTTGTGAGGAAGTGCCCACCCTCCGTTACACCTCTGCACCCCTTCACTAGCTGCTTTCACCCTGCAGGAAAGGCTCAGTGCGGCCAGAGGGGAACAGGAAACGCAGCACGATGGGATGTGGCACAACAGTGCGTGCTACCACGGCTGCTCATCCCGCCAGGTACCTAGAATCCCAATGCGGAGAGGTAAGCGAGCCTGCTGCCGCCGGGCTTTCAGCACCTTGAGGTGTCGCAGGCGATTCCAGATAGCCTGCTCTGCCTTCTCCCTGGGAAGCCAGGAAAACAGTGGTTATTCCGATTGTTGCGCTTTTAACGGTCCTCCAACCTGAAGCAGCCCAAGTGCTTTGAGAGGAGAATTCAACTAAAGACGAGGAATCATCAACCTCATGGAACTGGTTGAAAACACATGTAAGTGTCGTTCATGGTGTGTGGATTATGTCCTGACTCCATCTTATCTACTATCGTTTCGCTTGCTTGGGAGCATCTGCACTGTAGAAACAACTCGGGGACTAAGCTCTTGTGGGGCTTAGCCTGCAATATGAGCTGCCTTGCAAGTAACAATGAGCATTCTATATCTTCTGCATTCAGAAAAAACAAGCAAAGTTCCCTATATATTTATACCCCAAATTGCCCCTAAATGTATTTCCCAAATTTTTGAAGTACAGACCCTGTACTAGAGAGACAGTCATTTCAAGATAAGACAGAAGAATGTTAAAAAAAAAAAAAAAATCACTAAAGCACAAATCTGTGTAGGTCTCTAACTGCCCATGGCATACACACAGAGCTTACGCTACCAAAGAACTTCTCACTATATAGAAAAGCAATTCATAGCACAATTAATGTTATACATCGTAGCATCAGCTAGCTCTACCCTCAACTAAACAGGCAGTTTCACATCTGAATGCTCTTTTCCTCACACAGCACATTTATTGCCTTGGTTTTCAAATGGTAATTCCTTAAAAACTGTCCAAAACCAGCAGTGACAAAAGTTTTCTTACCTCACAGAACAGGTGACAAGAAGAATCACATCTGCCTAAATTGAAAACAACAAAAAAAGGAAGAATTTGTAAAAGCCAAACAGTAAGTACTCATGCCCTGCACGAGTAACCTGAAGAGGCAGACTGTAAAACTCACTTAACCCAGTGAAAAAGATCTGCCCAAGTATGGGGTGGGTTTCAACAAACAAAGGTGCAAGAAACTAACAGAAGACAAGCAGAGTCTTCCACTAAATGGTAGCGGTAAACTCAGCCAAAGCTGAGTCCTGCTGTGTCCAATCCCTCTCCAGCTGAGAGAGAACCCAGCCGTTTAAAGAAAAAAGACAACCCACAGCTTTCTAGCACATGTGTTAAGTAGTCTCCTTTACTCCACAGAACTTAGACTGCAAAAAATCACAACATCCTGCAGGATTGCACTCCAGACAAAAGCTGGGACTCGCAGGCACAGCAGTGGGGTGACGCCCTCGCAGGCCTGCGCTACGGGAGAGCTGCCAAGGTGCCTTACCTCATCCAACTCCTTTGTCCTCGCATAGCCATTCTTCTGCAGGATGGCCCAGGCGATCTCCGTGTCATTGACGTTCATCTGGCAGCCATACGTCTCCAGGTACACTGCAACAAAGGTGGTGTGACAAACCTGCCTCAGCTCTCATCTACAACCTGCTTCTGTGACCTTTTCTGTAGGAAGGAACCTCCAGTCCCACCACTGGAGAGAGTCAGGCAAGCAGCACAAAAGCTACCTTCACTTGCAGAAAAGATAAACCAAAAATAAAGACAGACTCTGGGAAACCAAAGTGCCTAAGAGCACGTCACTCTAACACAACAGGTCTGGGCTGCGGCTTGCAGAGAAGCGGAAGCTGTGTTATTACTGAGATGTAACATTTAGTGAACTGAACCCCCTCTCCCCAGAGCATCACAGCCTGAAAACTCTGCCACAGCCGCGGGCAACAGCCCAGCACATGGACCGCAGAGAGCTGCCAGAGCAACCTGCTCCCCAACCCATCCTCAGGGCGCGGGGAGACACACCAGTGAGCGTGTGACCAACAAACCGGACTTCTTCGAACGCCAAAATCCCCTTCAGGGCCCCCAAAGCACCCAAACAACCCCCACGCACGCCACCGTGACTCTGCGCTCCGGCTGCAGGCCACCACTGCCCGCACCGGCCATTACAGCTGCCCTTGGCCCGGCGGCAGCGGGGCACGGCTGACCTCGCCAGCCCGGCCCGCCGCGCAGGGCTCAGCAGCGCCCGCGGAGCGGGGACGGCTTGGGGGACGACACAGACCCACAGACCTTTCCCGGTCCCGGGGACAGGGCCCGGCTCGGGCCGGGGCTCCCCCGCGGCGGCCCCCCTCAGGAAGTGCCGCAGGTCCGGCCCCGCGGGCAGCGCGGCCCCGCGCCCCACCGGCCGCTCGCCCGGCCCGCAGCGCGCTCGGCGGGAGGCCCCGGGGCGGGGGTGGGCGGCGGCGGCCGAGCGGAGGAGCCCCGCCGCCCGCAGGGCTCGCCTCCGGGAGAGCATGGCCGCACCAGGCCCCGGGGGCCAGGCCGCGTTACCACGGCGACGGCCGGCGGAGCGCTTTACGGGACGGACGGGGGCGGGAAACGGCGCGAACGGGCGGAGGGCGGCCCCGCCGTGCGCCGCCATAAGCGGTCCCCCCGCCTCCCCCGCCCCTCGGCGCTGCGTTCCGCGCCGCCGCGGTTCCGCCGGGCCCGTCCCTCTGCCGGGCGGAGGCGGGGGACTTCGCGGGTGGCCGGGGGCGGCCGCGCCGCGGGAAAGCGTAAACCACGATGGAGAACTGGTGCTCCGTGGTGTTTCGCCACGACCGCAGCCATAAAAATAGCCGAAACGAGCGTTCCCGGGCGCCTGCCCTCCCACTGGCGGGGGCTGGAGGGGCCCCAAGGATTTTTACAGGCAGGAAGCATACAGCCTGTAGGCCTGGTATGGACGTGTCCCTCACGATACATTGAAGA
>JANXJC010000009.1:32431848-32447447 GCA_027564655.1 Leptodon cayanensis
GAGGGACACTGCGGCAGAACCGGGGGTCTTCAGCTCCGGCGGCAGGGCCAGGGGGAGGGATGGGCGAAGGGGGCATGTTTTTGGGCGCTCGAGGTCCCTCTCGTCGCCTTATCTCCGTTCCCGAGGCTGATAGTTGACGTCTGCTCCAAGCAGCAGGAAATTCTGGGAGAAAGAGAGAAAGCGTGGGGCTGCGACGGGCCCTGGCAGCTGCTTTCTCCTGCAGGCAGCCAAGCTCCCCAGCACCCACCCCGTCTCGGGGAGGGAGGATGGATGGGCACGGGTGGTTCTGCCAGCCCCTGTGCCCAATTTTAGGCGTGGAAGGTCTCTGAAGACATTTCACAGCCATGCCTCGCACTAACTATTCAGCATCCCCGTCGTGGCAACCCCTCTCGGGCTTCCCCAAGGCCTCCCACAAGAGGGGCTTTCTCCGCTCCCCAGGACCTGGCAGAGCTCCTTCCACCCCGTCTGGCAGGCGCTGCCTGTCCCACCGCAGGCAGATGTGTCCGGCAGCAGCTGCTCTGGATTCACACGCAGCATCCCGCCAGGCTCCGCCGGCCAGGGAAGGTGGGGGCTCGGGGCTAACACTGCTGCAGAGCTGTGCGTGCTATAAAAAGCATCGTGGGAAATTTGGGCCCTGGGGTCTAAGAACTGGAGAATGATGCGGTGCTGCCCTGGGGGTGCAGAGCCCAGACCCCCACTGCGCAGATGAGAAAAGGGGGGCCCTGGTTTGTGGCTGTGCTGCTGGGATCCCAGCCGAGCGCATCCCGCTGCCCGCCACCTCCCAGCACGAGTGGGGGAACTGGCTTTGCACACTGTGCCAGCAGGCGGGGGGCTCGGGGGCGGCAGGACAGGCTCCAGCCGGGGCTGGGTGCTCCCCCTCACTCACCTGGTGAAACCTCACGAGGATATTGGAGAGCTGTATTCTGTCCGGCAGTGGCAGAGGGAAACCCTCTTTTAACCTTTCTGGAAAAGACAATGCACGTGGCTGTGTTGGGCTGGGAGTGGGAGCAAGAGGGCGCGCAGGCTATGCAAAGCAGGCGGCCACCTCCTGCCCCTGGCCCTTTCTTCACCCCCGCTGCTCCCAGGGTAGGGAGAGCAAATTCCTCCCAAGCTCCACAGAAGGACTGGGGGCTGCATGTTGTACTGTGCCACCCCCCCAGGGCCCCAGCAGCCGCCAGCCCCGCTCCGGCCCGAATTGCTGGGGAGTCATGAGAAGCAGCGAGCCGTGAGAGGGTCTGGAAAGCATTAGGATGTGCATCGTGCTCATTTTTTCCATTGTGTTCACTGCTGGATGCATGTCACAGCACCGAGAGGCTCCCGCACGCTGCTGCCTGCAGCCTGCCTCTGCCAGGCATTTTGACTGCCGTCGCCTGCACTCGCTGCAGGCTTTACCCACCCATCAGGCTTGGCAACAGGGATTTAATTAGCGAGATGGGCCTGCTCAGACGGAGCGACGTGGCTAGTGACTACTCCAATACCCCCATTCCCTCCAGCAGGTTCTCACCATTAAGACGCGGGAGCAGCGTAGTGGAAGCAATGGCGTTCGTTAAGGACTGCAGCATTCGCACCTGGGGAGCGGAGAGAGGGGGAAGGAAAAGAGCTTTAACCTGCAGGAGAGGAGGTGACCAGGGACTGGAGGATAATTAGGAAATGACATGAGGAGCTGGGATGGGCACATGCTTCACCAGAGACCAGTGGCTTTGTCTGGTCATGCTGGCAGGGTGGGAAGTGTAGGGGTGAATCTGGCATCTGGCTCTGCATCCTCTCCCAGTCTTGCAGGCTCAGGCAGGAGGTGTCTATGGGTCAATGTAGGGTCCTGGGTGCACCCCTAGGTCCCATGTTGCGGGGCAGGGGGGACTGAGCCCTCTCCTTGGCCCTCAGCAGACTCTCGCCTCCATGCTGGGGGCTCTGGTCATGGTCAAGGATAGCTTACCTGGAAAGTGCCAACATCCGAATGCTTCAGAGAGAGCCTCAACCTGCACAGAGACAGAAGCGGTGCTGTGAAGGCTGTCCCAATGGAGGCAGCAGTTCCCACCCCGGTGCCACCCGTCGATGGCCGCGCAGATCCCGTTCCCTTCAGGCCCAGCTCATCCCCTCCCCACCAGGTCTACATCCCTGGGACCTCCGCACCTCACCTCCATCCCAGAACAGAACAGCCCCCAGAAGCACCCCCCAGCCACCCGCTGCCCAGCGGCGGCTGTGCTCAGGCCACTGTGTGAGCGAAGGCCTCCGCTGCTCCCGCTCCATACCTGCCCATGTTCAGGCTCCCAACTATGTGGCCAGATTTCACGTCGATGACAGCAGACACATTGCTTGTCTGGGGAGAGAGAGCACAGCTCCGGCAGTGCTCACCCCACCTCACCCCAAACCAGAAACCCAAGGGAATGGCTCCAACCAGCCAAAACACAGCAAGACCGCTGCCCATCCAGGGGCAAATTTGCACGCAGCATTAAACGTGGCATTAGTCAGCTCAGGTATTTTTCTGTTGGGGACGCCCCAGCTGTACCAGGACTGGGCTGGTTTTGGACAGCATCCGGCACCTCCCCCAGCAGGAGCTCAGCAGCAATGGCTCAGCATTGCTGAAGGCAGCAGGAGGACGGTGCACAGCGAAAACTCCCATCTTTGCCCCGCTGAGAAGCAGGGGAGAGCTCACCAACACATCGCATCAGCTGGAGCTGTGGATACACCCGGAGCTGCCCAGCCAGGACCACAGTCACCGCCGCAGGCTGTGCCCAAACTCACCAGGCTGAGGAGGAAGAGAGGAGCCAGGCTGGAGCTGGGAAGGATGGCATAAGCCTGGATATCCACAACAGGCTTGAGTAACAGCCCCCCTGGTCCAATGTTCAGAAACGGGGCAGAGGGGGCGAACAGCCTGAGCTTCATCGGCATGTCCGGGTACATCTTCTCTAGCTGCAGAGGAGCAGGGAGAGGGTAGGGACAGCGGCACAAACCCCCGTTCCTGGGGGAGACCACCTTGCACAGAGCAAAGCCTGTGTGCGGCAGGAGCTCTGGGGAGGCAGGGCTGGAACCACTCACCTGGGGAATGAAGGCTGAGAAGGTGGAGGTGTTCAAGTGGAACCCCATGCCCTTCGGGATCTGCAGGGGGAGAACAGTCACGCTGGGGCGAGCTGGCACAGCCGAGCCCACAGTGAGATCAGCCCCCCCGGCCCCATCCCACGGCCCCCAGCTCTCAGCCCCCCGGGGCAGCTTGCTGGGGGGGTCCTCCGAGACCGCAGGCTGCCACCAGAGCTCCTCTGCAAATTGAACCCGCTGCCCAGAGGCACAGGCACAGCCCCTGTCCCACCTGCGCTGCTCACCTCGGAGTCTGTGATTTCGAAGACCAGAGCCCCGGCTGCATGGTAGGCAAAACTGGCTGTGTTGAAGAAGTAGCTGGAGGCTCCAAAGTAAACCATACGGTCGTGATCCGGGGGGAAGGCCAGCGCCAGCGGAGGGAAGGGGACGGTGGAGCGGTGGGCCAGGGAGAAGAATTCGCCCTGTGAGGAGGGAGAGAGGTGAAGCAGGAGAGCAGAGGGTGGTGGGACTCACCTGTCAGTGCTGGCTGGCAAACAGAATTTGCAGGAGGTACCTAAACCTGGTTCCCCACCTGCCTGTGGTGATGGCACCAGCCAAATCAAGCTTTCCCAGGGCAGCCTCTCACCTTCAGGTCCACGTCCAGGGACTGGGTGGTAGCCGTTGGGGGTGCCACCAAGGAGTAATCGATCCCGGCCTTGCCATCTACCCTGGCTGTGACTGTAAAACACAAGGCAGGCAGATGAGCAAGAGAGAGATGACACGGGAAAGCCAGGAGTGGATTGCCTCTGCTGACATCCAGTGCCATGCCCGGGCTTCCTGGTGCAACGACTCAGTACCAGGTTCATGCGTGCTTGCTTCTGTTTAGAAGCTAAAAATCACATTTCCCTCCTGACTGTTTCTCAGCCATGCAGACTAGTTCCTGGACCCAAGGAACAGTCTGGGTCCCCTGGCTAAGGCAGCCCACGCCCCCGCCAGCTCCAGGGCACGGCTCGTTGGAGGCTGCGTGCAGACAAGCCATCTCCACGGCCGGACAGGGTGCACAGCGACAAGCCTCTGCTGCTGTGGTACTCCCCAGCCCAACTTGGGTGCAGAAATACAAGGAAATGGGGAGTGGGCACAAGATACAACACTGTCCTCATGGCTGGGAAACGCTAGGAAGAACTGCTCCTAAAACCCCGTGCAGCCCCCGCCTGGTACCTGGCAGGGTCTGGAGGTAAGGCTGGAGCTCGCTGCGCACAGACGTGACCACGTTCTCACAGACCTGCGGGCAAGAAAGGCAGCGAAGCTGAGCAGGGGCAGCTCTGCCGGGGGCAGCCCGTTCACACCCCCCGGGTCAAAGCATCAGCCGTGCTCTGCTTTGCTGCCCACTGCCAGTTTTATTCCTTGCAAAAGCCTGCCTAAATAAAAGAGCACAGAGTGCTATTTGTCTCTACTCATCAGACGGCACATTAATTAACTGTCCAAGATACAAGCAAGGTTTAGACCTGCAAATATCTGCTTACAGCAAGCTCCCCATGCACAGTTCAGCTGTGTTGAGGCCCTTGGAAAGAATCTCATGTGCACCCTCAGACTGTTCCTACAGCCCATGCTGGAATGAATTGTGCTGAGCAGCCAAACTTAGCTGAAGCAGAGCAACTGAAAGAGTTAACTCACCCCTGCAGGGGCAGGAGCACTGATTGCACCGACAAAGCGGAGCTATCCTGAGTTCCTACAGCTCTGCGCTGCCAGGACAGAGGAGCAAACCCCTCTGCTGCTGTCATCCATGGGTGAAGCCTCAGCATTAGCGGAGGATTTAATTGCAGGCTAAACACTAGCCCAGGAAATTTACTGCAGGGCACAGTCCTGCAGACGGCTGAGATAATCTGCACAAGCTCTCTTCCAATGCTTTCCCCATAATGGCACAGAAACCGCCAGGCAAGATCAGGCCATCATCTGTCTGACCGGGCATCCAGCCTGCAGCAGCTGATGGCAAGATGCAGAGCTCCAGAGGAGCAGCGACCACGCTGACACCAATGCAGCCACTGCCTGTGCAGCACTGGGGAGGAAGAGGAGGGACAGAGCCTTGGGCATGGCCTTATCGGCAGAGGGTTCCTGCTCTTCCCTGTGCCCAGCCAATACTCCTCTGTCTGTGCTGGAAACGCCCCATCACTGCCTGGGAGGACGGAGCTGCAGATGGGCAAACGCAGCACTGATCCCAGTGACCGGGATCTCCCAGTGACCAGGTCCCCCTGGCACTGGGAGCATGAGGACTGCCCCAGCATGTGCAGCGAGAGCGCGAGGCAGACACGGGCTGCCAGGGCTGCGTTGGGACCGGGATGTTCCCCGGGGTCCTGGTGCAGTGCGCTCCCAGCCCCTGCCCTCTCCTGCCCATTGCCCCTTGCACCATCTCACACATGGAGAAAGACACTGAGAAACATGGCGTGGGGCAAAGGGGGCTCGGAGGAGGCGCAGAGGTCCTCTCGGAGTCCCGCAGGTGTCCTCCTTCCAGGAGGCAAAACAGGAGAAAAGGCTTTGAGCCCCAGCTTCACCCCTGCTGCCAGTCCATCTGCTGCCACAGCCCCCAGGGGCCCTGGGAAAGCCGCTACATGGCATCAGGAATAGCGCCCGGGCAGGATGGGATCTGCTGCGGGAGTGGGATTTGCTTGTTCTCCAACTGCCTCCTTCCTGAGCAAGGTTCACATCCAGGGAGGCTGTAACTCGTGCCAGTTAGCCTTGTAGCAATTATTGCTAACAGCTTGTTTCCATGTCTTGTTGCAGGTCTGCTGCACGTAGGCTTTTGTACCAGGCGGCCGGTACCAGGGCCTCCCTGATGCACCCCGTTAAAACAAGACAGCAAGCATCTGAAATCCAGAAATGAGAATTTCTCCCCCATTGCTCCCCAAAGCATACAGGAGTGTGGTCGTTCGAAGGACAGCTCTGATTAGGTTTCCTCTGTTACAGTGAGTCTGGCTGAGGCATAGGATCTAATTAACTGACCACATGGAAAGAAAAGTCTTTGTTAATTAGGAACTAGTTATGCTGGGCTTTGGCAAAGGCTGCAGGTTTTGAATTCAGCCTGAGCCACACGATGCTATGGAGACTGTGTTTAGCAATGCCCATTCCTCGGTTTTCACCAAATTGGCAACACGCCCGTGTGCTCTGGCTCTAGTTAAATCCCTACATGTGCTCCAATCCTTCTAGCACATCAGCTACAAGTGAGGGCTAAAGACCAGAGCTCTGCCCTCCTTCGCTTACGTACCTTGCTCTCCAAAATGTTCCGGAATCTGGACTCAACAGCGCCATAGAAGAGGTTGTAAAGCCATCTGCAGAGAAAAACAGAGGAGTCCTTCTTTCTCTAGCTCAGAGGTTGCTGCAGAAGTATTTGCCCAGGAAACAGAGGCACTAGAGATGCAGGACGCTGGGGAACGTCATTCCCATACCAATGTGGCATCTGGCTTTGCCCCAGCATTTACATTTGCAAACAGACCTGCTTGTAAACCACATGCACACAAGTCTAGTGACTGTCTTAAATCTCCCTTAAATGTGCAGCCACAGCAGCATAAGTTCAGGCCAGATTTAAGTTCATTCAGTTGCACATCTGGATAAGAAGTATATGCAAAAGTCCAGAGACAGCTGACTAGTGGTGTGCCAGTGCGGGCAGCCTGCAGGCAGAACAGGCAGCCTCCAAGGGACTGCGGATGCCAACATCTTACTCCCTGCACCAGGGCCTGGAAGCCACGTTCCCATGGCAGACAGGCTAACACACAGCATTTCCAGGCCTCACAGTGAAGTTACGTACCCAAACTTGCCCCAAAAGTGTACCCGGACTTTGGAGATGCGGGTGCTGCAGTCAGAGGTGTCAATGGTGGGTTTCCCAGAGGCATCACTGCCCAGCTTCAGGTTGATTTTGATATAGACATTCTCCACCTTCAGGTCAAATGAACCGTGGTCCCGGCTGCAGGGAGGGAAGGATGAGAAAGGGACATTTCTCAATGCCAAGTCCTGGTGAAGGGACCCCAAATCAGGTTTGGGATGGATCTATCTAGCTCAGGCTTTCCCTTGTAGTGAGCACCCAGAGAAGACCAGGAAAGTTTTTAAACTCAGGGAAACCAAATTTCACTGGAACATAAACTAGGAGAGGTAACCTTTCAATAGAGAGGATCAAGAGCAAGTAGGGGACATGGAAGGGAGACAGGAGAGTTCATGCACAGCTCCTCCATCATCCACCTTGTTCTTGCCTCCCACCCTGTTTTATCCATCTCAGTGGCTGTATGAGTGGCAGGGTCTTCTGCCCACCCCCAGTCCTGGCTCAGGTCTGTCCCTGCGGGTGCTCAGGAAGGTGTCCCCCAGCACAAGCAAGTATGAGGGACTGTCCCGCACCCCCCAGGTGCCACAAGAGGGGAGATGGCTTTCGCATTGTCTCCCCAACCACTTGCAAGCAGGATAAACACTGCCTGGCCAGCTCTGAGGGCTCCCAGCGTGGACGGAGACCTGGCTGGGCTCCCCCAGGGCGAGAGGCTCCCAGGCGGGCATCGGGAATACAGCGGCTGCAGCCCGGCTGTGGGAAAGACAAGTCAGCGCATCTGGAGAGAGCAAAGCAACAGCTATCCAAAACAAGGGGGATGGAGAGGAGAAAAAGCCTGTCCAGACCTGGAGAGGGAGACACAGCGTGAAGCGCCCGAATAGGCAAGGGGGGAGCTGGGCACGCACATGAAGTATAGCTTCACCCGCCAGTTCCCATCCACCTCGGCGAAGGCGTTGGAGATGGAGACCTGCAGGCCCACGTTGGGGACCAGGGAAATCCGTGAGTACGGCAAGTGGAAACTGCGAAGGTCCAATCTAAAAATAAATAAATAAAAAATAAGAGAAAAGTCACATTACAGGGGTGCCTCACCCCTGGGCACGCAGCTGGGGAGGGAGGGAGCGGGACCACCACACTGGCAGCACCCCAGCTCCCGTCCTGCCGCAACAAAGCGATGCCTGGCAGGGATGCGCAAAGCGGCGTGTTTTGGAAATGGGGTCACTGCAGCCATCCAAACAGCAGCTCAAAACCCTGCACAGCAGGAGCGCAGAGGTGATGGGGCAGGGGGGAGCTGGGATCTCTGCAGGGGCTGGGCTCCTGCTTCTCGTGGCAAGGCCACCTCCACCGCCCACCTCGGCTTCAATTGCACAAAACCCACCCGCACCCAGCATGCCGTCACCCCGGTTCCCTTTTTCCCCTTTGGGCGTCTCTGCCTGCACCAAGGACAGGGCCAACATCTCTGGGCGCTGTGGAGGGGACAGGACGGTCCTCGCTGCTCTGGGGGCTCCCTGTCCTCCCCCAGCCCTCCTGCCCCTCACGTGGGGTGGGGGGGCAATGAGCCGCTCCAGGGCACTGGCAGGGCTCACCTGGAGATCTCATAGTGCACCTTCCCCACGTGCCGGATGCGAAAGTCACCCGAGATATCTGGCAGCTTCAGCTGGGCCAGCTCCTTCTCCAGGATGGTGATCCCCTGCTGATGGGCTGCAGAGGCAGAGAGAGAGCATCACAGCCACGCGCTTCCCGCAGGAGCTGGGAGCATGCACCGAGCGCACAGCAAAAGGGTTAAAGGAAACATCCAGGCGATGCCCTGGATGCTTTCTACCTCTCAGGCTATCTTCAAAGCTAATCGTGGTGCACAGAGCCCTGTGAGCACACGGGCAACCTGCCTGACTCCTGCCCGCTTGTGGGCCCCAGGGGAAGGTGGTAGCCAGGCACGGAAAGGGTGGAGAGGTCCCAGTCCTCACTCTCTGGACTGGGCACTGTGCGAGGTGTGCGTTAGGTCCTGGGCACCACGCTGCTCCATGCCCAGCGCCGGCGGGCAAAGCTGGATGGAGCACACGTCCCAGCGAGCAGCACGACCTGAGCGGGTGCTGCATCCTTGCATCCATCTGGGAAGGGGAGTCACGTCCTCCTCTCCCACATGGCTGGCAGAGCTGCCGGGTAAATGAGCTGTTTCTCACACAGTGTATTTCAATCCATAACAGCGCTCCGCTGGAGCCGGGGCTCTGCCTGCCTCAATAAAACCAGTGTGGGGCCCATCCATCTCCGTCACTGCCCCCCTGCAGCTCCCCCCCTCCTCTCTCCTCCGCAGCTCACTCCTCCAGGGCTCACAGCTCAGCCGCCCGGACCCGTGCCATGGGAGCGGGACCCTCCTGCCCTGCCAGCCCCGCGCCTCCCCCGACACCGCCTGAGCACAGCCCCCCGAGACCCCCACAGGGCCGGGCCCCTCTGCAGGGGCTCCATGACGGTGGGGGGCAGACAGATACATCAGCAGGAAGCCCCGGGCGATGGTGCATTGGGCACCCGCGGCCAAGGATCCCCCCATCCTGCCCCAGGACGCTGCGCTCTCCAAGCGGGCGCCCAGCTCCGTGCCTCAGCCGCCAGCACATCTGCAAGGAGGGAGATCAGAAGCCGAACCCACCATAGTCCAATCCACTCTGGGTGATCCTCACCACGAAGCCGGGGTTGGTGGCCCCAGTGAGGGCCAGGCACAAAGCCAGTGCCCCGCAAGCCACCGCCAGGCTCTGCGCTCCCATCCTGGCTGCCCCGTGGTGCCGCGCTCCTGCTGGGCTCTCCCTGCCCACACCGCCTTTATAGCCGTGCCAAAACAGGAACCACAGGCGAGGGAGGCACGCAGAGCCGCTGCTGCGGCCCACGCGGCACATTCTCCGGAGCCACAGGGCTTCCTGCTCGGCCACCACCTTGCTCCTCTGCACCGGTGGCACCGGCGCCTACGGCATGGCATGGCACACCTGCACCCGGCGGCACAGCCGCTGCCTCTCCTCGCAGGCAGGGAAGGGCTAGCAAGAACCAGGAGGCGACAGCTCGGTTTCCAGCACTCCACCGGGTGCGAACGGTCCCTGCCTGCAGCAGCGGCAGGCGCTCGGTGAAGCAGACCTGCTGCGGGCAGGCGTTCGGCTCTGCCAGCTGCGTTCCATGGGGCTACGTTCCCGCGGCACGCTCTGCCTGCTCTGCTCTGCCTTTGCCGAGCAAAGGCTGGGAACGGCCCGGGCTGCTCCCGAGCTGCCTGCCAGCCCTGCTGCCTCCCAGCCCTGTCCCACCGGGCTCCGGTCTGCTCTGTGCTTCTGGGCATTAGGTGATGCTATCACGACACAGACCCGCCAAAGGCACCGCTTGTAACCAGGGCAGCCTTGGGGCATAGCAAAGGCTAAAGAAAGCAAGTTACAGTTTCTTACTCCCTGCGAGCAGACCCTGAAGTCCCCCCGCACCCAGCAGGGCTGGAGAAGGAGCACCTTCCCCGGGGCTGGGTGGCTGCAGCGGGGCACTGGGGGCAACTAAATCAGTGGGGTGCCCTGCACCTCCAGCCCCCGGCACGGGACTGGCACAGAGCAGCCGCGCATGGGAGGAGACATCCAGCACAGCGGGAACAAGCCCCAAAGGCAAAACTTCTGGGGCCCTGCCGTGTCACAGCTCTTGGGCTGACGATGGCTGGAGACGGGTGCAGGAGCTGGGTGCAGCCGGGCTGGGGTGAGGGGGGAGAGTGGGGCCAGCCAGACCCTCCGTGCAGGCTGCAGGATAGAGGTGAGGGAAGAAGAAATTATTTAAGTTACTTTCATTTCTCACTGCGGAAGCGGCAGGACCGGGCACAGGAAAACCACGGCAGCTGATGCAGGCAGATCTCATGCTGGATCCAGGAAAGTCCTGGTTGCCAGAGGCAACATCCCTGAACCAAGCGCTTGTGAAATGCAGCTATTGCTCAAGCACAGCCAGCATGGCCACAGCCCCAGGAGATCCTGACGGACAGCGTGAGTAGAGCCTGGGGCGTCTGTGCTGGAGGAACCTGGCACGTGGAGGATCAGGGCTGGAGAGATCGAGGCTCTCGGATCCACTCTGCCTTTCTTCCTCAGAGTTTCAGACCGCGACACTTGCAGGCTGCCTGGCAGATACACAGCAAACACTCACCAGATGTGCACGTGTGGCTACGGCTTTGGAGAGCAGCACTGCCATCATCGTCGGCTCTCAGAGCCGGAGCAGGAAAACAAGGACACAGGAACACAGCAGATCTGGTGCTGACGGTGCCTGCCAAAGAGGGACAAACAGCCCAGGGAAGAGCCATGTGCCCTGGGCAGCTACACAGCATCCAGGGGCTGCGATCCTCCCGTCAGTGCCGGCCCCAATCCATCCCTGGGGGCCAGGAGCCCATGGGCAGAGCTCATTTTGCCCAGAAAGAAGCAGCCAAGAGCAGAGAAGAAGGTTAAATGGCCAAATCCCCACTTGCAGCCTCCACGGTGCTGTGAGCGTGCTGCTGCCTGTCACCAGTGCTTTGCTGGGTCTTGCTCAGCGCAGAGGAGAAGCTCCGCAAACCCTACTGTCCATGACACCACATCTCAGCAGGGTGGTTTCAAAACAATATTTAATACATTCAGGACAAGCATTGAGGAACCAGAACCTCTTCCATGAGGAGAAATGAAATTTTATAAGAAGTAGCACAGAGAGGAAGCAAAACCAGAAAGTCTTCTGCCTGGGTTTGAGCAAATTTTAAAGTTGCACTGAAAAAAAACCTTCAAACAGCACAAACCCTGACCAAACGCTCCCATGTTTGGCAAGGAACAGCTGAAACACATCTAATGCTTGATATGCGGGCTGGTCCTGCTAGTGCTTTGTGCGAGGGATGCCAGCAGGGAGTTGAGCATGAAATCCTGCCCTGCCCGACCTGACCCTCTGGAGGGGAAAAGGCTTCACCTGACAGGCTGCTCTGCCAGTCCCAGGAGCACAGGTCCTGCTCCACTGGGGAAGGACTGGTCCCCCCAGGGCTGCTGGAGCTGGGCTGGGGTTTTCCTGGGCTGTACATGCAGGAAAGGGCCATCGTCAGACGGTAGCCAAGAGGCCAGGAGGGCAGGGAGTTGCAGGAGGTCCCTCTCCTGTGCTGCCGGCTGTCCCTGGCCTAGGGCTGCAGGTCAGGACCCGCTCCCTGCTGTCCCCAGGCCACCCCCCGCTTCCCAGGTCAGGGCTTCCTCTGGCCCCACACACTCGGCACGTGCGGGCAGGTCCCGATCCTGCCCACAGCTCTTTCCGCATCTCTGGCATGATGCAATGGCCCAAACCACCCTGTAATCGTGTGCTGGGGCTCCCCGGGGGGGACGACTGTGGGGCTTGGGCTGTGGCCCTGCTCCATCCCCAGCAGCCACCAGCTTGGGTCCGCTGGACTTGCTGCCACACCGAGCCCCTTCCCAGGTGAGTGAGCCCCCGGCCAGGGCTGGCTGCATCCCAGCTGTCCTCGGGACGGCTCGGGCAGATGCAGGGCAGTGCTGCTGGCATTATTGCTCCTGGGGCTGCGAGCAAGAACACCCAGACTTGTTTGCCTTCTGCAAGGAAATCCAGCCGCATCTGATTCTTACGGTGCCACAACCACCCCGGGAATTCCCCGGAGTCCGGGTAGCGTGTGCTGGTGCCAGAGGCATCGCTGCTGCCGCTCATTGGGCTTTCACTTGCAGCTGCGGGGCAGAGCTGTGGGCTGGCAAACACTCTGCTGGGGAAACGCAGGGGAAAACCCGGGGGACTCGGCAAGAAAAGCGAGAGCAACCCAGCTGGTTTTGGGGGGAACTCGGAAAACAGAAGTCCATAGCCAGAAATAAAACCTCCCCCTATCCATTTCCAGCCAAGACAAGTTCACTGCCACCAACAGGACAGGGCTCTGACCAGGACCTGTGGCCACCATGGTCATTCCTAGACCTGCAGGGACTTCTCCCAGAGCTCGGCAAAACACTGTCGGCATCAAGATGTGGCGGAGCTGCGGCTGCTGCCCACTCCCACGTGCTCGGGATTGCTGCCAGCCTGACACTGCCCGCCGTCACCTGTGAGTCCCTGACAACCTTTGATCCAGCAGCATCTAAAAATACAGCCGGGGGAACGTGCGGGGGGCTCCTCTGCTGTTGTTTTCCCAGCTGCAGGATCGGCGTGACCCGGCCGCGGCTGTTCCCTGGAGCCACGAGGGCTCTCCGCCAGCGTGGGGTCACTGCTGACGCCAGCCCTGACCGCTGCATCAAAAACAGGCAAATGGAAATACTCGGGGACCCGAGAGCTAATAGAGCAGGAGCCCTGTGGGGCACAGCGAGCAGCTGCGCCCAGCAGACGAGGACCCTGGGTGCAGGGACACGGCCACAAGCGACGAGGATCCATCCCAGCAGGAGCCCAGCCCCAGAGACCGTCCCCAATGCTGGGCCCACCACCCTTGCCCTCCCTCCACCCCAACATCCCAGTGACGTCCCGAGAGTCCCCCCGGGACCAGTGCTGCAGCCAGTGTGTCTTCTCCATCCGCAGAGGGCTGCCACGGCCCCCAGACAGACGGGCTCCTCTCGCAGCACGCCAGCTAGTGACACGAGGTCTGGGCGCCTCGTGGGAGACAAAAGGGGATGCAAAGAGCAGAGGGGGATGATTTTGCAGAAAAGTAAAAATAAAAATGCAGGAATGGTGACCTCAGGCAGAGCCTGGGGGGGATCTGAATGGTGGCTCTGTGCCGGCAGAGGGGCAGGGCAAGAGGCCACATGCAGCCTGTCCCAGCAGCTGCTCCGGACAAACAGGACATGGAGAAAGGGAGCGAAAGAGGAGGGTGAGCTCATGGGGTCAGGGGCCCTGGGGTGGCAGGGGCACCCAGGAACTCTGTCTTTTGCTGGGCAGGCTTGGTCCCCAGCACCCCTATTCCCACCTCCAAGCCCTGCTGTCTCAGGGCGACAGGAGGGCACAGGGAGCTGCTTTGGGGTGCTGCAGGGATGGATCCAGCCACGCTGGGTGCATTTGCAGGTTGGGCCAGTTGAGCACAGCTGATAAGAGCACCCCAGGCTCCAGGCAGGGAGCTGCTGTCCTCGGGCACTCCACAGCATGGGGGGGAGGGGGGGGTGTCCCTCTGGGCTTGGCTTTTGCATCCTTCCCCCCCTGCTCACCAGTGCCAGTGCCACAAAGGGATCCTACCTGCTGGTACCAGGACCCAGCCAGTCACACTGCCTTCCTCCCAGCCTGCAGCCTCCTCGCCAGCCCCGGTGCCTGTCAGAAGGTGCATGAGCCAAAGCAAGTTCTTGGGCTCATTTCAGAGGTAACCATGCAATTAAAGAAGGTCAGAGCATGAGCTCATACTTCCCTCACACTCAGAGAAACTATAAAAAGGCTGAAGCAGAGTATGAGAACTAATGCAATTAAAGGAGCAATAGGCTGCTGGTGGGGGAGGAGCTGGCCCAGCAGACCCCGATTTGTGTTAGGGATTCCAGGCAAACCGCTTGGACGGGGTTTGAGCCGAAGGCCAGCCCTGCACGGAGCAGTGGCAGTGCCTGCGGGCCCGGAGCCGTGCGGTGGGCTGCAGCTGGGTGCCCCAGCCCCACTCCCCACGGCCAAGCCTCTGCCCACCCAGCATGACTGCTGGTGCCCGAGCCCTTGCAGCACTCGTGATCTATACCAGTGACGAAAAGTCTCTCTCCTGCTCCCAAGGAAATGGGAAGCAAACGCAAGCCCTCGCTGGCGCCGTCCTCCCTCCAAACAAGCCAGCAACCCAGCTGTACCTCCTCCCGTCTCGGCTTGTTTTCACAGCGTGTCCTTTGGCTGCTCGCTAATCGCTGGACAAACGTTCGTTCTCGAGACTACCCCGGCAGCTTGCGGCCCACGCTGTGGCCGTCCCACCCGTCCCTGGTCCTGTCCCCCGTCCCTGGTCCTGTCCCCCATCCCAGCCCCGGTCCCGTCCTTGAGCCCGTGCCCACAAAGACGACAGCAAACATGGCTTCAGCCCGCGCAGGGAGCAGAGGGGCTGAGAGCGCTCGACACCGTGCCCGGGGATGGAAGAGCCGTGCTGAGCAGCAGTGGTTTGCGTTAGGATAGACCAAATCTGTGGCCTTGGCTCTTAACGCTGATCGTTTTTGTACGACTTCTGGTTGCTAAATCCCGCAATTCTGCCTTCAAGTAGGTACTTTCCGTCGTTGAAACATCCGAAGCGCCGTTAGAGACACTTTTCTTCTGCTGTGCTTTCAGGCCAATTCAGAAATGGGAACTCGGAGCTGTGCAAGTGCTGTCCTGAATACAGACCAGCCCTGGGGGTTCCCACCAGCACGGGCCTGTGTTTATTTAAAAAGAGAGAAGCCGCCGCAACTACAGCACGCCGGGATGTCCGCACGGACACGCACAGGCAGTTTTGCGTTTTTCCCGGTGAAGGACCCCCGAGCCGGGAGCGGGAGCTGCCCGGAGCCGCTCCGGGGGCGAGGTGGGGGGACACACCGCGGCGGAGCGCCCCGGGCCGGCGGGGGGGCCGGGCCAGGACCCGCCGGGGGCTGCCGCCCTCCAGCCGAGCCCCGCGGGGCTTTTTTCTCCGGGGGTCTTACGCACACCCCCCCCAGGGGGACGGAACCGGCGCCGCCCCCGCCCGCCCCACCGCTGCCGCCTCGGGGGCACCCGCCGGGGGGGTCGGGGGCAGCTCCCGCCGCCTCGGCAACGCACGGCGGGCGCTTCCCCCCCCCTCCCCGGCCCGGCGGAGCTCCCCGACCGCCCCCCGGCAGCCCCCTCCCCCGGCCCGCCCCGCCGCGCTCGCTCTTTCTTCGCCTTTTCTTTCTTTTTCCTTCTTTTTTTT
>JANXJC010000009.1:32447507-32472410 GCA_027564655.1 Leptodon cayanensis
GCCCGCCCCCGCTCGCGGCTCGGGGAGGCGCCGGCGGCTGGCGAAGAGCCGCCCGCGGACCGGCGAGCCGAGGCGAGCCGAGCCGAGCCGAGCCGAGCCGAGCCGAGCCGAGCCGGGCGGGAGAGGCCGGGCGGGAGGAGGGCAGCGCTCGGCCCCCCAGGAAGGAAGAGGGAAGGGAGAGTTGGTGCCGCGGGCCCCCTCCGGCCCCTCTGCCACTTCCCAGTACACATGGTAATTCCTTCTGCTTTCCTCTATCCTTTCCGCTTGGCCTTCCCCCCTCGCCGCCGGCCCCCGCGGGCACCTGCGGGCCCCCGGCCCTCCTGAGCACGGGGTGGGCGTGGGGCGCGAAGGCGGAGGTCGGCCGCGAAGGCGGAGGTGGCCGTCGGGCGCGCGGGCAGGCGCGTGCGGGGCTGCCGCCCGCGACGCCGAAACTTCCTCGCGAAGTTTGGTGGGAGGAACGGGGCGCAGCGAGCGGGTGCTGCCGCGTGAACCGTGCCTGGCACGCAGGTGCGGGACGGCTCGGCGGATCCGTCCCCGGGCTGGCCATCTCGTTTGTCACCGCGGCCGGCACGTGCCCTTGCCCCCGGCTCCCAGGCGATGCTGGGCTGAGCGCCGGCCTCCCGCTCCGCCGGGCTGGGGCTGTTGGTTAGCGTTTGCATCGTGCCCTGCCAAAGCTGCCGACAGCGAGAGCTGCGGGAGAGGGAGAGGAATTGTTATTCCGGGCTGGTCCTGGCGCTCAAACCTCGCTCCTTCCTGAGCAGGAGGGAGAAAGGAGACGGAGCTGAGTCACCCTGTGGCTTTGGGTACGGGTTAAACAACTTCACAGCACCAAAACACCAAAGCCCAGCTTGCCTTGTTGGTGTAAACCACTTTAAAAAAGATGGGTATTTGGGGAGAAATATCAATCTCTATTTAACAGCACTTTGGCTTATTAAAATGGAAATAGCTTTGCAAATGTAAATCTCCTTATGCTCCCTAATGCCTTTTGTTTCAGTTCTGCGCTCCCTCGCAGCTGGCGGAGGGACGTGGGCTAATTGGTTGCTTTTGGATTTCTAACGGCTCCCCAGCTGGCCTGGCCTCAGCCGCTGCACCATGGTTACCCCAAAATCCTCCCCCAGTAATGAAGAGCTTCGTGACACTCAGTGAAAACATTTTTAGTCATTCCAGGCCAAAATATTCCCCAGCACTTCACGGGGCTGCGTCTGGTGCCTCCATCAGTTAGTAGTTCTGTCCCGACGCTGGCTCACGCAGTCCCCGCTGCTGGATGGAGTCCTGGGCAGTTTTATTCCATTGACAGGGGAGCAGCTTCGTTTATTCAGCCGATCCATCCTCTGTCGCCTCCCTTTGCTCTGTGGTTTTGGCGATGATTTGCAAGGTTTTCTTTCTTCCCCCTGCAGCAGGGCTATCCGCTCCCCCAGACACCCCGAGTTTATCCCAGCCAGTTTACTCAAACTCCGGGCGTTTCTCCCCAGCTCCAAGGTGCGGGACTGGGCAAGGCCGGGGAGCCGGGCTGCGTGCGCTGCGGCCGGGGAAGGCTGCTCTGGGGTTTGGGGGGGATGCTGTTGTGAGAGACGGCGGGCGCGAGATGGGGCTGACTGGAAGCGTGTGCCTTCACCTCGTCAGACCGTGGCCTGTGCCCCCCCCTGCCCCACAGAGCCCTCCCCGGCAGCGCGGCCGAGCCGGGAAACGGCCGGGTTTGGGGCTGCTCATCACCCCACGACGCAGCCTGCCCAGAGCAGAGCCCTGGTCTCAGGGGACCTGGCTACTCGTTCTGTTTTCTTTTGCTTTTTTAAGTGCCGCAAGAGTCCAGCAAGTAAGAGTTTAGTTCGGTTCCAAAAGAGCTGGTTTTGGGATGTGCCGGGGCTGCGCAAGGGAGACTGCAGGCAGCGGGCACCGGCGAAGGCAAGCGCAGGCAGGGCGGGCAGCGCTGGCTCATCTCGTGGCACCCTTAGGAGCTGGACGGATCCCCCTTTGCCGTTACAGACGGTGGTTCCTCACCTCGGTGCTGGGATGGGGAAGGAGCCGAGCTCGGTGGTGCCAGGCAGGGAGGTGGTGGGCGCCCGGCCGGGCTCCGTGCCTGGGAGCGGGCGGCTGTGCCGTGGTCCCGCGGGAGCAAGGCAGAGCGGGGAGCCGGGCTTTACCCTGCAGCGGGGCTTTTCCAGAGCAAGGTCTCCCGTCTCTCCTAGGAATTGTGCAAAGAAAGACCAAGCGTGAGAACAGCGGTGGTCCAACGGCAGAAAGCCTGGCAGGGGAATGCACTTGCCGATTGGGGCACCAAGAAGGGACTTGGTCTCCCTCTGGTCTGCCCAGGCCCCAGGGCTTCTCCTGCCAGGCCCGAGGGCAGGAGATTGCTGTGTGGAGACACGGCGAAAAAGTCAAGAATTAACCAAAGCGTGACTGCAAAGTGCTTTAGCTAAAGCGCATTACAGCTAATTAAGCTGAATTAACCAAGGCTGCTTTGTCTCTGTATGGGCTCCCAGGCCAGGGATTAGTCTGAAACTAACGCCCACCTTCAGCTAATCTCACCTTCAGCTAATCCCACCTGGATTCCCAGATGCCCGTGCAGGAGCACGGGGACGACAGTGAGCCGTGGCTGCCAAAGGTGCAGGACCTGGCGGCTGCCCTGGCTACTGGGAGGATGCTCATCCCTGTGGCGGCTGCCTGCGGTGCTGGGGTTCCTCTGCCGTTAAATCTGGAGCCCAGCCCCGGGTGACGGGCTCGGCTTTGCCTTGGGCTGCAGCCAGCGGCAGAGCTAGGGGCTCCTTGGTACCCGGCAGCTGGCAGAGGTAGCACGCACCATGCTCTGCAGGAGGAAGAGGAGGAGAGACATCCCGCTGCGGAGTGGCAGATCCCCAGCTGGCCAGGCTGGGCCTGACCCTGCACCATGCAGAAACCTGCATCTCTCCCGCAGCAGCACCGTTTCCAGCAGAAAAGGTGCCATTTGCCCACTCGCCCCAGCCTGATTTGTTGTTTATTGGGGCCTGTCCTGCAGAAATACCCCCTAAGGAGTTGGAGAAGTCTCTGTCTTTCCCACTCGCCAATGGGCTCCTTTTGGCAGCCATGTCTGTAGTCACCCCCGCGCTGGCTGTAATGCAGCTGGGATTTAACGGGAGCCATCTGATGCCTTCCCTCCATGTACCCGCTGCGCCAGCCGGGTCTGCGCAGCTGACGTCACCGGCAAAGCTGGGAGAGCAAACTTAGAGCCACCAGTTTCTGCGTGGCGCAAAACCAGCGTCCTCGCCGCGGTCTGGAAGCGGTGCAGGGGAGGGGGCTGTGACCCGGCAGAGCGCTTCCCAGAAAATGCTCGGAGGACTAATTTTGAGTTTGGCGAATTCAGTGATGAGTCTGAACCAAAACACCCCATCCATCTTCAGATGTTTGTCCTTCCTCCCATCCGCTGCATTCCTACAGCCAGCCGCTGAGCCCAGCACATCCCCACGCTCCTCGTCTGGCTCAGCTTAACCCCTTGGCTGCTGCGGCTCCTCCGCCTCCGCACGGCCAGCGCTCCCGAGCGGGGCGGCAGGCTGCGCTTGGGGCTCGTCTCAGACTTCTTAAACCACAGCCCAGCGCTGGGAGCCGGACCCGGCCGTGCTCGTGCCCACCGGCTGCGCGGTGCTTGGTGTGCTCTACACCCGGTTCCTCCCCAGTTTCCAGCCCAGGACGGTTTGGAGCCCCCCGAGCTCAGCGGCGTTGCCGGCGTGGGTGTACCAGGGACCCGGCAGAGACGCGGTGCAGCGGTGCAGCGTGGGATGGTGGGCGCAGGCTCCGTGGGGGGTGACGGCGTCCCATCGCGGGGCCGCTCTCCCCACCAGCGACGCTTTCCTCCCACAGGACGCCGGGTCGCTGGATGCAGCGGTGCAGAGTGCCCTCCAGGCCCTCTACCCCCCCTTCGAAGCCACGGCCCCCACCGTCCTGGGCCAGGTGTTTCGGCTGCTGGAGACCAGCTACCGGGGAGATGGGCTCTGCTGCCTGCTCCAGTTCCTCATCCCGGCCAAGCGCCTCTTCGAGCATGTGCGGCAGGCAGCCTGCGTAAGCCTGCATGCCCCCCCCACGCCGCGGTGCCCCTGCGCCCCGCTCCTGGCCACGGGGGGTGTGCCCTATAGCGTGACACCCCGCACGGCCGTGCCCTGCGCTGTCCCCTTCCCCCCCACCGGCACAGGGAACCGTGGTGTGCCCAGCTCCCCGGGACATCTCCGGCACAGAGCCTGGCACATGCCGTCCCCGCGATAAGGGTGGAGGAGGGACTCCAGGGTCACCTTGTCTCGCCCCTGGAGAGGCTCCAGTGGGGATTTCCCCTCTGTTGGCACGTGGGGAGCATGCAGCGCCCTGGGAATGGCCATGGGCTCGGGGTGGGCTTGCAGGGCCCTGCTGTGGCTCGGCTCAGGGACATCCCATCAGGTCACCGGGCTCTTCGGTCCCCACTGTGGGAAGCGCAGAGCCTGGCAGCGAGACCGCGCAGGGGTGGCCAGGAGGGTAGGGAGCCAGCAGGGGCTCTCGCTCACGCGCTGTGTTCTTCCTCCCTCCTAGGCTCCCTACTTTAACTGCATCTTTCTCCATGAAGGCTGGCCCTTGTGTCTTCACGAGAAAGTGGTTGTCCACCTCGCGCCGCTCAACCCCCTCCTGCTGCGCCCCGGGGACTTCTACCTGCAAGCGGAGCCCTGCGAGGAGCACTCGGCGCGCATCACCGTCAAGCACCTCTCCCACGACCTGCGCACGGTGGAGGAGACCCCCGTCCCCGAGGCCGCCTACGCGCTGCTCTTCACCAACGAGTGGCTGGAGGAGATCAATGGCGACCGGGCCAGAGCCCCCCTGCACACCTGCCTGGTGGCCACCGAGAACGGCATCGCCCCACTGCCATGGAGCAAGATCGCCACACCGGAGTTCATCGACAAGCCCAAGGCTGGAGCCGATGGTGTGCCCGCAGGTGCCCGGCACGGACCCGCTCCTGAAACTGCAGCGGAGCCAGCAGCACCCAGCGCGCCCGTGCACCACGGCACGGCGGACGTCCCGGCGCCCTATGGCAATGTCGTGGGCACCATCCCCGGCTGCAAGGTCACCTCTCGGAAGTCGAGCCAGGGAAGGTACCCGGGACTGATCAAGGTGGACCAGGCTGGGCTGTGGAAGAAGCCGGCCACGCTGGCCATGCCCAGCCTCTGCGAGATCATCAGCCAGAACCTAGAGGGGGAGTACGTGGACCTGTTGGAGCTCTCCCAGGAGCAGCTGGACCTCCTGGCCAAGTCCCTGCCGCCCACCCGCCCGGCAGGGCCGATGGGGGCTGGGGCCGAGGGGATGCTCCCCGGGGCGAACGGGGGGCCGGGGGCAGACGCCTGGCCCTGCACGGGGGTGCCAAGCTTGGAGAAGGGTCCCTGCACCCCATGCCTGGGGAGGAAGCTGAGCCGGCAGCCGGGGCCACACAGCCCACGGTGCCGCCACCGCGACTCCTACCAGGCTGCGCTGCAGAACCCAGTGAGCTTCGGCCCCGGGCTGATGGCAGCTATCCTGGAGGAGTCGGACGGCCCCGGCCCCGAGCCGCCCACCGCCACCCCCCATGAGACCCCCACGCAGCACGGGAGGGGGGCTGGCAGCCCCACACTCCTTGCCCGCCATCCCCGCCGAGCGAGTCCCGGCGTGCCGGCAGAGGCATTGGCACGGCAGGGCGGCCCCCGGCTCCCCGTGGGCTCCAGCCACAAGTTCTCCTTCCTGAAGGGCCCGTGGCTCGGGGCGGCCCCTGGGGATGAAAGAGCCCCCAGCCAGCACGAAGGGGCCCGGAAGAAGATGTCTGCCATCTACTCGCCCAGGATGGGCAGAGCCAAGCCAGCCAGCAAAGGTACCGTCCGAGCGGGGCTGCGGCGCCTGCCCAGGCTCCGCGGGAGCTTTTGCATTTCTCTGCCTCGTTGCGCGTCACCAGCTCCTCTCTCCTCTGTCCCCGCGGGCAGGTATGGATGCGGCAGCTGCTGCCCCTGTGGAGGAACGGTCCCTGGAAAGCACCAGCTGCAAGAATGGTCCCTCCGTGCCCGGCACCGGCACCCCTGGCCGGGAGCCACCGGCCTGGCAGGACCTGCACGCTGGGCTGCTGCGATCGGGCATCGTGTGCCTGCCAGGTACTGCTGGCACTGCGGGACCCTCGGGGGGATGTCAGGAGAGGCCTCCGGAGGGAAAATGCCATGCTGCTGGAGAGGGTATTCTGGAGGAAGGTTTCAGGGCTTTGCTGGAGGCCAGAAAGCCCCCAAGCAGAAAATCTCCTTTCAGCTGGGCAAAAAAAATTACAAACATAAAAACAAGCAGTCTGCTGTGAGCAGCTGCCCCAGTTCCCAGCTGCAGCCAGCCCTCCCACACCATTCCTCCCCAATGAAGCCGTTCAGCTTTTAGCTGCCAGACACTAAACATTTGGCTTCTTCCTTTTCCCAAGAACTGAAAAACAGGGACAAAACCCATCTTTTTTTCAGGAAAAATGTCCCCAGCAGCTCTGCCCTGGCATTTCCAGGGCCGGCGTTCGTGCCGAGAGCCCTTGCGGGCCGGCACTGCCCCTCCGGAGGGGCCAGGGGAGGCTGCGCTGGGGTGGCCGCTGCGCTGCCGCAGCTGCGCGGTATTAACCCGGGCTGAGCCCCCCAAGCCGAGCCGGGACGGAGCCCCCTCCCGCGCCCCTCGGCAGCCGTTCCTGCTTGGCGAGTGGCAGCGAGGCCGATGGGAGCCCCGGCCCCTCTGCGGGGGGTTGCTCGGGGCTGGAGTCTGCAGCTGGCGGGTGGCTGCCGGAGGGTCACTCACCCCTTTCCCCGCAGGGAGCTCGGACAGGCTGGGCAGGGCCCTGCTCCAGGTGACCACCGGCGGCAGCGCCTGGGGGGCCGCGTGGTGCTCGGCCACCGAGCTGGCGAGGCTCATCCTCTACCTCTGCTCCCTCCCCAGGTAAGGGCCAGAAGGGTTTGCCAGGGACCCCCTGGCTGCATCCCGGCTCGGGGGTCCCAGGCAGCCCCCCGCGCCAAGCCGGGATGGATGCCCAGCATCCCGCATGTGCTGGTTTGGGCACATCCCACACATCCGCACCATGTCCACAGTCCCGCCTGCAGCCATCCCCGAGGACCCCGTGCCACGGCTTTGCCAAAGGCACGTGTTTTTGAAGGTCTGGCGCTGCCCTCGGCTGGGGCATCCCACAGGGACGAGGCCGTCACCTGCGGCTGCCGGTTCCTGCCTGCCCTCACCCTCCTGCCCGGGGGCGCGGGGCTGCGGGACGGGGCTTTGAGCGGGTCCTGCCCGAGGGAAGGGACCCCCGCTTCATATGCCGCTTCTAAGCGGTGCAATCTGCCTCCTGCTCACGGTATTTCCCTTTGCTAGGCGAGAATCGAAGGATGGTGGGCTAACTGTCGTGGTGGATGCCAGGAAGCAGCCGCCTGCTCCCGTCCTCTTCTCGGCCCTCCGCTCTGTCCAGGTACACTGGGGTCTGCGTGCCGGTGCTGTGGAGGTGCCGGGGGGGGTCCCCGCCCAGGAGTGAGTGCTGCCGCCCTTTGGGGGTCCCTCAGAGCCTCCCCTGCACCCGTCGCACGATGCGATCGCCTGGCTGGCAGCAGCTTCTCCGGCAGCCTCCAGCGCTGCCGTGCCTGGGGCCGCGGTTTTTATCTTACTCACAGATTTTACCCGTAAGCCTCGCGGTGCGGATTTACCGAGGCAGCTCTCGCCTGCCTGCAGCTGCACCGCAATGCCCCGGTCTAGAAAACCCACGTCCTTGCTGCTTCCTCCCCTATGGCCAGTCCTGGTTCCTTACTCCCTGTAGGTCTGGCAGGGCTTCACTGCTGCTTTGTTCCCAAAGTGGCTGATAAATCTCTAATTTCTGAGCACGTCTGCAGTGGCGCAGACCATCCCCCAACAGGGCGCAAAGACCCCGTTTCCCCCAGCCCCCAAACCGAGCTCACACCTGGCGCTTGCATCTCTCCAGCTCCTCAAGTGCCAGCTGCGAGGCACCGGTGGTTTGGGACCGAAGGTCCCTTCCCAGCCCCGCAGGACCTGGCCTCAGCCCCGCTATCGCCCGGCACCACGGCATGCCCCAAACCCCTTCAGCACCCTGCTAGCTGAGCTCACCTGGAAGTGGGCTCCGCAGTGACGGTCAGTCATCCTGGCAGGGTTTCCATGCCGGTGCCGAGGCAGTGCTGTGGGAGTGCCCTGTGCTGTCCTGGGGCCGTGGGGTCCTCCCCACCACAGCACCCTTTGCCTCTGTGTGCTCAGGGCTTCAGGTTGGTTGCAGCCCGTCCGATAAATCCTGTGCCGGCCCTGATGCTCCCCTCGCAGAGAAGCGTCGCTGGTGTGAGTGAAGGGGTTTGCTCACGAGGCTCTTTCCACAGCTCCTTTCTGCCAGGGAGCTGGTGGTTGGGATGGGGTTATGGCCTGAGCAACCCATTTCCATTTCCCACACCAGCGAGCTCGGGAGCCTTTTCCTTTGTAATGAGCTCACCGGCCTCAGCCGACTCAGGCAACCGAGCCCCAGTATCACCGTGGGTAACCCGAGGTCTGCGCCGTGGGGTTTGCCGTGGTGACTCTTCCCTGCCTCCCGCAGAGCATCTCGCCGGGCTGCATCCACACCGTGCTGCTGCTGGCCGAGAAGGAGCTGGTCGCCCACTGCGAGAGGCTGCCCGGGGTGCAGGTGAGCCTGTCCTTGTCCCTGTCCCCGTCCCCTCCTCCTGTCCCCATGTTGTCTCCTGTGGGAAGAGCAGAGCCAGGGTGAAAGGAGCCTCCCACCTTGGGGGACCCTCCGTCCCCTCACCTGGAGACCCCAGTTCCCATGCTCGAGGACCCTGAGCAGAGCAGCACCTCGCTGGGGCAGGTGCCCCCGTGCTGGGTGCAGGACAGGCAGATGCTGCCCTTGGGCTGGCTGGGCTGCGCAGGCAGGCGAAATCTGCCCTGGGGCAGCCACGCACTTTCCCAATTACCTCCAGTGGCTGGACACAGGCGCTGGGATAATAAATCTAAACTTGAAAGGGTTTATTGTTCTTTTAGTGCTGCTCAGTTTAATTAATATAATGTGAAATATTAATGAGCTTCATCACCTAGCTTGGCTGTCATGGCAGATTATTGCAGTCCCGGCAACGTCCCGTGCATTCAAACACCGCGGAGCCGGCGGGAGCTGCTCCGAGCGGAGTTGCCGCAGGGTGCGCTCAGCCCTGCTGGCACTGGCACGCTGCGCTCCTGGGGCTGCTGCACGGCGCGGGTTAACGGGGCAGGGTGCTTAGGGCAGGGGGGGTTGTGCCCCCTTGCTCCCGGCTGTCCCTGGGGATGTTTCTGGGAAGGGACCTGGCACGGTCCCGCAGCGCTCAGCAGCCCCGTGCCCCGCAGGTGGAGCCCCTGGCGTCGCTGAAGGCTCTGGGCCGCTACGTCGACAGCTCCCAGCTGACACAGGAGCTGGATGGCACCTTCCCGTACTGCCACGGCGAGTGGGTTCAGTTCTTCCAGGTGTCTGTTATCACGCCGTTAGCCATCGCCTCACCTCCCTGCGGTGCCCCTCCGTCCCCACCGCTGCTTCGCGTCTCACAGACATCCCTGGAAAAGTGACAGGAAAGCCCAAGGAGAGGGGAGGGAGAAGGAGAGCCCCGGAGCGCAGGAGGGCAACCCCCTCCTGCCTGCTTCTGACTGCTCCTGCCTGTGGCTGCCCATCCACCTCCACGTTCCCTTCCTCCTTGGCTTTAACCTGGTGCCCCACAGTATTCCCTGCTCTGGCCTGGCACTGCTCTTCCTCCTCCTCCTCGTGGGCAGGCTGCCCTCCTGCCCCGCTGCTTGCCCAGACCCCCGGCCCCACTAACCTGCTGTGTGTCCCACCCGCAGAAATTGCATCCCTTCACAGCCAGCCTCCGGCGGGCATCGGAGCTGCTGCAGAGCTGCATCCAGGAGCTGCGGAGCGCCGACGCGCTGGCGGGGACACAGGTAACAGGCAGGTTGTAGGGCTTTCCAAAGAGCCCGTCTGTAGTCCAGCACACAGTGACATTTCGCCCCGGTTCCCCAAAACTCGGTGCAACCGCTCCCAGACCCGCCGCTGCCAGCTGCAGGGCTGTCCCCTGTCCCCTTTGCTCATCCCTTGGGGTGCAGCCCCGGAGATGCCAGGCGAGACGCCAGGTGAGATGCGTGTCCGACCCTCCTTCCGCAGGATGCGGCCGCGTGCATCGGGAGGCACCAGGAGCTGATGCAGAGGGTGCTGAGTGACCCCCAGCTGGTGTGCGTGCAGCGCGAGGGGGGGGCCGTGCTGGCCCGGCTGCGCAGGGAGGCCGCCCGGCTCAGCACCTCGGCCGACGTCAGGTAGGAGGGGGCGGCTTCGCTGGGAGAGGGGTGCCAACAGCAGGGACCCCCGGCCTCCTCCGCTGGCCGACAGAGCCACCTCTGCAGGGACAGCCCAGTCCCCGTGAGCAAAAGCTTCTTTCCAGCACGCCCCGGAGCTGGCACCCTGCTCCCTCCTGCCCTGCAAACTCCCTCTGAGCCTGGAGCTCGCGTCTCGGACAGCCCTGGGCAGGATTTCCCACCATCCCGGCTGGGGAAGGTGCATGGGTCCCTGGGAGGGTCTCCTGCCCTCGGACGAGGCGCTGGGGCTGCTCAGCAAAGCCTGGAGCCAGCCCTCCAGGCTGGTCTCGGGCAAAGCCACTAGATGGGGCCAAGCCCCGGCGACGATGCGTGTGTCCGGCGACGATGCGCGTGTCCGGCAATGCCGCGCGTGTCCGGCAATGCCGCGCGTGTCCGGCAATGCCGCGCGTGTCCGGCGACGATGCGCGTGTCCGGCAGTCCGTGCATGCGTGCAGCGCTAATCCCACTGCTCCCTCCTGCTCCCTTCTCTCGGCTGGGCTGGGCTGCACTGACAGCCAACACTTTCCCATCCCGCGTTCCCTGACGTCCAGCTTGCTCCGTGGGACGGGGAGATGTCAGGACACGTGCAGTGCCAGGGTGCTGCTCCCTTGCAGCGTGCCCTGGAGCCCGCTGCCCGGTGCACCCCAGGGAGTGCCCTCGTGTCCCGGCTGGGCTCTGAGGATGCAGGAGGCGGGTGGAGAGGAGGTCTCTTGGTCGGCTCCTGACCCCAGGTACCTGCTGGGATCTTGCCAGCCGCACATGCTGGGTTGCTGGCCATCCGCTCGCTTGGCTCCTGGCTGCCTGCGTGGGCACGTGCCAGCACCCGCTTCCAGGGAGCTGCCCCCTCCAGAGGGTCCTGCCCACCGGAGAGCTGCCTCGGCCGGTGTCTTCAGGAGGAGCCGGCAGCTCACGCGGCGGCACCCGGTACTGACGGCCCCTCTCCTCCCCGACCACCAGGACCAGCATGGAGTCGGCCGAGGGGCTGTACAGCCAGCTGGAGGAAGAGCTTCACAACCTGGTGTCCCAGTCCAACAGCTGCCTAGAGCGCCTGGAGTTCCTCCGAAAGGTCCGGGAGCTGGAGGCCAAGTTCAGCAAGGTCAGTTGGGCATCCTTGGGGTGCCACTCCAGAAGCAGCAAGTTGAAGTTGTCCTCTGCAGTGTTCCCACAGCTGAGCATTTTGGGCACATTTCCTCGGTTTTTGATGATGAAGGAAGCTGAAAGAATAACAGGATTGCCTGAGCTTTGACTTTAATTATGGGGTGACCGCGTATCCACGCCTGAGATGGGATGCCCCGGTCGGGGAAGGAAAGGGAGGTGCTGCGGAAGCGCTGCTGCCGGCGGCCAGTCCCGCCTGACCCTCGGCCCCGCTCTTTCTTGCAGCTCGGGTGCTGGCTGGACGGGGAGGCAGCGGCACGACTGCAGGAGATGGGCACCGACGAGTGGAGCCCCGACAGCTTCCAGGGCTCTGCCGAGCAGTTTAATGAGTTCCTCGTCCAGGCAACAGTATGTTTGAGGGGACTTTCTGTAACGTGCATGCCTAGGGTATCGCTGCCAGCAGCGCTGTTAGGTGGCTCTGGGCCCTGCCTGGCACTCCGCAGAAACTGAAAATGCCAAATTAGAAACGTTTGAATGTCATTATGAAGTCCCATACATTCAGCCCAAATCCCCAAGGTTTGGAAGGAGGCTTCTGAGCAAAACCGGGTGTCCGCAGGCTGGCTGGGTCAAGCTGCAGTTTTGAAGCCCAGCTTTGTTGAGGTCTTTGGGCAGCCCTGTCCTGGCGAGGGGGATGGTTGCGCTGCTCCTTGGGGTGCTTTGGGCTGGGGCTGCTGTTCCCAACCCCTCCTGTGCTCTGTCCTTCGCACCCCCCTTCCTCCCGCAGGGCCAGGCTGCGGAGCCTGGACGTCCCGTCAGACAACAGATAGTGTGGTGACAAGGATTTGTTCCTCCCATACCCCTAGATATGGAGGCCCTTTAGTTGCACGCACTGCAGGGAGGGTGAAGCAAGGTGGACCCCACTCAGGAGAGGATGGTGCATTTTGAGCCAAGGCAGGACAGAGCAGACATTTGGAGAATCCCCATTCTCTTTGTGTCTTCTCACTGGCCCAGAAACGTTTCCCAAATAGCTTTGACAGCGATGCTGGGTGCTGACCTGCAGAGAGCCTCACGCCGCACACACGTCCCAGCACAGCAGGTCAGCACCATTCCCCGAGCGCGGAGCTTGTTCCTTCCTTCTGTCCCTGCAGGCTCAGTACCGGCACGGCCTGGCCCTGTGTCAGGAGGCGGCTGAGGTCCGAGACGCGGCTTTCCCCGAGGCAGACCCCTTTCAGGTGGCTGCAGCCCTTTTCCAGACGAAGCTGATGAGCTTCTACAGGCAGGTGGAGTGGCGGCAGGCTGAGCGGGAGCTGCTGCGGGAGCTCAGCCGGTTCTCCAGCAAGGTGGGTGCATGGGCTTTCCTCCCGCGGGACCCGGTGCCGGCTGGGCAGCCGTGAAAACAGCCGCTCTTGCCTTCTTTTCTAGATCGCGGTGCTGAAGCTGGACTGCAGGCAGTGCTCAGCCCGGGTGAAGCGCGGGGAGGGCCAGGCGCTGCAGTGCCTGCAGAGCTCCTTCCAGAAGCTGTCAGTGGAGTTCGCCCTGGAGAAGCTGCAGGAGATGAAGGCTCAGGTGCGCAGGATGCAGAGCAGCCAAGGGCTAGCAGCCTGGACCGAGGCACGGCACAGGTACCTGGAGACCCGGCAGATCCTGGAGGAGATGCTGGCAGAGCTGCAGGAGGCCTGGGGAGTGCAAGCCGATGGGCAGGGAGACTCCTTCAGCCCCCCCAGCTCAGGGTCTGCAGCCCCTTGCAAGGAAATCCTGGTCTGCAAAGCAACCGCCAGCCCCGAGCCAGTGGTGTCGGGGGGCCGGGGGGCGGTGGAGCAGCCGGAGCCCAGCACCGGGGGGCCGGGACAGCCCCGGGGACCAGGACAGCCCTGGGCCAGCAGCGTTCCTGGCCCCGCGGTGGGCGCGGAGCCGAGGTCCCCGCAGCCCCGCTGCCAGCAGGGACCGGAGGGTGACCGTGCCTTTCACCGCCACGTCTCTGCCGATGCCTCCCTCCCAAAACTGCAGAGCGGAGCCTGCCTGGGAGCTGCGGGACACCTCACTCAGGAGCGCAGACAGCCCCTTCAGAGCCATTCCTTCACCCTGCCTCCCCGGGCGCGTTTTCCAGATGCTGACCCATTGTGTCCCACCGCTGTGCCCCACGGGACTGTCTCAGCCTCCGGCACACACGGTCCGCCTGCAGAGAATCGGGCAGAAGCCACCCAGTACTTCCAGGTTTCCAGCCAGAGCAGTTTCTCCTCTGAAGACTCAGACTCGCAGAACTCCACTGAAGAAGCCCCAGCAGCGAGCCTGGCTTTGCCCCGGGACCTCCAGAATCCCAGACCACCTTGCCCCTCTGAAAAGCCCTCCCAGATTGTTTACCTGGAGAACCACCACACCGAGTCCAGCTAAAGCAAATGCCAAGTAAAACTAGTCCCTTCTAGTTGGGGCTGTTTCTGTCCAGTTGTGGAAGTCTCAATCTCCAACTGGATGTCCCGTGCTCAGAGGTGGGACGCTGGGACACATTGTCCAACCCTCGGTCCCAGGATCCTTCAGTTCCCCATACTTAGCACTCACCCCGCTGTGGAACGGCAATAACCCCATCACCAGCCTCACAAGGTCTGTTAATAATCTACTAGGTGTGTTGCAATCCTCACCTAAAGTGCATTTATCCCTACAAGTGCCAGGTTTGCCTCAGGACAGCGGTGAGGGTTCCCCGCAGTCAGCAGCCGAGCTCAGAGCATCCCATGGGAGCACGAACCTGTGCCGAGGTGTTTCTGCCCACCGGCCCTGCTGCGCTCCCCCCCTCCGCCAGGCGGTTTTACCGTCCCCTGTGCTGCTGCTGCAGCCCTAGCCAAGCAACAACGACAGGCATTTTGTTCGTGTGCACTCGTTAATGTAGGACTAACGTTATTAATGTTAATAAACCTGAAGAGAAGTGCCCAGCTTGGTCCTCGTGGAGCGGAACAAAAAGCCGTGTCCTGCCCAGAGCCAGGCACTGGGCTGCTCGCCCAGGCTCCCCGCTGCTGCCCCAGCCTAGTGCCACCGGGCAGCCGGTGCCACCGCCAGAGCCTCCCGTGCCGCCCGCGCGGGCCGTGGCCACAGCCTGGCTCTCCTGCCCACCGCCAGCATCTCGCTGCCGGTAGGAACGGTAGGTCCTGCTCGAACCGCTGCTGCCTCGACCCTGTTGTGCCCTGACCTGCTGGCCCCTGCTGCTGGACTGCAGCCATTTGCAGAATGAGTCCCTCTCCCTTCTGTAAGGATTAAATGCCTCCGTCTCTGGTTCTTGCTCCCGTCCTACCTCCTCCCCAGTACATGGGCGAGGGTGGTGTCATCCTGCCCAGCCTCCCCACTCGCTGGGAACGTGCTGTCCCAAAGCCTTGGGGATCTGGCCGAGATGGGTGCGACCTCGCCGATAGCTGTCTGAATCAGCCTGGGGTCCCCAGAGATCCCATCCCTGGGGGCACGTCCCACTGAACCGCACCGCCTGTTTGGGCACCCGGGAGTGGGCGAAGCCGGGCGGGGGACAGGCTGTCCGGGCCAGGGCGCCCTGCCACCCGCCACCCCAGGCAGCCGCATCATGAGCTAATCAAGAGACATCATAGAAAATGCACTATCTCACGTAGAGGCCGTTCCAGAAAAACACTCTCTTCCTCCCAGCCACGGCACGGTCATGGCTCGCGGCCGCACGTGATGCTGTGCCTTGGTGAAGGGCACTTGCCCATCCCAGTGTTTGCCAGCATAACTCATACCCCTCCTCAGCCTTGTTTTTGCCAACTCCCCATGCTGAGCCCTGCTGAGCTCCTCTCTGGAGGCTGCAGTCCCAGCCGCCCCCCACGGCACCACGCTCCTTCTGCCCAGGTCATTAACAGCAGTGTTAATGAAGACTGATCCCAGCCTGCTCCCCAGGCGCTGCCCTGGGACCTCCTACCCGTTGTCTGTTCTTTCAGTTCTTTTAAACTCCCATCTTCTCCCCCTCAAACACTAATTTCCCTAGTAGCACTTCTATCACCGCTTCACTGAAATCCCGCTAGCCAAGGTCTATCCTGTTCCTTTTGGTTTAAAAGTAATTATCATAGAGAGACACTGGGGGAGGTCTGCACAATCCGTCTTGGGTGAACCCAGCCGGCTTTGCTCCATTCTCCAACCAACGCCACGTCCTGATTGTCACCAAGGACACCCCAGCCAGGCCGCTTTTCCTACCTCTTCATGTTATGATATTTACCCGTGCCTAACCATCTGGCCCTGCAGCAAGTTTAAAGGGCTTCAGAAATGCCCTTCTGCAGAGATGATGTAGGACATAAATCCGGAGAAGGAGCAGACGGATGTGCCCCCCCTCTGCCTCGACGTCGCCATGAGCTGCCCGGGGCTGGCTCCCCCCGCACCAGCCAGCCGAGCGTGCCCGCTCCCCAGCCCTGCACGCACGGCTGGTGAAAGCCGTGCCCACCTGGATGGCACCCAGCTTATCATGAGAGCCAAAAATCTCTTCTACTTCCAAAAGCATTTAAAGCCCGGCCTGACAGTTCCCTCACTCAATTTTCTGCTCTACCAACAGCTGATTAGTTGTATCATCCCGTTACACACTAGCCTCTGCAGTGCACCGAAGAAGCAGCACGCCTTCCAAATTCCTCTTTGGATACCGATTTTTGCCTGTCATTTCACAGAAGCCCATGGCTTCAGAAATCCTTGTTATCGGCCACGTGCAGCTGAGCTCAGTCTCCTGTGACCAGCACAGCACACACGTCCCACCCTGGGCTTGTGCGGGTGCCTTGACGGGCTGGACACGCCGTCCACGTTACTCATCTCCCTCGGGAAAGGCAGACTGCGCGCCGGTGATGAGCGCGGCACACGCCATTGCGGCCGCAGGCACGCCGGCTCCCGGGCAGGGACGCCTCTGCGGGGACCCAAGCTACGGCAAGGCAGCTCCGAGCCTGGCGAGGGCCGGCAGAGGTGGCTGGGACCAGCTGGGGTCTGCTGGGGCTAAGCTGCCCAAAACCCGGGCAGCTGCCTGCGTCAGCCCGCCTGGCATCGGCGGGTGCAGAGGGTCCCCTCCCCGCCGCTCCTGCTTTCTTACCGTGTCCAGGAAAGTAGTAGATAGGCAGGTTTTAAAAATGAACCACTGTGTAAATTGAACAAGAGCAAGGAAGAAGGATGAGAATATTATTACTGAAATAATATTGCATGGAAGCGTTTGGCTGATGCCATCGTTGCATATAAACCCCTCGCGGCTACGCTGTCACGCGGTGTTGCTGAATAAGCATCTCCTATCCACAGCTGAGGCTGCTTTTTATCGCTCTGCAATGCTCCCGGAGTCACAGCACTGCCAGGCTGTGAAGAGACAAAAATGCTAATCAATACTTTTGTCATTTTTGGGATTGATTATTCTAATTAATTCTGGGAGCTGTTCAGCCTGGCTGCGGACAGATAGCTGCTGGTACACAGGGTGGTGGCCGGATTGGGATCTCGTCTATCCCATCATGTAATTCAAGAGATGAAATCTCTCTAGCAGCCACAAGTAAAACTTTGTATTGATTCCAAAGTGCTTTGCTTGTTTCTAGGAATAACACCTCTAGTGCCCCAGAAGATGTTTTATGCTTTGCTGTTCCTCGGCACCATCCCCAGTGGTGCTATGAGGTTAGAGGCTGAAATGACCCAAATCTGTGAAGGGCAGAAGTGGCGGGGACCAAGCCTTGGGCTTCACAGCCCTATGTCAGGAAGTTGCCTCTTTACTTGACTGGGGCAAGCAATGTCTATTTTAGCTTCCACATTGAAATGAAAGAGGTGCTCAGCATTTTTAATTTATTTTACTTCTGTTTAAATAGCCAGTTTCCTGGCAGCCCCTTTGAAAGGGCGCTCAAATCTGTGCTGCGGTTCTTCATCATCACCACACATGGAGCAAAGCCAGTTTCTGCATCTCAGCATCCCCTAACCTCACCTGGAGAGATTTTGGCACCTGGGGCCAGGCTGTGCAGGGGAGCACCCCCTCACCCCCATCCCCGCTGGCCGTCAGGCTCTGTGCACTCAGACCGTGCCCTGACCACGACAGCCAGGTCTCAGCTCCGGGACGGGCTGGGAAGGGACAGGCTGACCCAAAAGCTGCGAGGAGCTGGAGGTAAATCCAAGACGACCTGGATGTGGGGTTTAAGAAATAAACTCAGGCAAAGCAAACGCCTGGTGGCTGGGAGAGAGACCAGTCAAGACAGAGAGCGAGAGGCAGCACCAGGATGGATGCTGGGGGCCATACCGAGCCCCTCTTCCCCTGCATGTCGAGGTGGAGGTCTGACAGCAGCGAGCCGGGGCAAACCCAGCGAGTTGGGGGCATTTTCTGAATTGCCAGTTTTGAGCAGCAGCAGTGCAGCAGCAGTAATAGCGATGTCTGCAGCACAGCTTTGAGATTCCTCATATTAACATCCTAATTCCTCAGTAAAATGCTGGGGAGAATCAGGGAAGAAATATTTAGACATGAATAATAAATGTTTCATATCTGCAGTGCCATTCCTTGCCCACTCCAAGCGCTTGGCCAGGAGCGTTGGTGGGTCCCTGGGGCCGGGGCCAGGGGGATCCCCGGGCTGGTAGGGACCCCCCAGCTGGGCCAGTGCTGGCCGGTGTTTGCCTTCGCCCAAGCCCACGCTGTGCAGGAGCGCCCGAGGTGGTAGGATGCCTGAACCAGCCAGAGTCCCCAGGATGGAAAGGTGCTGCCAACAGTCCGCTTTCCTCTGCCCTGGTGGGAAGAGCCTTTTTCTCCCTCCTCCACTGCCTTCCTTGGCTAGGAAAAAGTTGGGACTTTTTAAATTTTAGTTTTTAGGTTAGGGGAATAGCACTTCCCATGGAGAAACAGAATCATCTTCTAAAACAGATGGAATTGAGATTCTTCTGAATAAAGCGAACAATGGCTTTCCTGTTGTTTTTCTTTTTCCAAAAGGAAAAAAAAAAAAAGGATATTTTGCAAATGCTGAGATTAACTGATAACAGACGGGAGAATTTCCGGCCCCTCGCTGGAGGGTGAATTGGTTCCTCGGAGGAGCCCCGCACTCTCAGCTGCCCTCAGCCCCCACAGCTTGGTGGGCACAGCTGGATTCCTCCTACCAAAAAGTGTTTTTGCAACATTCTGCAAAAATTTTCTTATCTCTGCTGATCCTTCAGCACGTGATTTATGACTCTGCGTCTGACCAATTAAGCTATAACCTTTCCAGAAAGGCAAGTGCAGGACTTAATCAATGTCTCTTTCCCACCCATGAAATGGCAAAATCATTAGTCACGGGCTGGCCGGGGATGTCCAGCGGGGCTGGGCTGGTGGGGGTCCGGCAGTGCCGGGACACCACAGCCAGCCCAGCCTGTGGAGGCGAGTTCCCACAAGGCCTGGAGAAATACTTTTTTTTCCGAAGGAAAAAAGGTAACAAATGTTAGATGCAGAAGACAAAACCAACCTGCAGACAGAGAGGGGCCGTGGGTCAGGCAAGGATACCAGCCCCGGGGCAGGGGACTGCCCTCCTCTTCCCCAGGCAAGGAGGAGAAAGCATGGACGACGGGTGGCAAGGCAAAGGCACAGGGAAAACCACAAGTGGGACAACAGGAACCCCCTGGATGGGACCCCCAGCAGTTCTGGTGCCAGCAGAGTTGCCGTGGGCCCATTCCTGTTATGGCAGCGCCTAGTGTTAGGGCTCAGCCACAAACAGCCGCGAGCGTTTTGAAGTGCAGGATGGGGACTTGGCTCACGGCGCAGCAGATATGCAGTCGTGCCTGGATTTGTCCTCCTGGGGGGCAACCGAGGCGCCAGTTCTGGCTTCAGCAGGTAAACACAGAGGGAGGGAGCCCTTAATGCAAGAGGAAGCTGAACTGCATCACAAAGCCAGGGAGCTCCATCCTTGGCTTTGCGAGAGTTTTGGAAGCAGCAGCGAGCAGAGATGTCCCAAAGCAGCTTTGTTATCTCTGAGCTCCTGCTCCGACAGAGCAAACTCAGGTCTCACCTGTCATCAGACCGAGGTGTCTGGTGCTCCTGGGGAGCTGCAGGTTGGCCATAAAAAAAATGAAAAAAACAAAGAAACAAGCAATACCAAAGGAAAACAGGAAGGGCGAAAGGTAATGCCAAAGGGTCAAACTCCGAGGGCCAAATGTAACTCCAACTTGTCTGCTTTCCGGAATCCCAGTAGTGCCCCATCCCGAGGGACGGCTGGAAAACACTAGCGTGCCACTGCTCACCCCGGGGCCCAGCAGATGCCCACCTTGGGAAGCTGCCGAGGGGACAGACAGGCACAGGCCACCCCCCACATGGGGGAAGCGCATCGCTCACGTGCGAGTCCTGGGGAATTACGCAGCTTCAGGCATTTAAATCCGGACACGCACACTCGCAGAGGAACACAAGCACACTACACACCAAAGCCGTGGCCGGAGAGTGCGGACCCTTCTTGTTTTCCTCCCACAAAGTCCATTAGAACCTGTCTGCAATGAGTGTGGCGGAGGATCACCGGGGAGAGACGCCTCGGCAGGGCAGGCACCCTGGGGGCGGGAGGGCTGGGGGATTTCCAGCAGACTGCTGGGAAATTACACCGGGAGATTGGAATTCAGCCCGCACCAGGTTCAACCGGTTCAGGTTGCAAAACACCGTGTCCCCGCTCGCAGCTCCGCTGGCAGTGGACACGAGTCCATCCCATGCAGCACCGCAGCCCACCCTCCCACGCCACGGGACCCCGCCGGCGGCTGGGACCGACTGCGGGGCCATCCCGGGGCCACCGGCTCAGAAAGGCTTGACTTAGCCGGAGAATCCGTCTCCCCTGCACACCTTGCTGCCGCCCACCCGCAGGTCCCACCGCCCCAGGGCAGCGGGAAGGGGCTGCCCCATCCCCAGGGAGCCCTGCCAGGGAAATCCTGCCCCAGCCCTCCTGCCCCCCGCCACGCTCAGAGACCCAATAGATCAAGGGGGGGTTGTGTTTCTCCTTTCTTTTAAATAAAAACACGGACTCGGCCTAAGAACAAAGACAGTGACATAACAAATTCTTCCTCCACCCCCCCTTTAGAAGCGGGCCGGAGTGCCTTTCCCCAGGGCTTTCCAGAGAAGCTGGGTATCAGCTGGCTGGCTCACCCCTCCGCAGGCGATGCTGGTTTGGCACTCTGCATTTCTCGGTAACAGCCTCTGGCTCGGCGTGTGCCGAGAGCAGTCGGCCAGAGCCCAGGACCACATCTGATGCTGCCAGCACATCCGTCCTCGTGCCTTGTGACCAGAGGATGCTTCAACCCTGCAGGGCTGCGCCTGCTGGATGTCCCATGGTTGCGACACCAGAGCATGGACGGGCTCCCCGGACCCAGCTGCTGGGCCAGGTGGAAAAACAATCTTCTTTTCCTTGGAAAAGCCACGTCTCCTCCCAAAGGAAAGGTTGCCCATTCCCTGCACTGCCTGGCCTGGCGGGCAGCTGCCTCCTCCTGCCCTGCCGGCACTGCCCGCTGCACGCAGCCGGGAACAAGAGCCCCTTTGTGCCGGCTCCCAAAGCCCTGCCGCCGTGGGAGCCCCAGCACAACGCTGAGCCCATCTCGCTCAACCGCTGGCCCAGCACCAGAGCTGGTCACTGCAGCGGTGACCAAAAGCCGCGAAACAGGAGCGATGCCCGCACAGAGCCAGCTGCTGCCCCTGCCCCACACGACGGTGTCTGCCCATGCCGCGGTCACCGACCCCAGCTTCCCCCGTCTGCCGGCCCGTCCTCCCTCATCCCGGAGCGCGATGCCCTTAACAGGCTGTGTCTGCCACCGCTGCCCAGCCCTCGGCTCGGTCCCTACCAAGTACGGAGCAGCTACAGGTTTTTTTTCCCCCATTTTTGAAGTATTTTTCCAGGCTCGCAGATCAGAGCTCCTCTCCAGCTCCAGCGTGCAAAGGGTAACTGTTACGTCTTAACGTGCCAGGATCCCTACGGTCAGCCACAAATGCTCCCCGCTGGCCCCATCATCGCGAGCACAAAACAATTTCTCACCCTTTAACCTTTTCCTGAATTCACATCCCAGCCCTGCTGCCCCCTTTCCAGACCCACCACCCAGCGTGGAGCCTGGGGTAGGGATGGGACGATGCCGGGCTCCCCGCCAAGGGGCTCCGGCTGGCAGGGTCACCACACAAGGTGGGGAGCAGACGGGGTCACGCCGGCTTTGGAGGGGGCTGCGGGAGGCAGCAGCTCGTGGCTCTGCCAAGGGCCACGCTTTGGGGAACACCCCGGGGTGGGAGGCAACGCAGGCTAACGGGCAGATCTGTTAAAAGTCGGTTGACAACTTAACAGGGCGACTCAGAGGAAGACACTGTCCCTTTTCACGGCTTGTTTATCTGCCTGCACAAGCGCCTGAGTCAGGATGTGCGGGCGCAGCCGGGGGCTGCCAACCTCCCCGGCACACACCCAGGAAAGCAAACAGAGGCTCTGCCTGCGCGGGACCGGGGAAGGCAAGAAACCAGCACGCTTTGAAGGAGCTCCAAGACCGGGGCGGGTACGAGGGAAGTTGCAGTCCTCCGCCGAACACCTTGAGCAAACGAGGAGTTATTTTGGGCATCCAGCAGTGCAAACACCCTCTTAATGCAACTTTGTCTTACTAAGGAGAGTAAAAATAATGCCATCAGTGAGGTTGGCCTTCCATGTGCAGCATTTTCCAGTGCCTGGGCGGACAGATGCCTCTAAAACACATGGTGTGAGCGAAGTGGGCACTAAAGCTGGAAACAAGGGAGGTTTCCTCTCGCTGAGATGCTGGGACCAAGCCTGGGGCTCCCCGGACAGTGCCGGGGGGGGACAGCCAGCCACTCAGCTCCTGTCACTTCTGACAGAGGTACCAGAGCAGGGACGGACGCCGTCAGTTGTTCCAGCTCTGTGCTTGGCCAGAAAACCAGACGGAAATGAGTCCCCATAGCCTGACCACCGCCGGGCGCCCCGGCTTGCCCGGCCCCACGCACCCCAAACACACCAACACCCCTCAGGGCGACGAACTGTTCTTGCTTCTGAGCCAAGCGAGAGAAGTCTGTTTCCACTCGCTCTGCGGCAGACAGTGCCATTACAGGCTGTTTGTCACACATTACCCGGAGCAAATTAAATACATCCCGAGCACGGGACCTCAGGCTGCGGAGTGCATCCAAAGTTCACACAGGGTAAGGGAGGAAGAGCAGGCTTGTACAGATGGAACCTGACCCTGCACCCTCCGGCGTGAGCCCAAACACTCTGGCGCACGTCACTGCCGATGGCGATGGCTCCTGTGCCCAGGAAGCAGCCCTGGGAACGGGGCCAGCTTGGGGCAGGTGAAAACGCCTGCCGGCGGGACTGTGGGTCCCGCTGCCGCCAGCCCTCCCTCGGCCCCAACCCCGCAGAGGTTTGGCAGGGGAGAGGGATTCCTGCACGCCTGATGCCCAGAGAGCCGGGCAGCCCCTGGACCCCCACCGCCAGTGAGCCCACCCTGCATCCGTGGGAACGGCTCGACCCAGCTCTGCCCACGCTGCCAGCACCAAGGGGTCTGGGAGGAGGAAGAAGGCGATGTTTCCAGAGCTTCCTCCCGAGTCTGAGCAAGGAGAGCAGGACCTTGCGGTAACGGCAGGGGTGCGCTGACGGGGCAGCTCTTGCAGGCCGTACCTGCACGGTTTGTCCCGCGATGAGCTGGGCACTGCTCAGGGTTAGCGGCTGCGGGGGTGAGAAGGGCCGTGCTGACACCGGCGGTGCCCCTGGCGAAGGCTCCCCCCACCGCCACCTGCACGCCCCAGCCTGCGCACACACGTGCTGGAGCGGTGCATGGGTGGCTTTCATTAAAACCAGCTGCCCTGAGCTTTCGCTCAGCGAGGATTTGCTGCACTCGCTCTAAGCTCCCTCCCTCGCAGATGGCGATGCGGGAGGGGGCTCTGCCGGCCACGGCTGCGGCGCCGGCACCAGCTCAGCTCCTTCAGCAGGGACACTGCCTTTCCAGGGCCCCTCTGCCCACTGCCATGCCGGGTAACACGGGGCAGCGCTGCTGCGAGATCAGCCGTGTGCCCCCCACGGCAGGACCGGGGCCCAGCCACGCTGGGAGTCCCTGGCTCGCGGGGCTTCTCCTGGGTATCTGCTCTTGGCATGGTCAGACCTTACTGTGACACTGTCTGTACCAAAAAGCCCTTTGTGGAGCTGGAGGAGTTGCACATCTCGCTGCAAACCCTCCCAGCACAATGCCGTGGGCATGCCTGAGCAGAAAGCATCGCCCGCGGCCAAGGGCCCCTTGCCAGGACTGCTCTCAGTGCTGGGCGAGCGGATCCAGTTGCATGATCGGAACAGGGCACACCGGGACACGGGACAGCCCAAGACAGCAGGGCTTTACTGGGGCACAGCCTGCGTGTGGGGCCCTGTGGGTGACCCTGAGTACACCGAGCGATGAACCCCAACTGCTTTCAGGACATTGCTATCCACAAGAAGGTCCTCATTACCCGCAGCAGCCCTGGAGCAATGCATGAACCACCAAACCTCCTGGGCTCTGGGAAGGGAACGGGATGAGGGGTCTGGGGGAGCAGGAGGGGACCCGCCAGGGTGAGGAGGGTTTCCAGCGCGCAGCTGCCTCCAGAACAGGGACTGCAGCATCCCGCAGCTGGCCAAGGGCCAGGCAAAGAAGGTTGGCATGGGGCTCCTCCAGGAACAAAACCCATCCTTGGTCCTGGCCTGGGTCAGCTTACGTGATATGAAGAAAACCCAGTAACAAAACAAAGTCTGCTTCAGAGGTGAGACTTCTCGAGACCTTATTCATCACAAGCCATACCGCTGCTCAGGTACCAAGGGCGCTCCCCAACCCTAAGACCCCATGGAGGTGTGGGGTCTCTGCCCCTGCTGTGCGGTCTCAAGTGTGTTGGATTACCCTTGGGGTGCCCAGGGAGGGCCAGGCCAGGCCAGGCCAGGCCAGGCAGCACCGCTGGCAGTCCCGTGGGGCCAGAGACCCCTGGGCAGGAGAGGGACAGCCAGTGCGTGGGGCAAGGGCTGCCAGGGAAAGCGCCGGTCCCTGCCCTGCGCACACCTCCCCGTGGCGTCATGCCCCAGAGCAAACAGCAAGGTTTCCAGCACATTTTCCTTCAAACAGCAGTTTCAGGCACACTTTCCCTCCAGCCACTCCGTCTCTTAGGGATGCATTTACGGGAAGGGGGACTGGCTGCTGCAATCCCAAGCCACTATATCCCTTGCCAGATATGGCCGGGTGTGGAGATAAGGCACGGGGGAAGAAAACTTTATAAGGAGAAAACATTCCTCAAGTTTCTGGCATCTTGGTGTGAACTGCACAGCCCCTCTCCTCCCCCCACTTTTTTTTTTTTTTTTTTTCCTCTCCTCCTCTTAACTGGCAGCCTTTCCAGCCCCTGCCCAGGGAGGCTCCAGGGGCCAGCGGCGAGGGGCTGTGCACCGCAGGCAGGGGCAGGAGCTGGGGCAGGAGCTGGGGCAGGAGCTGGGGCAGGAGCTGGGGCAGGAGCTGGGGCAGGAGCTGGGGCAGGAGCTAGCCCCGGCTCTTCTGAGCAGGAGCTGAACCTCCAACGTTTTGGGTTTTCCTTTTTTTTTTGGGGGGGGG
>JANXJC010000009.1:32472510-32503981 GCA_027564655.1 Leptodon cayanensis
GGGGGAGTGCGGGGTGGGATGTGTTTTAAATAGGTGGGACCGAAACCACTCCGTTTCCTGGAAACTTTGTTTTCCCTTGCCTTCCCTCGGCCATCCCCGGCCGCGGGGGTGTGCACGGCGACGGGGGCGGTATAAATGGAGCGAGCGGCGGGGCCGGGCAGCGGGCGCTGAGGAGCAGCTCCCCCAGCACCAGCACCAGCACCAGCACCAGCACCAGCACCAGCACCAGCACCAGCACCAGCACCATGGCCGAAGGTAAGCCGGCAGGACGATCCCCTCCCACCGGCACCCGGGGTTTCTGGCCCCCGGAGCTCCCCCCGCCGCCGTTCCCGGCACCTGCGCGGGGGGGGGGGACCGGCAGCGAAGCACTCCCGCCGCCGGGGCTCGGCGGCACCTTCGGCCGTTAACCGGCCGCCCGTTCGCTCGGGGCCGGCTGGCCGCGGTGCCGGTAAAGCGGAGGGCGATGGGGAACGGGGAAGAGCGAAGCGGCGGTGGCGGCGAGGAGGAGAGCGGGGGGGGGGGGGTCGCGCCGGGTCTGGCCTCGTCCCGTCCCCCCCCCCGCAGTTGCAGGGCTCTCTCCGCTGGCCGGGGAGCCAATGCAGTTCGGTGCTATTTAAAGCTTTCAGTGCTCTCGAAGAGCGTTGACAGCTGGACTAGGAACATGTGCCTACGTCCCGCCCTGGTTTAAGGAGGATTTCTGGCGGCTCCGTCAGAAGGACTGCTTCTGGCCTTCAGAAATCCCTCCACGCGGGTGGCTTTTCCGAGCTCGGGGCGGGGGGGAAGACAACCCCCTGCCTCCCACAGAGCTGTCTCCGAAGTCCCAGGAAACGGGACCGTGCGATACCGATGGGCACGCGGTCCCCTGGGTGAGACAGCATCGCTCTGCTCCGGTGCCCAGCAGTGCCGCGGGCTGTCCCGGCTCACCGGGTCGCAGCACCACAGCAGCGATACCAGTACAGGTCCCTCGGGTTGGGCACTGACACAGGCACCACCAACTCCCGGCATGAAGCTGAGCCGCTACGCACCAGGCAGCTCTTGCTCCTGTGTGGTGCTGCCTGGGACGCTGCTGCCGCCTGCATGCCCATCTCTTGGCACCGATCAGTTTGGGAAGAGGCACCCGTGCTTTGAAAAATCTGCTTTCTGCTAAATCCACTGCAGACAATAACCCTGGGTGACTGGGACAAGGAGAAGCCCCAGTCCTGCTCTCTTAACACGCTTACATGCAACAAGTTTGGCTCAGTGTCAGCGAGGTTCACGCTCACGCAGTTCATGTGCTGTACGTAGCACAGAGCCATGCTTCTGCTTACAAACGGAGAGGTGGCAAGGGAAAGGACCTTTCTGTGCTCTGTCCCTGCCCCAGGGTCCCAATGGACCAGCTGGAGGGACCTTGCCCTTATTTGTGGACAGTCCTAGCTGTCGCAGCAGCTCTTGCAGTGTGGTGGGGACCAGTGATGAGCCCAGCTGCCTCTCCGGGCTGCATGCCTCACGGTCCCCAGGCCTGGAGAGCCAGGAGCAGGATTTCCATTTAGCTGTGGGAACAGCGAGCTCAGGGTCAGCTGTTTCCATCTGGCACTGGCCCAAGGAGGGCTCAGTGACCACCAACGCTGGCACTGGGAAGGGCACAGCCAGGAGAGCCACAGTATGGGGGAGGCGAGCTGAGCATCGCCCCTCTGAACTGCCTCGGTCCCTGGCTGGCGCCGAGCTCGCTGCGTGCTCTCCTGCGCTAAACGCTTTTGCTTATTCTGGCAACTAACCCGTCCGCCGGCAGAGCACGCAAGGGTCACCGGCCTTGAGCGATGATGAATGATATCGCATCGCTCCCGCGCAGCGGGGACTCGGCCGCCGGCTGCTCCGGCACACAGCCCTGCCTGGGCTGGGAGGCAGAGCGCCCGAGGCCAGGGAATCAGACACCCTCTTTGTCACCGAATTTACGGTCAGTCTCACCAATTTGTCAGCAGTCGCGGAGCAGTAAAGCTGCCGGAGAGCTGCCCTCGGCCTGGCTGAGGCACAGAAACATCCCTGGCATTTTCCAGGCTCAGCGGCGCTCATTTGGGGTGGGGGCACACAGACAGCAGTCCCCAGCCGATGGGCCCCATGCCTCCCAGAAAGCGGAGATGAGCGCTGGGCTTTGCTCCAGTGCTGGATGCCATAAGCCGTGGACCTGGCACAGCCCTGGCAGCACACGGCGCCCCTCCTCCGTGGTGATACCGTGGAGGGCAGCACCACAGCACAAGAAATACGGCAGAGAGCTCGGTCCGGAGGGCAGCGCTTTGCTGCGAGCTGGGCTGCCGGCTGGCTGCAGGACCGCTGCCTCTGCCCCGGTGGGCTCACAGCCCACGGTGCGAGCCCAGCCTGCAGAACCCTCCAGAAGGGATGCTCAGAGCCCGGCAGGGCTGCAGCGCCCAGGGCTGTGCCAGGCACAGCGGGGGGAGGACAGGGCGGCTTGGGCAGAGGAGGCTGCCAAACCCCGGCACCGAGGTCCAGAAACCCAGGGCTCGGGGCGGGGGTAATAGCAATTACACACGTGGGGCACGGCCGCACCTTGGGGCCGGGAGCGCGCGGCAGAGGGGAGAGCCGAAAGCGCTGCTGCCTTTGCAGATCTGCTGCTGGAGACATGGGACCTGCAGTGCGATCGCAACGGCCGGGAGCACCGGACGGCGGAGATGGGCTGCCAGCAGCTGGTGGTGCGGCGAGGGCAGCCCTTCACCATCACCCTGCACTTCTCGGGCAGGGGCTACGAGGAAGGGGTGGACAAACTCGCCTTCAACGTCGAGACGGGTGAGTGCTGCCGTGCCCTACGCCACGAGCGAGCGCCTGCCTGCCGCAGGGCGAGCTGCCCTCTGCCCCTGCCCCAGGGCTCACCCCGTGCTCACGTGGCAGTGCCCCATCGCGCGCCGTCCCCGTCCGCGCCCCGTCCCCTCCCAGCAGAGGCTGGTGCTGTGCACAGCTTTTATACCGAGATGGAGAGAAAAAGTAGAAACACAGCCCCGTAATGAGAGCTGAAGGGAAGAGATAAAGAAATAAAACAAAAAGCCAAAGCCGCCGCCTTCTCCCATGCCCAAGCCAGACTCAGGGACGTGCCAGAGCCGCCGGCTCACTGGGAAGTGCCTTGGCTGTGGCCGGGGAACCCACCCAACTCTCTTGCCCTTCTGAGAAACATCAGCAAAAGTGAATCTTTTCAGCCAGAGGGTTTCACAGCACTTTTGCAGATGGTCTTTTTACCCAGCTGCCCCTGCTTCCCCCCTCCTCCATCACTCAGACATCCCTGGAGCGGGGTTTGCTCAGGAAACACAAACCCTGGAGAAAGGAAACGTTCCCATTGAGCCTCCCCAGCGCACAGCCCCCCCAGAGCGGTGCCAGAGCTGGTACACAGGAGCCTGGCACAGCATCTGGCAGGTTCCTGTGGCTCCTTGCTGGGGACCTCTGCTGCTGCGGCCCTGGCGAGAGCCCGCTGGGAACAGCGGGGACGGGGACATCGCTCCCGCGGCCAGAGCTGGGGACAGGCACAGGGCAGGGGCTCGGCCCCCACCAGCTCGGAGCGAAGCAGGAGGAAACTATTTCTTGGTCAAGAGTTATTTTGAGGCTGCAGCATCCTGCTGAGTCAACCAGGCTAGAATTCAAAGTGAAACTGCACTTGGGTTTCCTCGCAGCGTAAAACGCTCTTTTTCTTTTCGCCCCAAAAGCTCCGATCCTGCCACGGGGCGACAAACACAAACCCAGCTCCCTCATTGCCCCCCCCCAGTCCCAAGGCAGCCACGGCAGGGGGTGCACCCTCAAACCCGCCGGGTTTCTATAAGGTCGTGCTGCATCCCAGGCAATCCCAGGCTGGTTTTGCAAGCGAGGCGGAACCCCACGGCGCAGCCTCCTGGGACGAAGGCACAGGCTGGCGGCGGCTGCCATCGGGCTGGAGCGCAGCCCCAGCGCTTGCAGAAAAAGGGCAAAGGTGCTTCAGCTCTCGCAAAGATACTTAGGCTCTTGCAAAGGCGCGCGGCCATGCCACCCCCCTGGAGGTGGCCCCAGCCTGTCCCTCACTGGGGCTGGACCCACAGCCCTGTCAGGGCAGGGGCTGCCAGACCTGTCCCCCGCTCCCTGGGACAGCAAAGCTGCCGCTGCCTGCCACCTCCCGCAGGAAAGAGGGGAACGGTTCCATGTAAGAATAGAGCCTGTATTTTTAAAGCGGCAGTGTTTGAAGAGCCTTGCTCAGGCGCCTGGGGCGTGGGGGGATGCTGCCGGCTTTGCAGGCAGGGAGGAGGAGGATGAGGCAGGCTCCCGTGGCTGCCTGTCCCCACGGCGGGGCCAGGCTGACCCTTGCCAAAAGGACAGGGTTAGCTCAACCCGGCCTCCCTGAAAGGACAGAAAGGAGAAACTGTGTCACTCTCATGAGTTCATGAGTATTTTTGGCTATTCGCCTGGCGTCCTGCCCACGCTGCGGGCGAAGGCTGGCAGGGGACCAGCCCAGGGCTGCGCTCCTGGTGGGGGGAGCAGACCACGGCGGCACCGCTGCCCCGGCCGCCGGCCAACCCTGCCCAGGCTCCGGCATCACCGTGGAGCCACGCTTGGCCGGGGCTGGGCATCACTGCTCCCCAGAGGAGCGGTGCTTGGAGCCGGCTGGGCGCAGGTGGCTTGGACGCGGCTGCGTGCTCGGGGGGGGCCGGCAGGGATCACGCTGTCCTCGGCTCGAGCGCCGTGGCCACTGATGTAATGGCTAATCGTGGGATGTTTGCAGCAATGCCTGAGGCTGCGCACATGTAGCAGGGCTCCTGCCGAGAGCACCCTGGCAGTGGGGGCTCCGGAGTTCGTAGCCGGGCTATGCCGGAGCCCCCGCGCCGTGGGCTGCGGCATGGTGGAGCTACACGGGCACGGGGACTTGGCAGCTCCGCTCCAAGCGGAGGCAGGAGTGGGTGCAGCTAAGGGGAGACAACATTGCCCTGGGGTGGGCACCGGGGCGAGCACCCCCTCCGCTCTCCTGGCCCTGGGGCACTCGTGGGGTGAGTGCCTCCCTCCTGCCCCTTCCCAAACAGCAAAGGACATGCCTGAGCTTGCCGCGGCTGGGCTGCCCCACGCCCCCAGTACCCAACAAACCAAAGAGCAAACGTTCCTGGGTTGCAAGAGCTGAGGTCTGGGCAGCCGCCGTGGGGCAGAGGGCATGGGAACGCTGCCGGGAGCTTGCGGGGCAGGTCCCCTTGGTGCAGCCCCCAGGACGTGGGGCTCCCAGGGCCCCTAAAGCACCGGGAGAGCTTACATGCTCCTTCTTGGCAGGGCCCTGCCCCATCGAGACGTCGGGAACCAGGTCCCGCTTTGCCGTGACTGACTTCCCGGAGGAATCGGGCTGGAGCGCCGTGGTCCAGCAGCAGGACGGGAATTCCCTCTCCGTCTCGCTCTGCGCCCCCACCAGCGCCTGCATCGGCCGCTACAGCCTGACGCTGGAGACCTCCACCGGCTACCAGGGCAGCAGCTACCACATCGGGCACTTCGTTCTGCTCTTTAACGCCTGGCACCCAGGTGAGGCTTTCACCTTCCCTAGACCTGGGGTTCCCAGCTAAGGTGAGCACAAGCCACCCCCCAGCTCTGCCGGGGCAGACCCCAGGTGCCCCAAGCCCTGTCCTGAGCTGAGGTCTAAGCAGAAATCCACACTTTGCTTCCACCTCCACACGGTCCCCACAGCAGGTCAGGGCCACAAGCACCGTCCCCCATCCCAGGACACATGCAGCCCCTTTTCCAGCACCCCAAACACCCAATGCCCCTTCCAGGCTGCCCCCCACCACACGGTGCCCCACAGGAGCTCACCTCTGTGGTACCGGTGCAAAGCCCTAAACAGCAACAGCAGCAGCTCCCAGCCTAGTGGGCAGAGGAAAAGCCCCTAATTGCCCCTCATTGCCCCCATCTGGCCAGCCCCTCCCAGCCCTGCTATGGGCTCAGGGACGTTACTGTCCCAGTAAAATTTGGGCAGCCTGACAGAGAAGGGAGGCTCAGTGCTGCAGGGTTTAACAACCCTGGGCAAACAACAGCTGGGATTTTTATCTATCCACGTCCTTCCTCTACCCTGAGGAGCAGTCCCGTTCTGCCCTGCTCCCAGCTCCACCTGGCCAGACTGGGGCCAAACCGGCTGATTTCCTGAATCTTAAACGTTTGGTGCTGGCTCCACCAAGGTAAGGGGTTTTGGGAAGCTTCACTTGCCCAGAGCTCTGCCGAGCACTGGTCAGTCTGGAGATGCATGTGTCGGGGTTTTTTTTTCTGAAAACTTTTCCAGTAAATAGTGATTTTTCCAGCAGTAACTGCTGTGTGAGCAAAATGGCTTCAGCTGTGATCTCTCCCAGTTCCCACTGCTCGCTTCTCCCCCCAGGGAGGTTTCCCCTCCTGGGAAAAGACCCAAATCCATAAAGCAAAAGGGAGGAAAGAAAGAGAGAAATGAGAAAGAATGGAAAACCACAAGCCCGCTGAAAACTTCCCATCAGCACAAATCAAACTGGGTTGAAATTCTCCAACAGCTTTTTCAGATGGGAGCAGTTCTAAGCCCCTGTTGCCTCATTTCCCACCAGATCCGTCCCTGGGGAGGGGGAGCCCTGAGAGGGCCGGGGGCTGCGGGGCAGAGCCCCGTCCCCATCTCTTTCTCTCCCCACAGAGGACACAGTTTTCCTCCGAGATGAGGATGAACGCGGCGAGTATGTGCTGTCCCAGCAGGGACTCATCTACCAGGGCACCCGCGACTACATCACCTCCACTCCCTGGAACTTTGGCCAGGTGAGTGGGACAGGGACCCCCAGGACCCCCCAGACCCCCGGCCGAGCCAAGCCCGTGCAGCCCTGGCGCTGCATGGCACGGGGACTGGTGCCCCATGTGTGCTCCTGAACGTGCACCCCAAACGCAGCCAGCACCTCGGGGAGGATCCGGCCCCACCACGCAGCCGTGCGACAAACCAACCCAGGTCTCCTTTCCAAGAGGGGAACGTGCCGACTTCAAAGCGTGGCAGAGCGAAGGGAGCATTCCTGCACGGCTCCCGGGGACCCCAGGGGCGCGCACCCCTAATCGGGGTGGCCACGCCGCGCCGGGAGCCGGTGCCCGATAACGTGCTCCCCGGCACCATGCCGGCCATGCCGATAAGGCAGCGCCGTGCCCCGAGCTGCAGCCCCCCACCGCCGCGCTGGGCCCCAGTGCAGGGCGAGCCCCCGCCGCCCTCCCCGAGCTGCGGGCTGTTCCGGAGGGGCTGCGGAGCCGGCGGGAGCAAGGGTGCGCGTGGCCCCGCCGGATCCGCGTCTCAGTTCGGGGAAAGGCTGTGACTCACTCGGTGATGGGAAATAGGTGGTTTTCCCCGGAGGTCAGGTCCGTGCCTGACCCCTGCGCAGCGGCGGCTGCAGGAAGCAGGATCCGGCCCCGGCGCGAGGGCGGGAGCTCGCTCTCGGCCTTCCCAGGCTGAACCTCCGCCGGCCGCAGCATCAGCCCCTCGTCGCAGTGGCACGAACCAGGGATAGTCACTCAGCGGGTGCTGGCTTGGGGAGGGGACCCCGGGGCTGCGTGACCCCCGTGTGCCCAGCAGCTCTGCTTGCGGGGCATCGTGGTGAGCCAGGGAGGGAGGACGGAAGCGAGAGAGCCCCCGTGCACCGCGGGGACCTCACACACCTTTTCTCCCCACTCTGCACCAGTTTGAGGATGACATCTTGTCCATCTGCCTCAATCTGCTGGACACAAACCCCAAATTCCTGAGGGACCAGAATAGGGATTGCTCCCACCGCAACGACCCCGTGTACATCGGCAGGGTGGTGAGCGCCATGGTGAGTCCTGCAGGGTTTTGGCCACCAGCATGCCTGGCAGGGTGTCCCCACGTTCCCCAGGGTGCAAACGCCCCCCTGCTGTCCCCCCAGCTAGAGCTTGCAACTACAGCTGTGACAGAAAGGTGGCATTTGCCATTCCCCCCCCAGTTACACTAGTTTGCTTCCCCAGGGTGTTTCGCATCCCCTTTACAACCTTTCCTGCTATTGCTTTTATATCGCATATATATAAGATTCTTTTAAGAGGAAAAGAAATACCACAGGTGAGCACACATCATCCCAGGAGCAACCTTTGCTCCGCGCTGGCTGCTGCAGGTGATCATCATATCCAAACTCCCAGGCGGGAGGACATGTTTCTAAAATCCTTCCCCAGTTAGTGCATCCTAATTATGGCCTCTCCATCCACCCACTCTCTCGCCTGTGCATCCCCAGCATCCCCATCCACGTGCATCCCAGTGCGCTCTTGCACCGCGGCCGCCTGCATCCCGGCAAGCTCTTGCACGGCTCCAGGATGGCTCATGAGAGGGACAGCACGCGTGAGCTGGGGAAAGGCACTTTCCCTCCCTCACCAGCCTCCTCTTGTCGTGCCACAGGTAAATTGTAACGATGAGGACCACGGGGTGCTGGCAGGGCGGTGGGACAACCATTACGAAGATGGGATGAGCCCGATGGCCTGGATCGGGAGCGTGGATATTCTCAAGAGGTGGAAGGAGTTTGGCTGCCAGCCAGTCAAGTACGGCCAGTGCTGGGTCTTCGCTGCCGTGGCATGTACTGGTGAGAGCAGACGTCTCCCCTTCCCCGCAGGATGGGGTCACCCGTGTCCCCCCACCCCGGGGCCCTCTGCCCCGCTCCCAGTGCTGCAGCAGGAGAGAACTGCTGGGGCTGATTACAATCAGCCTGCAATGATAGCTTAGCAATTAAGCTCTCTGTTACTCTAATTTGTCAGGAAATGGAGGGAAAAAACGATAGAAAAGGGCTCTGGCTTTTCAATTAGCGCTGCCCCCGGGCCAGGCAGAGCGGGAGGGACTGGGTGCTCGGCACAGGAAGGAAAGTGGCTTTAAGGTCAAGTTTGCAATAAGGTCATGAATCCACTGAGACCAAAATAATTTCACTGCCACCGGGGCAGTCGGGCTGGGGCAAAAGAGAAGAAAAATTCCAGGCTCGCTTCTGTTGGGAAGCGCGCACGCACACTTGCACGCTTGCACTGTTTCGTCCTGAGAAAAACGCTGCACTTGAGGGGTTGCATGAGTGCGCGTGTGCATTTATATATCACAGATATACGAGATCCTCTTTAGAGGAGAGAAATAGCAGAAAACTAAAGTGGATTTTCTGTGACTCACAGAAGTTTATAGCCTTCCTTTGAAGCGTTATAACTACCTCCCTGTTCCCCAGGGAGCTCTGCTCGCAGTAAAAGGCAGCTGTGAGATTAAATAAGAGGTTGCAGCGCGCTGCTGCCCATGCACTCCCTCAAAAGCGCTCGCAGCCACTTTTGTGCCTTTTTTCTACTGCAGTATCAAAACCCAGCCGACCGGCAGTGCCGCGTGCCACCCATCTCGCCCGCGGCACGCCGAGTCCCGCAGTGACTGCAGGAACCGGCCCGTCCTGGGGATCAGTCCCCGGCACCCCTTTGAGGGCAAAAGGGAAGGGCAGGAGCCGTGCAAACCTGGGGCTCCGTGGGATGGGAGCTGTGCAAACCTGGGGCTGCGCAAACCTGGGGCTGCGCGGGACCCCCAGCGCCGGGACCCCCGTCTCACCCTGCCCTGCCTCCCCGCAGTCATGCGGTGCCTGGGGATCCCCAGCCGGGTGGTGACCAACTACAACTCGGCCCACGACACCAACGGCAACCTGGTCATCGACCGCTACCTCAGCGAGACGGGGGAGCAGGAGCAGCGCTCCAAGGACATGATCTGGTGAGCGGCACGGCGGGACCCCAACCCGGCCACCCCCGGGGCAGCGTTTGTCCCTTCTCCAGCCCTTCCCTGGAACCCAGCGGGCGCTGGGAGAGGCTGAGGGCCTGATGTCCCGGCTTCCCTTGCAGGAACTTCCATTGCTGGGTGGAGTCCTGGATGGCCCGTCCAGACCTGGCTCCTGGCTACGATGGCTGGCAGGTGCTGGACCCGACACCCCAGGAAAAGAGCGAAGGTATGGCGCGCAGCGTGCAGGCACCGCGTCCCACCCTGGCAGGGTCTCCCCTCGCCACGACAGCGTCTTGCCCCCGCAGTGGCCGAACCCCGGGTGACGACCGCGGCTCCGCTCCCTTGCAGGGGTTTTCTGCTGCGGGCCGGCCCCCGTCAAAGCCATCAAGGAGGGCGACCTGCAGCTGAAGTACGACACCCCCTTCGTCTTCGCGGAGGTGAACGCCGACGTCGTGTACTGGGTGGTGCAGCCCAACGGGTCGCAGAAGAAGAGCACCCACTCCTCAGTCGTGGGGAAGAACATCAGCACCAAGAGCGTGGGCAGGGACAGCAGGGAGGACATCACCCACACCTACAAGTACCCGGAGGGTACGGGGCGGCAGCGGGGGCAGAGACGCCCCGGGGTGGGGGTGGCTGTTGGGAAACGATTAATTAATGCAGCAGCTGCACCAGGAGGGCTCTGGGGATCAGGGCAAAGCAGCCCAGACCACGTCCTCCTGGTACCTCCTGGGAAACATGGGTTTTCTTCGTGCACCGCAGGGTCTGAAAAGGAGAGGGAAGTGTTTGTGAAGGCGGAGCACAAGAGCTCTCTCAGGCAGGAGGACGAGGGGCTGCACCTCAAGATCAAGCTGTCGGAGGGCGCAAACAACGGCTACGACTTTGACGTCTTTGCCGTCATCAACAACAACACAGACGCAGAGCGAGTCTGCAGGCTCATGCTGTGCGCTCGAACCGCCAGCTACAACGGCACCGTCGGGCCCCAGTGCGGCATGAAGGACCTGCTGAACGTCACCCTCGCGCCCCGGGCAGGTAAGACGCCCGCTGGCAGCGAGGGGAGGATGCTTTGGTGAGGGCTGGGGTCAGGTCAGCAATTTTCCCGTGTTCAGCTGCATCTGCGGGGTCTGCGGTGAGGCTGTGGTGCCAGGGCGAGGGCTGGGGATGGGTCCCCCCGACAGAGCACCACCGTGCTGGCCGGGGGCCGGGGCGGCCCTTGCAGCCCGTGGGAGAGAGCCACTGCCACCGGCTCCGGGCTCCGCACCGACAGCTTTCCAGAGGGGAAACCCTGGTCGCAGCCGCCAGCCGCCCGCTCCGCACACATGACAGTTGAGCAGCGGTAAGAGCTGGGCTCATCCTGCCGGGGGGTTGGCGTGGGGAGATGGGACCAGCGGGAAGGGCTGCAGGCTCGCAGAGAGCCCCGCAGCCCCGCTCAGGACCTGGGGGTCAGCACCAGCCTCCCTAAAAAAACGGTGTAAGCCAAGGGCTGGGTTTCACTTTTGGCCTTCCCCATCTTTGCTTCTCCAGCTTGGCACTGCCCAGCACTACAGGGGTGGTTGTATCCCCTCCAGTTGTACCACTGCCGCCAGTTCATCAGGTCAGCACGCTCTGGGCTGGCAGGGGGCAGCAACCAGAGGTTTCTGTTTAATCCCATGCAATAATGGCAGTGTTAAAGCACAGCCTGGGGCTGGGCAGTAGGGACAGCCAGCTCCCAGAGCAGGTGCCGGGACGTTTATCCATCCGGCAGCCCCGCGCCGCCTCACCACCGTTCACCAGCAACTGCCTCGGCGGGCAAAGCCCCAGGCTGGTGGGGGCTTATGCGAGCTGCAGCTCCATCACAAGGCTGCTCGGTGAGCGATGCCTCCTTCAGGGCTTCCTCCTTATTTATCTACCACTGGGGATTTTTAATCTTTGATGAAAGGATAAGGAACATTGCTCAGGCAGGGGCCTGGAAAGGCATTTAGAGCAGGACAAAAGTTACTGCCATTGCATCCGTCATGCCGAGGGAGCAAGCTGTGTGCATCCCAAGGCTGTCGTCCCAGGGCCCTCTGTTGCACTCGTGTCCATCCCTCTCTTGCTCTTCCACACGCCTCTGCTTTGCAAGCCGGAGCTGGGCTAGGCTGGTGTCTCTGGCAGGATTTTCCCACAGGCAGGGAGAGCGGGACTGACCCCGGGTCAGCTCCGATAGCACGGTCCCAGGCTGGGGGGAAGCAGACAGCGCTGGGTTTTGTCGGCCAGGCTGGTCACAGCAGCGCTGAAGCTCTCAGCATCTCCTCCTTGGGCAGGCGTTTCACCACAGAGCTCTCCCGGCGCGGGCTGGCTGAACCTTCGTTTGCCTTTGTTACAAATTAGCGTTATTGCCTGCTAATTAAACAAGAGTTTTGATTTATGTCAGTTTTCTACAGAACCTTCAGGGCTTGGAAACATAATACATCTGCTGTCCTGGAATGGCCTAATTTTTAATCTACGCCAAGATCTGCTCTCCTAACAGGGCCCGTAACAAATGCAGCACTCAGCACTCTGCTCTTTCTTGAGCTGCATGAAGGGAATAACGAACATGCCCGCTGTTGCTGCTGCGAAGGGAAGTGGGACACTGCCTTTGCTCAGGCTGGCACCCCCTCCCCACAGCGCTGGCACTGGCAGGTACCAGCACCTGCAAGAGCTGCTCTGGAGCCTTCTGTGGGGCCGGACAGGGACAGCGGGGGCCGTGCATTGCCCAGCCCGCTGGAGGAGCCCCGCTAGCCTTTAGGGTCTTTAACATTCCTGTCCACAAGTTAATTCAACATCATTTTCTCTGAAGCTTTAATTACGAGCTCCTGAAGCTTCTCCCCCCAGCTCCTGCCTGGGAATGTAGACCCCAGGACTTCCCAGCCTGCAGCCTTTAGGGAAGCCCTGCACTCTGTGCCGGTGCAGGGATCCCAGCCGGAGCGGTGCTGAGCCCGTCCCTCTCCCCGCAGCCCCAGGGGGTGCTGCAGCACTTCACGTCCTGCCCCGGGAACACCAGGCTTTGCTTCCAGCGGTCACGGCCTCTCTGGGGGTCCTTCCTCAGAACGGCTCTGCAGCTGGTTGCCTTCAGCCTCCTTCCCACCCTCAGCACAAGACAGCCCAGTCCCTAAAGAGCTTTGGGATAAATCACGCTCAGAGCTGAGCAACAGCAGCTGCCGGGGAGCCGGGCTGCCTCCCGCCGCCAGCACTGGCTGCCAAGGGCCGGTGGGGCCCCAGCCCTGGCGCCTCCCCAGGGTCTTGCCTTGGCACGTGGCTCCTTCCCCTTCCCGCACTCTGACCGTCACTTCTGGCGCTGGTGTCGGAGCCCTGGCCGGGCTGGGGGGTCCCTCCCCGCTGCCCCGAGCTGGGCGCTCGCAGCCCTGCTTCCCCGCGTGGATGGGAGCAGCATCAGCACCCAGCATCCCAGCAGCACCCCGAGGAGCCAGCTGGGCACAGGGCGAGCAACTGCAGGTGTCTGCAGCTCGTTTGGGGGTTGGTGACAGCTAACTATAACCTGTTTTCTTCGGAAGCAATTAGGACTGACGCCTCCCAGCGCAGGCTTGTTTGTGGGCTCATGGTGCTATGCCCACCCCGCAGTGCCCCTTCCCCACAGGGGTATTGCCAGTGCTGCGGGACCCCTGGCTCCCCTGACACTTTCCCATCCTTGCAAAGCGCCTGGAGAAGCTCCTGGAGAGCCCAGACCATCCCAGCAGCAGCTGGGTGCCAGCACAGGGCCACGGGCGCTGGGCTGGGGAGGTGGCAAGCCCTGACCCTGCTCTGCTTCCCCTTCCAGAGAATAGCGTGCCCCTGCGCATCCTGTACGAGAAATATGGGGAGAGCCTGACCCAGGACAACCTCATCAAGGTGGTGGCTCTCCTGACCGAGTACCAGACCGGCGATGTTGTTGTGGCAGTCAGGGATGTCTACATCCAGAATCCGGAGATCAAGATCAGGGTAAGGGCCCAGTGTCCTGTCCCGGATGGGTTTGGGGGGGACATTTCCCATTGACAGGAGGTTGCTGCAATCACCCTGGGGGATTGGTCCCAGTGACCCGAGCCCTGGGGCTGGGGCAACCCCACCACGCTGGGGATTGGGCAAGGGGGAGCACTGTGACCCCCAGGCATGGTGGTGCTGGGGGTCCAACCCCTCCTGCTTGCAGATTTTAGGGGAGCCCATGCAGAATCGGAAGCTGGTGGCGGAGATCAGCCTGGTGAACCCCCTCGCAGCCCCCCTGAACAACTGCGTGTTCGTGGCGGAGGGCGCCGGCCTCACCACTGGGCAGCAGACCAAGGAGCTGTAAGAGCTTTTCCTCCTTTCACCTGGCCCTTGGGAGCGGGGCAGGGATAGATTTTTGTGCCCAGAGCTCCCCAGGGAGGGCAGCCCTGGGGCCCGGCTCCACTATGGGCACAGCGGGAGCTGGGGCCATGCTGGTCCCTGTCGGGCGGCAGGGGCTTGGAGCATCTCTGTCCCGCGCCTCGCTGGGGAGGGGGGGCTCAGCTATGCCACTGGGGGTCCCGGCTTCCCAGGGTCCCAGTGCCGCAGGCACGGGGAGGGTGACATGTCACTGGGAGGGAGAGGGGCCACCCCACTGACCCCCTGCCCTCCCCCAGCGAGGAGCCTGTGGAGCCGCACGCAGAGATCAAGTTCAGGCTGGATTTCGTGCCGCACCAGTCAGGACTGCGCAAGCTGATGGTGGACTTCGAGAGCGACAAGCTGACGGGGGTGAAGGGCTACCGCAATGTCATCATCGCGTCCCAGCCCAAGTGAGCGGCCACCGTGGCCGGCCCCCACCGCAGAGACCCTGCCTCCCCTCCCACTCGGGGACTCCCCGGCCCCCTACTCGCTTTAGCCCAAGATGCTCCCAGCAGCGCGTGGAAGGACGACGGCCAAAGCCCAGCCTGACCCTGACGTGGCGGCCGCAGTGCCACACTCCCCCCCGGGAGCGCTCAGTGCTGCGGGGAGAGAAGCGAGGGGAGCAGGGACAGGATAGCGGGGCCGGGGGCTTTCGGAGGCTCCCTGCACCAGCCGCTCGCTTCACCACCCTTCCCTTGCCCTGGGGGGTGGAAACGTCCCCGTCCTGCCTGTCCCCCGGCCTGGGTGCAGCAGGGACCCCCAGAGCCCCCGCCAAGCCCAGCACAGCCAGGCAGCAGCCAGCCCCCTCCTCTTTCTGCAGCACTGACAGCCCCAGGCCGCGGCGCCCATTTCGCAGACCAAACAGCCGAACAACCTTCTCCAGCACTGATTGCACCTCAGCTGTGCTCACGCGTGCCATTGCAATTCTCTGAACACCATGTGGTAGAGAAAAGATTGTATATTGTGAGCACAAAGCTGTTCATATGCTATATACGTATACAACAAATCTATTTATATATAAATACATACTGCATATAACCCTACTGCATAGGTAAAGCAGGGTATTTGCTTTAATAACCATTCCTGTCACTGCAAACACTGTGCAGTGAGGGACAGGACGTTGCCTTGACATGAATTAACTATGCAAGCACTGAATAAAAACTCTATTTTTCACTTTTAAGGCCATCCCGGCTCTTCTTGAGCATCCTTTCCAAACAGAGGCACCCAGCAGCTCCTCGCCCAGCGCCCGAGTGGGTGGGGGGCAAGTTCACCCCCAGCCCAGCACTGAACCTGCAGATTTATTGCTGCTGCCGACGCTTTGCTGCACTAAAGCCACGCTGTCGGCTCCACTTCAGCCACCTCCCTCCGCTCCGAGCTGCAGAGCCAGCACAGCCCAGCATTCTCGGGGTGCTCCGCAGCTCAGGGGTTGTACCCATAAAGAGCGGTGACCACCACGGCTCTCCCAGTCCCACAGCAGCCATGGCATGGGGTAAACCTGCGCTCAGCCTCCAGTGCAGCGCTGCCACAGAGCCTAATGCAGAGGCCGTGCATTCCCGGAGTGTTTCTCCCATAGCAGGAATGGCACGGTGCTGCGACTGTGCACAAAGACCAGGAGAGAAGATCCGTACGGGAAACGAAACAAACAGATTTTGCACATGCAGGCTCTTGTCGGGGCTGCCCACGGGCAGCTGCCAGTGCAGCTGGAGAAAAGCGCAGGCCAGCAGCCCAAGCACAAGAAACCAACCTGGGAGCAAGGGAAAAGGGGTGGCTGAGCGCAGGGATGCAGGAGGAGGGCAGGGATTTGTCTCAAGCCTGGAACAGGTTAAGGCACTGCTGAAGACAAGCACTTCTCACACCAGAACACGACCCTCCCGCTTTCTCCCCATGAACATCATGGGAGCCTCCCTGCCCCTGTTAAACGAACACCAGAAAAGCCATTACAGAACTGGTGGTCTCCTGCTGCAGCCAAGGGTTCCCGAATCCACACCAGCCCCAGGCAGAGGGGATGCACCCGGCCCAGCCACCACCGGCCCGAATGGGGGGACAGTCTATAGCACAAGGGGACCCCGCTCGGTGAGCTCACACCCAGCTGGTCCCAGTCACCCCAACACTGCCGGCAGCTGTCAGGGTCTCCGGTCCTGGCTGCGATCTGGGCTGGATGGGGAGCTGGGAGCATCTCCTAACCAGCACAACCTGTCCTCCAGCTTCCCTTTCTGTTGAAGACAAGACAAAATCTCCATGTGCAGTTCTAGACACAGCTGCTCGCCTCTCCCGAGCCTGGCAGGGGGTCCGTGGCCAGACATCCCAGTGCCCTGGCTCTGCTCACCCCACGGGAGGACTGGCAGGAGCTGCCCCTGCTCCATCCCAGCCCTGGGGTCAGGCAGCAGCCTCGGCTTCTGCTCCAGGCAAGGGGCTGAGGTGGGCACTGTCGGGCTCCGGCTTCGTGCGTGGCAGCGGTTATTTGGCTGCCAAAATCCTTCAAGACAACCCTCCAGGATGGCCGCGGGATCCTTCTCCCCTTACCTCGTGGAGGTTTAACCACCACATCGCTCCATCCTGCTTTTCTCAAATGCAACCAGAGAACGCAGCTGGGACCACCGTGGGGCTGCAGTGGGGAAACCGGAGGGGAGGAAGGGTCCGGCCCATGGGAGGGCTGAGGAGCTGCCATAAGCAGCTCTCCCGAGAGATGGAAGCTGAGAGTGCCCACCCCACCGTGTGCGAACAGGACAGGAGCTCCATGAGAGATGGGGATGGGGACTCTCTCCTCCTCCTGCAGCCGGGAGGGCGAGTGGTGGGGACCACGCCGGCCCCCAGCTCTGGCAGCATCAACCCCCGAGACACAAGTCCCAGGAGCACAGCCAGCCACAAAGGAGCCGCAGTGCCCGAAGGAGTTAACAGCGTGAACCCGGCGCTGCCTTCCCTTGTCAGGAACATTCCTCAGAGCCAGCGATGATGCACAGCCTTACTTTAAAGAGCATTTGTTACACGCAGCTCTGCTGAGCCAGGCTTCAAGCTGCTCAATGCCTGGTTTAAAAATAACCGGCAGCTCCTCTGGTTCGAAGTTGGGTCCTGATAAAATAAGCATTAGCACAGCTATTTCTGAAGGTCACTCCCATCCATCTAAGGCCTGGCAGAGCAAGGCTACTTTGACAAGAAACAAGCTCGTAAGAGACTCCAAATGCTGCATTTACAGTTTGGCTCTGGGGTTTGGCTCTCTTTAGGGCTGGTTTCTCCCCCATTATCCAGCAGCCACCACCCCTTCCAGACTGTCTGCAGAGCCTAAGGAATTACTTAAAGCACCTCCATCAAGCCCACTGGTGTTTGCCCCACACACCTTCTTAGTCGTCCTTTAAGGACTGCGAGAACAGCGTGACCGGTCCTGCAGTTGCCGCGGGGCCTTTCCCGGGCAGAACCGGCACCATCGGCTGCCGCAGCTTGGGAACAGCTTCCCTGCACACATCCCTGGCTCCCCGAACGCTCTACTGTGCTACATCCATGAGACTCTTTGGCACTGTTGCCATGCAAGTAATAAATTATAAATTAAATATTTACAGCATCCATTGCATGGGAGAATTTGTAATACAGCATTAGCCCAGGTGCCAAAGTAACGTGAGACAGTTTACGTGTAGAGGAGAGGTTATTAATACATCTCAGCTTGCCAGAGATGCTGACTTGCCAGGAAGCGATTGTAAACTCATTTTAGACTTGAGGACCTTTAACTTACCTTCATTGATGGATCGAGACTAGAACAAACTACCATAAATCAGAGTGTGCACAAGTGCGATTCTGTGAGATTTTCAAATCCCACTGCCTCGCCAAAGCTCTCCCTCCTTCTCTGCAAACTCGGACATGTTTTTACACTCACTGAACCGACAGGACACCTGAGGCACCGGCAAGCAGTGAGAGAAAAGCATGTAATAAAACCCAGACAACAAGAGCTCCCGTGGGAAGCCATCCCCCTTTTCCAAGACCATGGGAGGTACAGGAGACACCACAGAGAGACGCTTCTTTCAGCATGGCCATCAAGTAGAGTTACAACTCAAACAGTCTTTCTGCGCCTGCCTGAACCCTTCACGCAGCTCCCCGGAGGGAACAGCTCACCAGCCCTGCCCTGTGACTTCGGTCCCGGCTCTCCTCTGCCCCACAGGGCAGGTCCCCTGGGCTGGACTTACACAGACAAACCAGTAAGGGGACTGGTGAGAGCCAGCCAGGCGCTTGCAGCAGATGGGTGTGCTTTCTGTCAGCCACTTCTCTCTTCCCAGAAAGAAAAAACAAGACCCTAGGTCTGCTTACGATTTATTATTAGTTCTCACACTGACTCATTGCAGCAGCAGCACGACACTTGACCGCAGCGAGCCAGCCGGACTGCAGTACCACATCAAATCCCTGAGTGGAGGAAAACTCTGAGACATACGTATTTGCAACCACTTTCAAGGGTCCAGGCTTGACGGGGCTGCAAAACGCCTGCCCCTCAGGCTGCCGTGCGCTCGGTGGGTACTTCTGTGCCCAAAGTGCTTGTTTACCTTAAACATCTCCCTCCCGGGGCTGCACCGCTGGAACCCACGCTGGCTGGTCCCACGAAGCCTCCCCACCCGCTCCCCGGATGGCTTCCTACCTGCTGAGGGATGGAAAAGAAGCAGCCCCGGCAGCTTGCTGCCATGTCTGGGCAGGGGTATCTGCCGCGCTTCACCACCAGGTTCCGCCGCAAACCCCAGAACAGCCACAGCAACACAGGCAAAGGGAAGCTGAGAGGAGATTCTGTGTCTTCCCCACTGCTGCTGGCAGTGCGGCTGATCAAAACAAAACAGAAGACCTATCTGAAGCTACTCAATCTCTCAAGACAAATATTAAGCTTCACAGAAAAACTGTGAAGACACTTACAGTTTTAGGTGAAGAAAAACGTTTCATAGCTAACTCTGTGCCAGAAAATACAGGAGGCAGATGCAGGGAGAACACAACTGGGTGTTCTATATTAATACGCACTTCAGCCTCCACTGCCTGGACAGCACACAAAATACCTCAAAAACCGTATTTGACGACTGCAGCGGAGTAGATGATTGTCATCTGCTGTGGCAATTAGAGTGGCAGATGTCCCATCATCTCACTGGAACGGCTGCTTCATTGATTCACGCAGCAGAAGCCGGGCAGTTTAGTAACAAGAACAAGGGCATGCCAAGCACAGGATGCGGGGCGTATTCCCAGTGCTGCCATTATCTCCGTGGGTGAAGCCCACCTCCACGCCTTGTCTCCCACCCTTTGCATCGCTGTGCTGTCTACCTGCGCTGGGCATTTTACAGCCGGGAGCACAGATCCCCTCCGTCAGGGCCTTGGCGGCTTCTGCATTAAAAGCCTCCTGCATTCTGGACCAGCATAACCATGAAGTTTCATCTGCTCTAGCATATGCGGAGGCTTGGTAGGGTATTAGCCTTTATTAAACTTCTTGCTAAATGGTGCTGTGGGAAGCCTCTACTGAAAATACAAATAAAGAAACCATTTTCCACCTACTGTTGCCTTCCAGCAGACTTTTCACACTGTTCCTGCAAGTGGAAAAAAAGGGAAAGGAGGGAGAAGGGAAAGGCTGCAGCAGCTCTCCAGAAGACACAAAGGCTTTTACATTGTAATTCACAGCCATTTCTTTTCAATCCTCTTTCCACAAGACCTTTCTTTTCACAATATAATCCCTGAAAGAAGCTTATTTGCTTCTTGGACTTGCTAGAGAAGCCCTGAGCTGGACACCTCACCAAGCCTCCCCGCGGGCTCAGCATGCTGACCAGCATGGAGGCCCTCCCCGGCACGTCCTAGACCCTCTCATAGCAAGCAAAAAGCTGCAAAATCCAAGCCTGCAGATACGTAAAACCTCAAACTTTGATTCTTTCTTTCCAAATCAGGTGCTGCTCAACCACGCCAGCTTCTTCCACCCCCAACCCTCCCCGTCGTCCATCAAACAGCCTCGTGCACTGTGAAACCACCCCTGGTATTTCCTGTACCACAAAGCTGTCAGTCTGAGACTCTTTACTTGCCATATTTTAACAGGAACATTTTTATCCTTCTGTTTTATAAACCACTGATTCAAACTTCACTTGCATTTTACTTGCCTACGGAGACAAGAATTTACTTCCTAAGGTGGTACAAACCCAATACTTTTAGCGCTAATGTAAAAACCTTTATCTTTGTACTGCAGCAATACTGAACCTCCAAGGCTTCCCAAGCTTCCCAGTTCTTCTGGCTTTTTCCTTGCTTGTTTATCCAAAAATCTTCAAAATACAACTAGCCCTAGGAAACTTGGTGGGCCCCAACCTTACAAACCATAGCAAAGTTCAAACAGGAAAAAGGCACCGGGTGCCTGTGGCAGTTCCTTAAAAGCAAGTGAAATCACCGGCAAACACGTGTCCCGGTCTCACTCCACTAACAGACCGCCGTGGCATGTATGGTGACATTTCATTCACATGTTTTAAAAAGTCTTGGGTTTTGGGGGTTTTTTTTGGTTGTGGTTTTTTTTTTTTTTCAGATGGCATGAGGTGCATTTTATACTTTTTCTATCTAATCTTAAACGTACATAAAGTTTAGAACTTACCAGGGAACGTATCAACACTTGGCTGAGGCGATAACCGGACTAAGCCCACAGCAATCTCGCTCTGGGGCGAGACATTGGGCACGTGGCACCACAACTGCTCACCACCTCCATAGAAAACCTCCACTGCTCTGAGGCTATGCCAGCCTTGCTTTGTCATCGCCATTATAACCTGTGATCTTACAGACTTACGTGTTAGTTAACTAGGATCGAGTTCTTACCTTCTACGACACGTAAGCCAGCATTATTTCGTTATACAGCAATACCCTTCACAGCAAAGAGTGAAGGGAACACACACCAGTGCACTGAAGTAGTTAACTGCATAGAAAGCCGCATAACAGTCAAATATTTTCAGAGGCATTTGTTTCCGTTCTTAAAAAAAAAAAAAAAAAAAACACCAACCAAAAAACCACCAAAACCCAAAAATTGACAAAAAACCCCCAGATTCTCAAAGGCAAGAAAGGACATCCAGTACCTAGTCACATTTTATGCCTTTGAAAACCTCACTCTAGTTCCTACAAACACGATACAAAGGTGGCTTTTCACTGGAAGGAGTTACATCAGACTCCCTCCTGCTCACAGAAAACTGTATATCAAACTTCTGCAAGCCCTTTATGAAAGCAGTACTAAATATAGTCTCTTTCATGGAAGATTTGTCAATTGGTATAAAAATGTAAGCAGCTTTACAGATACTCTCCAAGGCATATGAAACAATCACTAAGTTTGCCCAAAGAGACCATTGCAGAGTAGTTAATCAGAGCGAAGAACCCCTAAGCCCCCCTGCCCCAAACCTCTAAGAGAATTAAGAGAATTAACACCCAGTAAGATGTGAAGACCCCCTGCCTCTAAAGCAGAAAGGCTTCGATTACGCAGTGTCACAGACCCTGCTGGAACAGCAGCTCTTGATGCTTGTACAGGAAAGCCAGTTTCCTGGCTTCCAGGTTTGGCTTCTGTTTATTTCTTTGTACTTTTTTAAGAGTAATTATTTACATGTCCTCCATGTAACTTAAATTAATTTATGAATTAAGAAGGTAGTCTTCTGTACCTTATGCCCCTCAAATCAGACATTAGTGCAAGGGAACGTATTTTATTTTTGTTCGCTGCAGTAATAACCTGAGAAAGTTGCATATTGATTTGGCTTATAAGCTGTCAGGAAGCATGCCTGTAACTTGACACACTCAAATGATAGTCTACATCTGCAGGCTCTAACGTAAGGACTGTTCAGCAGTCACTGCCTCTGACTTTAGAGGGCAAAAACCCCAAAACAAAACCTACGGTGTGCCAGAGCAACACCTGCATTGTGGAAAAAAAGTAAAACCACTACTATTCAACGACACCCTCTTTATTCAAAAATAGATATCTATGAGACATTTCAGAATATACTGCTGTCACAAATGGCAGCCTATATGTCTAAATTAATTCCTAAATCAATTCATATACAGATTTAAGCTTTTGTTAAAAAAAGACACACCTTGGGGAAATCTGTTTAACCTTGAGAGAACGTCACCCAGTTCACCAGATGCCCTTTGCCCAAAAACTAAAACAAATAAAATTAAAAACCACAAGACTTCATTTAAATTAAGCAAAATAAAACACACACATATATTTGGAAAAAAAAATCAAAACATTTCAATTTAAAAAAAAAAAAAAAAAAAAAAAACCCAAAACCCACAACCAACATACAACTCTCTCACAAAAGATCTGCCCCAAACAGCGTGAGATGTCAACACATTTGTCTACATCAGGTTTTTTTTAGACAGCTTTTTTGTCCTATAATAGATACACATTCAGTCAATGGTCAAAATAATTATTAGTTAAAACAGCTTCAGGGTAACTCCATGAGCTGAGACAGGATAGAAATGAGTCTTTTGGTTTGGGTTTTCGAGGTTTGGTGGGGTTTTTTTTGTTTTTCATTTTTGGCAAAAGCAGAGAGAACGTACAGTGCTTCATCTAAATAATGTTTGGACCATAAAAGGCTGTACAATCAAACCAATTAATGGAAAGAATAGTTCTGCCACTGGAAAAGTTTCTGTAAACTAAGAGAAAAACAGATTTCTTGGCTGGGCAGTAAGGGTGCAAGGAGTTTTAAAAAAAGGAAAAAATGAAGCTTCAGTAAGAAAAGGACGTGAGCTTCTTAACAACTTAATGACCAAAAAATGCTGTATTATTTGTTTTAACTGAATGCTGAATAGGCTACTGAATACCCTGTAAAATAAATTAATGAGGACGCAGAACAAGCTTTGCATTTCTGTAGGTAGGTTTCCTCTCATGTCTTTGACAACAGCAGCTTAAGACTATAGGGAGGCACAAACACAGCACATCACTTCAACTAATTTCAGCCTCTGTGTTACAAAACCTGTATTATCAGATCAAGTGTTTCCAGAAACTTAAAATGTTTTATAGTGAGAGGTGCTAAATTTAAACAGATTGTTAACCAAATTGGAATGGTTTTCAGTGATCAGTCCAGCTTGTTAGACCTAACACACAAACTGAAATGTAACTACATCCATGGCACCTAAAACATTAGCTAGCAAAATAATGGAATTAAGATTATTTTAAATTTGCCTTCTTTCCTCTTTTTTTTTTTCTTTTTTTTTTTTTTACTTTTCCCGATTATAAAAATAAACTCACAATAATCTGTGACACAAAATTAAGTACATCCTTCTAATATCTACATGCATGGACATGATACATGTGCATACAGGATATGTGCATATATATGGGTCTATTTTCTATATAAATAAATATTTATACCACATTTAACTTCTGTGTATCAAATAACTTCACTAAAGCTATGGAGAGAATTTATAGAATAGTATTTTTAATGTAACCATCCTGAGAGTAGATCAGACAGTGCCTGTCACAGGGATATCAACAGTTCCAATACACCACTCCAACCTCTCAGTTCATTACACCAAAGCTTCCGTGATCATCTAATTTTGTATAATGAAGAGGAAAAATGTGGTATAAATCTAAGGTAGCTAGAACAAAATTTACTTCCACTCTCATTTAGGTAATATCCAGTTCTGCATCGCTCAGCAGTGTGTAAATTATGAAGCTATGTCTAATTCACAAAGAAAAGCTGCTTATTTTTATTGCCTGTGGTGAGTTTCAATTTATGTACATGCCAAATAGGAACTATCTCCATGTCAGTCCCACAACAGTATGAGGAACTGTAGATTTAAGAAAAATATTTCTCTGTACCACTGCTCAGTAGATGCCTTCTTACACTGACATGGTACAGTACCTGCGTACACCACCACCCCATCCTCCCCCATGAAGCCCACCAGCCACTCTACTGCTCTCAGAGATGAGGTTCAGAAACCCAACTAAACCAGACAAGACTTATTCAGAAATAATACAATGCTTTTACAGAGGAAAAACGTTATATGGTCAACCTTTCTTTGAAAACTTTCCAGGTATGTATGTACATGATTCTCATGACTTTTGTTGGGGGTAACAAGTGCTAAGAGCAAACAGCAACTAAAGAGTATGGAAAAATATGAGAAAAGTTTGCCTATATGGACTATCCCCACTCCCTTTAGAGCTCACAAAAACTTGCTCTTCTTCCTCCCCTCAACGTGAGCCCGTGTACACAGAGAGAGGGTGAGCATGAGCAGCCAAGAGGTTGAAAGCAGGGTCTGCAAGTTCCTTCCTACTGTAGATCTTGGAAGACTGGATTTCCAGTCAACACCAGTCTTCTTACTTCTGCTGGTAATAATGGAAACTGGGGGACACCATTTGTTCTAGTCTGTTGAAAACAGGTCACCAGCAGACGGCAGAGGTGCCAGACCTCCTGTGACATTGGGCAGCAGTGACAGATCTGGAAGGCTCTGGATGTGGGATTTCAGCTCCTTGCGGACCTGGGTTACCCGAGCAAGCTTCTGTTTATATTCCTGAGGGAAAGAGACAAGAGAACGAAGATTAAGCACAGGTTAACTAACAGTGCTTTTAGTTAAGCCAGGAGTATTTTCCAGGTGAGGATTTTGAGAGAAGAAGGTGGCAAGGCACTGGTTCTCTGAGCAACTGCTGGCATGACTGCAGACCCTGTCATCTGCACCCAAATTCACAGCCTGTCCACAGGCTTTGGCATCCCTAAACCACTAATCCTGCCCCGTGTCACTTTAACAGAAGCTGTGTAAAATGCCCCCAAACCTGTACCCACTGGGGCTTGGCAGAGTATTTGAGAGATGTGTCATTACATAGTTGCTCTATTCTTGTATTCTTCCGCAGGCTCCTGACTTCCACCCAGCGCCAGAGGAGGAACACTGACAGACCGTTCCTCAGGCACACCTCTGCTGACAAAGGCAGCAGGCTGAGGCACACCAGAGCTACTACTATGCTGCTAAAAATGCTCATTTTTTTTTCAAGGTTGATCAATTTCAAATATTTAGATAATCCAATTTTCCCCTTCGAGTTATTAAATCAAAACCAAGTTTTGGTTGTGAAATAGGGTCTCCTCTAGGAGTTGTTAGACAACTCACGTTAGCAACCACAGCAGCTGTACCACAAGACCAGCATGTTAGCAAACAACACAGAAGTATGTGTATGATCACTAAAATGTAAACCCGAGAAAGATACATTCACACGCGATTGAAACCGAGCAAAATACAGAAACTGAAATTTTCAAGAGTTTTATTACAAAGGGAGAAAAATGGTAAGTTAAAAATCCCTGAAGAAGAAACTTGCAAGTAGTTTTTCCACAAATGAGGTCTGGATTGAGCATTAAAAGTCCAGTGGGAAATATCTACCCATCTTCAGAAATCTCCACAATCTAAGAGACACCAGATAACAGTGACTAGTATTTCATAATGAGAAGAGAGAGGAAGAGTTTGGACCGTGAAAATGAAAGAAAGAACTGTACCTTGTTAAATTATGTTTAGAGGCTGTTTTAAGAGCAGATCAACACACATCCAAGTTATCTAATAGAGAAGCTCAACTAAAGATTGATGTTTATTTAGTTTTCAAAGTTTTGTGATTCTAAACATTTATGTAAGTCACAGAAGACAGCTATTTAAGTAATAAAAAAACCAGTATCACATCAGATCTTTTGGAATGCACCAGTCTTTACCCAACTATACGTGGAATATTTTTGTGGCATCTCCAGAATGCAGGAAACAATGAGCTTAAGAAAAATCATACAGAGAATAGGCTTCCATACAGTCAGTTGTAACATTAACTTACTTTTCATTTCTTAATTACTTGGCAAAGAGAACAGTTTACCAAAGAACAGAAGTTTATCTTTGAAGATCAAATAAAACTAGGCACACATTTAATCAAAACATCTTTCTGAAGAGTTACAACTTTAATCCAGTCTTTCTAACCTTCTCAATGATGGAAATTCTCTTCACTTTCTCCAAATATCAAAGCACAGCAGTTTCTATGGGGTTACAAGCAATGAGTTTACACTCTCTGTGTTCCATTACTTTGAATTAGAAAAGCAAGAGCAGCAGTCAATTGCAACAACTCGGAATACCCCAACGCCTGGAATGGCGATATAAATACATTCCATAAATTTCCTGCCAGCACCAAATAAGAATGTCCTTCAACAGCCTATTTCAAACTTAAATCCTTTTATGAGGCTCAGTGAGTTAACATACCATCATAACCAAACACTTCTGTTAATATACATAGGATATATACTGAAATAATGAAGTTCAAACAAAGCTCTACCAGCTTCATAAACTAAAGTGTATTGTTCTCAAGCCTAGAGGAGAACAACAACAACAAAAAAATCAGGAGAAGGTGCACCCATTAATTCAGGATTGCGAGGCTCTTTTGTTTTAATGGAAGACAAAGGATCAGAATCAAAGTAAGGATGCACCCCACATCCCTAGCCATACCATTTTGGGAAATACTTAAATAGGGAAACAGGTCAAGAAAGTCATGTTATGAAGACAGAGAACAAAAACAGGAAAACACCCCAGATTTTTAAGCAAGAATACAGAACAAAAGCAGATAGAGAGGAAAGCCATGAAAGTACTGCATTCCAACACTTAGCATACTTCTCCAAGAGAATGTGGAAGCCAACGCTGGGGAAAGAGAAAGATGGTAAACGGGGTGCTCTGCTCAGGGTTGGCACGTCACAAATAGTGTGAGGCAGGGAAACAGCAGAACACCAGCTCCTGCACACATGGGATATAGACAGCAAAAATATTTATTATATTATTATATTCCAAATGCTTACAGCTATAAGATGGAAGAGGCTGGATTCAGAGACTGCCTTTTGTCACCCCCAGAAGACTGTCTTAAAAAAAAAAAATCATAATTCAGGACATTGTCAGGGAGTGATAGATATCAAGCCAGGAAAGAAAGGGCAGTGCTTTCTCAAGAATGCCAAACTGTCAAGAGCGAGTATCGGCAGGTGGGTTTTTTTTGCTGTAGTAATTCTTACTAAAGATAGGAAAGAAATCAAGAAGCACAAGGCAGCTGGCAAGTCCTCCAAGTCTGATAAATGGGTAGAAGGTGCAAATTCCAAGCATAAGCCAAGAAAATACCTCAAATACTGCTTGAATTGCCAAGATCCATGCACGAGAATTCTGTAAAAACAGGTACAACGCAATGCCTACCTCCATGGGAAGACCAATGTCCTGCCACTTTGGGGCAAAACTTGACAAGAGGACCAGGATATGCTACTTGTAGTGGACAATTAGGACTAGGACACTATGGGTTTTTAGCCGAAGACGATTTGTGTGACTATTACAATTGTATTAGATCCAAACAATATTTCTTTACTGATCGAACTATTTAGAGGAGGTGCAATCTTCCCAATGCCTTGCTTGATAGCTCAGCTCTGAGAAAACACGCCAACAAATGAAGAATGCAAACCATACTTCTGTTCTGGTTTTTATGCTATGGCAAACATACAGACTTAGGAGCAATTCTTCTACACAGTAACAGCAGCAACCTGTTCCCAGATTTACAATTAACAGCTTCAAATGTTTAGGAAATTATTGCTCTTAATATAACCTCATTTTTAGGGATACTCTCCACTGAGAGTTACATGGACTACTAAGCTATCAGAAACACCTTCTCAATTTGAACAGACTTTTGTACCTATATGATGACAAAAAAAAAAAAAAATCAAGTCACCTTGAGAACCACATCCATTAAATTCTAAGTAATTCCTACCTTACTAGCAGGTTAATGCAGGCACTAACTAGTCCACGCAAAAGTTTTTGTTAAATCAGTGAGGCCTACATCCTGACAGAGAGAGAGAATATACTCAACACAGAAAAGGCAGCAACAGCCCCAAAACCATTAAAAACTCCAGCTCAGAAAAACATCGCTAAATTCAGGAATGGAAACGATGTGCTAAAGGAGTAATCCATGAACCAAGATTTCCTAGAAGAGATGAATACTTGTTGGACAGATTTGATACAGAACACAGACTACGCGAGAGAACTGTCTTCTTCATGCTTAACACTTTCCATCTGCTCTGGTACCGAAGCATTGTGCTGATTTGTGGCAGAGCTGTAAAGGACTTGAGAGACTGCATGCCAAAGCTGGGTCAGGGAGTGCTGACTGCCCTGAAGCACCTGGCAGGCACACCACATGGGGAACAAGGCAATGATCTAAAGACAGGGTATCAAAGACAGAGCCTGGAGGCAGCCCGTCACTTCTGGGCAGCTGCTCCTAGAATCAGAGAATTCTGAAGTCCTGCGGCAACATGGAAGAAGCGCCTACCAGGGAGACGTAATCCTTCGTATGAAGTGCAAGCCACCTTTACTTGTATTTGCCGCTTGTACTATTCAGGAATACACCTCAACTCCACTCAGGAACATGCATAAGCAGAGACATGTAACCCCCTTCCAGGCTCAGGGGCTTTTCTTTTTCCACAAACCGAGCTGTGGCCATATCCTGCAACATAGGACTCCGGAAACAGGTTTTATGGGAAACCATGTTTTTCATGTAGCCCATGACATGCTTTGAAACTGCATCTTGCAGATTTTTGCATAAGGTCCCCCCATTCTATAAAACTGAAAAAATATGAAGTACACTTAAAAGCAACCACTGCTTTCTGAGATCTTAGTTTGTACTCCATGTGTCTAGCTAATTGCCTCACTGCATTGTAAGCTTTCATTAAGATTAATAGTATTTGGATGCTATTTGCTTTTTTTAGACAAAATAATGAGATCTTTCCTGTAAGCAGGAGTTTCAGGATGACACAGAAAAAACTGGCGCTGTGCCCTACAAATGCTTTTGCTAATCAACATTCCCTTTCAGCATGAGGCATTCTACATCCACAGTGGCCAAGTGAATTAGATACTTAGTCCTTGAAACAAATGCAAAATCAGAATTAAACACCGCTGAACGAATCTGACGAAGTGTTTCATTCAAAAGAAGCTTTGCTTGAACATTATAAAACTGACTGTAATTGACATGACAGGAAATCAATTCTGAGGACTGCTGCATGGCTTGGTTCACCTTGTCGAGTTACCCAGCCCGGACTGAATTTTATTTTAGCTTAGAATTTGCACTGGAAACTTCCATTCTTGTGCTGGGTCAAGAAGTAACATGCTGTAAGTCATCACAGCGATTGCATCTACTGAAAAATATCTAGTTAAGCATTAATGAGAATTTAGAAAGTAAACAGGAAGAGCAGCCAGTCAGTCTCAGTTTTTATATGCTGTAGCTTGAGCCAGATGTATGAAAGCAAAAGACCACAGAAGTCAGGGAAAAAAACGCACCAGAGGCTCAACAGAAATTTGAAGAGTACGTAGTGAAGTGAGGTGTTTGACAGTAATACGTTTATATGGTTGTGTAAAACCTCTACTTAAAAACATTAAATATACAACACTAACATAGCAGGTTGATTAGGTATTCCTCAGCTTTTGCCGCTTGCCACAACCTATGTAAAGTACTTTTAAAACATACTCATTAAAACATATTAGAATGTCACAGTGACCATGTATTTATAAGAAATTACCAATATGAAGTGCGTTGGGAGAAAATTACTAAAAGTTAAAAGTTTTCTAAAGCAAGGAGAGTCAAGTTCCTGCTCAGTGAGTATATGAACAGCCTTCGTCTTACATCCTAACAGAACATTTAGACACAGCACATCAAAAATAGAACAGTAAGAGGTTTTTTTGTTTGTTGGTTTTGGGATCCCCCCCAAGGTTGTTCTTTATTATCTAAGAAAGCATGGATTATTACTAATCAGTATTTCCAGTATATATACACCTAGAGGACAAACCAACATTTTGGGGTTTTTTTGGCATAGATAATTTGTTAGGTAACTTTTAAAAAAGCCTACCATTTGATTTTAGTTTTGTGCTTAAGAACAACTCCGTGCAGGAGATGCCCAGTTTGCATGCTACATATATGTTCATTCCACCTCCTGCCAGGCTACTCCTCCTGGCCTTTTCAAAAGCAGTTCAAAATTCCCCTTCTCCAATGTAAAGTGTACCAAGTGTATCAGCATTTTTCTCCTGCCTTCAAACACACCTCCTTCCACATTCTCTCAAGTGTCCCATTTGAATAAGCCCAGTTTTAAAACCATATTCTATTCTGTATTTTATATCGCATAAGCATAAATCAATCTTCTCCACATGACAATGGAAGGCACTGGTCAGCGTGCCAAGCTGAATTACTAATTGGGGGGGGCCACCCAAACCTCACAGAAAGCAAATTTTAAAGAGTCTGCCTGCAAAACAGACATGAATTTGCCTTGTAAAGAAACTCTACAGTCCTAGAAATAAAAGTCGTCTTGGTCAAAAGAAGGCAGCTGACAAACATTTACACAAAAATCAAGAGAGAAAAGAGCCAGAAACAAAACATGAATTATCCATAAACTTGCTTATCTTCATGCAAATTCAACTGAACACAAGTTAGAGATTAGAAACATTTAAGGCCTGATCCAGAACCTAAAGTCCTCTGAAATAGTTTGTCTGGACAGTTGCTGGACTAGGACACCCGTGCCACCTTGAAAAAGACCTGCACCTGCTCTGGTGCAGCTGGGCAGCTGCACAAGCCTGGCAGCAAGGCTGCCCTGCCTCTCCTCCTTTGCAGGGCTAACCAGTGCAAGCCCAGCGCTGCACTGAAATGGCCTCTTTGGCAAAGCAGCCACAAACCTGCAGAGAAGAGTGTAGAAATACCTACAGCTGCACAGCCCATTGTCTGTGTCCTGACCTCCTGACTCCAGGAACGTGTGTTTTAGGGCCAAGGGGACAGAATATTCTCCAGTACCTGGCAGAACTCAAAAGCAGCACTGCAGTCAGCATGGCAAATGCCTTGAGGGGTTCTTAACATCCACACAGTCAATTTGCCCCTGCAAGAAGTCAGATAACAGAGAGGGAAACATCTTCCATTTCATAAGTTCAGCGCAGCAGAACCCACCTCAAAAGCAAAGCGAAAACAAATACTAGTGGTAAAGCCAGTTTTCCTTATTTTGCAGAAGCACTAAACAAACAACCTGAGGTTTTTATACAACACATCTGAAAGATGCAGTCCAGGAATCAGAGCTTGAATGATGTGTTTCCTTGCAGAGCAACAGTTCATTTTCATACCTTAAATTTGTTCACAGTCTTACTCTTAAATTTGACAAGGCTTCTTTCTTTTGCGGCATCATTCATCACACCAGAAATGGTATTTCTGCTCTTGGCACAATTACATGCTCTGAAACCATAACTTGTCTCCTTGCTCTCCTCTTTGCTTAGGACAACTTCAAAGTTGTCCAATGGAAAAGTCAGCAGAGGCCTCTGCAGAGCATTCCTCCAGCTGCTGGAGACGCCTCCTCATCTACCGGCCTTTGCAACATTTAAAAGCTCTCTCAGAATTGGCCCAGGCTGCCACTGTACAAGGACAACAAAACCTGGCTTCATTTGCAACCTATCCTTCCCACAATAAACACGGGGGGGGGGGGGGGGGCCACAAATTATTTTAAC